>JABELC010000005.1:1205904-2411808 GCA_028455995.1 Scleromitrula shiraiana
TTCGTTGGAGCTGGTATGGTAGGATGGAAGATCCTGGTCAGCACTGAGGGAGAGGCGCTTCTCGTAGGGATTGGCGGGGGCGGCACCATGGGCGCGGATCTGACGTGCGGTTTTATTCTTTTGCGAAAAGACAAAGGACACAACGATATTGAAGAATCCCATGATTGCGGAAAGACAGCCAGAGGAAATGACTACGCGCCACATCGGCAAACCAAGGTTCTCGACGCTGGTAGCATTCTTGTTGAGATTTCCTAGGATATTGAAACCAACAGCAATCATGGAGAGACCAAGGAAGACGAAGCCATTATGGGGGCTAAGCATTGGCCAAAACTCCTCGAAGTATTTGCGAAACAGACTAAGCTCAGAGACGATGAGGAAAAGGCCAATCGAGCTAGTGATGAAGTGAGATACACCATCGAAGAAAAAGAAATTTGAGGTTTTGACGGTCATGACAAGCATGATCCAACTTGCTGCAACGACATCAAGTAGAGCAATAATGTTCAATACTCGGATGACATTGAGAATAATATAGCCGCGGCCAGCTGCCTTAATACCAAGCATAATTCTGGTATGTATGAAAACGAAAGTTTAAATCTAAAAGTTATGTCAGCCAAGTTTCTCGAGTTTGGGGGTTCGAAGTTAGCAAAGGGAAACTTACAGTAGGGCAATTGGTTGTAATAGTTGACTGCCTGCAGTTTCGAAATTGATTCGAGGTATGTAGTTTTGTGAATTGTATGTAAAGTAACTTTGAAAGATCGTGAAAGTAGTAGGTATTTTCAAAAGGGAGAGAGTAGAAACAAACCAGGAAGAATATTGTGGGGGAGAATTGTATTAAATAGTCAAAAAAAAGTTACTACTGAGGTCCAGACCTCATTGTCCGAATAATAAACAATAGAAATGAACAAATGTATTGTGTGATTGTTCAAACAAGAAACAAAGAAGACGAAAGTGAATGTATTTGAATGTTCAAAGGGAGAACCACAAAGGTTCCTTTGATGTCTACTTGACGCCCGTCAAACCATGCTATTGTGGGGAGTGAATGAAATCACCTATTCTCACTATTGAAAAAAAGCTTCGCGGAGATCCAATAACACGAAAAACACTCTTCATTTCTTCGACCCAACGGTAATACTTTATAATACCATCAGGAGGAAGTTTGAGGTAAAATAGAAATAATTGGACGAAATGCCAAGGTCTGAGGGTAATAGGCCGATGGAACTTGAAAAGCTTCAAGAAGCTCATGTTTACGCACCCAGCAGGGCCAAACTGGATGAGAAGATGGGTTTTAACATCGATCATTCAGAAGTGCAGTTGTTCTCCATCCAATAGAATCTGTAACTCAAGGTCTAGACATTGAAGCCAAGTCGAGTGGAGGTTTCTAAAGTGTTGTTTTGAGATATAAATGTATACTACAAGCCATTGGACGAAGCGCTTTGTTTCATAATGGACATGTAACAAAAGAAACAAAAGAGTTAGATTAATGAACTAGTCATGATCGTACAGATCCTTTGATATTAAATTGATGAGTATGAAATCTTTTTATAAATTCATTATCAATTGGATCTTATTGTCGATGACTCTTTGTACTATGATATCTAGATGAAGTCGTGACATTGTTGATATTGTCCAGGATTACCAATGGGTTTTTCCTTAGCACTACGGAGAAAAATTAGCTGTGCTGTGAATCTGGAACATTTCCAATGCTTATCGGCCAAATCCACCAATTAACTCCGACATTACTCTTAAGCGAGAACGAGGATCCAAAAGTTTCTCAGTAATTACCATCCATCAGCCTGACTCTGCATATCTGTCTGACAAAGTACACAAAAGGCCACGAAGGCAATGACATCGTCCTTTTCCCAATCTCAATCAACATCCATATTTTAGAACAAGATTGTTTAACATATCTCATAATGGCTCGAGGAAATCAAAGAGATAAGGCTCGCGAGAAGACGCAGAAAGAACAAGCCGGAAAAGTATGTCTTATTTACACAAATTCCACTCTTGAATCCCACTTCAAAACTTGCGGCCGAGCCGGAAATCTACGATCAAGGCTAACGCAAACTCTCAATTCATAGAAAAACGCAAACACTCAGTCGAGGAGTGAGATGATGCGACAGAGAGATGTGACTAATGCGATGATGCAGGAAAAGCAGAGAGTAGGTAAGGAAGCTCCACGATAAACGGCATAATTGCATAGACGGATATCAGAAAGACTGACAAATGCTTCAGCCCTCGAAAGGAAGGCCGCTAAGGATGCCGCTGCTGGGAAGAAATAACAAGCTAGATGTTTGCGAATACCCTCTTTCTCCCACCGACGTCTTCTTGACGATTTACATTCCTGGAGGTGATGGAGTTTAGGAAGAAAAAGATGTGCCTTGATATTGCAGGTTTGAGGGAGCGTGGAGCATTTCGGATTTTTTCTCTTTTTTCTACTTTAGAACGCATGGATTATGCGAAGGACGTCTTACATGTTCGAGCATTCGTTTGCCAGTCGTGGAGTATCATACTCCGTCGTTATATCACAATAATAAACTCTCTTTGGAGGTCCCCAAGATCCGATCAGATACTACAACAGAACCATATGATTTTTCTCGTGATTGAATCACTTGTAGGCTATATTCGCCATTCTCGAAATCTTCAGCCTCCCAGAAATGGAACCTGCATATTGGATGGGATGCTTGCTACATTTGAACTGTGGTCATAGCTGCATCAAATTAGTAAAGTCATGTATAGCTCGAGTATTTTTTACAATATCCATTTAGATAGTCTCCAAAATCAATCAATCCCGGGTATGATTGAACGCCAAGGCACGAAGGGCCACCATAAACCAATACCACGGCCGAAAAATCCTGCCGTAAATAGAATACAAATCCGAGAACTCCTCCTGTGTAAACTCCAAGTCTATGCAACGAAACTTGACTATCTGGCCTCTGAGTAATCGTTCAGGGCGACACAAACAAGTCCTAACATAATCAGTCAGTTTGATTCAAGTGTAAAAGATTTCTTTTAATATCTGAATATATACCTCGATGATGTCCGTTATATTGTCGGATAATCGTCTCACTATGTAATTCCCAAAGTCTCGCATAGTGGTCGGAGCATGCTGTAACTAGATATGCAGAGTCGGCGCTGAAGGCACAGTCCCAGACCCATCTTTGATGGCCGGTTAGGGTTGACTCAAGGTTGAATGGTCTTGCATCTGGAGAAGGTTGATCTGGGTGGGGAGCTAGAGCAGCAAAGTCTACCTCCCAAATCTTTGCGGTATGATCGGCGCTACATGTAGCGAGATGTTTGACATCTGGCGAGAGAAGGACGCGGGTGATATATTGATTGTGAGCTTTGAAATGCGTGATGGGTAAAAGCTGTGTTTTTTCGCGAAACTGAAGGAGCTGCCAAACATACACGCTACCCTATCTCACAGATTAGTAGTATGCCCCTTCATACAACCACTGATTTACATACCGAGTTGGTACCCGCGCATAATGTAGACCCGTCCGTTGCGACAGTGACGCTTGAAACAGGTACATCCTCCTCTGGAATTAGTTGGTGAGAGCAGTTATTTTCCGCGAGATCCCAAATGCGAACACTTCCCCCACGATCACAGCTGATAATCTCCCCTTGATTTGGATGGATAACTACATCATTGACTGGACAGCCATGACTGTAACTTCGTTGGACCGTGCCGCTTCGAGTTTCCCAGATCTTGACTGTGCCATCTTCAGAGCTTGTGACCATCCATTTTCCTTCGCAGTGAAATGCGACACCTGTGATGTTTCCGGTATGACCTTCGAATGTAAGAAGTGGGTTGGGGTTGGTAGACTTGATGTCGTATAGTTTGACCGTATGGTGGCCCGCCGCAGCGAGGTAGCGCTTATCGGGAGAAATACATAATCGATTGACTTGAGAATCGGGGTGCTGAATAGTCCGTGAACAAATTCCAGAGAGAGCCTCCCAGAACCTAAAAGCAAGACGACCTTAGTAAGGCATACCGACAGATACCTTTGGGATAAGGCTAGGAAATACGGACCGTATGGTATGATCGTAGCCAGCTGTTACCAAGATAGTTAGTTCTGAAGCTGAGCAATTCTCTAACCTGGGTAGGTATGCCATTGTGGATTTGCAAAAGAAATCAGAGAATGGATTAAGTTCCCGATATGGGTGAAAGACGACGGAAACAAAATGGCAATTGAAATAATTGAAGATATTGGGAGTAGCTTTGCTTACCGGTACACAAAATAACAGACATCTTTCCTTACTCTGATATAGAATTTAATCTATCAAAAATGCCGTATACAAAAAGAGGAAAATGAGACGTAAAAGGGTAGCCACGATGGGCTTTGGAAGAATGTATTTGAACGGCGTCAAAGTATCAAGTACTCTCTTTAAATGTTCAATTCGGACCAAAAAAGTCATAAGCTTCCATAACAGTGACGTTGGAACTTTCCTCGGTAGGTGGTCTAAAGCTAGCCCGATCAACGACAAGGATCTAAGAATTTATTTAGCATTTAAAATAGTTTGATTGGCTATAAACTTTGCTTGCAGAGCGTAAGATCGCCAGCCTTGCGGCTAGTCCATATTAAGTATTAAAATTTGTTTTTCTTACTGAGTTTTAAGCCAATGAAAATCGAATATTCCATCGATTATTTTAAGCCGCAGCCTTGCCGGCAACAACTACTGGCCGTTGGAAATATTTCAGTTTCCTATTCAATTTCAGGTGCTAATTCACTTTTCAAGTACCTGACATGATTTTGTTGTGATATCCATACCATATAGTCCTCATATTCTACTTGAGTAATAAGAGTCTCACACTCTCTCTCTCTCTTTCGAATAGGGACTTCCACAACATCAAGAATATTAAATCTTGCAAAGTTTTTTTGCCAACAGCTTATGAGTTCCGACCCTTTCGTGTCATCTCTTTGCTGAAGATCAACTGAGCATCGATTGAGTAGAGATACCACCTCTCAAACTACCAAACTATACAAGTTATACATTTTGTCTATCACTACCTTCATGGGTTTTAAATAATCACACACTACTCTTGACAAAATATTTGTCCTCAGTAACGTGATTTTCTGCTTGCGTTCACAATCATTTATCATACGTAGCAAAACTCAAAAGTTATATTTCTATACCTCAACCTTCTTCAGTGGTGAGGATATGTCTTGCGACTTAAGGCAGCTAGCGTCGTCACCAAAACGTCAAGAGACTTCAAGATATCTCGAGATGGATAATGTACCTCAAATGGTTCAAACAGAATCTAGCAATTTAGGAGGTAATTATGCTCCTGCAAATTCATGCACTTCTAGTTATGAAAAGCTCCCTGGACTTACACTTCCCTCCTTTGAGCAGTTCCATGACCAAAATGACTCCAGCCTATCTGTTGACTATGACCTTTTTGCAATGCCTCCAGATATGGACGATTTCCTCTTTGGGGATACTCACTGGGATAGAGACCGTGGCATAGATTCCTGTTTGGAAACCGAGCAAAATGGTCCTTCAGACATCGTACAACTTCCCGTCGAACAGCAAAAGCTTACTGTACCTTTACCACCAGTTCCACAGTCTATCCAGCCAGATTTGGTTTGGAACACCAGTATAGCAAATCTTTTGCCTGGAGTTCCTATCTCTACTCAAGATACGTCCACAACCACCCCTATTCCAGATATTGCAAGCGAGCAGTTTCCAGTCGAATCACATAATAGTCCGGCAGCATGTGATCACACAATTCAACCACCTCGACCTTCTCGTCACAATTCTCAATTGGAAGGTATCGTCGAACTGTCTGATACTGTCAGCACTACGGATGCTATTCTAGGCAATACTACTTCCAACGAAGCTTACCAACTCCGATCTTCATCTAATACCACACCAACTGAAAGATCACTTGACTCATCAGCAGCCACCTCTCCGCCTCAGCTTAGTCAGTACACATCACAACCACCACAACAACCTGTCACTCAAACATCAATTCCCACCACTACCGCTTGCCCCTCTTCATTCATTCAATCATATCAGCAACTAAACCAAGACTTTGCAAATGCAGCCTCCTTCTTACGGTCTGTTACTCCAAGACCGCCGCCTGCAGTCGTATCTTTACCGTCTCCAGCTTGCTCTGTAGCCTTCTCCGACGCTTCTTCCGAATCTCTTCCTTCTAAGGACAGGAATCCAACCCCAATTCCACCTCATATCAGAGATGCGATTGAACGCCTCGGAGTCAAAGTGAGGACAGATGATCAATTTAGACAGGCCTTTGAGGCTGTCTTTCCTAGTAAGATAACATTTTTCTAAACCCCATATGATAGAACTTGCTAACATATGCGATAGCTCATCTTGACGAGGTTGAAAAATTGAAGCAGGCACTAATCAATGAGAGACAACAAGCTAAAGCCAGAGAAGGAGATCTTCGTAACGAAGTTAGACGACTAAAACGAGAACTGGTCAAAAAGGACGGATTGCAGGGCAAAGCATTAAGTTTAATGGAAGTGATGATAGAAGAACCGAAGGAAAATCCGTTTTGGTGGTGCAACTTAATGACCAAAGAAGGAGGAAAATGTCATGGCGTTAATCAAGATTGGTATCTTGGTCGAAAGCACTGGGAAAAGCGAATAAGATGCAGCAAATGTGCGTGTAAAGTCAGTCTGGAAAACCGACTCCCGATGGATCAAGACCAATCCAAAGGGCTAATAACTCGAAAGCGGAAGAGACTTGAGATTGATCTTACCGTGGAAGAACCATCTTATTTCGCGGATGCTAAACGATTATCTTTACCGCCGTTAAATTTAAATACGAGTACGGAATCTGGGGATAAAACGATTGGGGAGGAAAGATCGACAGGTTCGATGCCACCGCTGTCTAAAATTGTCTCGAGATCTGAAGTCGGGGCGAGAAATATTTCTAAATCGACGCAGGAAGCATTGAGGATGCAGCTTGGACCGACTAAATCGTGGATGGTGCAACAGGAAAAAGGAAAGCCGAAGGAAATTATTCGTTTAGATGAGGAGGACGAGGGGAATAGGAGAGTACGGCAATCAGGGGAACGGACGGAGGAGATGGGGATTACGAATACATCTTTAGAGGGAGATTTGGACGCGGATTTGGAGGCTGCGTTGGCGGCGGAATTGGAGATGGAACTGGAGGGGGATTTGGAGACGGGGTTGGAATAGATGGGGGATGATGGTAGTGATACCTAGGGCTGGATGGCAATGGTGATGGTGATGGTGATGGTGATGGATACGTGATAGCTTTTCATGCAACAGGGTAGATTATTGAGGTGGGGTGGTGCAAATTCAATGGTTGGGGTTTACTTGTTTGTTACCTATATCCATTTCATTTCTTTCCCCTTTCTTTCCTGTTTCTTTAATAATTCTCGGATTTGAAATTGGAGATATGGTGGTGAAATGGATCATAAATCGTAGAGAGGAGGGTGGGAGTAAGGGGGGGAATCTTGCTTCCGGGTTGTATATATAATATAATATAATATAATATGATAGGATATGATATGATACCAGCGTTAATGAATAAGTTCATTTCATTGATATACTGTATAAATAATAGAGGGCTAGTTGCTTGACTGATCACTTGTTATTTGATTTTAGCTTGGGATTGGGGTTGAGATTGAGCTTGAGAATGAAGTTGAGAATGAAGTTGATAGATGGATGGATGGATGGATGGATGGATGAGTTTTAGATTTCTAGATAGAAACCGTTTGGATTTAGATATGGATATGGATATGAATTTGGATATATAGTTTTGTATTCGAACTACCCATCTATCTATGATCCCTTCGCTATCCATCCATCCTTCTATCTATCTATCTATCCTTCTACTATCTATCTATCTACTATCTATCTATCTACCACTACAACATATCGTATAATGCCACCGCCATCCTCGCATTTATATATATATATATATCTCTTACTCTCTCCATTACATCCATCAAACACCCTACTCCGAGTCACTCTATATATACCACATACCATACCATACCATACCATACCATACCATACCATACCATACCATACCATACCATACCATACCATACCATACCATACCATACCATACCATACCATACCATACCATACCATACCATACCATACCATACCATACCATACCATACCATACCATACCACACCATACCATACATACAAATCACCATTCCATTCCATTCAATAATTATAATTATTTATCTAAACATTCGAATATCTTAGATTAATAATGCATTGGGCGAGAAATGAATTTTTTTTGTCCTTTGGTGTTTCATGCTGTGTAGTCTGTCTCTCTACCTACTTACTTACCTACCTATCTATTACACCTCAGTAGATTCTAATTCCCATCTATCCATCCATCTATAATCTCCAATTTCAAAAGAAAAAAACAACCAGCATAAATTCAAAAAAGAAAAGAAAAGAAGAGAGAATAGAAAAAGTAATATATAATATCCACTTCCTTTCCTTTCCTTTCCTTTCCTTTTCTTTCCTTTCCTTCCTCTATTTCCACCCTTCATAATATTTATATTCATATTCATATTCATATTAATATTCATATTCATATTAATATTCATATTCCTATTCCTATCCCTAAATTTTTCTTCTTTAATATACTCGTATACTGATGATGATAATTTATTCGTTAATTTATTCGTTAATTTATTTATTTATTTGCTGTTTAATATCACTGTTGAGATCGATCGATATTCTTTATCCGTTATATATAATGTGATATGATATGATCATCTATCTAACTCCCTTACTTCATGTGATGTGATGTGTACCGGTCAATAGATAAATGCATGTATGTATGCATGGCATCTTAGACATGAAATGATATGAAATGATATCTTAGATATGAAATGATATGAAATGATATCTTAGATGTGGATCGGGGCTCGTGGGGTTGGTGTTGCTATATATATGTAAGGGGGGGAAGGGTAATGAATTATATCATGTATTATATAATATCATATCATATCATATTAAATACGACGTCATATCATCCATCACAACTTCATATTCACATTAAGTAAGTCATATTAAACAAGACAAAAAAGTTATTTAGAAACATCAGATCATATTACTTTTTCCTCTCCCTAATCTAACTAAAGAACAGAAAAGTATTATTCCCCGACATCTCATTCATGTGTCCATCCATCCATCCATCCATAATCATTCTCAATATTCCCAACCCACCACATATCAATCCCCTCTCAAAAAGGTGCAATTACAATGAAAGTATGTGTCGTATCGTAAGTATTGATTATTAAAGAAGAGCCCCCAATGCATTCATGCAAAAAGAGAAAAAAACACCGCATTTGTTACCCCCAATCTAGATTTGGATTTTTCTAACCCCCATTTCATACCCGTACACTTTGTTTTTCTTTCTTTCAAGTTATTGCGTTATGTTCAACTTCCCTTATTTCCCAATCCTTGTCATGAATTTATCCGTTTCATATGAGCGTATATTCGTGACTTAATTGGAAGAGATAAAGAAGAGAAAATAAAGCAAAGTAGTTTAGGAAAGATAAAAAGCAAAGAGTTGTGAGAGGTGAATGACCGCTTACAACATGTAAGCAGCGACACCGAAGAGACCAGCAAGACTGGCACCAGAGACGGCGAGAACGCGGTTACCGCCGTTAGCGACGATAGGAGCGGTGCTGGATGGTGCAGTGGTTCCAACAACTGAGGAGGTACCGACTGAAGTCTTGACAGTGGTGGCTGGGGTGGCTGGAGTGGCAATTGGGGTAGAGGCTGGGGTAGTTCCGTTAGGGTAAACTGGTGCTGGTGGTGCGACAGTTGGGACGGATGAACTAGTCATTATGTTAGTTGAGCTGTTTTGATTATACGGATTTATTTACCAGGTGTTGTAGTACACTGAGGATGAGGTGTAAACTGGCTTGGAGATGGTGCATGGGCAGTTGGTGATGGTGACGGTCTCGCTCTGTTTGAAGAAATGTATTAGCATTCTGATTGATCAAGTTATTCGGATTCGAAATGGGAAGATTGTCTTTGTTCTTGAGTTTCTCGATTCTAAGATCGATTGATCTCTCACACAAATACAACCTTCCTTCGTTTGATAGATAGATGGGAATATTTACCTCGGTGGCAGTGTAAGTTACTCCATTGTAGGAGAAACTGGTAGCCTCTGGGCAGACGGTGGTGAAAGAGGTAACAATGTCGGTGACCCAGACTGGGGATGGGCTGGTCTCATTCTTGCCGTGAGCAGAAACGATAGCTGCAAGAGCGGCAACGATGGTGACAGTTGAGAATTGCATTTTGATTGATTTTGTAAGTTGATATTATTTACTTTTGAAGTGATTTTAAGATTGAGGTATGTCCAAAGACTTGAATTGAAGTAGAAGGGATTGAGGAATTGAGGAATTGAGGAATTTTGAAGAGGAAGTTGAAGTTGTTTATGTTTTGTGTTCGTTGAACGAATGTAAGTTGACCAAAAGTCTTATTAGTTTGTATTGTATTATGAGAAGTGTTGTGAAAGTGAAAGTGAAAGTGAAAGTGAAAGTGAAAGTGTTTGTGTTAAGATTTGAAAAAGAGATGGGGAGAAGGAGAGTTATATGATGGAGAGTTAATACGATGGAGAGTTATATGAGGGAGAGTTATATGAGGGCATTTAACAAAACTGACCATTCAATATTGATTCATTGATTCATTGATTCATTGATTCATTGATTCATTGATTCATTGATTCATGGATCACATATATTGATCGGGATAGAATATACCATTTCACACGCATTTACATTTACATGGATTAAAAGTGAATCTAGTCTTTTTTTAGAAAATCTGGAGAAGGAAAGTGGGAAATGACGGGAAAAGAAAGTGAATTTTTAATTTTAATTTCCTTATATTCTTTCCTAATTTGATTGAAGACCTGAGAGTGAATAGTATAGAAAAAGTGAAAGAAAAGTAATCAATTAGTCTAATTAGTCTAAATAGTCTAATTTGTCTAATTTGTCTTGATTATTCAATATGTATGAGTGAGTGATTTAAGATGATTGTTACTAATAATTAGAACCTAGGATATAGATCAATGTTTTTTAAACAAGGATATTTTGAGGGGTTAAAGGTGAAAGGTGAAAGGTGAAAGGTGAAAGGTGAAAGGTGAATGGATTAATAAATCTTAGATAATTGATCGATTTATTATTGACCTTCTTACCTTTTATCGATACTATACCGATATCTTTATATGTTATCTTCATGGATGATGGTGGTCAGGTACATTGTTGATCGGTGTTACTTGAGATAAAGGTAAAGTGAGTTGGTATAATAACATGTAAAAAGTAAACTTCCAATTCTCAAGTTTAAAATAGTTGTCAATATGTAAATCATTCTCTGTTATAAGACTAATATAATAAAAATATAAGTAAACAAACCATCTAGAACATAAACATACAAAATTAAAACAAAAAACAAACAAACAAAAAAACGACCCATCATATCTCAAATCTCAAGCCCCAAAATCAAGAAAATCTTACCCCTTCAATATAATTGGACGATAATTCATTTTCCCATTTTCCCTTTTTTTTTTTCTTTTTTCTTTTTCTTTCCCCTTCTTTCCTTTTCTCTATTTCCAATTTCATCTCATCTCACCTCACCACCACGATATCTTTCTTGGCTTTTCCGCAATGTGATCACAAAAAAAAAACAATCTTGTGCCTGCAGTAGCATATTCAGGGGTAAATTTTACCCCAAGAAAACTCAAAACTTAAAACTTAAACTTATCTAGTTTGGTGTGTCTAGCTTTATTATTAGCCCTGTTCATTGTCCATGTGTTCTTTCTTGTTGCCCTAGTTTTTGGCGGCCTAACTTGCAGTCTTGTTGGAAACTAATAATTACCGGGAAACCCAACTTTGGCTACACTAACTAAAATAAAATTTAACGGAAACGGGAACGGGAAGAGGGGAGAGGGATGTGGGATGTGGAGGATATGATATGATATGATATGCTAAAGCAAGTACCCGCTTGTAGACGGTAAAGTCTAATTGTATTTGTAGCCTTATTAGCCTTATGATCTAGTTAGCAAACAACCTAATAACAAAGTTTGAATTTATTACTCGAGTATATAATTATAGAGTTTTGTGAATTCATTTATATCTTCATATCAACCAACATATTTATCCATTAGATCGGCCAGACTGTACAGTTCAATCCCATCACAAACAACTCTTCGTATAAACCCTGTCCAAAAAAGAAAAAAAACTCTCTCCTCCAACTTTGGAAAATCTAGAACAGCCCCTACCTCCCTACAACCTAACCAATAATATCCCATATACCTAGGTACTTACACACACACACACAGAACCGAATGTCCCGAATTTGCGAATCATAATAATGGATCAACATTACCTGGGTAACTCCACGGACGGAGAAAATCCGGGGGGGTGTAATGTTATCGTGAAGGGAAGGTTAAAGGTTAATTGGATTACGGGCGGCGGGCGGTAAAAGAGAGGAAGAATGTATGATGTGTGAAGAAGGGAGGTAAGATAAGAATAAGTAATATCATCACAACATGACTGAGCTAGACATCTTCCACCCAAGTGTACTGTTAATCATTTTATCCGAGGAAGATGACAATACCGTACAGCATCTCCCAAATCACTATCTTAGAGGTCCATGGGCGGGCGCTCCAATACACGTTTTATTACTCATCTCCTCCATTCATCTCTCCTGTCAATCAATCAATCAATCAATCATTCAATGTAACGTAACGTAACCCAAGCAGAAATACCAATTTGTCTCTCATTTGATCGTTTGATTCTAAAGTTCATCTCGGCCTTTCTTCCTTTCTCTCTCTCTTTCTTTCCTTCCTTCCTTCCTTCCGAATAGAGATGAGATCCGGGTAACATTTACTTTTACTTCCAGCGAGAGCAGTGTAAGCCAACGATGCATATACCCGGCCGTCTTACTATGTTTACTATGTGCCCGACTATGTGCCGTGCCGGTGGTGTGCAGATGGGCTATGCAGGAGATGGGGGATGATGATGGTTTTTTGAAACGGGGGATGGTTGGGGTATTGGGGGGCGGGGGGGGGGGGTGTTATGGGGGGTTCGTATTTTACTTCGTCTTTGTTTATACGAGAGTGTGAATGAGAATGAGAGTGATGAGTGTGAGAGTGGGTAATCACCGAGAACGATGTACGATTGCTACCTATTACCTACTATGCAAACCACTAGATTTAAAAGCCCCCACGACCAGTCCAACTAATAATTACGAGACTACAACCGTTAGATAAGGATAGAGTACCTAGGTAGGTTTGAACTTTGAAGAACACCCGTATAGATAGATGGCAATTCATCTACGCATGTCTATGGCTGAAGTCCTGGGAATTATCCTTCGTATATCTATACCTAAATATATATCCCAGAATTATTAATGTTATATTTTGGAATTACTTGACATTATTAATAATAAGTGAATGACAATGAGGCCTTCTTGTTTATTAATAATAGCCTATAGATAGTTGTGAAGTTATAACTCAAGTTATTTGTGTACCTAGTAGGTATCTCACTCTATTATAATAGTACTTGGGAAATCATAGTAGTCTAAGCCTAAGATGAGCAGAGACATCGCCAATCCATGCATTGTCGATGATTTATTTAATGTCAAACCCTGTAGGCATATTTGCTTTACTCACAACATTTCCAGAGCGATGAAGGAAGTATTTAATTCTTCGTACCTTGCTATTTGATCAACTCAAAGTGCACAATAGACGAAGGCTGTAGAGTATACAGCGCATGCATTCTTGCAATGGCCTAGATTGTCAATTTGAGTGGTGAACAGTATATCAAGAATCATGTTAAGAACGACGCTTTTGTCTATCTTAGTGGGAGATTCCGGTATATCGGAGGTACAATCTAAATTTGAATGGACTCAAATAAGGATCCCCCCCTACCCCAGAACTCAAACCATTATCATCTGCACCGACTGAGAATACCGAATCCTGGCTTAAAAGTCCACCCAAAACGTCATCAAAACATCCCGCACTGGCCGCTAAGAAGCCCAAGTAGGCCTGGCTTACTGGGAGCTATCACCCTCTTCAAATATCCAGAGTGGTATTGTACACCAGCGAACCAGGGATGCGATGGTAATTCTAGAATCTCCATTCGTTCACCCTTAGCGTCTTTTCCAATGATATTCAAACCTTGCTCACTTAACGTCTCATTGTATTGAGATTTTACCTCATAGCGATGTCCATGTCCATGTCCATGTCGCTCATAGATCACGAGAGCCTTCTCCGTTCCTGCTGCGGACTTATCACTTGAGCGTGAAGTCTCATATAATGCGCGAATCTTACTCCATTCACTCCCTGGCTGAAAGTGTGTAGGTTTCGATCCCAACCGCATTGTTCCACCCATATTCCTGCGGTCGATTTCCGGCATGAATATCACGACTGGATCAGAAGTCGTTTCGTCCAGCTCTATAGATCTCGCATTTGGTATATTGCACATATTGCGCGCATACTCGATAACTGCAATCTGCATTCCCAAGCATACTCCCAGATACGGGGTTTGATGTTCCCTGGCCTACTTCGCAGCGGCGATCATACCCTCTGTACCGCGATGGCCGAAGCCTCCTGGTACGAGAATTCCGTTGGCTTCACATACGGTATGCCATGCTTTATGGTATTCCGCTGGGTGCGACTCTTTAGTTAGTGTCTCGAGGTGAGAAGCATCGACCATGACAAGATTGAGTTTTCTTCGACAGGCGATGGCAGAATGCTCTAGTGACTTTATGACGGAGATGTAGGAGTCGTGAAAACTAGTATATTTACCTGCAAGTGCAATAGTCACACTTTCGAGATAATTCGTAGTCGTTGCTGTTAACTCCTGCCAGGCCTTCCAGGAAGTTTTGCCTTTCTTAATTCTTGCTGGAGATAATTCGAGTTCCTCTAGTCGAAGAATCTTTGAAAGCGAACCAATTAGTCCTTGTTGCTCCAAGACAAATGGGACGTAACATGTTGAGGGTATGTCATGAACTGCAATAACTTGTTCGGGTTCTATTTGGCAAAACATGGATACCTTCTCGATAGTTGAAGGATCCAGAAGTACCTTGCAACGACATGCAATTTTTCAAGAGTCAGACAAGCCGAAATGTGATAGTTAAGATCTCTTACCAGATCCGGATTCAATCTCACACTTCGCACATCTCGAATATCTTGCTGTGTCGGTTTTGTCTTCTGATCACCTTTGATGGCAACAGGTATCAAGGGAATATGCGTATGAAGAAAATTACCCTTT
This sequence comes from Scleromitrula shiraiana, assembly GCA_028455995.1. NCBI lineage: Eukaryota > Fungi > Ascomycota > Leotiomycetes > Helotiales > Sclerotiniaceae > Scleromitrula > Scleromitrula shiraiana. The sequence goes on from JABELC010000005.1 coordinate 1,221,158, forward strand.
CCTGCACGTCTACGCAACTGCCTCATTGCCTCCACAAACGGAGTATTCTCAATATCACCAACCGTCCCCAGGCTCTTCATTATATTCATCTACCGGTGTCTTTTCAACTCGTTCTACTCAATCTTGAATTGCGTCTATCAGATGAGGAACCATCTGCACTATTCGACCGAGATAATCCCTTCTCCTCTCGCGCTCAATCACTTATTGATAGACTTTTCCCGTGGTGATGTTGTTATCGCGCGTTAAGTTGATGCTTAGGTACCACTCATAATTACCCAGGTCCAGATCGGCCTCGCCACCATCGTCCATGACGAATACCTCGCCGTGTTCGGTGGGAGCCATCGCGCCTACATACACGTTCATATACAGATCAAATTTTATCATCGTCACTTTTAACCCCGTGGTTTTGAGAAGAAGACCCGTCCTAGAGGCTTACATGTAATGGTATCTCAGTAGAGTTTTTACCATCAGGATTTTAGACATAGGTACCAATGATCCCCTTCCCGATACCACTAATGACTCCTACATCAAAGTTCGTGATTGCATTTGCCTATTAGGGAGGAACTGTCTACTCACCTCCAGATACCAAGACATACTTCATGATCGCGAAAACAAATAACAACAATTCCAATACCTCTGCTTCCACACCTGGAAATGGAAACACCAACTTTATAACAAGACCGTGAAGAAATTTTCTTCTCCATACAGGACATCAAGACCACAAACTATAGGCAACTCTCGCAATCACTATCAATCGTCCACCATGATAATGCGCCCATATACAAATCAGTACATCCCATACTCCTCCCCATCGAACATTACACCAAATCGAGTCCAAACTGCATCGATACCCCAGCAGCAGCCTACTCGAACCCGGCCTGCGAGAAGAACACTGCACCTCTTTTTTGTAATTAGGCCAGGTCTCGATACGTTTTGGTAACTTCCTATTATTTTAGATATCTTGCCTCGTTAAGAGTTTACCAATATGGATTTTGTCGTATACACAATAAGACGTGTTATTTTGCCGGAATTCCGGATTGCGAGGACATCACAATGGGAGCTTGGGGTCGAAATGTGCTTTTTTTTTTCGGACTCTAGAATCTCTTCTACGTACGTATGTATGTCGGTTTATGGAAGGATGGGTTGTATGTTAGGCTTTCTTCCAGCAGAACATTTATTCAGCGAGCGATAATTAGACGGAGATGGTTTGGGCGAGACGACTAAGATTCATCCTTGCGAGAGTATATCTAGTAATGTATTATTAAGATTTTTTCCTTTGGCTTCCTGCATTGCCAGTTTCTATAATCTGCCGTATTGATATTGATATTGATATTGATATTGATAATGATAATGATAAATATTAGATTCTTTACTGTCCATCGTCTTTTTATCAGGCTACTATAATATATCGGTCTGATTTAAAATAACCAAAGAATCAAGGGACTGATTATGCATAGGTGACCTAGAATCTAATTACTGGTAGAGAAGATAACTAGTTACTTTATGGCATTGCATCCGAATCAAACCAAATCTTACGATCGAAATCGATGTTTATTGTAGGCTAATGTATATGCGTGGGTAAGGGGGAGACATTTTTGTGATTCTTATGTGGAGATTTTGGTGTATCGTGGCTTTATCTAGAGTCTGACTGATATGCCATTTCTTGGGCTTGTTGTGGATGTTATTGAGGAGGGACGTTGGAGTATATGTATGTATGTATATATGTATGTATGTATGTAGGGTATTTAGATGTTTTGTTGTTAGATCCTAGCACTAGAGTTCAACATACCAGAGGTGTACAGTAGTCAGTCAATGGCTTACTCAGCACCAATTTATACCCCGCGTATTCCCTTGCGAATAAATGAGCTTCTGCTATCTTCACGATATCAGTATTAAGAGGTCAAAGAGAACATGGTTTGGTGTTTCGCTATTCTCAATCATGGTCATCTCTTCATGTTTACCTTTAAATCGTTTTCAATCGTCCAAAGCTTTACGACGATGAAGTGATTGTAGTATTGAGAAACGCCTATTGTGGCTCAATGCGCTCTCGGTTTGGAAATTATCGTTATGAAAGATGGCATTGTAGGACTTGCGCATTTATGGCAACAATATCATCCATTGAACAATATTCCCTGGCCTGGCTCTTTCCTTCCCTTCTGCTCTTATATCTCCTCCACACTACCTTCAATGCGACGTACGGAGTTGAACCTAACACGCCCACTCCATCTCAAATTAATTCTAGTCAAACCACTCGAATCAAGTTCCTCGGGATTCAGAAGTTTAATATTCCATCGAGTGAACGGCGTGGGTTTCGCATGATGTATAGTTTCGAAGATAGGTTCATCACGCGTCTGACCTCTCTCTCGCCGCTAGCAGAGAGATCGTATGAACATCGTCTAACTTGAGGAAGACTAGCGAAATGAAACACTTGGTTTCGATCGATGTCTTCATAGATACCTGAAGCCGTGATCTGCAACCTTACCACGACGATACCGCCTTGCTTGGGATGAATGCCTAGAAGAGTAGGATCCATTCCATTTAGGCGGTAATGGGATCCAATCCATCGACGAATTGACTTGCAAAAGACCTCTCTGTGAGAAGTGTGAAGCTTGCTGTGTGAGTTTCGCTCTTGATGCCCTCACTTGTGGATTGGCCGAAGTTTGAGGGGAGCTATAGATTTGGGTCAACTTCTTTTTCTCAAATGAAAGGAACATATAGGGAAATCTTAACTTATTCAAACAAATTCTCATAAAGAGTCCTGGAACTGTTTTTGTTTGTGGTTGAAAACATAAGTGATTTGTATGTTTGTTATAATGAGGTTGGAATAAATAGTCGAGTATAACTATCGTCTAATCAAACTTCTTTTTCATAATGTCTTTTTTTTTATTTTAGATTTTTACTGCCGTTTCTAGGAACTATTGTTGTTATTTCTTACGGCTGAACTTAAGTACGTTAGTGCATGCATGAAGCGTTTAATCACGTAGAACATATCTGTTGTCATTGTTCCCCATGTTTCATTTGAATTTCCATGGACTGTATATTTTCTTTCAGATCTGGGGTAGATGATCCTTATATGTAAGTAATCTTAGTCTGTATTAGCTGCCCGTGACATTACTACTACCATTATAGAAACTCCGGTTTCCATTTCAAGTTTTGTATAAACATGAGATAAGTGTGTAAACTACGCATTCACCTGCTTCAAACCAATCATTTGAGGCTTTGTTTCCTTGTTTCTTTCTAGCCATGACCTGATCTTGATGTATATCATAAATATTGAGAAGTTATCGATGATGTGAACATCAAATTGAGATTGATCAAAAAATGTGGGACATGCTTAGGCTAGTGTTGGATAATTCTGATAGACTCAAAAGTATTATTGTAATAGAGTTCAATAAAAAATCTCTTTATCTTTGTCTATGATTAGAGATTTTCCGCTTGTTCATTGTCGTTTATTGATTTTTGTTACTAATATGGTTATTGTCGTTTAAGTTGTTATTTGATAATGTCGCTTTTCAACTTTGTTATTATATTATTACGTATGTAATGCTATTCTTTCAAACAAGAACTAGTGAATAATTCTTGACTTGGTAAGGGAACTTTGTATTCAATTTTCAATAAAAAGGTGCAGAGTGTTATGATTTTGCTACAAGTGATGGAAGAAAAGTGCATGTAGCTACTATTTCCTCCTTAAGTCATAAAGCCATCACAGACTCTTATCGAGGGATGAATATAATTTAAGGATATGAAACTAAGAAGTGGGAGGCCAGAATTTTGCAGATGGCAGTTGTCTCTAGCATCAAGGGATAAAAAAATGATCAAATAGATCACCAGATAATCGTTCCTAGAACTTGTAGAGTTGATGAACTGTCTCAAGCTTGGCAAGAATATCATCATTGGAATGATTGTGTAACCTCTTCCCCCTAATCCAAGCCTGAAGATTATTCAACCTCATTTTCAACATAAAAGTGTTTAGTCAAGACGACCTGCTACTAAGCATCACCATTTCGAGATTTCAATATAGAAAGAAGTTCACTGGCAACTCCATGATCCGTCTTGATCTCACACTATTCCAACATCCACAGAAAACTTAGATCTAAATGATCGTACTGTGTATCCATCGAAGTTCAGGAACTACCGTGACTTAACGGGCTGCTATCAGAACATGATACTTATGTATTTTAGTCAGTAGTGGGACGGCTGCGTGCGGTATTATTGCAAAATGAGAAGACTACGGTTTGGAATTGTGTTCGGATAGACTCAGATGCAATGGCGTTGTTTGTTGAACGTATTATTAGAAACCTGTAGATATATACCAGCTATTTAGCTGTGTTGATTATGTATGCTAGTAGGATCAAAGCACCAAAATATCTATCTATATATCAAGAAGATCCACAAAGCTATTCTGTTCACCTCCTTTAAATTATATATACCTAGAGTGAAATACGCGAGAGTAACCAAGCTACATCCCGACGAATGTTCTCTCTTCATTCCAACTACTGTAATATATATATATACCTATCATACCTATGATAAAGTAAAATTCGAAATTGCTCACATCATGATCAAAACAACCACCCTGTGGTCACCTACCAATAACCCACCAATCACAACACCAACCAACATATCGGTAACCACTTCAACGGGGGTCCCCGAAATTGCAAAAACAGCGGTGACGCTAAGAGGAGAGGGCTTATATCGCCATCCACTCAACCCCCGCATTCGCATCCGCATATAAAAAAAACTAGAACTAATTCTACACATTACGCCCCCTCGCCTACGGAAAGCCTACGGAAAGCCTATGGAAATAACGATACTCAACTTGGTTGGTTGCATAGAAGACAGGGAACTATTGGGACGATGATACTTTGATGGTGTAATATTGGAAGATTTTGTAGGTAGGGTAGTGTTGAACAAGGTATATATATATATATAGTTCTATTGATTATCGTTTAGAAGGATCTTACATGTAAGTAGCGTACCTAGGTAATGTTACGTTGAATTGTATTGTATTGTATTGTATTGAATAGAACGTGATAATGTAATTCAACGGATACAATACAATACAATACAATACAATACAATACAATACAATACAATACAATACAATACAATACAATACAATACAATACAATACAATACAATACAATACAATACAATACAATACAATACAATACAATACAATACAATACAATACAATGCAATACAATACAATACAATATATTTCCCCGCGCCTACTCTCTCCCGATTATTAACTGATATTAGGATATACTGAATTTCGATAGCTTGTTGTCGCTAATCGTAAGGATTTAAGAGAATTGGATGCACGTAGAGTAGAACTAATAAGCGTTGTAGAGCTATATATTAATTTGGCATGGTTTCTCCCTCCCAAACTCAACCTAGTATCCTCTAAGACGCCCCCCCGTCTACAAATGATCACGAACCACGACGACAGCAACGCGATGTTGTCGATGTTGAGGAACATGAACATGAACATGAACATGAACAGGAAAATGAAGGTTTAGATGCCTGGTTACAAGCATTCGGTGCTTTTCTCATGTACACAGCAACATAGTGCGTTTCATCTCCCTAGAAAACCTTTCCGGTGCCGTACATTTGATATATCTAATACATCGAATACATCGAATACAACGAATACTAACATGATATTTTTTGGACGAATAACAGGGGTCTATTGAGTAGCTATGGCTCGTATGAGAAATATTACGAGACGAATATGTTGGTTTCTACATCCATCTTCCACTACTATTTCATGGGTTGGTACACGGTAGGGTGTTTTTCTGATTGGTAGGTTATGTTTATTTCCCGTTTCTAGAAATACTATTCGTCCATTCACATCACACCTCCTATTTCTAACCAGTTCCCAAAACACAGTAGGAGGCATCATAATCGGCCTCGTCTACGACCGCGGCCATATCAGCTTACTCCTCCTCGTCGGCACCGCTATCACTGTCCTGGGCGTCATGATGCTAAGTCTAGCACGCGAATACTACCATGTGTTACTAGCGCTGGGCATCTGTATTGGGATTGGGAGCGCGATTTTATATGTTCCTAGTAGTACGCTGGTTGCGGCGAGGTTTCGACAACGGAGGGCGCTGGAGGTTTTTATCGCTACTTCGGGGATTACGGTTGGTGAGTTGGGCTTTTTTGTTTTGATTTTGGAGTGCTTGATGATGAACGAGATGAATGGTCAATCGTTAATATCTTGATACAAAAGGCGGAATCATCAACCCAGTCATCTTCTCCAGTCTCCAACCCCATCTCGAATTCGCCTGAGCAACACGCATGCTCGGCTTCGTAACACTAGCCGAACTAATAATAGCCATATCCATCATGCTCCCATTCAACAAACCTAAAACCCCCATAACATCCGCTCACTACTCGATCCGACCGCATTTAGCGACCCCGCGTTCATGACCTTCTGTCTGGCTTTATTCCTCATGTGGATCGCCTACTGGGTTCCCTTCTTCCTGCTTCCTACCTTCGCCCAGTTCAAAGCAGGCGCTAGCTCTAATCTCGCGTTTTACGTCCTCGTTATTGCTAATGCGGTGACGATTCCGGGGAGATATCTAGCGGTTCCATTGTTGAATCGCTTTGGTCCCGCAAGTACTATGTGTGGTTTTGCGTTGGCGTCTAGCATTCTTTTATTTGGATGGATTGGTGTTAATTCTGTTACATCTACTATTGTGTGGGCGGTACTTATTGCGCTTTTTATGAGCCCGTTGGCGGTGGTTTATCCGACTATTGTGCCGCATCTATCGCCGGATAAAGAGCTCGTGGGGACGCGCATGGGTATCTCGGGTGCTGCGGCTGCGTTGGGGACATTGGTTGGGTTTCCTGTCACTTCCGCTCTTAATGATAATGGGAATGGGTTGTTTTGGAAGAGTCAGGTGTTGAATGGTTGTTGTATGTTTCTTGGAGCGGTGTTGATGGTTTATGTGTACTATAAGATGCCTAGGAAACATCGAGCATCAGTCATGAGTGGGATGTTGAGTATCCCGTTGATGAGCAGTTGTTACTTGCATTAGAAAAGTATCTTAGTATAATACAAGATTTCCTGCTTTTGTTTTAGGTTCTACTTGAATATAGCTCATACACCAACAGCAGCTACCAGTGAACTATAACAACTCGAATAGACAAGAATCCGTCACATACGACCATAGACTGTAGAAAATTGGGCATCCCGTCCGCTCTGCCATACACAAGCTACAGATCGGTGAATTAGTAGTTGGGTGGGTGACCACCAGCGAATCCTCACTGTTGTATGTTTTTTTCCTTTTGGAATCCTTTTTATAACTTTGAATATGTTTTTGTTTATGGTGTTGGAACTTGGAAGACGTGTTATGCGTTGAAGTTCTTTCTGGTAATAGAAATAAGGCATTTCCCAAGTCAACGTTTGTCCGCATGAATGCCAATGTCGTACCTTTAGAAAAAGGCTTGAGCCGAAGTACAATATCGTACTACCCGGATACTCAACTACTTTTTGAAATACATTTTAGAATTAGATTCTGGCCGTAGCCCCACGTAAGCTTGCATCAGCCCATTCGGGAACTTCCAGGCACCTAGCTTAGGAGAAAATGTGAAACAAGCTATTTGAAAACTTTCCGAATCTTGAGTTCCGTAGCGTCGGTGACATCTTGAGATATAAATTACTCAAAACTAGAAAAGTAGTTCGGAAGTACCTGGGGTTTCTTTGTCATACCATATCATACTATACTACAAAATGTCTCATGGGAATGCACTTTGTTGGTATGATATGCAAATAATGAAGGGGATGTAAATACAAAACACTAGTTTTTCTCAATAACAACGCAGCAACATTGACCACGAGAACCGGAGACTTCTCCTATGATGATAGTTCTCTGTTTCGCAAGATATGCGTATCCTGACAGCAATGAATTCTATAGGATATATTACCCCGCTCTTGTGTATCGGTGCCCAAACTATTGACATCTTTAAAGTATCATTAAGAACTCCGGTTCTAATATATTCTTATATAGGCTCCCAAGTATCCTCATCAAAGTTCAGCGGCAGCCCCACATAATGACAACATTTTTTTGTCTTCCTGAAGCCCAAGATATCAAATGTCGTACTAAGTGTCATATGGATGAATATAGATGAGCTTATCATTGATCGACGGCTGAAGAACCGACGATACGCGGCTGAACATCTAGTTCACTATCTATCAACTTGGGGGATTTGTTTGGGAGAGATGAAGAATTCTCTTAGGATGGACTCTCGAGCCTTGGGCTTTCAGTGCACTGCGTTTTGGAAGGCTTTTTGGTCCCGATATTCTAAGCCAAGCCAAATTCCACCACATTGTTGGCTATGCGGTTATTCTAAAGTTCAGCTCTACTTGGAGAGTACAAAAGAAGACAATTCGTGATAGAATAGGATAGGATATGATGTTGGTCAATCATGTGATGGCGACAAAGATAGGTGCAAGTCCTGTCGTGAAAGATTATATATTTTTCTTGATGGCTTGGCTTGATAGCTTGATGGTATGGTTGGGTAGTGCCATAGTGGTGGAGGCGGATTATATGTACCTGGGCCGTGCTTTATTTACCATTCATAAGCTCCACCACCAATTGATATCCGTGGACATCTATCGATACGCATTATCTTCAACCTCTCAAGCTCTCGTGATTGAGCACGTTTCAAACTTATCGAATGATCGCTAAACTCGGATATGGAATATGGAATATGGAATATGGAATATTATATCGGAATTCGAGAAATTCGAAAGATGGGTGGACTAAACGCCATATTATTTCATATACAGTATACAGTATACTCGAACATGGTTTGAAAGGTCCTAATACGATTACTCATAGTAGTAACATGGATACCCAAATCTTCTATGTTATGCCATCTCGAGGCTATGAAGACTAAACCGATGGAAATGATGATCATGAGGACATCAAGGTAAGAAACCTTACCACATGGATCATATATGCATCGGATGCGTGATATAAATCTAATGTGACATGTGGTTGGGATTGTCAAGAGAGCTTTTTAAAGCAGGCCTAGGCGGGTTGGAGTGGAGTAATAATTGGCACGAGTTGGCCTAGATGCTTTTTTGATATATTGAAGGAATCCCGAATGGATGGAAGAGGCGTTAAGAGAGGCGCAATGACTCTTCGTAAACTTTTCTCAACTCACCGCCAATTGGAATAAAGTGTTATTGAGACACTACTTTGGGTTAATCCTAACATTTTTTTTATAATAGGTTAGAGGTGAGTAGAAGTTTTTGTTTTTTTCAATTGGTTTAGATAAGATATTTTATAGTATAAAGAAATAAAGAAAATAAAGAAATAATCCTACGGAAGTAGGGGTATGGTATGTATATCTTTGACCACCCCACTTCACCCCAAAATTCCCCCGCCATTTCAAATAATAATAATAATAATAATAATAATAATAATAATAATAAATCTAATAAACCATTAAAATAGAGAAATATAGAAATAGATAAATAGATAAATCTAACCTGAATTTTACCAAGTTTGGTAAAGTAGATTTATTATTAAGACAATTAGGTCAGTATCTACTAGTATTTAGGAAAATCATTATTAATTATCAAAATATTCTCTACTAGTATCTAATCAACCAATCTTGGAATATTCACTACAATACTCGAGTACATCTACACACTACATTACATCTATTCATCTACTAAAAACTTCACAGATGGTGGCTGTAGTTGGGTACTAGTTAGATAATTGGATAGTTAGATAGTTGGATAGTTGGATAGTTGGGGCCCAGGATTTTAATCTTTTGCCAAGAGATAGAACTATAGCTTCTTCCATACAGTCAAGCTTGGGACCCTTGGAATCTTTTCTAACTTTTTTCATATATATATATCTATATATGTAAAGGAAACATCATTCTTCTCCAAGAATCTTCCCTCATCTTCATTTTTTGTTTGATCTCTTTGTTTGTTCAATCCTCAATATATTATGATAATATCATAATATATCATAATATATCAATCAACTATTTCCATCCTCTTTTTTTTTATCTACATACCTAGGTAGTACTTTATATCAAATACCTATCTCTTCTATTCACTTTCAATATGAATATTTTAACCTAGATGAGGAGTAATCAATTCACTTTCAGTAGTTAATCTCATACCTTGAGGATTGATTAAACACTTCATTTCATCAATCAATCTCCTCAGCCTCATTCTCCCCCTCATTCTCCCCCCTCAATCGTTATCTCCCTTCAATCCTCTCTTCCTCTCATACTCACATCGAAAGCCAAGTTAATTACCCTATCTTTAAGATCCTCAAAATCTTCAACTTTTAACTATTGATTATCAATTAAATTCCACCTAGAGTTATTGAAATCATGGCGTCACTTTCCTTGGTGCTTGCGACGTTGATCGCTAGGGCTGCAGCAGCAGATCGTGCAACACCTCAGGGTGGGATTCTAGAAGGCGAAAACCCTACGGTTTATAGTGCTTCGAATCCAATCATCCTATTCATCATCCAGGTATGGATATATTTTCGTTTTACCCTTAAGAGTGATTGGATCGACGTTGTAGCGAATCTGCAAAGAATTCTCGTTTGAGACGGCTTTGCAGCGTGCCATGCATGCTGCCGCAATATAATTTCCATGACAGACCTCGGAATACCATATTGTCGTCAAAATTAGCATATATGTGCGCATTCATGATATTTAGCTAACATGTCTTTAACTATAGGCGGGCATTATCATTATCTTTTGTCGTCTTCTCCACTACCCGTTATCGTTATTACGACAACCTCGAGTTATTGCAGAAGTTATTGGTGGGATTATTTTAGGACCCTCGGTGATGATGCGCATACCGGGTTTCAAAGATACTATATTCCCAACTGCTTCAATGCCAATTTTATCCAACGTTGCCAATATTGGATTGATACTGTTTCTCTTTTTGGTCGGTTTGGAAGTGAATATGAGACTTTTTCTTTCCAACTGGAGAGTTGCTCTGGCTGTGGGTTTAGCAGGGATGATGCTACCTTTTGGATTGGGTTGCGCCATTGCTTGGGGATTATATCACCAATTTCACAATGAACCAGGAACTGTCACTATTTCATTTGGGGTTTTTATGCTGTTCGTGGGAACTGCGCTCGCGGTATGTTATTCATATGACGTTCTACAAACTAAATTTCTAACTCACGTATTACAGATCACAGCTTTCCCAGTTTTATGTCGTATACTTACAGAGCTAAAACTTCTATCTACACCAGTTGGAGTTACAGTTCTTGCTGCTGGTGTTGGAAATGATGTGGTGGGCTGGATTCTCCTCGCCCTCTGCGTGGCTCTCGTCAACAATGGATCAGGTCTAGCTGCACTATATGTCTTACTTGTCTGTGTTGGTTGGACTCTTTTCCTGGTTTATGCTATTCGTCCTGTTTTCTTGTACATTCTTCGTCGCAATGGCAGTCTCGAAAATGGTCCATCGCAGAGCATGGTTGCTTTGACTATTCTGCTGGTTTTGACATCCTCGTGGTTCACTGGTATCATCGGTGTTCACCCTATCTTTGGAGGTAAGCTCAATACCATTTACAAATTACACCTCATTCGCTAATACACAACTAGCTTTTCTCGCTGGGCTGATTTGTCCCCATGAAGGCGGTTTTGCTATTAAAATTACTGAGAAAATCGAAGATCTCGTTGCTGTATTATTTCTTCCACTCTACTTCGCATTATCTGGGCTGAGTACTAATCTTGGTTTGCTCAATGATGGTACCACTTGGGCATATGTCATCGGTGTCATCGCAGTTGCGTTTGCAGGGAAAATCATTGGTGGTACACTCGCCGCTAAAGCCTGTAAGCTTGTTTGGCGAGAAAGTTTGAGTATTGGAGTTTTGATGAGTTGTAAAGGACTTGTAGAACTTATTGTTTTGGTAAGTACATATGCTATTTAACGATTGAAACTGTTAGAAGATACTAACTTTTGTAGAACATCGGTTTACAAGCTAAAATCTTATCGACAAGGACCTTTACTATCTTTGTCGTAATGGCACTTGTAACAACTGTTGCGACGACGCCTTTGACAACACTTCTTTATCCTCCTTGGTATCAGAAGAAGCTTGATGCTTGGAAGAGAGGAGAGATCGACTGGGATGGAAACCGACTTACACCCGATAGTGATGATTTCACACCTGAACGGTCCTTTGAGAAGGTTCAAAGTACTCAAGTACGACGACTTTTAGTCTATCTTAGACTCGATAGTCTTCCTAGCTTATTTACTTTCATCGCACTTTTGGGTGGAGATAACACGAGCACGATCACTAAAGTCCATAGATCAAAATCTGAACTTGAGACTGTTAACGAGAAAGAAGGAACCGAATCATCTACTACTACTATTATGAGGAAACGACCCCTCGAAGTTCACGGTGTCCGCATGGTAGAACTTACGGATCGTACTTCTTCAGTCATGGCTGAAGTTGATGAGTACACGTATCGTGATCCAGTTGTTAACGCTTTCCGAACTTTCTCCCAGTTAAACAATGTCGCCGTATCAGGTGGTGTTTCGGTTGTTCCCGAGGGCGATTATGCTGAGGCATTGAATACCTTAGCAACCGATAACCTTTCCGACCTAGTCCTCATTCCATGGTCTGACGCTGGTAGTCTACCAATAACTGATGCTCATCATGATACATTCTCTAGTGGTCTCCAAGATGCTTTTATTCAAAAGACTCTCGAAACAGCAACGTCCAATATTGCGGTATTCATCAATCGCGGTTTCGGTGGTTCTAACCCAAGACAGCCTCGAGCCCTTGGACCAAGTGCTAGTCGCGTCAGTCTTCGAAGTCATCGTTCCGAACCTACACTTCCTATAGCAGATCGAAGCCACCACATCTACTTCCCGTTCTTCGGTGGTGTTGATGACCGAGTAGCTCTTCGTTTTGTTCTTCAACTTGCTCAAAACAGTAACATCACAGTCACCATTATTCACTTCATTTCACCAATCTATAACCCTAAGATCACCGAGCCAGCCGCTGCACATGTTGATCGCCCAACTACTGGCAATTCACAACATGGTGGCAGTTCTGGCTCCAATGGTCTACGCATTAGCGAACGTATTAATACCGAGGATCTTTACACGGCCGCCGCTTCAGATACCGCACTTCTTCATACATTGAGAGATACTCTTCCAATGGCTTTGTCCAATCGAGTTGTATTTGTTGATGTACAAACCACATCTCCATTAACCGATTGTTTACATCACGCAAAAGTCGAAATTGGTCAAAGTCCTCGAAATGCAGGCGATTTGATTGTGGTTGGTAGAGGTAAATCCCAACTGTCTGGAGCTTTGATTCGTGAAGAAGGACCAAGCGGAGATTCTGGGAAGGAGTTGAGGAAGACTGTTGGCGGAGTTGCTGAGGCTCTTGTTAGTAGTGGAGTTAAGGGTAGTGTTTTGGTTATTCAGGCTGGTGGGAGAGGTTTGGATTCTTAGAATCCTTTACTTCACCCGACTGACATTGCATATACTTTTATGATCTGATATGGCACAATGATTGGATGCGGAGTTATCTTCTTGATGGATATATTGGATGGTGGGAAATGAATTGGATATAAAGTGGTAGGAAACATCGGTTTCATGCATGCATATATTTGGATCACATACATATAGGGATGAATCATGATCACGATCATGAAGGGAGCATTTGAATGTTTGTTTCTTTTTCAGGGAGGGACATTTTTACATATGCATATGGGTTTGGTATCAAATGTTTTGCATTGAGTGAGTGTGGCTAGGGATTTCACATCATATTACGTTCATATGGATAGGATATCTGGGGTATTATATGGATGGGATTAACCGGAGTTTTATTTTATTCTGCATTACTTAGTGCGAAATTGACGTTGTTAATAGAAATCAATTATGATGCTTTTGATGTTGGTTGAATAAATGAATGAATGAGTAAATGAATGAATGAATGAATTAGCAGATTACCATTTTATTACAAATATTATTAGTATTTATTTATAACCTAGGTATGTATCCAGGTATGTATTGTAGTGAGATTTTAATGTTGATGTCAAGCCTATCATTGAAGAAAAAGCCCTGAAGGTCCTTCCTTATCTTAGTGTCAGTAAAAGTGGACCGGAGGCATACCCAGTGATGCCCACATGCTAGCCCTGAAGGATGGCGGCGGGGTATATTTTTTTTGGAACCAACCCGGGCGGAGATACCGGGCTAACCCAACCTCCAACCAACGAAGTATGAGTGGATATGGATATTAGTCTCGACATTGAAACAAATTGTCATGGATTGTTGTCGCAATTGACAAGTATATGATGGAATGACACAAAAAGAATGGAAACCAACTGTTTATTTGTAATCAATCAAGTGAAGTGTCCATCTCCCACTCCTCTGTAAGTATATAAGGGGAAGTTAATGACCTGAGCTACCTACTGCTGAGCTTCATCTCTTCACTAGTTGTATCGAGGAAGTACCGGTGTACAGTATAATTACTACAACTCCATAACTCAAAACAAATCAATCAACCATGGGCGAGGCTTCCAAATCAAGAGAACATATTCTCTGTCTTCTTCCTTTTCCGGAGCAACCTGGACTCCTGGATAGTATCAGAAAGAAGCATGATGTGGATGTTACGTATAAATATACGGCATTTACGAGAGAAAGACCATTCCAACTTGCAGATGTACCAGACGGTTCGTCAACTCATTACAACCTCCATCTATCTAATCCCTCCCCCTTCCATCCAATAAACCAACTAACACCTTCCCAACCTAGAACTCCTCCAAAAAGCCACCATCCTCGTAACCCTCTCCACCTTCCCGCCCACTGCCTCCTCAGCCTCCAACCTCAAGCTCATCCACCTCATCAGTGCCGGCGTAGACCGCATGATCAACACACCCGTGTGGAAAGAAACATCCATCCCGATCACTAGTTCGAGCGGTGTTCATGGGCCGCAGATCTCGGAATGGGTTATCATGCAGATATTGAGTTTTGTGCATAAGCAGAAATTGATGCTGGAGTGGCAGAGGAAGAGCTTTTGGGGACCGCATACGGGATTGGGGGAGGTGAAGGATTTGGTGGGGCAGAGGTTGGGGGTTTTGGGGTATGGGGCGATTGGGAGACAAGGTTTGTGGATTACTTCTATTTCTTTCTGTCTCATGAAGCTAGCAAGCAATAAAGCAAGAAAGCAAGCTCTGGTGCTTCTCGATTAAGGATGCCATGTGGTCACGAGATTTGATGGTATAAAAGTTTAAGGTATATAACTAACCAACCAATCCAGCCGCACGAATCTGCAAAGCCATGGGAATGGACGTAATAGCCTACACGGCCTCCCCCCGCACAACCCCCGAATCCAGAAAAGACACCGGAAAATACATCGTCCCCTCCACTGGCGACCCCGACGGCCTCATACCCAGCGCCTGGTACTCCGGAACCGACACCGCCTCCCTGCACACCTTCCTCTCGCAAAACATCGACATCCTGCTAATATCCATCCCCCTTACCCCCTCTACCACGCACCTTCTCAGCGCGCCCGAATTCGAGCTCCTCGGAAAAACAGCAAATACATTTATCGTCAACATCGCACGCGGCCGCGTCATTAATCAAGATGATCTGATCACGTATCTGAAGAAACCGCCAAGTGAGGGCGGGCTGAGGGGCGCGGCGCTCGATGTTACGGAGCCGGAACCGCTGCCGAAGGAGAGCGAGCTGTGGAGACTGGAGAATGTGAGTATTACGCCGCATGTGAGTGGGCTGGGGACGACGTATATGGAGAGGAGTTTGGCGATTTTGGAGGAGAATTTGGGGAATTTGGAGAACGGGAGGCGGTTGATTAATGTGGTGGATAGGAAGAAGGGGTATTAGTGTTAGGGGGGATGATTGTTTGGATGGGTGGGTGTGGGGGTGGGTTGGTATTGTGTGTAGGTTGGATATGCGAGTGGATATAAGTATTGTATACTGTGTATATCCAAGTAACATCATTCAATAAGTAGTGCTAAGAATTCCCAATGCCATAGACACAATTTTCGAATACATTCACCTACCTATGTAGTCTGCATAGTCTATATATTATTTTCTTTTCTCCCAAGATTCATGCAACTATACCTCGCTTGCCGCAACTTTGAACACCTTACTCATTCGATCTATCTGTTTCGGGAAAATAAGAAGCTTGAATTCTCAGCGAGGATATTATTGAGGGCTAGTTTCACGCATAAAATTTGGATTGAAAACCATAATCTCGATAGGCGATTCTAGACATGGCAATGATTACTTGGAGTTCAGAATAAACGTATACTCAAGCGTGGGCTAGGATGAAGATGAAGTCATTATCATGTTTGTTTTGTTTTTGTGTTTGAAACTGCTAGTTGAATGGTTATTTAATGGTCATTGTTCAGTCAGTAAATTCCATGCTGAGTTTATTTATTGCATTGGAATTGTATATTTTTAACGTCTATTCAATTCCAAGTAGTTGATTCTTCATCAAGTATTTCGTGATATCTAGGGAATACATGGGTGAACATCTGATCCTAATGGGGATTAGGACTTGGATTCCTGTAAGATCGGAAGGAGGTTCGATGGAAGATTGCTGTCACTGTAACGATTTTGTTAGAGTGAGTGAATGGTCTATTTCTAGGACTCGTTTTGTCGATTCTATCTACGTAATAGATATTCATAGATGGTAATTAGATATATCATGACTGGGATCTTTCTGATATTAGACTTGTAAATTTAAGTGACTTTCACCATCCACGTATCAATATCGATATCAAAAATTTAGAACTAATGGAAGAGTCGCATGGCAGCATGCATTCATTTACAGTAGTATCTTTGAAGGCAGTCGAATAGAAGACATTTCAGAGGACTCATCACTATATCGTTGTTTGCACTTTGCAAATTGGAAAGTTGTACAAATAATAATGCCTATAAATATCTTGTTGGTCCCCAGATGGCTTGGTCGAAAAAAACATTTCTTTTCTCCAAAAGCCCGTCACATTTAAGTCACCATTTCACGATGTCAAACAAACGTACCAATGATGCCGGTCGAGCGGTAATCGATAAATCTCAAATATTTGCGTCAGGAACATTCAAAAAATGTCTGGGTATGCTGTGACTGTGCCATATCATCAAGATCTGCTACCTCTTCAAACTGTGGTGCTAATTTGGCCGCCAGCTGGGCAGATACACAAGCGGTAGAACAGACGGTCAACGCTATGTTGCAAAGGAGTTTAAGACTGGTTCTGTATTCGAAAAGTACTATTTTGATGAGGAACTCAAGATCATCCGACATACATAACAGATCCTGGATGATTTCTAGGCTACAGGCATCATTGGGGAAATGGAGCTCGTTCTTAATACACCTTCGGTTTGGACTCATGAAGCCAAAGAATATAAACTCCTTCTAGAACCGATGATTCAGAACTTTGAGAAATTCAACAGTAATACAGGATGGACTGCACGTGAGAATATATGGAATGATGCAATTCAAGCCTTGAGTCATTTCTCCTACCGCAATTCTAACCGACAGTTCTTACTGTGTGATCTTCAAGGAGGCTCCTACCGCGATGGATAGTAAGCTTTTCTTATGATATTCCAATGCAAAAGCCGTCACAGTACCCACTCTACCCGACATTTGGTATACTATCTAACCAGCAAAATCTAGTATACTTTCAGACCCAGTCATCATGTCCCAAACTCGAGACTGCGGACCAGTAGACTTAGGACCTGATGGAGTCGACTCTTTCTTCCAGAGACATCGTTGCGGTCAATTTTGTAATAGACGATGGGTTAGGCCGAGAACCACTGAGAGGCCCGTCTTTCCAGTGCAGCAAGGAACCAACATGGTGAGGCACCTGCCAACCCGCCATAGCCGTCATCCTCTCTCGAGATTGCGCGAGTAAGATTTTTGATAGCTGGAGGTGTTACATGACAAGAGAGCTAGGTTGCCATATACTTTCATGTTCAATGATATATGAAGCTTCCAGTGTTTTTTGGGTGGTAATGGGGGATTGTTATCACGGTATCATGGCCATGATCATCTCCAAGTAACACGAGAAGATTACTTTCATAGAAGTCGCCATACATTACGAGGAGCAAATTCAGGGGTTATAAAGCGTCGCGAAGGAGGTGTGATTGATATAATATATCAATATAATACAACCCTTTGAGTTCTTTGCGAATAGTACAACAATACATTGATATGAATTAATCTTCTGAGTTGTTCCCGAATAGTAGAAGCTATCTACTGCTATTGATTGTGCCTTTACGTTGGATTGACATGATAGTGTGACAGGGGTATTTTTAGAATCTTCATGTAAGATGTCCAAGCTTTCTTACATATACTAGAGACCCCTGAGCAAGCTCTCATAAGGCGCAACTCTGACATAAGCCCTCACCTACTATATCACCATACCCAGAGTACCGGCCGGTACGTTGAGCATCAAATAGATGGATTCTTGAAATCAAATTCTACCTATATATTATTTTTAACACTTTTTCACTTAGAAATGCCAAGGGTTGCTCCGGGTCAGAGAAAGAGAGCTTATAAGCCCAAAACTCGAACGGGCTGCTTGACTTGTAAGTATGTACATCCATGTCCCTGACCGTTTGGGTCAACAGCTATTTACATCCCGCTGTTATCGTCCCTTTTGGACGCCATTTCATAACATGAACCGGATTTGGGAATTTGCGGGTCGAAGTTTCTAACAATTTCACAGAAGTAAGATATTCCGAACAGATTCCTGTTAACATCACAAAATGCTGATTTACACTCTCCACCTCTAGTCAGACGTGTGAAATGTGACGAGCAGCAACCACACTGTCAAAGATGTATCTCCACGGGTCGAAAATGCGATGGCTACATGACGCCAGCAACAACGGCATCAGCAACAGAATCTTCAGAGTCGAGTGGTTCTGGTACTTCATCGCCCTCACTTGTGACTTTGATACAATCACCGTCCTCACACTTAACGTCATTTCTGGACAGCGACCGGGAACGAAAGGCTTTTCATTTCTTTATCAATAATACGGCTCCAATGATGGGTGGATTTGCTGCAGATAATTGTTGGTCGGAAATTATTCCTAGGGCGGCTAGATTTGAACCCTCGATTCGTCATGCATTGATTGCGTTGGGGGCGCTGCATGAGAATAGAGAGAAAATATCTCGTGGTTTTATTGGTGATATTGGAGAGGAATTTCCATTGCAGGAATATGGGAAAGCAATTAGGAGCTTAGTGGTGCCCCTTTCAAAAGGACAGAGACAGAATATCGATGTTTGTTTGATTAGTTGTGTTCTATTTTCTTCTTTCGAGGTAGGTTTATTCGGGAATTTTGTTCTACAAAATGGTATGAAACTAACAGTAACATGATATAGATGATGCAGGGAAATTATGGCCCTGGAATTGCACACCAGAAGAGTGGAATTAAAATCTTGTGCGAGATATCATATAATGAGAAAGCGCGAAAACATCAACATGGGGCTCTACAAACATCTAATACACCATATATACCTATGGAGATGTTGGAAGCGTTGTATATACGAGGAAATTTTGTATTAACGCAGGTAAGATTAGAAGTGCAAATTAGTAGTAGTCCGATGCTAACAGGATGTAGATGACGGACGATGGAGATAGCACAATGTTCCGAAAATTCCAACAGAAACACTTTTCCCAAAGACCGCCCAAATGCTTCAATTCAGTATCGCAAGCGCGAAACTCGCTCCACTTCTTGTGGTCACGGTTCCAATCTGAACTCATAGGTTTCGGTGCCCTTCGGAACGAAATGTCGCCCAACGAACTTCTCGATCTAATCGCAGAATGGCAATCTGGATGCATATCCCTAACCAACCAATGGTTCTCCTCATTTCAAGCTTTCCTATTCAAGTATGGAGATACTCTAACCGAAAGTGAGAAACTGGGCGTGGCTATCTTGCAGATTCAAAGTCATACGGGTTATATGAATGCGAATATGACGTGTCAAACCAGAGATGACCAGATGGTATGGGATCCATTCTTACCGATATTTGAGAAGATAGTCGTGCTAGCAGGTGAAGTGGTCTCGTCCCCGCTATTCAGCCTGTCAACCTTTCAGTTTGATATGGGGATTATTGGCCCGCTGTATCATTGTGCAAGTTCATGTCGAGACCCGGTGGTGAGAAGACAGGCAATTGAAATAATGGAGATTGTCCCGACTTTACAAGAAGGAGTTTGGAACGCGGGCATGACAGCGAGAGCTGCTAGGAGAGTTGTGGAGATTGAGGAGGAGGGGTTGGGAGTCGTGAGGGTGGCAGCGGATGTACCGGATTGGGCGAGGATTAGTCAGGTGGCGCCTACCTTCGACAAGGAGAAGAGAGTAGCGACGTTAAGATATAGTAGAAGAGAGAGAGCTGGAGGACCCTTAATTAGAAAAGTGGTTACGGAGTCGTTTGAATGGTAATCAGTTTGTTAATATAGAACAAGCCTTATCTGCACCTTTTTTATCTAGAACGAGAACAGACCTTTCTCTCTTGTATTTGTATATCGAACATAAGTTCAATTCCAACTGTCTTGTATCAGACCCTACTCTACAATGATTTTTTTTATATCCGATCCCACGCAGAAAATGCTGACCAGAATGCCAAAAACATATACACATTATGTTTCCCCGCCCCAAACGCCTGGCTATGTATTTTGATACAACGGAAGAGGGAAGAGTTTCCACCACACACTTAATTCTCGTCATCTGCTTTCCTTTCGATTCATTCGAGGTTCGTCCGGCAATCACTCCATCTATAGAGTTGTTAAACAGCCCCGCCGTCACTCAAATTTCACTTCACTTCACTCCATGTTCCGCAACCCCCAAATGCCTATCACTTATCCTTGTAAACCTTCGGATTCCACCCCTCCCTCAACTCCTCTTCCCTCGCCAACTTCTCCGCCTTCTCCCTCATCTCAGACACCAACCTTTCCTTCGCCCTCAAAACCTTACTCTGCAAGTAAAAGCTCCCACCCTTCTTAGGATCATTCGTATCGAACAATTTCTTGAACCGGCTCATCACATCTTCCATATCCATTTTGCCCTGCTTGGGGGGTTTCACATTTAATATTTTGCAGGCTTCGTCTAGTGTGAGGCCGTTGGAGGTTCCGAATGTTCCGCCGCTGGAGAGTGATCCAGATGCTGCTTGTGCTTTTTGGTATGCTGAGGAGGCTTTGGCTTGTTTCCAGGACTCGGAAATCGCACGTCCCAGCACTCGACTGCCGGTTATTACGACCTGGGTTATTATTCGGTGGGCCTGTGATACGCGAGGTTAGTATAGTTAATAATCATCTTGAATGATATACAGTTTGGTGGCATGAGATAGAAGTATGATGGGAATTGCAAGAAGGGCAATGGGTTTTTGGCATTGGAATCTGAAAGTATGCATAGCTTACCATAATGAAGTCTTCGCGGCATCAAAATATATCTCTATAATGCGAATCTTAGACCGTGGCGAGAGAAAATCGTAGAGCAGACAATTTCTATGATATCTAATTCTAATCTTAACTTTTTCAATATTTCCGCCGTCATAAAAAAATATATGAGTGCCTAAGGCAACAACTTGTCATCCTAGCTCACAGCTCCAAAAAAGAACACCTGCGCATCACTCAAAATGAATGGATATCAACGAACAAAACACAACACAAACACAAATGCTTCTTTTTCACAATAACCACTATTTCTGGAGCTAAAATTTACAAAAAACTCTCATCATAAGAGAAAACTACAGCTCGTCGCAACATATTTCTTTCTTTCTTCCTCTCACTTCCCAAAGAAATAATGTCTCAATTCTACAGCTCCCCACCCCCCAATAACCCCTACGGTACATCGAACCAAGCATCCTCCGGCGGTGCGCAAAACCTGCAATTCTACCCATCAACATACACGCCTAATCCGGTCTCGGGGCATGCGACTCCGCAGGCTGCATATGGATATGGGATTTCTCCTGGTGCGCAGGCATATGGGGGAGCAGGGGGATATGGGTTTGGAGGGGCCGGGGGCGCGGCTGGTGTGGGTGGTGTGAGTGGGAGGATGGGGGAGAGTAGTGGGGGGTTGAGGACGGGGTGGTTGGCGGCGTTTGGGACGGAGGGTTATGAGGGAGAACCGCCGCTGCTGGAGGAGCTGGGGGTTAATTTCAGTCATATTAGGAGTAAGGTATGTTTGTGAGGTTTTGTTGTTTACTGTCTTGGGATATGGTGGGAGGAGGAGAGAGAGAAAATAAGAGGACAATGTTGTGTTCATTGTCGATCTGACATATTATGTGCTAATTTTCCCGCTTGAAATAGACATTGGCAGTATTAAATCCGCTCGCGCACATCGATCAACACATAATGGATGATTCAGACCTCGCAGGTCCTATATTATTCTTTCTCCTCTTCGGAACCTTCCTCCTATTTTCCGGAAAAGTTCACTTCGGCTACATATACGGACTTGCACTCCTAGGATCCTCCTCTCTCCACCTAATCCTCTCATTAATGTCACCCCCCTTAAATTCGGATCCTTCTTCATCCCAACAAAACCCCTCACATCTATCCTCTACTCTTACCTATCCGAGAAGTGCCAGTGTATTGGGATACTGTTTATTACCACTGGTGCTTACCAGTGTAGTAGGCATTATCATGCCGATGGATGGATTAGTTGGGTATGTGTTGACTACGCTGGCTATTGTATGGTGTACGTATAGTAGTAGCGGAATGTTTTGCGCAGTGGGTAGAATGAGGGGAATGCGGGGATTAGTCGCATATCCACTGGCGCTGTTCTACGTGGGGTTTGGTATTATGGGGATATTCTCTAGTCGGGGAGTGGGAACTTTAGGAAAGGCTACGGGTGCTTAGGTCATTACTTGTGCGATGGATGGCGTGGGTTGTGGGTTGGAGAAATAGGATTTGGGGGTTATAGCGGGATTGATCAAGGAATATGGAATATAAAGATTGGGGTAATTCAAAAAAGAACTTCTGCAAAAATGGAAATGGAAATGGTCATGGCCATGGTCATGGTTATGGGGTGTGATCGACTCGGGGTATTGTTATCTTGATCTGTAATAATAGAGGATACTTGTACAGCACACTTCTTGCTTGAACATATCTAAGCAAAATGAAGTTTTAAGAGCGAGCGAGCGAGCGAGTAGATAGAAGCATATGAAATGTATCAAAAATAGTATGCCATCACCCATATATGTAAAAGTGATGGTATTAATTGACAGGTCGATCCTTATGAAAACTACACTACAAACAATAATGCAACGCTATAACTACCGTGGTATATTTGATGCAGCCCCAGAACCAAGATAGATAACAGATTCCCAGGCCCAGTCCCAATTTACTCCTTCCATAACCGTAGAAAGCCATCCCATCCCATCCCATCCCAAATCTCTTCCTCAGATACATTTATTCCAAAACCATCCTAGCATCATCACTAATACCCCAATCAATATCCCTCGGTCTAGGAGGCCTATCTTCATCCGACTGCGTACTCATACTAGATTTCCTCCCTTCCTTCTTCAAACTACTTGTTCTAAATCCTCCGCTACTTCGACTCTTCATACTCTTCATGCTAGCATTATCGCTTCGAATACTGTTAGAGTATTCAGGCGGTGGTGATCGAGTTGGTGAAAATGATGACGAGAGTTTTGTTCGGGTAGATGCGGAATCGGAACTCTCTTGAGTGGGTGTGGGTGATGGTGTGACTTCGGTGCTGGATGTTATTTCGACGAGTTCGGCATCACGATACCATTTTCTACGGCGGGTATAGCGTCCCCAGCCATCTTGGCCTCGACGTCCATTTTGCCACTAGTATTAAGTTAGTTCCATGTTTGCACTCGCATGATTTTGAGACCTAAATACCTTATTATCGTAATATATCCAACCAGTACCCCCATCGCTATCTGATTTAGGTTTCGATCCACCCTCATCATGTTCACTTGCCCCTTCTACCAACCATCGACTACCTTCAACCCACCTCCATCTTGCACCGCCACCCTCAACGTCCGGTAATTCGAATTCTTCTCTGGGCGGAGCAGAGTTTAAATGCTCATCAGTCCATGCTGCTCTTTCATATGCAAACATCGACGTTGTCCAACCGAGTCCGACCCATCTTCTTTGGTTCTCATACAAGATGAACGTAAACTTTACACCGGGTGCTTCGGGCCTTCTTTTAATAGCTGCGTTTGCTGCAGTGGATGCTTCTTCATGAACTGTCGACCTGCGCGGAGGTAGAGGGGGTTTGTCGCTAGCTCCATCTGTTTTTAATGCAGTTAATGTATCTGTGAAGTGTAATCCAGTTATGGCAGTACATATCCGACGAACAAGTGCTGATCTCCATAGTATTGTTCTTGCTATTCGATTTGGTCGAGAATGCCAGGTCAGAAATATCGTCCCGGTTACCAAGGAGATACGCTTGGTAGTGATAACTTGGAGTGGAGGGAGTGTCAAAATAATCCATATAGGTGTGACTAAGAGTATCCGAATTAAAAGTGTTGTAAGCGCAGGTCGAGTGGTAGCGGAAGTCGCAGTCCGTTGAGTTGATAAGAAATCAGTTAACTGTAACAGAGGATCTAGAAGCACGTTGCATCTTGATGTAAATATCTTCAACGTTTCCACGATCTCATCTAAAGTCTTCTGATGTTTGGTATTTGTGATTTCCGAGTCAAGCCTCTTGTGCCCTTTCTTCTGCTTCTCTCCCGTCCAACCTGTCGAAGATAATGGAGAGTATCGCCTCGAATACATGCCCAATATTAGCCCCATTACCACCACCAACGGACCTGAATATCTCATTATTGCATCCCCATATAATACAATCGCCCAAAAACTAGCGACGAGCAAGAAGCTCTCCCATGGGTCTCCACTTGTCCATGTTACTAACCCCGCTAGTTTATTGAGGGGCAATAAAAATGGATGCGAATATGCTAAAGCCCGTGTAATTTGTGGTGGAGTCGCAAGTAATAAAGGAGATTTTTGGTGAACGAGAATAGTAGATCTTTGCTTATTCGCAGACGAAGCATGCGATAGAGTAACTGGAGAGAATGCAGCTACTGTTGGAGGATTCGGATCGGCAATATTTATGGATCCGCCATCATTATCTTTTCTTGAATTCGGAGTACCAGACATTTGATCCAACCATGGAGTATCCTGTTGATCAAGTTAGTTGTGCTGAAAGGTATTGTTGAGTTGAGGAGTAAGCTTGGGGCAGTTGGTAACATACAAATGCAGCCATTGAACGTCATTGCTGAGAACAGGCTTTTGTGACTTTAGAAAGTCAAATACTATACGTTAGGAGATTAACGAACTCTACGGAGATTTTGAATTTGATTATGAATGGTTGTATAGGATTCACTCGAACGATAAAGATATTCTATTCAAGTAATAATTGGAAAGTAGAAGAGAGATATGAATAGGAATAGAAATAGGAATAGAAATGGAAAAGTGAGCTCTCCTTAAGCTTAAGGAACGCGATTCAGGGCGCCCCTCGGCAGCACAGCACATTAATAAATCTGGGGTACCTACAACAATCACATGCCATTCATTGATAAATCAATTAATTATTCATTGTTTTAATGTATCAACTCAACCTGTACAATTGGTTGCTGTATACTTCAAAATGTAAATAAATAAACAGCCACTTTATACATAATAATAAATAAATAGTATCTAATTATTATTATTATTATTATATTCTGAATTCAAGGAATATTGGTTGATAAATCTGATACTGCAGGCAGTACTTCGTACACCTTTCGTACACATGCGAGATATACCAGAGTGAATATATTGGCCGATTAGATAAAGCACCAGAAACTTTGGATTGCTTACATAATGCTTCAAAAAGTACCGATACTGCAGACTGCAGGACAATACAATATGGAAAGTACATTTCTATTTACGCTACTCATATTTTCGCACTAATAATAAATTTTACCGATTAAACCCTCCATCCATCTCCATCTTCATCTCCATCTTTCTCCACTTATGAAAGAAAACAAAATCAAATAATTCTTATCAAATCAACAACAACTCAATAAGAATTATTATTATTATTATTAACAATGTCGCGACGACCCCCTCTTCCACACGGATTGCCTCCTCGTCCTCCGCCTCGTCACGATATGGGTGGTGATTCCTATCGCCCGGATCATGGCCGTCAAAATGATAGTTATATTCCCCACAATGCAAATCGCGATCCTGACGCGATGTATCGATTTGGTGGCTACAGAGCGCCTCCTCCTCCTCCTCCTCCACCATCATTTGGATCTTATGGAAACTATGCTCCTGGTGTTGAACCTCCTCGTGGACCACCCGCACAACCTTATCGTCATCGTGAAGATGATTATTATCGTTCCCCTCGTCAAACTGATAGTTACCATCCTCAAGATCGTTCCCAGAATCGTCCTCAAAATGGCGACTTTACTTTCCATTACGAAGCACCGCCATCTATTGATTTTCAGAATGCCGATAAATTCCGTCCGCGTTCTCCGTCACGCAATCATAATCGTAATGATGACAACCGTAATCGTCGACGAAATGATCGCTATAATGACCGACCCAATGGCCGCGGTGGCTTTCGTGGGCGAGGCGGTCCAAGATTAGCATCAGATCGAATTTTCTTGAAGTCAAAACGTTCACCTACTCCTGAACTTATGCCGGGTATGATGGAAGACACTGGTACTGATGTCAGATATAGACCTATGGACGATCTTTCAGATAGCGATGAAGCTGAGATGGATATGTCTGACAGTGATGATGACGGAGAACAACCAAAGAAGAAAATGTCTCGCACTGGATCCAAGGCTGCAGATGGCGATAGTGTCCCAAAATGGTCAAATCCCGATCCATATACCGCTCTTCCTCCGCCGGATGAGTCTCAGAGAAAGAAGAAGGACGTTGTTAAACTTATTCGTAAAGCTCGTGTTGCATCGGGCGTTGATAGCTCTACCAAAGCTGATGCGGCTCCCGATGATTTTATTTCATTCGATTTTGGTGATAAGCCTGTTGAAGAAGAAGAAGACTACGAGCCCCCTCCCTTTGAAGATCGATCCCCAAGCCCGGTTGAGAATCGCTTCAGCCATCTTGATAATATTCGGAAGTTTGACAGTCCTAAGGAGTCCCCTCGAACTTCCACTCAACTGCAAGTTGTCAATGACCAGAATGTCATGAATACCCCACAGACGAAAATCTCCAAGCCTTCGGATTTATCGTCTGACCCTGCCCTTGGTAGTAGAAAGCGTACTGCTGATGACAAAATCAAGCCTCCACCTCCTGTCGCCAAAGTTGCGTTTGGTAAACCACCTCCGGTCAATGGCTCAATAATGCAGGAATGGCGTCGCATTGAAGGTGAAGATTGTACTCCTTGGCTAGTAGATCATTCTGAAACTTCTAATATGGGTCTTTGGTATGCATCAACAATATCTTGACATATTATTTAAACTAACACATGGACTTAGGCTACATAAAGAGATCATGGACTTTTATCGCCACGTTAAGCCTCGAAAATTTGAAGAAGTCATTCGAACCAAGCTGGTTAATGATTTACGTCAAATCTTTCGCAGGAAGTATAGGAATGCAGATATACAAACCTTCGGTTCTTTCCCTGCTGGTCTTTATCTGCCTACAGCTGACGTAGATCTTGTTTTGGTGTCAGATGAGTATATGAGAGGTGGATATCCAGTTTATGGGGCCAGAAATGCTGTCAGGAGATGTGCGGATTTCATTAAGCAAGAGAGGCTCAATCTTGGCCATGTTGAAGTCATCACTGGTGCCAAGGTACCAATAGTAAAGTACGTTGATAAGGTTACTGGTTTGAAGGTTGATATGTCATTTGAGAATGACACTGGTGTTATTGCGAACCAAACTTTTCAGGACTGGAAAGCTAAATTTCCTGCAATGCCGATATTAGTTACTGTTATTAAGCAGTTGTTGGCCATGAGAGGCTTAAATGAGCCGGTTAATGGTGGTATCGGAGGTTTCTCTGTTACATGCCTCGTCGTAAGTCTCCTACAGAACATGCCGCAGGTACAAAGTGGAACAATGAACCCAGAGCATCATCTCGGTGAAATTCTCATGGAATTTCTTGACCTATATGGTAACCAGTTTGACACTGTCACAACTGCAATCACTCTCGACCCTCCTGGATATATCTCGAAGGTATGGCTACACCCAGCTATCTTGCATTTTCTCTCTTCTCTCTTGAATAATCACTAACTCGAAGATAGGCTGCAAATCGTCAAGTCGTCTACAGAAACCTCAATCAGCCCAAATTTTCCATTATGGACCCTAATAGACCTGACAACGATATTTCGGGTGGCTCATCCAATACTCGTTCAATCCAGGCTTGCTTTTCTTCGGCATACAATGCATTGCAGCAACGCATGAGCGAACTAAGATCTTCAGATCTTGCAACTCGTCGTAACCAAAGTCTATTAGGTCCTATCCTAGGGGGTAATTACAGTTCATTTAGACTTCAACGAGAGCATCTTCTTCATATTCATGAACATCTTATTGGCCCCGTCGACGAATTCTAGACTAAACTAGATTACATATTGATATTGAAAGAAGCTGAGTACGAAGTACAATGGGTGGTTATTTTTTCAGTACAGTGGCGCATGGAAAAATGGACAGATGAACTATACCCAGTGGCGTTCGATGGAGACTCATTGATCTGTAATATATGGCGCTCAATGTTTCTCTCGCTTTCTTTTTTGTTTGATTCTTGTTCGTTACCATTTTGTAATCAGAACTCCCGGCAACTGACCGTGTTTAGGTGATCGAATTGAAAGTCAAAAGTCAATGCCATCCATTCTCAATGACAGACAAGACAATGATCGATCACTATCTCAAATCCGAACCAATTACATACATCACGCAAAAATAACATATTTCAATCAAAAACCTTCCCAAACTGCTTTCATGTCACATACTAATCATCGTCAGATAAAAGAACAATTAACATCTTGACTCATTTAGGACTTGCCCTCTCTGGAAGGCGAAGCAAAGTTCCCTCATTGGTGGGCAAGTAATTGCACAAGCTTTGCAGAATCCAGTTGCAAATATTGAAACAAATTTATCGACCCAGTCGGTGTTCTCTTCGGGTTCACTTATCGACTGGGTTTTCCTCGACAACCCTTTCTCACTGTATTCGTGCTTTGTGTGCGGGTATGGAGAGGATGGAAATGTTTAGGGTTTCCCGGGGGGGGGGGGGGGGGGGGTTGAGAAAGCATGGGATACGTTGGAGGGCTGGAAATGAAAGTGTAGTGCCTTTCTTGATTTTCGGAATTGTACTATTGCAGTTACCAACATCAAAGAATATCTATCTATTATCCGAATTTAGTAAACCTAGATTACAAGCCTTTACGAAGATCTCGGGAATTATTTATCTACGCCAACATGAAATGAACGTTCTAAGTATAATCTTCCAAAGCCGCAATGGAAGGTCGCGACCTTCTCGTGCGGGGCCAACCAACCCTTTAACATTCTTATATAAGTGATTGATTGCATAATACTTCAGAATTCATCGTTGCATTCTTGTTCAAGTAATTTGTGTACAATGTAGATTGGCGATGCTGACAGTGGCCGGTGTAGCTGCACAGTGTTGGGGGAGTATATAATACTTGACCAAACCTGTGAAATGGGAATATCATCCATCCATCAATCTGAATATTCATTCTACCAATCAACTATCCAAAGGCACATTCCGTTCCATTCGATTCCAGCAAATAACAGATCTCAAGCTTTCAATTTTAGCATAAAATCCCATTTTATCTCATCCATACAAGATGGCATCCTCCACCAAACCACCCAAGGGAGAGAATAACAAACCCATGAAAGATAGGCCCAACGTTCGAACAATGGATCGTAATTCCAGTCCAGCGGCGAAAGAATTAAAGGAATCTCGGAAAAGAAGGGATAAAGATGCGGCGACTAGCCGGAGTTAGATATTACATGCATCAGCCACTACGCGCACGCACCAATGTCCCTACGATCCAACCAACCAGAGCCTGCAATTTTTAAGCTTCCTCCTCTTTACGCGAAATTCCACTCCACTTCCTTCGATAGCCAAATGGGCCTCGGGGGTTTTTTTCCCTCCAAATCAGACTTCCCGTCGTCCAAATAAGCTCCACTCCTTTGTCCATACGAATTATCCAATCGTATGCCCTGTTTGATGTCAAGAATGGAACAACTTATTTTATACTATCGTTTGGAGAATCCGCCTTTAACATATGTCCCTACGAATATACCCATGCGGTGATCATTAGGACCCAATGAATGATGCTATTTATGAACTTTTAATAGACTGTTGATCTCAGGGACGGCTCAGTCTGATATCCTGGCATTCTTTGCATCCCCAAAACATGGCTGCAGCAACAATTGATGAAGGCTCAGCATGTATGGTACATACGAGGAGCTAACGCGTCTCTATGCTATTTTCAAACTCAGCCTGCCTTACTGATAGTGTCAGTCGATATGATATATATAACTATACTAACCCGGTGTCCATATTCTGTCCGACATCATAATTGCCATCGTCTTCTTTCCTGCCCCTCCTCCTTCATTCAAATATTCCAAACTAGACACCACAGATTTGTAGTCAATACCCATTTGTCTATAGAGTTCTAGACTTAGAATTCTTCATCTGCCTAACCAAACTTTACTACACACAATGGGTGAAGTCATTACTCCAACGGGACATTGTGCTGCCGATAGCACCCCTGGAACAGCTTGGTTCTTTTGTCCCAACGTTGGCGCCGCATATTTCTTCGCCATCCTGTTTGCTCTTACCACCATAGCCCATTTCGCTCAAGCAATAATTCATAGGAAAGGATACTCCTGGGTGATCATTGCATCGGGGACCGCCCAGACCCTTGCATATGTCTTTCGGATTCTCAGCATCAATCATCCAGCTAGTATTGGGCTGTATTCTGCATGGTTTGTGTTGATCTTGGTAAGAATTCAGACCTGTTACAATCCAATCTTTACTGGACTCATGTATTAACGATGCATGGCAGATCGCACCAGTATTCACAAATGCATATGTATACATGATCATGGGACGGATGGTCTGGAATTTTATCACCGAAGCGAAGATCTATGGAGTAACTGCATGGAGATTTGGGCTCTATTTCGTGATACTTGATATTGTGTAAGATCACTAGAAATCAATTTTCGGGATAGCACTTACACATACTTAGGGCACTTCTCGTGCAAGTCTACGGGGCTTCATCTGCGTCTGGAAACAGCCTAACAAACAAGCAAATATTGCTGGGCCTTCACATCTACATGGCTGGAGTTGGCATCCAACAATTCTTCATCTGCGTCTTCCTCGTATTTGCTATCAAATTCCACACTACACTTCGCGAACAAGAAAGAAAGGGGATGCAGACCCCTCCCAAAGCTTGGACATTACTCTACGTCTTATACGTCGTAATATTTCTTATCACCGTACGCACCCTCTTCCATCCTTTCCCATCTATCTTCCCCTACCTCCCACCCTATTATTAAACTAACAATCCCCAGGTCCGAATTATCTTCCGTTTAGGTGAATATTCGCAAGGACTTAACAGCAGTATACCTCAGCACGAAGCCTACCAATATATTTTGGACTCTGTGCCTATGTTCTTCGCTCTCGTTCTTCTCAACATTTATCATCCAGGCAGTATCATGGCGGGGCCGGTATCTGACATACCTAGTCGGAAAGAAAGAAAAAACAAGGCCTCTCGCACCAAGTTTCAGATGGTTCAGAACAGCGAGAATGAGGATTCCTCGATTCGGATGGCGTGAACATTTTGTATCAGGGGGGCATGGGATGATGTACTGGTATTTATATGGAAGTCGGAAAGGACTTTTACAATGGACAATAGAACTACACAGGCATGAATTTGGTTTTCGTGGGATTTAAAAGGGTTTTTGTGCTTTTTTATTTGCATCGGGATCAAGCTAAGGGAAAAGGGAAATATCCATGGATGGCGTCCTGTTGGATTTACTGTGTGTATGATTGGTACTTGAGTTTTTAGATTAGCATGAATTATTAGTTTGGCTTCTGCCGGGGATTTATCTTCAACGTGCCCGAGGTGATGTTACTACAAGTCCAGGTGGTAGGTAGCTTCGTATTCTTAATGCGGGGTAGCCAACTAACTCGGCAAGTGTTTGCAGACATTTAAGTACAAGACAAATATCATTTCTTCTAACTTGAGTTAAAAATTAAAGATCGTCATAAAGGAGTTGCACGCCAATAATACAAATATTAGATAATGTCTAATTTTCCACCAAATGCGTTAGTTATATATTTAAATGTTCATTTGACACTGAAAACTAATTCACTCTATAGCGTAGCATTCGTTACAGGTAAAACTTTCAAACTGATACACAGTCAAGATGTATTAATTACTGTGTGATTGTGCCGCAAACATCATCAGAAACTGACAATGCATCCAGGCGCAGCATCTGGTATCGGGCTAGCTTTAACTCGTCAACTGATACTCGATGGTGTTAGTTTCTTAGCTCTAGTAGACCTTTCCCATTCCTCCCTTGTCGAGGCACAAGAATCTCTTGCCACCATTATCAAAGACTCTTCCTCACCCATTGATATCCTCCTTCTTCCAACCAATTGTGCTATTGAAGCAGCAGTCGATAGTGCGGTAGAGAAAACGGTGGAGAGATGGGGAAGATTAGATATCTGCTTCAATGGAGCAGGTATATCTGGTAAATATGAGTTCACGGCCGATGGAACGAACGAGAACTTCGAGAATGTAGTAGGTGTTAATTTGAAAGGTGTTTACTATTGCGAAAAAGCCCAGTTGAGACAGATGTTAAAGCAAGAGATGAGGGATGTATGGTATAGGTTCCTCTCTTCTTCCAAACTCCACTCATGTCATTTAATGGTGGGTACTAACACTAAACGATTTAGTACGGGCCTTCCGCTCAAGACCCGCGGCGCAATCCTAAACGCTGGTTCTATTGCTAGTCACTCTGGCCTTGTAGGATTAAGTCCCTATGTTATGTCAAAACATGGCGTACTCGGACTCACTAAAACGGATAGTATAGGTTATGCAAGTCAGGGAATCCGTATTAACTGTATTTGTCCCGGATGGATTGCTACACCGATGACTAAGACTGTTCAGGAAAATGATGAATGGGTATTTATATCTTTCTTGATCTTTTTCTAACGGGATGAGTAACATGATTGAACTCTTATTGATAATTGGATGTAGAACCAAAAAATGATCCAACAAAGCACACCAATGGCTAGATTTGGCCTACCAACTGAGGTGGCATATATGGCTAGTTTCTTATTGAGTGATAGGGCGAGTTTTGTCACTGGGGCAGCTATTGATGTTGATGGTGGATGGGGTGGAACGTAATCTAATATTCAATCACTGTCACTTATTATCACCGAATGTAAGGAGTTAATTGCAATCAAATCTCAAATTTACTTTGATTTCACTTGCATCTCATTTTTCTGAAGGAAAAGCTAAGTCAAACAGCGCCATTCATTGTGTAGGTTCCATCAAGTTGTTAAAAAGACCCAGGCACACTGCTTGCAGTCATATCAACGTTCAGGCTCTGAATGGGTTTCTCTTTCCATAGCGGCTATCGCTGCTTCCGTTGCGTGGGGGTCTACCATTGCTGGATCCTCGGACTTCTGCGTTGATTTCACATGATTTGGATGCGTCTTCAGATCAAAAGTGATTGATCTCTTCTTTGGCTTATTTGATTTGGCACTGCCAGTTCCGTTAGAGGTTCCGTTCTTTGGCATGATTTGAGTATAGATGAGAATGATGGGTTGAAAGTTTTGAGTTTTAAAATGTGGATTTGTTGCGAAGAGTGTTTATGATTGTTGTGTGGGTGGAAATGTTTTTCTGATTGTAAATTGTATGTTGAAATGGATTTTGGTAGTGATTTATATAGACTTTCTTCGCACCCCTGACCCTGCAAAGAATTCAATGGTTGTTTTGAGAATAATACATCAGTCATCATCCGTGGTAATGTTTGTACGTTATCTGATCAAATTACATATACGAGGTTGTATCAGCTTTTAATAGATCAGCCTACATTTGGGTGACCTCCCTATGGCCATTGCTCGTCATACCATATTCAGTACCAACAAATGTGGATCCGGTCTCTCAGAGGAACTTAAAGAAGGTTGATTTGTCTTTGCTTAGTCTTGAGAGGTCACTTCCCGTTGAAGAAATTACGAGAATAGAATCAGTCGTCGTGTAGACATGACCGCGAGGTGGACGGTGTTTACAAACACTGTCAGAATGCCTATGTTGGTGTAGATAAATGTATGCTGAAATTGACGACCCTGGCCCGGACGTATTGCATATAATGCGCGATATTCAATTGGCAAGTTATTTTAATGTTATAAAACATGCAAGAATGAAAAAGAACGCTTTTAGGAATTTTTGAGAGATGTAATTCATTATTGAATAAAGTCTTTCGAAATCCAAACCCCTGGATTTTTCACTGCAAAATACTTACGGTTACATGGTAAAGGAAATGTGAAGTGATAGAGCGGATGCCTACTATCGACATCGCAAGCTTACTCATTTTAGGTATCAGCTTGAGGCTAGCGCCCATTACAGACCAACAACCACATAGCAAACCAGAAGGTTGAACACTGACCTAAGTGGTCATTAGAGGCTCTATACTATGTGAAACGCCGACTTCTAGTAGAAAGATTAGACAACAAAGATTGCATCCATGTTGAATATTTTGAGATTAATAGCAAAAGATGGAATCTGTATGAAGACATTGCGGAGTGGACAAAATGAGATTATGAAAAGAACAACAAACATTTCATCATTTAGAGTATTTTAGTGGGATATGTAAGTAGTTGCTTGGCATCCTCAAAGTCTAACATCCTCTCATCCACACAACATCTGAAATGCGCTATTGCCAGTCGCATATTATCGAGTAGATCTACAAGAGAGTGTTCCCAAGAGCATCCGCTGTGCATCAATGAACCTAAGTCCTACTTCTACATCGATGGCATCAAGTGACTGCTTGAATAGGTTGCGAAGTGTTTACTTAATATTTTGAATGATAGGGGGTTTGATGATTTTGATGATAATCAAACTCACTTGCCATGACTATCATCCATATATCATAAGCAGGTTCCGTCCATACTCAAGCGCAATCGGCTACATACAACGACGCTCCGCCAAGTACGATGAATAACTTCGAAAAGACAAGGGCGCTATACATCAAATCTGGAATAGAATTCGGGAGACCTGAGATATACTTTTCGAAGTAATTCCCTCCACCTAGTGGAAACTAAAGAGCAGCAGCCAACGTAGTTTGTTGGAAGCAATTCTCCCCTGCAACCTCTTTGTATTCGTATAAAGATCTGTTTGTTTTTACAGACAAATGTTCATCCCACCAAAAATTATAAGTATTTGTATGACAGGGAGGTTCATTATAGAAGCTGAACAATCAATAGACCGCTGCTCAAACTGCTAGACCATAAGATAATCGGCAAACATTCATATACAGGCTTTCTCAAATAATATTGAGCAATGTTCCCTTCTCTAATGCTAGTCTTTGAGGTCGAGAAAGCCAGAGATAATTGAGAATCATTCTTCTTCAAGACACAATGCAATGGTAAAGATAACATTAGATGAGACACTTGTTACTCCTCTACATAGATATCTCAACATTGGATAACTGTCCAAAAGTCCATTAGATGGCAATTGACATATTCTCAAAAGCTTTAAATATTCACTTCCTGAACGTGCTTGTTCCTCTCCTTATTTTTGTTTGTTGTTGCACGTGAGAGGGACAACTGTTTTGGGAATAGTCATGGGCCCGAGCGTCCTTCGATCCCGTTTACTGCGACAACGAGGCCAGTTTTAGAAGCAATCAAACCGCAAACTCACCTTTCAACCTTTTATACCTGCTTTACCAAAATTCTATTTTCTTCTGGGTGTTTTACGACTTACTACATAATATTTTCCACGATACCTGTCTTTGCAACTCTTCTTTCTGTTTTTAATTGAGTAGGTTCCTGGGTAAATTAGCGCCTTATCGCGCAAGAGAGCTTGCCCACAGCATAGGGTAAACAATTAAAGAGGTCCTGTTTCTTTGATCACATACGTAGCTTCAAGGAAAAGAGACAAGATGGCTCCACTTCCGATCAAGTTCACGGAGCTTCTTCAGGTATGGTTAAAGCCTTGTGTTGATAGATGGAATTGTTGAAAGGAGTATATACTGATATTAATCTTAGTTAACAAGTGTCGGAGTTGAGGTATGTGCTAACATCAAAACATCAAGACTCTTCTGCGAGATTTTTTGCAAAGATTCCTATATTCTCAAACGAATCTTTTGGATATAGAGTCTAATTTGAACCTCACTAATTTCAATCTTTGCAGGCAGCATCAATAGGATTTAATTCATGTGTAAGTACTTCAGCTTCAATAGCTACCCCTTGAATATGTGCTGACTACCAAAATTAGACACTGGAATCTGATGCTTTCATCTGTGTACGAGAAAAGAAAAACGAAGCAGCTCAACCAGAAGTTGTCATTGTCGATCTAAAACAGAATAATGCCGTCACACGAAGACCTATTAAGGCAGATAGTGCCATCATGCACTGGTCGAAGCAAGTCATTGCGTTAAAGGCACAATCGCGAACATTACAAATATTTGATCTGGGTCAGAAAGCAAAACTAAAGTCTGCTACTATGAATGAAGATGTTGTCTTCTGGAAATGGTTCAGTGAGACGAGTTTGGGATTGGTAACAGATACAACTGTTTACCACTGGGATGTCTTTGATCCAACACAAGCAGCTCCAGTAGAGGTTTTTAAGAGAAATCCTAATCTCTCTGTAAGTGTTACAAATGCGTGAATATAGGGATGTTACTGATATTTACTTCAGGGATGTCAAATCATTAATTACCGTGTGAGTGATGACGGAAAGTGGATGGTAGTCGTCGGCATCTCCCAACAACAAGGAAGAGTGGTTGGAGCCATGCAACTATACTCAAAAGATAGAGGCATCAGTCAAGCGATCGAAGGTCATGCTGCTGCATTCGGTACCCTGCGGCTAGAAGGTGCTCCCGCAGACACAAAGGTGTTTACATTCTCGGTTCGAACTGCCACAGGCGCAAAGTTACACATAGTTGAGGTCGACCACCAATCTTCGAATCCAACATTTGCAAAGAAGGCCGTTGATGTGTACTTTCCTGCAGAAGCTGTTAACGATTTCCCAGTCGCTATGCAAGTTTCGCAGAAATACAGCATCATCTATTTAGTTACCAAGTACGGCTTTATCCACTTATATGATCTGGAAACGGGAACATGCATCTTCATGAATCGCATTTCAAGCGAGACTATCTTTATAACTGCTGGCGATTCGGAGTCTGCTGGGTTGGTTGGAGTAAATAGAAGAGGACAAGTCCTTTCAGTAGCTGTCGATGAAACGACCATCATTCCATACTTACTTCAAAACCCAGCGAACTCCGGTTTAGCTGTCAAACTTGCTTCAAGAGCAGGCCTACCAGGCGCTGATAATCTCTATGCCAATCAATTCGAGCAGCTTCTCTCTGCTGGCAATTACGCTGAGGCCTCGAAGATTGCCGCAAACTCTCCACGCGGTTTCCTGCGAACCCCACAAACCATTGAGCGTTTAAAGAGCTTGCCTGCAGTACCAGGTCAATTATCGGTGATCTTGCAATATTTCGGTATGCTACTCGACAAGGGATCTCTAAATAAGCACGAGACATTGGAGCTTGTTCGACCTGTTCTAGCACAGAACCGAAAACATCTCCTTGAAAAGTGGATGAAAGAGAACAAACTCGATTGTTCTGAGGAACTGGGTGATATTGTTCGATTAAATGACACTCAACTAGCTCTCGCTATCTACCTTCGTGCAAATGTTCCCCATAAGGTTGTCGCCGCCTTTGCTGAGACAGGACAATTTGAAAAAATCTTGCCTTATGCTCAACAGGCAGGATATCAGCCAGACTACGTCCAATTACTCCGCAATATCATCTCTATCAATCCTGAAAAGGGTGCTGAATTTGCCACTCAATTGGCAAACACAGAAGGTGGCTCTCTTGTTGATATTGAACGTGTTGTTGATGTGTTCCAATCTCAAGGAATGGTTCAGCCAGCCACAGCATTCTTACTTGATGCTCTCAAAGACAACAAGCCTGATCAGGGACATTTACAAACTCGTCTTCTTGAGATGAATCTCATGAATGCGCCACAAGTAGCTGACGCCATTCTTGGCAACGACATGTTTTCGTACTATGACAAAGCTAGAATCGCTCAGCTGTGTGAACAAGCAGGTCTTGCACAAAGAGCATTGGAGCATTACGAAGATCCCGACGCTGTTAAGCGTGTAATTGTTAATATCACAGCTACGCCAAATTTCAGCCAAGATTGGCTTAACAATTACTTCGGACGTCTTTCCCTGGAGCAATCCTTGGATTGTCTTGATGCCATGCTCAAAGCAAACATTCGTCAAAACCTTGCGGCTGTTGTTCAAATTGCCACCAAATACTCGGACTTGCTCGGCCCTGTTAGATTGATCGATCTTTTCGAGAAATACAAGACTGCTGAAGGTCTTTTCCACTACTTGGGCAGCATTGTTAATTTAAGCGAAGATCCAGATGTCAACTTTAAGTATATTGAAGCTGCAACAAAGATGGGACAATTCAATGAAGTTGAACGCATTTGCCGAGACAGCAACCATTACGATCCAAACAAAGTAAAGAATTTCTTGAAGGAGGCCAAATTGGTTGAACAATTACCTCTCATCATCGTTTGCGACCGTTTCAATTTCATCCACGAGTTGGTTCTCTATCTTTACCAGAATCAACAATTCCAATCAATTGAAGTTTATGTGCAGCGTGTGAACCCTGCACGAACACCTGCCGTCGTTGGTGGTTTGCTTGATGTTGATTGCGATGAGTCTATTATCAAGAACCTCTTGAGCACAGTCAACCACGCCTCAATCCCTATTGACGAACTCGTCCATGAAGTAGAGACTCGAAACCGTTTGAAGCTCTTATTACCATTCCTCGAAGCAACTTTGGCTGCAGGCAATCAACAAACCGCAGTGTATAACGCCCTGGGTAAGATTTATATCGACTCTAACAACAATCCGGAGAAATTCTTAAAGGAGAATGATCAGTATGATACATTGAGTAAGTCCTAATTCCCCCAATCACAATTTTACTTTCTGCATTTCCATTCTTTCCACTTTTGCTCCCAATGTTCCTTCCCAAATGGGCAGTTACTCGATCTTCATCCTTCTTACACCCCTTACCTCTCGAGTCGTCCATTGTTTAATATAAGGATGAACAATTACATCATTTGTATCTTTCTCATCATTCAATGTTCTATCAAAGGATGAACATTTATATCATTTTTATCTTTCTCTTCTTTCAATGTCTCATTTTAGGATGGACAATTAACTACTGCCTTTTACCTGCATTACATTTCACTCCATTATAGACAACCACTAACTCCATTTTCATAGTTCTTGGTAAATATTCCGAAAAAAGAGACCCAAATCTGGCCTACATTGCCTACCGAAAGGGCGGCAATGACCTGGAGCTTGTTAATATTACCAATGAGAATTCGATGTTCAAGGCACAAGCTCGTTACCTTCTTGAGAGAGCCGACAGCGAGCTTTGGTCCTTTGTTCTCAGCGAAAACAATATACATCGTAGATCTGTGATCGACCAGGTCATCTCTACCGCTGTCCCCGAGTCAACCGAACCAGATAAGGTCTCTGTTGCAGTTGCTTCTTTCCTTGCTGCTGATCTCCCTGGTGAATTAATTGAGTTGCTTGAGAAGATCGTTCTTGAGCCTTCTCCTTTCAGCGACAATGAGAACCTTCAGAATCTTCTCATTCTTACCGCCACTAAAGCTGATAAGGGCCGGGTCATGGATTACATTCACAGACTTGAAAACTATAATGCACCGGACATTGCGAATATTTGTATCGAAGTCGGTCTACACGAGGAGGCATTTGAAGTCTACAAAAAGATCAATGACCACAAGAGCGCGGCAAATGTCCTTGTGGAGCACATTGTCAGTATCGACCGTGCACAAGAGTATGCGGAGCGCGTTGAGCTACCAGAAGTATGGAGTAGAGTTGCTAAAGCTCAACTTGATGGTCTGCGTGTAAGCGACGGTATTGCCTCATACATCCGTGCTGATGACCCAAGCAATTACAATGAGGTTATTGAAATTGCTACTCACGCTGGCAAGGATGAGGATCTTATCAAGTATCTTCGTATGGCTCGCAAGACTCTTCGTGAGCCTGCCATCGATACTGGGCTTGCTTTTGCATTTGCCCGCACCGATCAACTTAATGAGCTCGAGGACTTCCTCCGAGGCACGAACGTTGCAAATATTGAAGAGTCTGGTGACAAGGCTTATGCTGAAGGTTACCATCAAGCTGCAAAGATCTTCTTTGCTAGCATCTCAAACTGGGCTAAACTTGCCACTACCCTCGTTCATCTCGAGGAATACCAATCTGCAGTTGAATGCGCTCGCAAGGCCAACAATATCAAGGTTTGGAAGCAAGTCAACGCTGCATGTGTTGATAAGAAGGAATTCCGCCTTGCTCAAATTTGTGGTTTGAATTTAATTATCGACGCGGAGGAGTTGCAAGGATTAGTAAAGCAATACGAGCGCAATGGCTACTTTGATGAGCTCATTGCTGTACTCGAGCAAGGATTGGGACTTGGTGCGTTCTTTCTTCGAATTTTCTTTGCTCTTTCCTCCTTATACCTCACTCTTTCCCCCACCGACATAGTTGGTCGATGAAATTGCCCGTTCTTTCCTATTTCCAAGGTAAACACAATGGAGAATGAGAAGTTTCCTGCTCATCTCTTCTTCTCTTCAATCCCTCATAACTGCGACAAAATCACTGTCAGCGGTTCGCAACTCTTCACTCTGGTCAATCCTTTAAACTGCGACACAATCGCTACACCCGATTCTCTCACTTCTTCACCCTCAATTCTTCGTCAGTACGGCATCAACGACAACGTCGATTCTCACCATGACTACCATACACGAATATGTCTTGTGGGTCGCGTGGGGATTTCTTGCTCTACCTCACTCGAGAATCCCACGCACGATCTTGTCTTTCCTACTGAAGATATCATGGAGAAGTTACTATTGAAGTTTACCTTTGCTACCGGTTTTCTAGCTGCTCTGCAGTTTGATCAAGCACCCACAATTGATTTCTTCAAGAGCCTTCCCGTCCACACTAAGGGAATATGGGGTATA
This sequence comes from Scleromitrula shiraiana, assembly GCA_028455995.1. NCBI lineage: Eukaryota > Fungi > Ascomycota > Leotiomycetes > Helotiales > Sclerotiniaceae > Scleromitrula > Scleromitrula shiraiana. The sequence goes on from JABELC010000005.1 coordinate 1,262,400, forward strand.
TACCTCATTCTGTTCGACAAAGCTGGCTGTCACCCGAAGATTTATATAGGTTCTGCAACGGGGACAAAGTATGGAGTGTTCTCTAGGTTTAAAGATTACGACAACTACGTCGCACGGTGTCCTCAACTTGTTCAGAAAGCAATACAAGAAGGATACACCATTACGCGCAAAAGTATGCTCTGTTGGACCAAGATCCCAAATGCCTCACACAGAGTGAGTTTCGCTCACTCTGCCTCATTCTTGAGACTGTCTTCTCCCTTGTCCTATGGGCCATGGCCTCTCGAACGAAAACCTATGGTATGCCTTGCTTACTCTCTTGGCCGATCGACACAATCACATATGACGGCCTCTGCACTCATAGTGCTATTATCGAAGTTGCCTGGGGTGAAGCCGATGGGCCCAGCGTAAAACAGATTGCTGCCAAAGAAGCTCAAAGAGAGTCTAGACTCAAAGAGCAAGAGAAACGTTCTCGACTCAAGTACTATGCCAACCGTAACGCCAAAGATTTCGATGGTTGGCGAGCACGAAAAAATGCACAGCTTAAGAAGAGCAATCGTTAGATCAGAGATGAGAAGAAGTGGACCTGTCGACCTTGCAACGCCGTCTTCCATAGCCGATTTCAATTGAACAAGCACAAGACCAGACCCTCGCACATAGCCAAAGTCAGCGGTGGCAAAGTATACAAAGATCCTGCTCAAGCGCGCAGAGATGCTTCTATCAGAGCTGCCAACTCACTATTGCGCTATATGCAACTCTGCTCTTGCATCAGCTTCCGGCTTGGCTAGGCACAACAAAGGGCCAAGACACGTTAAGAACGCCGCCGCGGCTTCTTGACAAATTTCTCACCAAAGATACCAATTTTGGACTTTCTTTTTCTGTTTCAATCTACTACGTCTACTGTCTTAACATCTGCTAATATCAACAATATCTTGGAACAATGTACTAATACCTTTATTTATAGAAAGAAGTCACATGGGAATGTTTACCAGCCTTGGAGTTGCATTATCCAAGTACCATCCAGATCGTGTAATGGAGCATTTGAAGTTGTTCTGGAGCAGAATCAACATCCCAAAGATGATAAGTGCCTGCGAGGAAGCCCATCTCTGGCCAGAACTCGTCTTCCTTTATTGCCACTACGATGAATGGGACAATGCTGCCCTTGCTATGATGGAGCGAGCTTCAGATGCTTGGGAGCATCACTCCTTCAAGGACATTATCGTCAAGGTAGCGAACTTGGAAATTTATTACCGTGCCCTCAATTTCTATCTACAAGAGCAACCTTCGCTCATTACCGACCTTCTTCAATCTCTTACAGCCAGAATTGACGTCAACCGTGTGGTCAGAATGTTTGAGAAATCTGACAACATTCCTCTCATCAAACCCTTCCTTCTAAATGTCCAACCACAAAACAAGAAGATCGTCAACGGTGCTATCAATGATCTGTTGATTGAAGAAGAGGATTATAAAACCTTACGCGACTCCGTTGAGAACTACGACAACTACGATGCTGTTGAACTCGCCCAACGATTAGAGCGACATGAGCTTGTTTTCTTCCGTCAAATTGCTGCCAACATCTATCGTAACAACAAACGCTGGGAGAAATCTATCGCTCTTTCGAAACAAGACAAATTATTCAAGGACGCCATCGAAACTGCTGCTATTTCTGGAAAGGCAGATGTTGTTGAAGAATTGCTCCGATACGTAAGTTTTATCAATCTATCAAATCATGGGTCTTATGTACGCTAACATTTAATTAGTTCGTCGATATTGGCAGTCGTGAGTGCTATGTTGGCATGTTGTACGCCTGTTATGATCTTATTCCGATTCACGTTGTCATGGAAATTTCATGGCGTCACGGCCTTACCGATTTCACTATGCCATTTATGATTAACTTCCTCGCTCAACAAAGCGCTACTATTGCAGAGTTGAAGAAGGACAACGAGGAGCGAAAGTTGAAGGAGAAGTCCGATGTCCAGGAGAATGATAATACTCCTATTCTTGGTGGATCACGGCTAATGATTACGGCTGGTCCTGGTGGACATATGTCTCCTTCTCCATTCCCTCATACGAATGGATTTGCACCTCAGCCAACCGGATATGGAGGATTCTAGGGGATATGAAGATGAAAACTGATATACATAATGATGCTGCATTTGAGTTGTACCTTTTTAAAAATTTTAACAGCGGGTCTTGATGTGGATTACATTTCGGAGATTTCCCACAATGATGTAGTTGTATGCTTACTTCTCAGCATTTTCTGGGTGGTTTTCTTTGCGGAGGTCCACTATGTTTGTAACTCATAGGAGTTTTAGATTCTTTGATGTATTTCTGAACAAAAGCCAATTTCACATTTCACACATTTTAAGATTCTATGATGTTGATTTATTTTTATAAACCGTGTGTCTCTGGACCCCCTTTGGGCCAAGCTTTGCCAACCCTGCTCTGCAGTTTTATCAAAGAACCAAGCATTTTCTATTCTACGCCAAGTATACAGCACAGTAAGATAGATATTTGTAGATGTATGCCAAGTATGTTAGGACTCGGGTATTGTAACAGAGATTCACATGAGTCTCTAGTTACAGGATCCTAAACCTAGACCCCTACTTAAGTCATAGCTTGCTTCATTTCACATCACTACCTAGTCGAATTTTATTCTATTTGTGATAATTTTCGGTCATCGATATGTAGTTTTTCCGTATCTATATCAATGGAAATTATTTGAAGAGAGAAAAAAAATTTATACAAGGCTGATGACGAATTAGAGATTTTCAATATCAATTACGATAACGAACTAATCCGCTCCGTAATCGCACCGAGGTTATCTTAATTTACATACATAGGTAGTTACCAAGGTAGACGGTAGACAGAAATCTGTAGATTGATCGAGATCCCGTTTTATTTTGTACACACCTGGGCGGCTGCTGACTTTACTTCTTATACGTATCTTACATAGAGTAGTACTACAGATGGTACTTTTATCCATGTGTGAACTAAAGAAATTTGTAGCCTGTAGGGAAGGGCCATTATTTTGGTCTATGTTGAAATATGCACGCACTTAAATGGGCACTAAGGAGGGTTACTGTCGCATTTCCAAGCTTTTTGTTCGGTCTTATTTTGGTTTGATCGCTGTTTTTGTGTCGATGCTATGAATGACACCAATAATGGTTCATGAATCGAAGTTGAAATAATGTTGAGTTAAACTGGTTGGCTAGTTGGCTGGTTGGTTCGTTAGTTATGGTCCCAATGTGATATGGTTATCGTAAATATTTCTTACTTTGTTGTTTGTTGTATATATTTTTGAGGATGAGCAACATGCATATTGGAGGCTTTACGTACACCATTCGGCAAGAAAATTACCCCTCCTCGAGCTCTCCTTCCTCTCCACAGCTACCACAACGAACACTTTATATGTACTATCCATGAATAAATTAAATGATTTAATACCGATGTTTATTTATTGGCTCGCGATATGACAAGGAATAATTATACGCATGGTAGTTCTATGTATGGGAAGAATGGAGAGTGGAGGTACAGTATCCATTTTTATTTGTCTTAATTCTTGATGGTTTGATTTTGCCAAGATGATTCGCAGAAAAACCAAACCAAACTGAACTGAACGAACCTAAGAAACCTAAGATATAACCCCACTACGCAGCAGTAAAGCATAAGCTAGAAGCCGCTTATAACCCCAAAATGTACCTACTAGGTATCAAGTACGTATCTAATGCTAATGCCTACTGTATCTATCCACCCGCCGAGTCAAACAGTCAAACAATCAAACAGTCAAACAGACAAACAAAAAAAGGATACATGGTTATGCTATGAAACTCTTGTGATCGAGCCAAACATTCAAACCCCGGCGACAATATTGTATGTACTGTCCTGTAGCTAGCTCTATACCAAGACAACCTGGCAGTACCAAGAATCCTAGGCGTTAGAAATATGATTAAGGGTAGTAGAAGAAGTGGAAGAAGAAGGAAAGATAGACATAACTGCTGCTATGTATCCATAGCATACTACTATTGATGCATTTTATTCGGAAAATTGTAATCAGCCAAACTTATATAGGTAGGTAGGTTGAATCATATACGGAATACATACAAATCGAGAAGAATAAAAAGGTAACTTGAATCCCTCTTCATATCTATTCCTTCTTTCCCTTTTCCCTTCTCTCTTTCTCTCTATCTCTATCTCTATCTCTATCTCTATCTCATTTAATACAATACCCAATACCTTCATCGTCTATCTATCTAACTGGAAAATTCATATTCTTCCTGAACACTTTCTTCTCCTTCGTACTTATACTTATATCCTAAATAACCTCGGGATCAAATCTTTAAATGATAAAATAACCCTTCTATTCTTCAAAAAGCAACTATCATCTGTATACGCGTTGATTGGAATTTCCGAATTATCCTAGGTAGCTTGTGAAGCTCTCAAACTCACAGAATAACCCCACCATACATCCATCCGTGCCTCGCTTTCTTTATCCCGACCCTAAAAACATCCCCCGCCCTGTTTGACAATAATAAATACCCTTCCCTTCCCAGCTCAACCAATTCAATTTTCCATCATATAATCAACATGGCTCAACACGACGATAAGGGCCCTCATGGGGATGGAGCTTACAGTGAGGTTTTCGAGGAGGGAATTGATTCCAGACAAACCGTTCATCGGATCAGAGCCAATTCTAGTATCATGCAACTGAAAAAGATACTTGGTGAGCAATTACCAACAACCTTTTGGATTCCTTCCAAGTCCCTGCATTCATCTGCTAATCTATGTCTCTTGTGATTCACAGTGGCCAATCGTGGAGAAATTCGTAAGTTCTATCCATCATTCTTCTCTTTTTCGCTGTTGTGGTATGTGACTCAACTAACGCCGTGTAGCTATTCGTGTATGTTTCGGTCAATTGCTTCGAGCTGACAATTGAGTATGCTGTGCTAACCTAAATCCTGCTCTATTCAGATCTTCCGTACTGTAAGTCTTTCTCTCAAAACCTATGGATACTACTATGCCCTACCCGCCAGGAAACTCCTTTGCAAGAAACTGATTCGTCTTTCCCACAGGCTCACGAACTTTCCCTACAAACGGTCGCGGTCTTCAGGTAACGCTTGGCGATAACATTATAATGGACACAAGCTGATAGGATTGTAGTTATGAGGATCGTCTTAGCATGCATAGGCAGAGTGAGTACAATCTGCAAGCTTTACACCGTTGGAATAGAGACTAAACAATCGGTATCACAGAGGCCGATGAGGCATACGTTATCGGCAAGCGGGGTCAATATACACCGGTTGGCGCATACTTGGCAGGAGACGAGATTATCAAGATTGCTCTTGAACATGGTGTTCAAATGATCCATCCGGGTATGTCTGAAACAATCACAACTACGGGGATAATGTCTAATATAGAATAGGTTATGGTTTCCTTTCCGAGAATGCCGGTTTCGCTAAAAATGTTGAGAAAGCTGGTTTGATTGTAAGTGATAATCTATTGTTACTATATATATTACAGCTCTAACATGTTAAAATTGGTATAGTTCGTTGGTCCTTCTCCAGAGGTTATTGATGCCCTTGGTGACAAAGTTTCTGCTAGAGAAATCGCCACCAAAGCCGGTGTTCCAGTCGTTCCCGGTACTGATGGTGCCGTCGACAAATTCGAAGATGTCAAGAAATTTACCGATGAATATGGTTTCCCAATCATCATCAAAGCAGCCTTTGGAGGTGGTGGACGTGGTATGCGTGTGGTTAGAGAACAATCCAGTCTTGAGGATTCCTTCCAGAGAGCAACATCTGAAGCCAAGTCGGCCTTTGGTAACGGAACCGTTTTCGTGGAACGATTCCTTGACAAACCCAAGCATATTGAAGTACAACTTTTGGGAGATAACCATGGAAATATTGTCCATTTGTACGAGCGTGATTGCTCCGTGCAACGAAGACATCAGAAGGTGGTTGAAATAGCACCAGCCAAGGATCTTCCAATCGAAGTTAGAGATGCCCTCTTGAATGATGCAGTCAAACTTGCCAAGTCGGTTAACTACCGCAATGCAGGAACAGCTGAATTCTTGGTCGATCAACAGAACAGATACTATTTCATTGAGATCAACCCACGTATCCAAGTCGAACACACCATCACTGAAGAGATCACCGGTATTGATATCATTGCGGCACAAATTCAGATTGCTGCCGGTGCAACACTTGCTCAACTAGGTCTTACACAAGATCGCATCTCTACCAGAGGTTTTGCTATTCAATGTCGTATCACCACGGAAGATCCTTCACAGGGTTTCCAACCAGATACCGGAAAGATTGAGGTCTATCGTTCGGCTGGTGGTAATGGTGTTCGTCTAGATGGTGGTAATGGTTTTGCGGGCGCTATCATTACTCGTAAGTTACACTCTATCCCCTTTTCTTTTTAGTCATTTTTCATCATTATCCCAATTCTTGTGGTTGTCTCAAGTGATGTGGTTGGAACAACCACAGTCATTGATTTACAAGTACTTTGCTTTGATTGCTCCAACTCTAGTTGTTGATTTACAATTACTTTGTTTGATTGTTACAACTACAGTTGTTGATCTACAAGTATTTTATTTGATTGTTTCAACTATTGTCATTGATTCACGAGTATTTTGTTTGATTGTTACAACTACAGTTGTTGATCTACAAGTATTTTATTTGATTGTTTCAACTATTGTCATTGATTCACGAGTATTTTGTTTGATTGTTTCTACTATAACCATTGGTTTAGTTGTTATGGTTGTCTCAAGCAGTCCGGTTGTTTCAATTGTCATGGTCGTCTCAACTTCAACATTGTTTCAGTTTCTGAAGAGATTTTCAATTGCTAATGGCATTTCTCTTAGCTTTCTACGACTCCATGTTAGTAAAGACCACATGCCACGGCTCTACTTACGAAATTGCACGAAGAAAGGTTCTCCGTGCTCTGATCGAATTTCGTATTCGTGGCGTGAAGACTAATATTCCTTTCTTGGCTTCTTTACTCACTCATCCCACGTTCATTGATGGTACTTGCTGGACCACATTCATCGATGATACCCCTGAACTGTTTGATCTCGTTGGCAGTCAGAATCGTGCTCAGAAGTTGTTGGCTTATTTGGGAGATGTTGCCGTCAATGGAAGCAGTATCAAGGGTCAAATTGGAGAACCCAAATTCAAGGGCGAAATCATCATGCCTGAACTTCACGATGAGAACGGAAACAAGATTGATGTTAGCCAACCATGCAGAAAAGGTTGGAGAAATATCCTTGTCGAGGAGGGACCAGAAGCATTTGCCAAGGCCGTTCGAGCTAATAAGGGATGTCTTCTTATGGACACAACATGGCGTGATGCTCATCAATCGCTCCTTGCTACTCGTGTTCGAACAGTCGATCTTTTGAACATTGCCAAGGAGACAAGTCATGCTTACAGCAACTTGTACAGTCTTGAATGTTGGGGTGGAGCTACTTTCGATGTTGCCATGCGTTTCCTTTACGAAGATCCATGGGACAGACTCCGAAAGATGCGAAAGTTGATTCCCAACATTCCTTTCCAGATGTTGTTACGTGGTGCTAACGGTGTTGCTTACTCTTCATTACCTGATAACGCCATTTTCCACTTCTGCGAACAAGCAAAGAAACATGGTGTTGATATCTTCAGAGTCTTCGATGCTTTGAACGATATTGACCAACTCGAGGTCGGTATCAAGGCTGTTCACAAAGCTGGTGGTGTTGTAGAGGGTACCGTTTGTTACTCTGGAGATATGTTGAACCCAAACAAGAAGTACAACTTGGAATACTATTTGGCATTGGTTGAAAAGCTAGTGGCTCTTAAAATTCATGTTCTTGGTATCAAGGATATGGCTGGTGTACTCAAGCCAAAGGCTGCTACCATTTTGATTGGTACAATTCGCAAGAAGTACCCAGATCTACCAATTCATGTTCACACTCACGACTCAGCTGGTACTGGTGTTGCATCTATGGTTGCTTGCGCTAATGCAGGTGCTGATGCCGTGGACACTGCAACTGACAGTCTTTCTGGTATGACATCTCAACCAAGTGTTGGCGCCGTTCTTGCTTCCTTGGAGGGCACCGATCTTTATCCAGACCTGAATGTTCACCATGTTCGAGCTATTGATAGCTATTGGTCTCAGCTTCGTCTCCTGTATTCACCCTTTGAGGCTCATCTTAGTAAGTACAATCAGTTGTCTCGTCTTATAATTACTGACTTTCAAAAAGCGGGACCCGATAGCGAGGTCTACGAGCATGAGATCCCAGGTGGTCAATTGACTAACATGATGTTCCAAGCATCTCAACTTGGTCTTGGTGCTCAATGGGCAGAGACAAAGAAAGCTTACGAACAAGCAAACGATTTGCTTGGTGACATTGTCAAGGTTACTCCAACATCTAAGGTTGTTGGTGATTTGGCTCAATTCATGGTTTCTAATAAGCTTGATTTCGATTCCGTTCAAGCGAAAGCCGGAGAATTAGATTTCCCAGGTTCTGTTTTGGAATTCTTCGAAGGTTTGATGGGTCAACCATTTGGTGGTTTCCCTGAGCCATTGAGAACTAATGCTCTCCGTGGCAGACGCAAGCTTGACAAGAGACCAGGTCTGACTTTGGAACCACTTGACCTTGCAGCCATCAAGAAGGACATCCACAGCAAATGGGGTAGCGTTACAGAGTGCGATGTCGCAAGTTATGCTATGTATCCCAAGGTTTTCGAAGACTACCGAAATTTCATTCAGAAGTATGGTGACCTTAGCGTCCTTCCAACTCGTTATTTCCTTTCTAAACCAGAGATTGGTGAGGAATTCCATGTTGAGTTGGAGAAGGGTAAGGTTTTGATCTTGAAGCTTCTCGCTGTTGGTCCTCTCTCGGATACCACTGGACAAAGAGAAGTCTTTTATGAAATGAATGGTGAAGTTCGACAAGTTACTATTGATGACAAGAAAGCTGCTGTGGAGAATACAAGTCGTCCAAAGGCTGATCCAGGAGATTCCTCCCAAGTTGGTGCTCCAATGTCAGGTGTGGTGGTTGAACTTAGAGTCAAGGATGGTGGTGAGGTTAAGAAGGGCGATCCTTTGGCGGTTCTCAGTGCTATGAAGATGGTAAGTTTTCCCTTTTTCTTAATTAAAGTCCTAACCTCCTGCAAGAATGAATGAAACGCTAACGTTAATGGCAAATAGGAAATGGTTATCTCAGCACCTCATGCAGGTAAGGTTAGCAGCATGCAAATTAAGGAGGGTGATTCTGTTGGTGGCTCGGATCTTATTTGTAAGATTGTCAAACCTGAAGAGTAGAGAAGAGATAGTAGACTAGAAGAGAGGAGATGAAAGATAGTCATTTTTTGGCGGGAAGATTATGATTGGGCTGCTGTGTGGGTTCTTATAGAGTTAGGTGGAAAGGGAGCGGGGGGTTCACTTTACGGGCATGCAATGGATGGGAACGGATTGATTGCATGAATGGAAGTATTATATGATTGATGACTGAATTTCATGCGCTTTTGCTTGTTTATGTTCTTGTCGTGTCTGCTGTCTTGTCTGTTTATATCGTTGAATTGATATTGTGTACACGAGTTGATCTATTTATGAATGTCTGTTCGAAATACAGATATTTAAATATCTTTTTAGCCAAGCGGTTTTGAATATCTGTAGTGCAAACAGATATCGAAACAGCTTCAGGTTAATTTAATTATGAATATCTGTTCACAATATAAACATTTAAAGTACATATAAAGTGATTGTATCTCAATTGAACGAACGTTCAGAATTTCAACAACTCGGCATGGAAACATTGTAAGCACATTCTCTATTTAATATGATCAATTGATTGATTGTGTATGTCTGTCTATTCTAATTCTTACTCATTCTTGCTTGCTTCATTTCTATAAACTCTAGATAGGACATGTTGTTTTAATTTCTTATGTTATGATCAAATAAGTTTCCGACTAAAACGCCCCATTGTGTCCAGCATTCAGCTTCAATTTAAGTCTTCAAATGTGATGTTCCTCTCTGCCAGATAAAATGTCCCGACGTTCTCCTCAACCTAAATCTCAATTCGTAGTATCTCCTGCCTAACCAGTAATCACATACCTCTCCAAACAAATAATTACTTCATCGTGTGTGATTTCATAACCGCAGCAGCATTCCCATCTACATCAACCTCCCCACCCCCAACCACATCCATATTTCCAACCCCACCCCCCTCAACCTCCCTATCAAAAACCCTAACCCCAAACTTCCACACCTGATCCACAACCAACCTCCTCCCACCCCCTCCCACCATCTCTTCCCTCAAAACACACAAATCCGCATCCGCTCCCCCGTGCAACCCCCCCTTAACCCCCTCAACCCCCAACATCCTCGCCGGCGTCCCCGTCACCGTCCTCAGCGCACTAGCTACACTACAGCCCGTCCAATTCAGAAAATTAGTCACGCATTCAATCAACGTGATGCTAGACCCGGCGATCTTATCTTCCCCTTCGAGACGCAGCTCGTTGCCGGTCTTGACGATGAAAAGGTTTTCTTTGTAGGGGTAGCGGCCGGAGGGCAGACCGACGAGGTGCATGGCGTCGGTTACGAGGATGAGACCGCTCGGGTGCGCGTTGTAGGAGAGGGTTATGGTGGTGGGGTGGAGGTGGATTCCGTCGGCTATGATGCCGAAGTAGGGGCGGTGGAGGATGGGGGGGGAGGATGTCATGGATGTTGGTGTGGAGGGGGGACTGGCGGTGTTGCTTTTGATGGTGGGAGTGAGAGTGGAGGTTGTGGTTGAAGTAGGAGAGACACCGAGCAGACCGAAGATCCCGGGGTTACGGTGATGGAGAGGTCGCATCGCGTTGAAGAGATGCGTGATCATTGTTGCGCCGGCGGTGACGGCCGAGGTGGCTTCTTCGTAGGTGGATTCCGTATGGCCGATGCTGAAGATGATGTTGTGAGGTGGGGAGGTGAGGGTTGGGATTAGATTGGTCATGTGTGGAAGCTCTGGGGCGGCTGTCATAAGTCGGATGTTGCCGTGCAGATTGTTGGCTCCGTAGCAATCCACGATGGAGCTGAGATCGTTGGATGTAGGAGTCTGGAGGACAGGAAGAGGATGAATACCGTTTTTTGTGGGTGAGAGGAAGGGTCCTTCGACATGGGCGCCTAGAGATTCACTGCCATCTGATGGATCACGACGAGCACCCGATGGTCCGAGAAATGGGAGGGCCTTGTCAACTTCGTTAGCATAAAGTACTGTTTGAGAGGAAGTGTAAAAACTAACATGATGATATACTTCTGGTGGCGATGATGTAATAGTAGGCAAATAAGAAGTAACACCAGTCTTCACCAAGAGTTTATTAGCCTTTCTAAATTCCTTGCCGTAAGTATCAGGATCTCCATCTTTTGGAATCGATGCAAAATCAAAGCCAAAGGCCCCATTCAATTGTACATCGATAAATCCAGGGGAAATAATGCGGCCACCAAGATCAATAGTTTCGTCGGGTACGCAGAAATTAGAGTAAAAGGCTTCTTGGCTTTGAATGATTTTGCCAGTTGAGGAAGAGACCCAAAGATCTTGAGTGACGAGAGATTCGCCCTTTAGGATTCGACAATTGGTGAATTTGGTGATGTTAGGAATGGGGGAGATGGGTAATGCGGAAGGCATTTTATTAGTGGTTGTAGAGTTGTTGGTAGTGTTTAGAGGTGGTGTAGAAAGTTCTTTGTAAACGGAAAACAAAAGAAAGTCATATACAATTCTTAAGGAAGAAACTCTAAGATTTTAGTACAGTAGATACTTTGTAAACGTATGGGAATCTTATTCACCAGAAAAAAATATTGTTTAATTTTTTTTGGTTTTTCATATGGCATTTGTAAATGATTACGGACGACAGAGCAGATCTCCTACAATCTACCATCATGGATACATGAGATGATATGAATAGCTGCAAACGGTACCTACTACTCAACACATGATAGTTTTGAAAACAATTCCAACCTTTACAAAACAAGCAAAAAACTCAAAAATAAAATGTTCAAAGAATTGTTACTGTACGTACCTCTGTATCCAAACCAACCTTGACTCGGTATCATACCCGTGGGCATCATAAATCAATACCTTACTAGATACCTATCAACGTGAACCTTAAGGATGGGGTGACTGAGAAGAGATACAGTAGAAAGGATGGTAGTAGAAAAGATGGATAGTAGAAAGGATGGTAGTAGAAAGAATGGTTGGTTCATTTGATGGATCTGATAGTAGAACTTGTTTTGTTACTCATACAACATGTAACGTCGTATTTTACTACTGAAAAGATACATCGGATCGGCGGATATGTCAATGATAAAATAATCTAGAATGATATGTATGCATTTGGATCACCAATCTAAACTTTTTAGTATTTTACGTTATTTTACGTATAACTTGAGTCTTCAGAGCTATAGTTCTATAGCTACCAATAAATTATTTGGTAAAGATCAATAAATGCCAAGTCGCCGAGATTTATAATTATTATTATTACTTGTATACTTGTATACTTGTTTGTATACTTGTACAGAAGATTCGTATTGCAATTGACTACACAGGAATCATCACAGACGGGAACTATAACTCCGTGATATATATATATATATACTGATATATCATGTGATTATATCTTCTTCTTCTTCTTCTTCTTCTTCTTTAGGAAGTTGAAGCGATCTCAGCTTCATATTCAATGTTGTACGAGATTGTTGGACAATCTGTGAGGCCGATGCTTAGACATCAGTTCTTTTTCTATTCATCTTTTCATCTTTCCATCTTTCCATCTTAAAGTGATAATCATGTGGCAGTCACTGCGGTCATGAAACATCAATTTAACCTCGTATTGCGCAACAATCGAATTTCTTCAATTACCATGAGACCTTGATCCACTGCCAGTCAAAGTATCAAAGTGGGAAAAAAATAACGTTGCGCCGAATTTTTATAGCCTTGTTACACTGCCTTTCAAGGTTCTTTTTCTTATAGTCCTACGAATCAATCAATCAATCAATCAATCAATCAAGAAAGATAGTCTTGCAGAGAGAGTGCGTGCGAAATGGAGAGCACAGACGAAGAACTGGATCCATTATGGAAGGACCTTGATTGGTAGGTTCAATCTATAGACCATCCTGAAGAGGTTCCTCGGGCTTGTAAAATACATGCTGACAGAATAAGGGCCATGGGACAGTGAGTCCACTTTTGGTTGGCTTAGGTCATAAAAGTCATGTGTTTGGTCATGCATACTGATGAAGAGCCCTTCTATCTAGATGCTTCATGATGGGGTTCGAGGGAACCGAAGTTACTCCTCAGATCAGAACTTTGATTGAGGATCATCATTTGGGCTCCATTTTGTTGACAACAAAAAATCTCAAGAGTACTAGAGTCCATTTCTTATCTTATCTGTCTGTCGTGATTTCTTTCTCCCATTTGCTCTTGATGGTGTTCGTGCTCTGCTCTGTCACAGAAGTTTGTGAGCCATCAAGTCATATGATCTTCTCTATTGATTACGTACAATCTCCTTTTCTTCTCCCTCTGAATTATGCTAGTCTTCAAGATGCTCAATAATAGATGTTAACTCTAATAGCTGCGCATGAGGCCGCAAGTTTGGTCCAGGAGCTTCAAATAATTGCTCATCAAGCTGGTCATCCTGTGCCATTACTCATTGCATTGGACCAGGAAAATGGCGGTGTTAATAGTCTCTTCGATGATGACTATATATGTCAGTTCCCCAGTGCCATGGGAGTAGCTGCAACTGGATCACCAGAGATCGCATATGAGGTAGCCAATGCTACAGCCAAAGAATTATCAGCAGTTGGGGTAAATATGATAATGGGACCAGTTCTAGATGTTCTTACAAATGCTCGGTATCAACCATTAGGTGTGAGAGCTACCGGAGATGATCCACAGGAAGTATCTCAGTATGGTATTGCGGCGATGAATGGCTATAAGGATGCCGGCATTGTTACCTGTGGAAAACATTTCCCATCTTACGGTAACCTGGATTTCTTGGGCTCGTCTCTCGATATGCCAATTATAACAGAAACACTTGAGCAATTAAGTTTGGGTGCTCTCGTTCCTTTTCGTAATGCGATTCGCGAGGGATTAGACAGTATAATGGTCGGTGGATGTGCAATAGCTAATGCTGGTTTGTGAAAACCCTTCTCCCCCTTTCATCCTATATATTGACATTCGTTAGGAATGAATGTTATGCATGCTTGTCTGAGTGATCAGGTGGTGGGTGATCTACTACGCAATGATCTTGGATTTAACGGAGTAGTTGTTTCTGAGTGTCTTGAGATGGAAGCTTTAAGTCATGACATTGGTGTTAGAGGTGGCACAGTCATGGCAGTAGAAGCCGGCTGTGATCTTGTTCTTCTCTGCCGTTCTTATACTGTTCAACGAGAAGCTATTGCTGGCTTAAAACTCGGTCTTGAAAACGATATGATTTCTAGGGATCGTATCAATCTCTCATTGAGACGGGTGCTGAATGTCAAATCACAGTGCACTTCGTGGTCGAAAGCTTTGAATCCGTTGGGGATAAAGCATCTAGCATCTCTGCATCCTGCTCATCTTGCCCTATCAACGAAAGCTTATGATCATTCAATTACAATCATGAGAGATAAAGGGCATCTACTACCACTATCTAACACCGGATTCCCCGACGACGAAGACGATTTGCTACTTCTCACACCATTGGTAAAGCCGCTACCTAACTCTGTTTCAACAAAAGCGGCTGATGAAAGTTTGAAATCAACCTCTACCGAATCTGACAAATCACACAGATCGACAATCATGAGTGGTGAAGGTGTATTTCGAGAATTGGGTCGAGGCTTAGCAAGACAGAGACACGGTCGACTTCTTCATACCTCTTACACAGCAAACGGCGTACGTCCCGTTCACGAGAACCTTATCAACCGGGCTGGCACGATCATCATCGTAACTGCAGATGCAAATCGTAATCTCTATCAAAACGGATTTACGAAACATGTGGCAATGATGTGTTCGATGCTCAGTTCAGCTGGCAAGAAAAAATCTCTAATCGTTGTTTCCGTTAGCTCACCTTATGATTTTGCGATGGATAAATCAATCGGAACATATGTATGCACATTCGATTTCACCGAAACTGCCATGAAGGCTTTAGTAAGAGCTCTGTTCGGGGATTTCGTTGCGCAGGGCACGTTACCTGGGACCCTTAGAAAGAGTAGAAAGGTTCAGAAGTCAAGACAACATTGGTTGGTAGAGAGTTATAATCCAGATAGAGATACCAGAGGTCTACAAGCACTTATCAAATCAATTGAAAAAATGACACCTTCAAACCAACAACCAATTCTAGCTGGAGCCACGGCAGCTTCTTTCGAACTGGTATGTACAATTTCTCCCTCCCTTCCACTGCTGTATGGAACGTGGTTGACGTGTTCGACATCTATTTAGTCTAGAACGTCACCGCCCGAGCCTGTCGAAGAAAACCACTACGTTGTTCGTAACAGTAGTACACAAGCCCTGTTCGGCTTCTGCACCACCTACTATTTCCCCAACACAAGTACCGGCGTCATCGGAAGTTTATTTGTCGATCCCTCGAAGCGAAACCTCTCTATCGGACACTCTCTTCACCAACGTGCACTTCGACATCTACTTCAAAAGGGTCCCTCCCTCCAAACCCTCCAATTGGGTCTTGCCCTCCCTGGAATATACCTCGGAATCCCCATGTCCGATCTCACGGAAGGCGCACGACTAAAACGCTGGTTCGCAACCAACGGCTGGGATGTTACAACACCCCATCTCCTCTACACTCTCATAATCCGCAATCTCGCCTCTTGGACTCCTCCTGAAGGCCTTTTAGGAACCATCCAGCGCGTGTCTTTCTCCTTTGATCTAATCCAAGGTCCTTCCCACTCCGCAACCCAAGTCCTAGAATTTATTTCCACTCATTCAACCAGCACCTCCCTTCTCCCTCTCTATCATCTCGCGATCCTTGATGCCAAGAACTGCGGCATTGTGCGTGCTAAATCTCCTATCGATGGCTCGCTGGTCGGCGTAGTCATTATCTCGAGACCGGAATCCTCACTGGCTACTTGGATACCGATGCTGAGCGCACAAGGAATTGGAGGCATTCTAGGAGTGGTTATCCCGGAGGGTCATCAGCAGAGAGAAATCATATTGCAGGGGCTGGTTATGTTGGGTGTAAGGCAGAATAAAAATAAGGGGGGCGCGAAGGGTACGATTCTGAACTGGGTGGTTGGTGAAGATAGAGATGTTTTGTTGAGGATGGGTTTTGATGTTTTGGAGGCGTGGGAAGAGATTTCTTGTGATAAGGAGAGGGTAGGTTATTGAGTTTCCTTGTTGCATCGATTTTTTGGGGGATATTTTTGATCCATTTGCCCTCTGGTTGCTCTTTATTGGTTGATTCGGTCAAACTTCAACTGACAGTTTATGCGAAACTAGTGGAATGAGATGAATCTAGGATAATTCATTCATATGCAATTTGCGTACATCATCACGAAGGAAATAAACTGCAAGTGTCATGCTTCATTTGGTGCGTGAAATATTTAGGTACTTTCAAATGGGGATTCTTTGGGTATATATGCAATAGTTTCCTTCGTTACAGATATCTATTTTGGAGATTCTGACGTGATATTCTGTACTTACATTACCAATACTTATTAAAAAGGGAAATAATACAATCCATCAGCTGATTACTTGTTTGTTTTTATGGATTTTGAAGTCCTCCCTGTACCAAAGACTCTATAATATTATCTCTCGCTCTTGAGATCTGAATACAACGCCCAGATAAATGCTTGCTTGATTACTATGAAAAGATTGAAATGAATATAGAATAGAAAAAATGCGTACTATGCTATGCCATGCTATGTTAATGCTGAGAAATGCCTTTGTTTGTATGTATGTATGGATGTATGGTTCTCTCCATGTAGTCAATGTGCCAATGTTTGGTCGTCACGACATAATATCGGACAGTACCATGTCGCACATATATCATACATCAGCATCTTAACCCAAACGAAACCAACCGAACCAATACCCACCCCTCAATCACAACAAGCAACCGCCACCGCCGCACCCACCAACGAACTCTCCTCCGCATAAACCAACTCCACATCCCCCACCTCCCCCCCACTCCTCACAACCAATTCATCCAAAAACCTCTGCGTATTCAACCGAAACCTGGGATAATTCTCCAACACCGATCCATTATACGCGACTACCGTATGAGTCCTCTCCTTATCATCATCATCTATACTGGCGCTTGTGGATTCGTCATTAGAAAGAGAAAGATTTCGCATGTGCCAGAGGGAATGGACGCCGGTTGCCATGAAGCCGCTGGCTCGTTTTGTGACGAGCGAGGCGATTAGTTGGAGGGAGCGCATGTCGGTTATTGAGGGGATGTAGGGGGAGGGGTGGCGGGTGGTGAAGAGTTTGAGGGCGGGGAGGAGGGTTGAGGTTTGGTCGCTGTTTGGGGTGAAATGTAAGTTTTTTGGGTTGGGGATTGAGATGGGGATGGATCGAGATGGAAGGGAATTAAATAGCGTAGGCGAATATAAATAGGATGTGGAAAATGAGGGACTAGACTTACGCTTCAATAAGGGAGAGAGTCCCTGTTTCCAGAGAGAATTTATCCTGCAAACTGGGCGGTATCACACCACCGAATAATCCTGCTGTCTGAATACCATCAATCAAAATCAATCTCACGATCTCTCCTAAATATCCACCGCCAGTGAAATGCTCAAAGGGTTGAAAATCCGGTGCTGGATGGGTCGCCTTGAGCTCCTTATCCCATCTTGTATAAGGAAGGAGTTTACCGCCAAGCATGGATAATTCCGTGTTAACAATAACATGCTTGGCGCAGTCATGCCACTCGGAAGGACGTGTTCCAAATTTTTGGGGTGAAAAAATGTGGACAGGGAGATGAGCGGCGGCATTGACTCCTGTGCCTAGGATGAGTGCAAATCGAGTGGTGGGGTCTTGATAGGCTTTTGAAAGTAACGTTGCTGACGAGTCGTTTACTATAGCATTCAGTTGTATGTTGAGGCCTTTTCTCGAGCATGAATCTTGAATTATATCACCCAGATCTTTGCCCAGTAAGCCATGTGCGGCAAGAAAACCTTTTCCCATACCCATGAGAAGGCCACCTCGAAGTGATGTTTGTCTGGTAAAATTGTCAGCTGACTTCAATGCTAAGGAGCTCAAATTTCATACTCAATTGGAAAAGACCAAGATAATCCCATAGATAATGGTGGTTTGGACATTTCATGCCCTACATTCTGCTCCGAAAGGGTGTCTGCAATTCGATCCGCCATCCAATCAAAAAATGCAACTCCCATAAGCTGTCTCTCCGCATTTCCAATCTTAAACGATTTCGATTCTAAAATCGTTGTTGTGCCCCCTCCTATCTTCTCCCCAGATAGTTTGATCAACGCTACTCGGAATGTCGATCCTCCGACATCCAATGCCAGGTAGGTTCCGCATTCTTCGCCGCTAGGTAACAGATGATTGTATGACGGGAGCATACATTGTGGATTCTCCACACAATTGCCCTCGAATTCCTTTCTTAGGCCATTTGATAAAGCAACCAATGTTGCCTTCTCTGTCGAATGCTTAAATGCAGCTCTCACTTCATTCAAGAATTCTTCAATCTTCTTTCTTGAAGGTCCGTCGACTTCTACGTTTTCTTCCTTGATAAGGGAAGATGACGGTGCGATCCAAAATCGAATAATGATTGCTAGGAGTGATTTGGTCTTGAGTAAAGACCTGAGAAGAGCAGCATAGAAGGCCTGTCGTACCTTAAACATGGCAGCGATGAGCGGCTGCATGTTATAGAACGTGGATACATATAGAGAAACTCTTTTCGAAGGACAGACACTAGCGTGCGGCAGTGCTAGGGCAGTACTGATATTGATCCACTTTCTCCATAACAAAACATCAGGTATTAATCTAAGTAGAAAGAGAAAAGTCGAATAATTGATTCGGTAAAATAGGTTGAGCTGAAATCCAACACCAAATTTAAATGGAAAAAGCAAGAAAAAATGCTATGTAACGGCAGGAATGGGGAAGGTGGGAGGGTGGGAAGTCTGTCGGTAATGGAGTCGTCGTATTAGGTGATAGTGTATGGTAGGATTTCAAACCGTTTGTGTGCTCGGAAAGAATTTAGGTATGTACCTAATAAGTTGGATGTTGGGGGGAATTAGATTTTGGTCGATCTTACATGTAAGTAGGTAACAATAAATAGAATTTAGAATTGTCAGCCACAAATGCCTTCCGTTGGTACGAGATGTTGCTTTCCAGCTACAAAAAAAGCGAAAGGATGCAATGCAAATTTTGGGAATGCTTGACTATTGCGCCATCATTATGGATAAATGCATGTTTTCTTGGTGATGAATTGGTTATTGGGTTTTGGATTAATGAAATTTATAGGATAAGGTTCATAAGAATTGGGTGGACGAAGAAGTTTCAGAATGAATAATGAAGAAAATAAGGTTATTTTGGGAGTAACATTGTAACAGTTAGTCTTTCTTCCTTTTTGTCTCAATGGAAAAGCCTAGTTAGGGTTAGATGAATTGATGTGTATCTATCTTCGTGGCTATGTACGCAAGTATGAATCCTTGGCATATCAATTTAGATATAAATAATAAGAATTGCTTTTTACTCAAGATTGTGAATTTTTAATGGGACGAATGGATAGATTCGTGGAGTAGGCCCGTAAGGTTAGGTACTTAGGTATTTGCAGTAGGTACTACTAGTAAGTGAATTATTGGTAGATGCTTTAGCATGATATGACAAGCAATAAAAGGACTCAGAGCCTTGGAAGATGACCTTAAACTTAATACGAGTTAAGTCTCACAACTCCAAAGAGTTCTACAATCAAATCAGATCTTTTTCCCCTGCATCATTCATACCCCATTTCTGGGAAGCATGAGGATTAAAGCATGATGATATGCTGTGTAAGACAAAATCGTAGTTTTACCATATGGCAAAACGGAAATTCTAAATGTATCCATATCGTATTGTGAATACAGTAATCTCAGGGACCGTGGTTTGGTAGTAACCAACCAAATCTTGATATTGAAAAGCAACGTTACAACTGGGAACCATTTTTCGTACTACAACATGATAGGTATGGGTTACGGGCAGATGGAGAAGTGGTTCGCACAGGATGATGTATAAAGTTTTCTTATGAAAGTCGTCGATTCGATTGAAATGATAAGATATTTTGGTGAAATTTGTATGGCTAATGGCTGGATACCCAATAGGTATGTATACGTTTGTATCGTTTGAAGCAGGTGGAGTATCAGTATTAATATCGCCAACCGATGAAATGAATAATATTGGCACAAATCATAGATTCGATTGCAGTTTTACTTTGAATCTTGTAGTAATATAAGAAAGAACCCATAGCTCTTTCTTTGTTCCAGTAGTATAAGAATAACTAGATATGTCTATTTAAACCACACTTACTCTTAGCTGCCCAGCATAAATACAGGTTATGCTGTCCGCCCCTCGGTGGAGAGCATGCTGGTGCTTATCTAATTGAAATCTGTAATCGGATTCATTAGATACCGATATGATGATCGATTGGTTGTTAGTCCTTGTGGTCCCTTCTTTAGTGGTTATACTTCGCTTAAATTTCCCCGCCCTTCTGGAACTTGATCTTACTTCACATGAGAAATCTGAGATGTTTTCAGAACGAACTGCATGCCTACTATGTAGGTAGTATGTATGTTTGCAAACAAGTATCTACCTCATCACAAGATATAACTGTTGACTGCTTATTTCATATGACTATTCTGAAGTATAATTCAATAATCATACTGAATTTGGTGTACCTACGTATCCTTTGATTCATTACCAGGATCTATTCCCATGAGGTAAGCGGCAATCACATAGGTGCTATGTATCTATCAAGCTCCTATCAGTACGGCCGTTGGTGACGTTCCATACGCTCCATACCATACCGTACCATACTATTATGATATGTAGGGGAAGAGTAATAAAGTTTCGAAGTCACAATACTCGATTGTATCCAATAAGATAGGTTGCCAGCTGGTTATGCCATTATAGTTTGTTGCTGCTGGTCCGATTTACAATCAAGGCCTAGATAGATGTTGACTTTCTTGTCCTATCTCTTTGACCATTTACGGCAGACTAGGTATTCATCATCTCTTTATTTCTGCATTTCTTATTCACTATTTATCTACGAAAGATACTCTCGGAGCAAAGGGGAACTAATTACTTCAGACTTTCTTGAAATTTAATTCTTCAACTAATTTAAATTCTCCTTCAACTTTTTTCTATCAAGCCTATTCAAAATCTTCCACAAAGAAATATTTTGACAACTCTTGCGACCCAAATATCAGTACGTAAATCAACATGAGACTCATTATCAGAGAAGACCCAACATCGGCTTCGGCCTACATCGCTCAGTACATCGTTGGTAAGATTTTATCTCCAGCTCCAATATTTGAAAATTTCTACGAGCACAACTAATCACTCCTATCAGATCGAATTAAGGCGTTTGACCCAACTCCAGAGCATCCATTCGTTCTTGGCCTTCCTACTGGTTCCTCTCCAGTCAAGATCTACAAAATTCTAGTTGAAAAGTATAAAGCTGGAGAAATCTCATTCGAGAATGTCGTCACCTTCAACATGGTATGCTAAATCAGCCCTGCATTCATTTAACGCCTCGTTCAAGCCCATCTGTCTGTGGAAGTTGCATCGCATCACTAACATGGCTCGCTTATATAGGATGAATATATTGGCATTCCCCGCAACCACCCCGAAAGCTACCACACCTTCATGTACAAACACTTTTTCTCTCACGTCAACGTTCATCCATCCAATGTCCACATCCTAAATGGCACAGCAGAGAATCTCGAAGCAGAATGTGTACAATACGAGGAAACAATCAAGGCCAAGGGGGGCATTGACCTATTCCTTGGTGGAATTGGACCAGATGGACATATTGCATTCAACGAGCCTGGATCGTCTCTTGCATCACGTACCCGAGTCAAGACATTGGCTTATGATACCATCATCGCTAACTCTCGATTCTTCGACAATGATCTAGAGAAGGTTCCAAAGATGGCTTTGACCGTTGGTGTCCAAACCGTCCTAGAGGCTAGAGAAGTTGTCATCATCATTACTGGTGCACACAAGGCATTGGCTTTGAAGAAGTGTATCGAGGAAGGTGTAAACCATATGTGGACCCTATCAAGTCTACAACTTCACCCCCACCCAATGATCGTCGTTGACGAGGATGCAACTCTTGAGCTCCAAGTCAAAACCGTCAAGGTATTTCCACCTATCCAACTATCATTACTCCTCCCCGTCTACAATAGGCTAACTCTAACTTTTAGTACTTCAAATCTATCGAGAAAGTAGCTGCTTCCCAAGGTTTTGAACAAATTCTCCCTTCGGCCGCCAGAACTGGCCCCAAGCGTTCCGATCCCATCCCACCGATGCTAGAGAGTTTGACCAAGGAAGAACCTACCATTCTCTCCCCACAGCCTGTTACTAGCACTCTCTTGGCTGCTCCCGCCACTGAATACCCGGTCAGAAGAAGCCATACTCCTGAATTGGTTCCTGATCGTATGGCTAGTAGAATTGTTACTGCTTAGGAGAGGAATTATGGACAAAGCAATATGGAGAGAAAATGAATTAAAATGGGACGAAATTGCAACGATAGTGATGATGATGATGACAGTACAGTAGGGATAAGTTGGGATAAGTTGCACAACGCACTCTGAGCAAGCATTGAATTCAGCTCACTCGCTTTATTTGCTTTCTTATTACTCCAACTTTCTGGCGTTCCTTTTTTCCTTTGATTTGTTTTACTTTTTCATTTTTCTTTTTCCTGCTCGAGGGAAAACCATTCTATTCGGTTCTTCTTTTCTTTCCCTTGGAGCGACCTGAGAACAAGCTTCACACTCTCTGGATTCAACTCATAATTCAATAGCATAGCATAACATTACATTAAGATTCTCACGAAAAGATTGGTCATAAATTACATAGATAGATGAATATAAACATAAATAGATATGAGTAAATAAAAGGATTTCTTATTAGATATAGATGTGTATGTGTATGTGTATGTGTATACGTGTGTGTCGCATCGTTTCCAACGAGTATTTTCCCTTTTCTAGAAGCAAAATTCTTCTCTTCTTTTCTTCCACTCCTTTTCTTCGCATTAACTCGTATTTTTACGAAATTACATCACATCTTATATTGTGCTTTCGAGCCATGTGCATTAGAAGCGGGAAAGAACATGGTGGTGCACGTGGATTCGCGACGCGCCAAATTAATAATTACTTATCATCGCGTTGTCGAGTCGTCTCGAAGTTGATTAAAAACGAACAATAAACATCATATATAAAGCTTTAAGCATCATATACGACACCAAAGTTTTCCAATGCTGATGTTAATCAATCTTTATTTGCCTCAAAAATCCCGCGCTGGCCGAGTCGCGCACTATCGCGTCTCGATTCAGAAATATGACGGAACACGATCTCCTTGAAAATCTCAATGCTTCGCAGAGAGCTGCGGTGTCATCCCAGGCTAATACACTCGCAATATTAGCTGGACCTGGCAGTGGCAAGACACATACGTTGACATCTCGAACGGCTTGGTTATTGAAGCAAGGACTACAGCCATGGAATATCATTGTCGCAACATTCACGGTCAAGGCAGCAAGAGAGATGAAAGATAGAATTGGGAAATTGATTAGAAACGGACTGGAGTCCAAATTGATTCTCGGGACCTTTCATAGTATTGCGCGACGATACCTAGCACGATACGGACATTTAATCGCCATTCGGAAAGATTTTGGGATCGCTGACACTAGTGACTCCCAGGCAATTATCAAGAGAATCGTGAAGAGGAATAGCCTGAATATAGATCCCAAAGCAGCGAGGTCGCGTATTAGCTCACTAAAAGCAAAAGGGCAAGACTCCGCGAGTAGAGTTCCTGAAGCCCAAATGAAATCGGTTGATATACAAGAGTTCGAGATTGTTTATGCCGAATATCAAGCCACCTTGGAGCGCTCGAATTTGTTAGATTATGACGATCTCCTCGTTCGTTGCGTCGAACTCCTTCGACTCCATCCATCTTGTGTTTCGAATATAGAGGCTGTATTGATCGACGAATTCCAAGATACGAATGTAGTACAATTTGATCTCATGCGATTATTTGCTACATACCAAAAACGAATTACAATTGTTGGTGACCCCGATCAAAGTATATATGGATTTCGAGCTGCAGAAACGAAGAACTACAAACGCATGATACGACAATACCCGAATACTGTTACGATACCATTGGAGGAGAATTATCGTTCCTCAGCAGCGATACTTTTCACAGCATTGAATGTGATCGAGCAAGATTCATCAAGAATTCCAAAGTCACTTGCACCTACGCATGTTGTTGGTACCTCGCCTGTTCTTCGTAAACTAGCAACTGCTCAGAAGGAGGCAGATTGGATTATCTCAGAGATACAGAGATCCATGGGTATGACCGGAGAATTGTTAGATCTGAACGACTTTGCGATCTTACTTCGATCTGCGGCACTCTCAAGAGTTATTGAAGCCGCATTAGGTCGAGCTGGCATAGCATATCGCATGGTTGGTAAGCTATTCTTTCCCAGTTATCACATCTAGCGATTTGATAATAAATACTACAAGAAATCTCTAATATGCTATAGGTGGCCCCAAATTTTACGATCGACTTGAAGTGAAAACCATATTGGACTATCTAAGGGTCGTGAATCAGCCTGACAATAACGATGCATTGGCAAGGATCATCAATACTCCGTCGAGGAGGATCGGTGAAACCACTATAAAGTCATTGCTTGAAGAAGCAGAGAAATCAAAGATAACACTTTGGGCATTGATTCTAGGGTTTGTACAACAAAAACGGACACCAAAGACCAAATTGTCACAAGCAGTCGAACAAAAACTCTCAGCTTTCGTCAACCTTATTTTGACCGCCCAGAAGAAGATCAGCGATTCGTCCGACCAAGAAAACTCGGTCGTCAAGGTTATGCAATTTGTGCTGGACAAGACTTGCTACGAGAAGTGGTTGGAAGAACAACACAAAGATATTCACAAAGCGCGTTGGGATAACGTAAAAGAGTTGATCACTTTAGCTTCGGACTTCCAAGGGTTGATTACAAGTGGTTATGAGGATGAGTCCCTTCCACAGATTGATGGCTTAGAGCAAGAATATGCCTCTGATTTTCTCTCTCAGTTTCTAGCCAATGTAGCATTGGCTACGGAAGTCAATAAAGAGGAGGGTCAGGGGGGCAATCTGCCTCAAGTTACTATATCCACCATTCATGCAGCCAAAGGACTGGAATGGCCAATAGTATTCATTCCTGCTGCATACGAAGGCTCCATTCCTCATTCTAGAGCAGAGGATACTGACGAAGAACGTCGGCTATTATATGTAGCTATGACCCGAGCAAAGGCCTTACTTTACATGAGTTGTCCACTCAAAAGCTCTCTAGGTGAGACGACAACGATTTGTCATTTCCTTACTTCTCGTGGTATGAAGCGATTCCTGGATCAAAAGGGTCCGTCACTTGGCTCAAATACTATCCAATCCATAGCTCAAATTCTCCGGAGATCTCTCCCATCCCGGGAGTCAATTTCACAATCTTCTGCTTGTCTTGAGCTCACAGAAGATACCTATTATCCTTTAGAGGCTGAATATGATACAGAAGATGAGTCAAGATGGAATCATGGAACCGGACGCCCCACTTTTACCATGGGCCAACGCCCTCCCAAGCGCCAACGGACTGGTGAATCCGATTTGGGGAATATCTCGAGCGTGATTTATGATAACACAACCTCCACCACCATGGATATGGCTTCTGGATTCACGTCGAATATAGGTTTTGCCAGCGCCAGATCTCTTCCTCGGGTTCTTGCTGAACAATCGCCAAATCAGACAATCGGCAAAGTTAATGCCACCCCAAGTCAAGCAGGATCAAAACCAAAAGATCCTACCAAAGCGCGTAAGGGTCTATCCAGTAATCAAGGCACTCTTTTAGGTTTTCTTGGGAAATCGGAGCCCCAGGAAAGTGCCAGGCCACCTCTAACAGGCCATGAGGTTAGGAGAACGAACTTCAATACCCATTTGCATAGGTCACGGAATAATGATCCAGCGGAGTCCACAAAACCTTTGGCAGAACCTAAAACGGACAGTGATTCACTTCCGTCGTTACTTAATGGGCATCGCATACGGCCCAACGTAGCATTGATAAATAAACCAAATAGTTCTCGGATACAAGATGACCGAACGGAGAACAACTATGCCTTCCTTTTTGACGATCCGCCGGAAGTGAAATTGCCAAATCTGGATGTTGAACCCGAGCCAGTGGCTCACCCTCTTGCTTCAACGGAGAAACCAGCAGCAATGGCCTCGATTCGTCCCGCGAAAACGTTCCATAATACAAGTATTTCTATAGCACAAGGATTAAATCCTGGTAAGAAGACTCTCGGGGTCAAAAGAAGCATGAATGGCTGGTCAAACCGACAGACTCAACCATTTGTCCCCCCAACAATGAAAAAACGTAATTAATGATAATGTATGATTATGATTTGGACAACAAGTCAGGATAAGGGCTCACTGTAAATGATCGTTGCGCCTCAGTCGATGATGCCACATTTCATTTTGGATTGTGACGAATACTGCAGGTTGCGGTTATATCAGAATAGACTTTAATGAACAGTATCATCAGATATGGTACGATTTTACTTTTACCAGTTGCATTGATCATGGACACCATGTTCAGTGTGGCAACCTAGCAGAGTTACGTTTGCGTCATATGTTCCTTGTGCTGATAATACTATTGCTCCTCTTTCATATATATTGTGTTCTGTATAACATGCCCTGATTTGTGGGATGCGTATCACGCGTTGAAAACACCGCAGCCACGAGTGTGACTGACTGTCGGTTTGCATGTAGGTACAGCAAATCATGGTCTTTACCAGAGATTGCTGCCCCAGATTTGATAATGTAGTAGATTACAACTGCGGAAGAAAACCAGTTATAAAAACCCGAGATACGATCTCATGTGATTCAATCTGCAATTTGCTTGTGGGTACACGAAAATGCGGGGTACATAAGGGAGAACGTTGTTTGTCGAATCAGTAAGCAATTATAACGGTCGTGACTTCTGGATTATATCTTCATATAGAATCTCTTGGCAGGCAGCGCAAGGACAAACACAACCCCATTCATATCTCTATATTTTTTGATAAATTTGCAAAGTACACATGGAAAATGGAAAACCACCTTCATACACCATGGTTCTATGCATGTCCGCTGGGTGGTGGGTAACATCAAATATTGTTACAGCAGGTGAGTTATAGATTGGAGAAGCATGGGGTTGTATATCGTCGTTTTTAATACTTAGTATAGGTCAACATTTGATCATGACGGTCCGGGTTATCTCCATTCCAGACCGCCACGATAGATGGTGTGATGCATACTTTGATGTATTTATATGTGTCTGCTGCACTTGTACTAGACTGTTCCCTTGGGCGATCTTGGACAATCGTCCAGCAGGATTAGATCTACCTCTCGATACTATCATCTCAAGTCACAAACTGAAGCATTCATAGATCATTGAAAGAAAGGGGGGCGGAAACGAATCTGATTGCTCTATCTGCACTTCAACACCCTCTTTCCCCTATTCCAATTTGTCGACATCCATTACCTAGACAAAAAGGAATTTCTCATCAACATATGAAAATTTTTTACACCCCTCGCACTCGCATTAGCTACTGCAACATGACACAAATTGGGTACGCGCAGTGGGGCTGGGAATGCTGCATTGTAGGTGCCCAACGCGGAGAAATCCCTATACTATAAGGCAGAATGCTAATACCCACGAGATAGTGTTATCTCCAAAGCATTCAGTGGAAGACTAGTTGTAGTAACTGTGGACATGATAGTTGTGGCGACTGCCAGGCAGTGCAAGGCCAATCTCCTTCTGTTGAGGCCCAAAAGGCGAAATACCTTGCGGTAAGATGGGATGAACGATCAAGCAATTTGCTAAATATTCGTTGCCTGCGCCAATATCATCGATCCAACATCAGGAGTGATAGGCATCGGTTCATTCCCAATCGGCCATACCCTCATTTGTTTATTACTTCCTGTGAACCAGGTTGCCATTATGAACACATCGCACTCTGTCATTTACGTCAGGCAGTCGATTTTCGATCTTATCTATAGAAATCTTTGATCGTGATAGCCCCATCCACAAAGGACCCGTAGATTTTCATTTCGGGTTTTGACAATGGCATGCCTGGGTACGTACGTGATGATAGGCGTCTAGGAAAATTCACAGTGGTGTCAGTTGGTCACTTCTGGGTCACATCCCTACAATGTCGGTTAACAACCAATCAATGATTGTTGTGTGCTGTTGATAGAAAGAGGAAATCTTGAGAGGTTGAGACGGTGGAACGGTGGAACCGTTCGGTGGGACGGTGAGACGGTGAGAAGGATTAAGCGCGTTGGTGGGAATGTTGTATGATCTTACTGTAATTGATCTGGTGTGGCGGGGGAGGCTAGATGTCAGAGACTGAAAGAAATTTGGAAACAATGTATTTTTATCACCTGATCCATATTTACATATGTTCCCCATTCTTCAAAGTTCGAACTATACTCGAGTAGTTATCTATCTATAATGGGGTTATGAACTAGGATCCCTAATTAAGTTAAAAGATTGAAAAGAATTGACTGGTCAAGATCCGAGCAATCGACGCAACGCCATAGACAGTTGAGGCGAGTAGGTAACCCCCCGTCCCCATATTATGGCATAAAATAGCGAATATCAACGAAAGTACGAAACAAGCGCTTACTTTAGTTTCCAAACCTAGGTAAACTCTTTTACCTAGCGCCATCTATCTACGTCCCGTAAACTATAGCTCGATTAGCCCTAGAGCATTCCTCGTTTACAGTACTAGGTTTCCTAGTTAGTCTTTACAGCACTGGCATTCTTTTAGTTGTTGGTCTTGCGTCGGAAGGAGTGGGACCCCGGGTCACTTCAATCCCCACAATAGAAGAAACCTTTGCGCAAGATTATACTGGTAAGACATTATATATGTACATTAACATCCGATCTTCCACGTTCCCACCACAATGGTTCGGTCAAGATGGAGGCTCAAAGCCTGTTGGAGTGTAACATTTGCTCGAAGAAATTTCAACGCAAAGCACATCTATTAAGGCATCAACAACAACGTATGTAATGTACAAAATATGAAATTTGGAGCCGAGGTTCAACAAGAAACCCTTTTTACTGACTTCGAATATCTAGATTCTGGGGCTCGCCCATATAGCTGCATATTTTGTTCCAAAACTTTCAAACGCAGGTAAGTACCCGAAGGATTACAATCCCATAACCATTCCCTGACAACTTAAGCTGACGAGAGGCACAGCGATGTACTCAGGGACCATTTTAGTAGATGCGAACTTCGCGGATCCAACCCTATTCCCAATTCTTTAGAACGTGGACGCAAAAGGCATGCTTGCGATGAATGTAGCAGACTTAAAGTTAAATGCGACAATGCCACACCTTGTTCGAAATGCAAGGAATTCGGGAGAGTTTGTCAAAGAGCTAGGCCTCCAAGTATATTTCTGATCTCTACCTATTAATTTGCAACATGTTCTAATACTGTATCTAGATTCTTTCTCCTCTACGAAAGCTTCGACGAGTCCCGAAATGCCTCCTCCACAATCCCTAACTCCTCCATCTACCACTCCTGAACCTATATCCGACCGAAACTCGATTGGCTTCCTATTGAATTGCCCCAATGAGCAGGACTTTATGCGCACATTTCCAAAAGCTCCTACCGTCAGCCCAAAGAACGTAGTTACAGAATACCCCAGTTTATTTCCACCAAAGACATATATTAAGCCATGGTCGGGGGATGTTATTCAGCAAAGTGTGGCGAATTTTGGGTACAGCGCCAATATGGACGTGGATTCGAGTGTAAACGGCTTTCTTTCTAACTTGGAATTCGAAACTTTTGAACGACAAACACATGGGTGGCGATTTCCAGCAGATGATATCATGGCATGGTCGGGACCAGATGGTATGTTTGTCGATCGAAATATCTTGGAACAACGCGCATTCGATATACGGGGAAAGCTGCGCTATGCAGCATCCACCCAAAGTGTACCAAATACCCTATCAAAAGAGATGATCGATTCTATTGAGCTTATCCAGGCCGATACTATTGCTGCATATACCAAACTATATTTCAAACACTGGCATTATCATGCGCCTATGGTACATGAAGCTTCTTTCAATCCATGTACAGCTGCATTACCATTGGTTCTCTCGATCATCAGTCTTGGCGGAATGGTAAGCTGTCTTCCAGTTCAAAATATTTTGTAACTATATGACTGACTATTTTCTAGTACTCTAAAGAACCTGGTGAGGTGAACAAATTAAAATTACTTTTTGATACCATTGAAAGTTACATTTACTCAATACCTGGTATTAATGATGAGTATGATTTACCTGGACGGACATATGTCAAACGTGGGGAACATTCATCTCAAGAGTGGCAACAGTATCAACTAGAGGAGTTTCAGGGCGCGTATCTCATGGTTGTCTTGCAATATTGGACAGGCAACGAAATTGCAAGGACGAGAGTCAGGCAACAAAGATTCTCGAGATTGGTTTCAGTAAGGCATTATTCCTTAAGTCCCGAACTTTTACTAATTGAGTACAGATCTATCGTCGTTTAGAATTACAGAGCGTACAGCATTCTCCGGGATTCATGATTAAAGATCAAGATTCTTTCAGAAGTTGGATTCGGAAAGAGTCCTATATTCGGTAAGCTCCCCCGAATAAATGGGCAATGTCCGAGCATCCGATCAAATCCGAGCGTTATTCCTGACCAATAGTATATAGCACGGCCACGATAATGATGATGCTGGATAACGCCTTTGCAATTTTCAATAATGTTGCTCCGAGGTTGCAATGGGCAGAGATAGACTTACCCTTCCCAAGCGATGATCGATACTTCAAGCTGGCTAAGTACGATGATCTAAGAAGGATACCTAGCTTCCCAGCTACCAAAATGAAGATAAAAGACGCATTCTCATTGTTATTCTCTCCAATGGATACAGCAGAGCAAGACTTAATGCCTTTGCTTCGTGGCAACTTAACTGCCCTAGATATGCAAATGGTTATGCATGGTAAGTCACCTTTGTTTCAGCCGCAGTCTGTACATTTATATTAACTTTCTACAGCTTTATATGTTCAAATATGGTTTTCAACTTTTTGTAATCCCTTGATTCATATTCCTACGGTTTCAATTCCAGCCCTCGTCACGCCATTCAAGCTTGCCATGAGGAATTGGAAGTTTGTATGGGACACAATAAAATCATCTACAGATGAGAACGAGTGGAATAACCTAGGATTCGAGAAAACGGCAGAAGATTATTATAATGCAGTTAAAAGCATTGTAAGAATCTTCGAGCAAAGGAATGGGAAATTCCCCCCAATCCCTAGTGATTGTGAAAAGGGCGCTCATTTGAAAAGATTACTAAGTTTCTAACTAAATATTTGATACCTGGGTAGGGAAAAGGCTCTGGTTTGCATTTTTAAAGGCTAAGGGATACTCATCATGGGAGCTTTGGGGCCCGGTCATGGCCATCATAGGGGGAAGGAATGGAGTTCTTTGATTCTGGTGAACGGGGTGGAGTTGGCATTATTCTGGCGTAGTTTCGGATTACATATACCAACCAATGAATTGACAAACAATTATTTTCTTGACGTTACACACAAGCGGCGAATATGACACAAATTGCTTTAGTGATCCTATAAAGATAACTGCTCAAACTGTTGCTATAGTGTAGGGGTTACATATCAAAATACCGGCATTTCAATAACTTCAAGAATCCCATGAGTCAATCTCATAGAAATTGCCACTGCCTGAACATCATGCGGAATTTGCCCACCCTCGGACCACATACACATGACATTTCAGCATCGGAGTTAAGTATATTTCTTGATAAGCAATCATGCTAGGAATTGGGATCTACTGTGTATATTTATTCTTGGGTGAGCGGGGAATTGTAGGTACGAGCTAGATACAATTCACAGTACGGTTTATTATTATAGTCCTTTAGGTTCTCGGTTAGGATGAGGAGAATTTTAACTTTGAGATTGGGGGGGGATCTGAGAATAAGATTCTAGAACAAAATACTATGTATGAACTGGTCTTTGAAGATTAAAAAAAAAAAGAAAAATAGGAAAACTCCGACGGATATTTTTTAGCATGACTTTTCTGCTCCGACGATCGACAGACGAAGAACCTGGGAGCTTGAAATAATCAGGGGTTTGACATGGGATGTGATGCGAGTATCCATGAGATGAACAGCCATCTTAGCAATGATATTATTCCAGATTAGACATCTTCGTTTGAGACAACCAATTATCTCAATTGGAGCTTTAATCTTTTGGGTAAAGGGGTACCGGTACTATCATGGTATCGAGACGTACGTCGTAAATTTCCTCATTTTCCATAATTGCATGAAGAAACATGACAGTTTAGAGCCCCAAGTGGGGTTGGTTAATCTCCACTTCGCATAAAGTACCATATCACATGCTTCTTAATATTTTCCCGAATTCCGGGCCTATGAGATTTGTTGGAAATATACCATACGGGAGGGAGTGTCATACGGGAGGGAGTATACCATACGGAAGTATACCATGTGCGGAAGTATACCATATATGGAAGTATATATGGAAGTATACCATATATGGAAGTATACCATATATGGAAGTATAATCTCAACAGTTTGAAATTGATCTAAGCCTAATCAAGAATAGTTTTACCTTTCCTCCCCATCGCTAAGCCATGCTCAAAATAATAATATTTACAAAATTAAAAATCTATCCATTCTTATCAATTTCTCTAATAATTATGATTTGAACTCATAGCAACTATTTTATCCTTGATTAATAAATTTAGGTCAACCTCAAACTGACGAGATTATACAGTATGACTGCGACTGCGGTCCACCTGCGCTTGCCTTGTCCAGGAGAAGTGAAAGAAAAGCCTCCCACTCATGATCTACAAAACGTTATATTTTGTTGGAGATTGCATGTGGTGAGCATATGGACTTGCTCTCGCCGGTATGCATCATATGTTCTCGCCGGGGCAAATCTACATATCCCACTCTTCCCACTTATACCCATGTTAGTGAGTAGGCGCCAGTCATGCATATGTTGGATCTGCCGCACATACCAACACCAGGCGCTTAATAAACCTTGGAGCTTCTTTCCCTTGTACTATTTGTGTCAACGGTCAACCCAAACATCACAACCTCTCGCCTCGACTAACTGATGTCTTTTTTGGGAGAACCATTCCAATACTGCATAGGCCCGTCCGTTCTAAGAACCAACGTCGCCTGGTTGCTTTTCATCTTGGCGCTTAATCATCTTTGTACGTTGAATATGCTGGCCTAGTAGGACTATCTGCTATACCTGCTACTCGTTGATATCGGTGATGATGTAAACCTCCAAAGGGTCTCGGTGATCCTGTCCTGAATAAGCTAAATTGCT
The DNA here is from genome assembly GCA_028455995.1 of Scleromitrula shiraiana. Taxonomy (NCBI): domain Eukaryota; kingdom Fungi; phylum Ascomycota; class Leotiomycetes; order Helotiales; family Sclerotiniaceae; genus Scleromitrula; species Scleromitrula shiraiana. The sequence goes on from JABELC010000005.1 coordinate 1,295,984, forward strand.
ACACGTAACTTCGTGAATCTCTCGGTCGTATAGATATGATTGCGGAAAGGTCAAAATCAGAAGATCGCTTATATTGCTGGATCTTTTCCGCAATCACAGTAAACGCTTGGCAGGGCTGTCAGGATTATCATGAGTCTGACTATGCTTCTTAATCTTATAAGTTCGTTGACGTTGAAAGTGGGGGTGGTTTGGTGCGCCTGGGACGGGGCATCATGATCCAAGCGAGTTCGAGTTTCATTGAGTCTGTTGATGTTTGCCAGGGGCCATTTTTCCCTGAGAATGTTTACGCAAGTTGATAGATTGGTCTCGACGTCAATCTTATGCATGCGGAAGAAGTGCAAGTGCAAATCGGTCATTGACTTAGCGGCCATAGGATCTGTTGACTTCGTGTGGGCATCTCACGTAATTATATAGGCGCTTGCTTTCAAGGAATGAGATGTTGTATCATTCAATTCAATGGCCTATCTTCAGCCAGAACGAAGGCTTTTATTGTATGCCAAGATTGAGGCGTTTGTTCTTAGAGCCGGCTTACTTGGCATGAATGCCACGCATTTTCCGCGTTACCGCCAAGTCTTCTGGTCTGTCTCCACAGTCTCGTATTGCTCCAGACATCTGTTACCGATAGCTTGGAAACCTGTAGGGCTCCTAGGTCTTAATTTAGAGCAATCTTAATGGATACCGTCGGAGGCAATTGATACTAGTCTCCAGCAGGAGTGCTGGATATTAGTCATGGGTTCATGCCATTTTTATCCAGTTTAGTTCACCGGTACAGCGAATTTGCCTCCGCCATTTGGTGGTATCAACTGAGGTTAAAACTACTATACTTTAACGTGTTAGCTATCTTCTATAAACTATCAATTATAGCGACAGCTCTGCACCACAACACTTCAAAACTCCGTCAATAGAATCAATAGTAGAGCATCTTTTAAGTTGTTGTGATATTAACACTGGTAACAATAACAACAGCATAGAATAAATTCTTCATGAAGACAACCCATAAACTCGACTATACTTTGAAACTTCGTACAATGCTACTAATATATCGTAAAAAGTTGTGTAATGAAACTATTCCAAATTGATCCAGTACCACATGCTGCTTCCTGTCAACTTCCTCCATCTCTACGTGTAAAACTTGTCTCTTCAAGAAGTCTATGGGCACAGACAGCAATACAACTAGCATTTATAACCTCATAGAACTACTTCTAGATATCGGAAGTCGGTTGAATGCAAGCCACCATACTCAGATACAAACTTGAAATGATTGGATGATATGCTCATTGCTCAAATATGTATAGAAAGGGAATTAGAAGTAAGGAAAGTAGATACAGAAGAACAGAAGCGCTTTTGAAGAATCTGTCGACCATCAAACCGCATTCAATGTGCCACCAAGCCGTGAGACCAATCCCCCTTTTCGTAAATAAGAGCAGAGATATCAATTCATAGCAGCCAATTCCAAATATATGTGAGGTTTCGTGTACGCCATAATCACCATAGTGACATAAGAAAATCTGAACCACAATCATAACCAGTAGTTATCAAATCACTTGAAGTGTAACATATCGAAATCTAAGTAATGTGTTAGATACCAGAGTCGTTTTGCAAAGAGATCTCTGTAGGAGAACAAGCATCCCTGGCAGTACAAGTGTCTTGGAAGACAGAAACATCTGCAGTTCCAATCTGAGGGACAGTTGAAGTCTCAGACTTGACAAACTGAAGGGCAAGTCCCTCAGATGCATGCCATGCAATATGGCAATGCATGATCCAAGACTCAGGGTTATCAACCTTGAAGGCAATAACAAGGTAATCTTTGCCTGGGAGTGCCATCACGTCACGACGGGGTGGGTTGACGAGATTTAGCGGAGTAGCTGAGGTGTATGTGCCGGTACCTTGAGCTACAGTCCAGAGATCGTGATCGTGAAGATGGATGCGGTGGCTGGCACTAAAAGATTGTTAGCTTAAGTTGAACTTTGGCGGTAGAGAGTAGGTAACTTACGCAATGGTGGCAGCATTGTTGATAGCAAAGACCGCTCAACCACCATTGGCTGCAGTCGACTAAATATATGTTAGCATGGGAAGAGACGTACCGAAATCGGAATAACATTGTAGTCAGTTGGCTAGATGTTGCCATTGTTGAGGATAGTAAGAAGGGTTGGATCGGTCCAGTTGAGATATAAGGAGCTTCCGTTGAATGTCCACTCAGCATATGGTACACCTGGAAACTGTGTCCATCGATAGAAAATTGGAAGTGGCCCTCAAGAGCAGTGTTGACCAATCGAAGACGATACATTTTACCTGCTACAAAAGTGGTTTGCCATTTCTTTCCAGTTCCCTTGCATTTAGCATCTGTTGATCCAACGCAGTTGTAAGTGTTGATTCCGTTGATGAGACCCGTTGAAAGTGAAGGCGGTCCTCCTGTTCTTGCTTTATCCCACAATTGGAAGACGGATGTGTGAGACCAATCGCTTAGCATCATTACACCAAGATCAACGTCGTAGTTGGCCGTTGCAGGGCCGTTAGTGATCTAGAACTATATCAGTTTATGTGTATAGCTTATACAAAAAGCGAAGGGGAGATAGAGAGACCAACCAAAGGACCAAGAAGACCATCTCCGTACTGGAGCGTGAAACGAGAGTGATACCATGAAGAACCATACTGATCTGCTTAGAACTTGTATGTGAGAGTATCTCCAGGTGCAATGGGGCACCGAGTGACTCCTGGTACACCATCGTATTGCGCAGTGTTCAACTGTCTGATACCATGCCAGTGAATAGCAGTTCCGTTATGTGTGAGTCTGTTGGTGACGTGAATGACAATGTCGTCGCCCCAGTCGGCGCTGATCAAAGGTCTTGGAATTGTAGCATTGAAGTTGAGGGTTGGGCGTGAGTATCCGTCAGGGCTGAGGGTCGTATTCTGGACAGCCAACCAATACTGCAGAGTATCACGTTAGCTGCTATTTCTCTTTCTCTAATCTGCACAGTATCTGGGATTTTCGTACCTCTCTAGTAACACCAGTAGTCGGGATAGTGGTGTAGTAATCAGTGGAGGTTGAATATTGACCCCAGCAATTTCTACTGGTAGCAGTGTTTGCACAAGTAGTTTGACGGGACTCAAGAGCTGGCTCGGGTGACAATACTTCTGCGACTGGCAAAGCCGAAGTCCAAGGAAGAGATGCAATAGCTGCAAAAGCACTGAAAAATGTAGCCTTCATGGTGAAGTTTGGCAGGGTTCTTTGCAGAGTCCCAGAAGAATGTGGAAAGTTGTCGAGTCGAACTGAATCGATGAGGAGTTGCAGACAACATACCGAGTGAAATCGTGCCCTTTATATAGATAGTTCGACCAAGAGAGAGCTATCTTCGTGTTGCCTGCTCTGCAACATCTTACAACGGCCTACATCCAATATTCTCACGAATCTGCAAGTCGAAACCTTCGATAGTTCCAGATGGCCATCCTTCCCGGCGATTAATCTCCAACGCTCTCCCAAAACTGCAGGTGAAAAGGTTTGATTCTCCTAAAATTGAAGGATTCGGCGGAAACCTACGATAAGATTTTCAATAGTCTCTTGGACCTGCATGTCGGAGATATCCAACAGCTACAGCTGACTACTACTTCGTGGTGACTCAAAGTTGCCCGTCTCCAACTTTCAAAAGATTCTCCTAAATCTGCAGGACAAGATACCCAATACTCCCAGACTGGATGCGTTCTCACTGTTACTCTCAGGATAAATCATCTCCAACGTACCTGAACAGGACGATTGGACGTATTCGAGGAATATTGAGTAGTATTGGCACTAATCATATGCAGTGAGGTTTCTCCAGGGGAGTTTACGGAATATTGATTCTTCAGTCAAATGCTTGGCACCGGATGGAATGGAGCCTGACACTCGAAATGGGTATTGAGAACTGATGGAAAGATATAGTTATTTCTCTTTTGGTGGCGCAAATGGCGTACACTGTAGTAAACCATTGCATATGTGGTGGGGGGGGGGGGGGGGGAATACGATATTATCTTGACAAAATTGCCATGCACTTCGTGAGAAATTCGGGTTAGGGATTGAAAACTCTCCGAGTGTAGCAGCAAGCACGCGAGGTTCAAATTTCCGCTGCGGGACGGGAGCGGGAAGCTCGCAAGCTGTCGTGAGAAGCTTAAATGTTCTAAAATGCTCGAGGACATTTCACCTAGTTCTATACTTGATGAAAATGAATATCTTCACCATATTCAACAAGTCTGTAACAGCCTCGTCATCGGCGAGCGGCACGAACTCATGCCCAGAGCTCCTGATGGGAAACATGGTATCTTGCAGAGCTTACCTGTGGTTGTTTGCAAGAGACAGAGGCGGTCAACAATCTTACCACCATGCCTCGAGATAAAGTTACAGCAGAACATCTTACAGGTGGAAAGATGAGATCTTGTTAAACGGTGGATGCACATAGCATCTACTGATATCTGCTCAATGTGTATTTAAATTCCACACCAGACCAGTTGATTCGTGCGTTTATACTCATATATATGATAGAACCATACACACAACATGCCAAGAACCGCATCCGAAATCCTCTTAGCTGTGAGTTCGTTCCCTAGAATCAATGCCGCCCTTGTTCGTAGCTGGAGAGATAGGGAACGCAAGTAGCAATATTCAAGTCCCTGCATGACCTGAAAGGGGGAGCGATTAATCGTAGTCCATGAGCTTATCAAGTAATCTGACATTGACGGTTTGTGAGAACCGTTATCCCCAAAAATTGATACAAACATTGTCTCCGTGTTGCGAAACTCGGCTACCAATTCTGACAGATATGTATATAGGGTAGTGTCGAGCGAAGTGATGACGACGACTGCTCATTTCGTGGCGGGGTGAAATGTAGCTAGCCACGTTTTTCCATCCCCTGCAGAATATGGCATTCATGGACGTTGGCGATAGCTAATTGAATCGGGAGGTATCCGGCGCTTCGTATGAATGCGAGAGATTTAGTGCCAATATTCCCCCTGATCCAAATACCAGATCGCTTTGTGAAAGACACCGCAGAATTCTTCTGCAAAAAATGCATTTGGAGTTGAAACTGGTGAAGGATCGGACAATCTTTGTCAAAATATATACGGATAGTGTATATCACTGGACACCAAATGAAAATTGTAGAATCTCATCTTGCATGAACAGGGGGTACGAAAAATATTACTAACTAATTACCTTGAAGGTGGAAGGAAGAATACTTCCACGAAACTGTTATCTCGCCAACCTTCAAACCCGCACTTTTTGTTATTCACCGGTCTTGGCATACTGAAATATCAATATACCTAGCAGATCAGTTCGGCGCACTTCCCGAGAAGTGTAAGGGATGTAGAGAATAGCTTCAAGGGCCACCTGCCTTCCTTATAAATAGCCTACGATACAGTACTACAAAAAGTATAATGCTATCAGACAGGCAAAGATACCGAGGCTGACGCAAATTTGTAGATGATTGATGAAGATATAATTTCATCTGCTCGACTCTTAACATCCGTTGACGACGCAATTCACCTTTGCAGCGATGCAAGACCGTATCAAGTGTCCTACCAATGAGGTTTGGGCCGGCCCAACTATATTGACATCTCAACCCTCCTAGATTTACTATCCAGTGAGAAACTTCACGTAATGAGTAATGGCGTGGCAAAATTTGTATAAAATTAGATACCTTGAAAGAAATGGGTGCGGCGTGGATTGTAAAGTAAGATTTAGCAAACGTGAGATTCTTCCAGACTATTTCCTTAATAGTGCAATGGAACTATTGCGTGCATCGTAACCTTGCGCAACACAAACAAACAACTATGTATATGCAAGACTTCTTGAGAGCCAATGTTGTAAATTTTGTCCGGGGATGTAGTATCATTGTATAGGGTACACGGGGGTTTCTGACGCCCAATATATTCCTGCTTGTGCATTTTCAATACCCTGTACTTCTTTCTAGGCATATCCGAGAAGAAGAATGAGTGACTATCTTCAAACATACATTGGAGAAAGGGAAGAAGATACACCGAATTATTCGAGATGATGAGAAGGTGATGATGGATGAAGATTAAACATTAGAAAAGGTTTGGGTACAGTTTGTACCTGTATACTTTTAGCGTTTATACAAATAGTGCGTGGCGGTGTTCTCATCGACACGGTGGTCTCAAATATCTTCGGAATCATCCCCTCCATTTTACGACTCAAGATTATTCTTAAACATCAATTGGAGATTTGCTCATTCAGAAACAGTCGTTGGAGGGTAGGGAAAGGCAACATAAGTTAGAGAGGTAAGAGTGCGACGATGATAGTTAAATACAATGCTAAGGCTCAACTGCCGAGATATACGGCTAGACAACACGGTATATTATTCTCAATCTTGCTCACTCACTCAACAAACGCTGAATTTTGTTGTTGACATCTTAGAACGATTCGATCTCGACGAGCCTGCATAGCTTAGCTTACCTTGCGCGTATATTTGGAAAATCCATATATCGATGAAGCCACAAGATATAATCGAGTCCCGCTGACAGCTTGGCTGCTTTCCACTCAATTAATTATCTTTGGTGCACGAACGTTACACAGCCTCTTGCTGCTGCCGCTTCGCACCGTACCGTCTTGCAGATTCCCATCAACCGACTCTCTGGAATCAAAGATGCATGCGCAATGCATGTTGCACATGGTTGACGGTCTCTCTGCTGGCATGTGAAGATTGTCTTCGGCCTTCTTTATTCGCCATGCCGAGAATACCTACCTTGTTACTACAGCGGCATTCGTCGTCCTCTTCATTATTAGTACGAATTATGGGTTATAAAGTCTATAAATTCTCTAATCTTGTAAACTCGGACACAGAGTGGTGCTCACCATCATACATGTATCCAGTTGCTATGCTATAAGGGCTAGGATGAACAGTGGTGGTAATGATGGTGGTGGTAATGATGGTGGTGGTGGGAAGGATAGGCCTCGCCAATATCACGAGTAATGAAGCTGTCAATCTCTCTTTTGTTTGCATTGGATTCTCTATGTATTTACTATTCGTTCGATTATTTTCTATCTTCTTCTCGCCTGTCAATATTAGAACATAAACCATCAAACCATCATACCCAATATAAGAACCTACGGATACTTGTTGGGACCCTACCATTTCTGAGAGAATTTGGGATGGAAACTCTTTACTAAGATTGCATATCACTACCCAAGTATACAGTCTTAAATCCAAATCGTACCGCAGAGATTTCGTATCCTACGATCGCACATCAAAATCGACATATATTATAAGCAGAGTATTGCGAAAATAAAACCTTTTTATTATGTATACCTCTCTCTGTAGACTAGCAGACCCGATTATAAAAAGGTCCCTCAATAATCAGACCTCGAAGTTATAAGATTGTACGAAACACATGTTGGTTCACTCTATCTACAGCAATCTCTCTAGCATCTGGCATCTAGCATCTAGCATCTAGCATCTAGCATCTCTCAAGTCTAGAATTCCCCAAGCACGTCAAAGTTCACCTCTTGTTGAAGCTCCATACATAACACCATTAGTTCCTAGCAACAAACATACAAACTATCGTCAATCCCTCACCTACCAATCAAACGCCACCACCCGATAACCTCACTAAAGAATCGCTCAAAACACAAATCATCACAAACATCCCCCCATCCCATCTCATCACATCATCATCAAGTTATCAGCAATCAAGATATAATACTATAAGAATTTACTAATACTGAGTACTGAATACTGAATACTGTAGCCGTAGCTGTAGCTGTAGCTGTAACTGTAGCCGAATCTAGGGTATTTACCGAGTATAGAAACCAATCAATCCATCTTCAATCAATCCTCCACGAAACCCATCCCATCTCATCTCATCTCATTTCAAAACTCAGAAGTAAGTGAAGCCTAAGCCTTTGGAGTCGGAGAGGGCCCAAGAAGTAAGAATCAAATGAGATAAAAAGAACCTTCCGTCCATCCATCTAGCTATTTCCACCTATCACGTGGATTACTGCCATCCCAACGCCCGTAGCATATGAGTTCATTAGTACTGATTCTTCATTCCTTTCCTTCATTCATTTTATGAGATAATACCATTCGTTCCCTCATACATTCGTTTTTTTTACTTTCCATCCTTTCCCCCATCCCCCTTTCATGATCTTATCGTCTCATCGCCTCATATCAGGATCCTCCTCATCAGCCGCCTCAACCCTAACGAGAATCTCCTCCAGTAATCCCTCAAGAAAGACGTCGACATCTTTCCCCATACCTACTGGTTCCTGCTTATCCCAGTGATCGATTTCTTTGCACACATGTGCAAGTTTGTAGACAAGTTTTCGTAATTTTTCATGAGCCGCCTGGGCTCGCTGCTGTTTTGGTGTTGTGCCCGACCCACGGAATGCTTGCTGTAAACGATATTGCCGGCGTTTCAATGCTTCCTCAAGGGCCGGGAATATCACATCGTTCAAAGCGTCAAGATCTCCTGTTGGGCTATCTGGTGCTGGAGAAGGCATAGAAGACGGAGCTCGCGAAGACTGAGAAGAGATACTCTCCTGTGAAGGAGAACTATGCAGTTTTTTCGAGGGTAATGCAGGTAGTGGTTGTTGCCCAGATGGACGTAGATTTGGGTTTTGTGTTCCCAAAGGTTGGGCGGGGTATGGAGGTGGCTGCTGCTGCTGCCGTTGTTTCTGAGCTACTGCAGTTGATGCCTGATTCGTAACTCTTTGTAATGGTTGGGAATGTCCACCACCACGGAAAGGAGGAATTTCAGGTAATGTAATGGGCCCGAGCTTAGGTAATGGATGTTGTGTAGATGGTCGTGGTGGTGCTGTAGGGGAAGTATTTTGATTTTGGTTCTGTGATCTAGCAGCCGACGGAATTCGTAATGGCGGCGGGGAAGGTTCGGCAAGTTTCAGAAAGCCCATGTCTCTTTGTAGTTGCTCTTGTAGTGTACGATCATAATCAGGGGACTCGGATACTTGCCGATTTAAGTAGCTTGGTGCAGAGGCTCTAGGCGTCTCCAACACGGGAGCCCTGAATTTATCTGGAGAAGGTGGTAGAGGAATCTTCGTAGGAGATACCATTGGTGGTATGTTTTGCAAGTTGGGCACTGGACGTCTTTGAGGGGATTGCTGTCTTGGGTGTGTGTCTACAGGAGAGTTCGCTGCCTTGACTGTTTCTGCACTCGAAACATATACGGATTCTTTCGATTTTGATGGCGACTGCTGTCGCGGACGCTCCGCATAATCGTCATCATGATCGGATGATCTCGATGATCTTGCATTTGTAGCAGATTCCCCCATAGCATTTAAGCCAACTCTACCATTCGGTCTGCCGCCAGCGGGGCGAACGGTGCCAAAATCCCACAGATCCTCATTGACTACTCTGGGTCTAGGAGCTTCTTCTCGTTCATTGTCCGAGTCTTCGTCGTCGCCTTTGTGATGTACTGCCCAACGTTCGTATCTCTCTATCAATTCTGTCAAGTAGGAAGTCTTCTTCGCTTTTCGTACAAATGGATGTTTCAACAATTCCCTAGCAGATGGTCGTTCTCTTGGATCTCGTTGAAGGCACAAATCGATGAATTCCTTGAAAGCCTTGGTAAAGCTTCCTTCTAATTTCGGCGGGGGATTTTTGGGGATTAAGAATAAGACTTTCATCGGATGTATATCTGAGTAGGGAGGTTCGCCATTAGCCAATTCGAGAGCCGTAATACCCAACGACCAGATGTCTGCTTTGTGATCATATCCAGACTGCTTGATGACTTCCGGAGCCATCCAAAAAGGTGTACCAACGAAAGTATTCTTCTTGGTCATAGTTGCAGACAACTGCCCCGAAACACCAAAATCCGCGAGCTTGACCTGTCCATTGGCACCTAGAAGAACATTCGCAGCTATTTTGTGAGAATTAGCATATAGCAGCAAAGCAAGCTAGAAGAGCTAAAAGCAATATACCTTTGATATCCCTATGTAGTTTCTTGTCCCCATGAAGATAATCTAGGCCCAGCAAAAGTTCCCTTATGATAATCGAAATATATTCCTCCTGTATCAACCCGGGCTTCATCAAATCCCCACAACTACCTCCCGAACAGAATTCCATGACAATCCATAGATCCGAACCCCTGAGATATGATCCATAGTATTGAGTAACAAACGGCGAGTGCAATTCGGAAAGGATAGAGATCTCTTGAATAATGTCTTCGACTTCATCTTCGGCGTTTTCGACATCGATAACCTTTATGGCCACAGCCTGCCCAGTGCGCTTGTCAACTCTATCAGAAATTAGTTTAATGATGGTTTAGAAGAAAATATAGCTTGGGATTGAACAATGAAACGCAAGAGATCAGAGGGGGGAGCCCTAAAACATACCCTTTGTAAACCTTGCCAAAACTACCACCACCTATAGAAATGAGCCTCTGCATAAAATCTCATAAAATCAATAATGTGCAAACATACCAATGCAATTCTGTTTTGTGTAAATAGTCTCAGGATCCACGACACCACTCATCATAGCACCATCATTTGCCATGATAAGAGAGCAAACCGGACAGTGATTATGAAGAAGAAGTAAGATGACAAGACCACAGCCCCAGAACGATCAGTTGTGTTGTTCGAGTCAAACAAAACGTTGTCCTAATTTTTATTGGGAAAGAAAACACCACCCCGCAAATCCTTTCTAAGCTCCTTCGAATCCTGGATCAGCAAACACAGCTGCAGATGTAGGTAGGTAGGTACTCGTGGTAGTAAACAATACTTTTGTGGTGAAATGTCGTCGGGCGTTGGAGGTGATAAGCTTCTTCGTCACGTCATTCGTCCATAAGCCCATATACAAGACAATAAACAATAAATTATACGTCTATCTTTATCTTTTTCCTTCCTCTTCTCTTTTCTTTCTATGGGGATTCGCGGTCTGTGTTCCTGGGATCGCGGTGTACAGTATTGGTGGGGTTGACAAGCTACCGAGGGTGTATCACTATAGTATATCAAATAGAATAGAGCCTTCTTGAGAAAGATGGAAAAGAAAAGACTGATGAATATTGAAGTTGGTTTTTTTTCGTTCGGAACGCTCATAAAATATCGTGAGTGAATCTTGATAATGAAATAATCGTATTGCACTTAAAGAATTATAAATTGGAGAAACAAGAAGCAGGAGTGGGAAGTGGGAGCGAGCTGTCTTTGAGTGAAGGAATGCAACCTTCTTTTTTTGGGGGGGGGGATGGGGGGGGGGGAAGTGGCATGGAAATGCCCAGATGTTGTGTAGTGTTAACGTGGACCCAGCTTCATTAATCCGGGGAAGGTAGGCACCATTGGCTACTGAGCAAAGTAAGAGCTGAGAATAATGATTGCAAGGAAATGACTACTTTTTCTATATCTACCATGTATATATATGAATATGTTGTCAAGATTTAAGATAAAGGTACATATTTGTATACAGAATGAAATACAATAAGAACATATATATACTTATTATTAATCATTAGAAGTTTAAGAATCATCTAAATCAACAAACAACCTATTGTTTTTTTTGCTTATTCCGAGAAATAATAGTGGTTGTCATTGTTGTCTCGTTGTATACCAAACAACCAATCATTTACGTAGCTCGTTGAGCTTTTTGTTTACTCAAGGGATTCTCGGCGGCAGAGTAAACAAAAAAAAAGAAGCTTGCATATTCTCGAGCTCCGATCTTCAACCTACATGCACTACCTACCTATTTAGTACCTAGCCCTGCCTAGGTAAGTGACAAAGGAGTTTTCGGTATGAGATCACCATTTATTTAATGCACATTAGCTCCAATTTTAAGTAAACAACTTTATCGAATAGTATCAAATCACAGTGCACAATTGGCCAGATATAAATTGAGATGCTTAAGTCAATCATTCATTCATGTATTTTCATGTTCTTGTTCATCCTCTTGATCTAATGTGCACTACTGTACCTAGAACCCAGCCAGAATATCCTTAGCAAAATGTAAATGCAGATACCAGATCGTTCTATGCGTAATGATAAGGCTAAGATCTGTGAAAATGGGTACATTAAACCTCCCTCTATGTTACTTTCTGTAGTGCAGCGGCCATGATAAACAGGAGAGTGGGTATATTGTCGCATGTTGCAAATAGCCCAGGATTACCTCAATCCGTGATGCAGAAATGATTCCCCTTTAGTATTGTATCAACCCGCCGCTCAAATAAGACTGTTCTTCGATCCTCAGCCTTCAATCCTCAATGAACTCTACCATCACTGTACTATTTTTAAGGCCTGCAGAATCGATTGTCTCATCCAGGAAATCTATCAAATCCTTACCCATTAATTTCAACTCAAATGGAGTTCCACCTTTGCCTTCCAGTGGATCGGCCTTTAACCATTCGTAGATACGGCGGACAGTATCATTTAGGCTGAATCTATGAATGACACGACCGGTGGAATGCCTGAACTGGATCCGGGTGGTGTTGTTGTTACCCTCAGGTTCACTGTGGTGTTTGTCCGAAGCAATCTGAGAGAATGCTGATGGCGCAGCATTTGAAATCTCTTGTGAAGACGCTCCTGATTCTTCCTCCACATCTTTGCCCTTGCCTTTACTAATGTCTCCGAAACTCTTGGTGAGATCATCTGGATCGTCTCCTTTCGGCCCAGTTTCATTGTTCGCCAGACTGTTCTGCATTGCTAAGTCGAGCATCTCCTCTTCAGTAAGTCTCTCGATATCTACCGATTTTGATTTCTCTGGTTTCCTTCGCGCTACAGGATTCTTTTTGGAAAGATCCAGACTGTAACGGTCGAGGAACTCGCACAACTGCATTAGAAAATCCGCAGGTTGTGGTGCCGGAGGTCCTGACCAAACCTTGACTTGTTCGCCTGTTCTAGGGTCAACGATTGCGATATGAGGATACGCGGCATCGCTGTCTTTTAATGGAAAGTAGTATTGAACATATTGGTTTCCTCTTGGGTCGTCCTTAGAATATTGCATGAATAGGAAGTTTTCTTTTATGATGTCTCTGATGCCAGGATTCTTCCATATGTCGCGATTTAATTGTTGGCAATCGAAGATAGAATTGTCTTGTATGTTGACTAGAATCCACTTTCCTTCTTCCTTTCCCTGATCCCGAGCGGTGTCCCATGGTAATCTGCACATCAACTCGAATGGTGGTCTGAAAAGTTCAGCAAGTCGCGCATTCTTGCTCGATGTTTCTGATTGTCCTCCTGTAGCCTCAGCCAAGCTTCGGCGGCCTTCATTTGCGGGCTGGTCCCAAATAGATGGTGTAGGTCTTTGATTGAATATTCCTGCTCGTGCTACATAATAATTAGTATACTTATTAGAAATGCCATACGATCTCTCGTACCTGAACTTCCCACCATTCTGCCTTGATTTCTAGCTCGAACCTGGGCCAAAATATCATCGTGTGTATCACCCCCTCCCCAATCACCTGGACCTCCTACAAGGGTCTCTGTTGTTCTTGCAATAGGCGCCCTAACACCATCTGCATCAAGCCCGCCACTAGCATCTCCGCCAGCATAAAGTTCTTCTTGCATTCTGCGGGCCATAGCTTCATCATCCTCAACATCTGCTGCTCGCGCAAGAGCTGCAGCTTGGGCAGCTCCATTATCGTTCTCCTCATCATCATCGATATCCATATCCTCATCGGAATCTAAGTTGACCACTCCATCAGAATCTTGGCGATGATGAGTAGGCCGAGGTCTCGTCGAGGTAGGTACTGGAGGGGCTGCTTGTTGAGGAGTCTCGTTACTTCCGGCGAGATCAGGAGCTTCGAAAAAGAGTGATACTGCTTGTTCGGGATTGTTATCGGTCATTCCTAGATATCGTCTGGCTACCTCATCAGTCTGTCCTGTGAAGGACGTAAAAGCTGCTATGGCTTCATCCATATTGAACAGGCTTTTTAATTATGATATCAAAATTTCTGGTTGGATAATGATTGTAGAAATTGAAAATGCTAAAATGGCAGGAGTTGCAGAAGTCGATAATCAAATGCAAAAGAGGGTCCTTAGGAGCCGAACGTAGCCTGTACAAAATAAATTATTTCGTCAGAGGGGCGAATAATAAATGTTTGAGTAAAGCGGTCTCTGTAGAGTAGTTTGAGGAATAGTATGTAGATTTCTATCTTCACCTAGAAAATAAAACTGAATACCAGGTCAGTAACATTTAATATCAACCACAATAGAAAACCAATAGAGCGTACAATGGATGATAATAGTTGATAATGGAGATGTTTCATGAATAGTTAAAAGGTTAGGGTTTTTGTGCTACAAACTTCCGTTTCTGAAAGCGTCACCCCTCGTCAGCCTGATCTACCGCCGGGAGCAGCAACAACTCTTTGGCAAGGTCAAAGCCAAGGTAATTTAAGCCAATCAAGCTGGTGAACTGAAACCACCTGAAAAATCGATAAGGCTAAATTTAGCAAGAAATTTGACAAGGCTGACCATCTAATCTAATCCACGAGCCATCCTTGCCGTCATTCCATAGATTTATAGAACACCAGGACATCTGGAATCTCTCAGTATATTACGTAAATGCATCGGATTTGAATAATCACTCTTGCTGCTCATGGAAATTTATGATCTGCATACGACCACAAAGTTAATGAATTATACTTATTAGCTTGATCCTCGCTATCAATGTTATTGTATATGTTGTAGTTGTCTCAAGAATTCTATACTACCGATTTATGATAACTAAAAGCTACCTGATGTATTGCTGCTCTCAAATCCATATCGTGATCCTTCTATTGAGACTAACAATGCCTTGGAAATTCATATCCCTATTGATTTTCCAACCCAAATTCTCATCCGAGACCCTTTATCCTGTGACCCTCCCCCAAAGTATCCTAGTGTATACTGTACATATTGCCATTTTCCATTTGGCAAGATAACCAACCCTAACGCCTTGCTTCAGAGTTTGGACAAAAACCATCACAGCCCAAAGATAATTAATCTTTCCCCAGTCATTTCTAGCTCCTCTATCCAGCTAACATTCGTACATGTCCCTGTTTGATCCATAGCAGTTTGCTGTTTTTCGTGTATCACCTCAAGCAGTTTCCTCGTATTTTTGGTGCTCATGCCATAGCTTGTCTTTTGAAAACTTCTGATCGACTCTACAGCAATTTCCTTCTCCCTCTTATTCTTAGTCGCAGATCCTGCCAGAAATATCGGAAATATAACGTAACGAAATTCGAACCTTCCTCGTTCCAAGATCATGCTGGCTATCTGCAGAATTTCTCGGGCACAAGTCTCGACCTGTTTTTCAGAGCCTGGTAAGGGCGTTAACATCTGCCCGTAGTACATACTTGTGTGAGAATATATTACACAAGCTCGATACAATAAATGCGCCTAATGTCGTTAGTGCGTGTTTTTCCACATATTCAGGAGATACGTACATGAACTCTGAGTGTAAATGGCCCACCGGGAAGGTCTCCAAGTTCTTCAAGCCAAGTCTCAGATGTTGCCAGTTTTGAGGACCATTCATCATGGAAATCGCTCAATAGTAAGTGCTCCTGCTGAATGGAAGCACTTTGACGTGTAGCAATGTCACATGCTGATTCCCGGCTGGCTCTAGCTTCAGCTCGCAGCTCCTGAGCTTTTTGCCCAATTCTCAATGCAGTAAGAGCAATCTGTCGATTCATTTTCATCAACTGAGACGTTTCATTCATTATTAATTGGAGATCGGAACTCAGTTCAATGAGTAAACCAGATTTTTTACCTAGCTGCAAATTTCGTTCTTGCGAGGGTAACATATTCTCCCGAATGATACCACTGATAAACGTACTTTTCCCACTCGTGGCCAAAAGCGCATAGATGTCGATGTACATTGCCCATACAATAATGTAATGGTGTTTTTCCGGGCCATAAGCCTGGTGTCGAAGCTTTAAAACTCGTAAAAGCTGGTCGCTGTGATATTCCCACATATTACACTCGCGTTGACCAGCGGCCGCGACCTCAAATCGTAAGAGAAAATAGTGTGTGAACAATGCTCCATCAGAGAAGGAGTCGGTAAAACTTTGAATCGTATATTGTAAAGCTGGAATTATTTGTTTGTGGACCTCCAAAGCATCCGTCACCGGTCGATTTTCAAGACAAGCCAGACTGAGGGATGCAAGTGCTATAATAGCAAGATATAATGGAAGATAGCCCTGGGAATAACGCTCAAAAACATCTGGTCCTCTCTCCTTGTCAGAAAGAGGGGCAATCTGTTGAGCAAGAACTTCTCGATAGTGCTCTATGAGATGGACATCTCTCTGTTCTTGACGAGTTATGTCACGTGGAGATTCATATAGTTCGCTGCTGATGACGGATTCCGTCCCAGCATGAGCTACACTATTGCTAGATGTACTTGAATTTGAGTTTTGCGGGTCTTCTTTATTTATTATGCTTATCTGTGAGAAGTACGATTGGAAAGAACTATCAGTGTCGTCTTCGAACCTACGAAGGACAATAGAGTTGGGTCCTGTCGATAACGGCTGCTCTACTGAACAAGACGTGTTGAGAGTTGAAATCGCTGAGCTCCCACTGTTTTCTCTAGCATATTGAGTGTCACAGCGCTGATACTCTGGGAGTGATAAGAAGCTTGCTGGATTAGCGATCACCGTAAAAGTTCCCGGTGCGTACAGAGCAGCCTTTTGCTCACGTTGCTCGTCATTCAATAGGTCTGCAAATGGAGGCAATATATCATTTACCATGCACTGCTCCTGGCATGCAGGTTCTTGGAAAAGAGCTGTTTTGTTGTCAGTTGGTAAACAAATTGGGAACTAAAATACCATACGATCCCAGACGGTGCCAGCAATGCTAGATACCGATCGCATGCGTCCTATAATCTTAGGGGTGTCGTCTTTGAAATGAAGCCGTGGTCGCCAATCACTACACCTGTCAACATCGATCACGTATCAAAGGTTCCGTCATCCTTACCAAACATAATTTAACCGTTGGCATTGCTAACCATTGATTAATCATTGAACAAAAATCTTAATTGATTAAAAACTTACACTGCACAGAGGCTTACGTTCATCACATTTTACCTCTGAGGAACATTAGATATGTGCATACATGGAGCTGGATAGGGTAACAAACTGCGAGTCCTGCATGTCCTGAATATCTCCTGGTTAGCCAAGACGTATCATAATATCCAATGGTGAAATACCTACCAGCATCCAGTTTTTGACCGAGCTGTACCAACAGACTCTGAAGATGACTTGAACCCAGGGCCTGAAATTTGATGTGTAGAATTTGAAGTTGATGTATTGGGGCTGCTCCGAGTCGGGAGACTATCCCGCACGGTATTTGTTTTGCCCTTATTCGAGATGCGAATGCGATCAGTCATTTCAATACTCCGAGGTTTGACCATGGAAGTTGCGACCTCAATGACCTTGAGCTGACTGGGGATTCCCGAGACGTGACAACGTCGCAGAGTCAATTGCACGCACAATCATCCGCACTCAATCATTAATCAAGAGTGACTCACGATAGACTGTCGTCTTTGAAAGAAAATGTGGGATTGTAATCAGTGGCAAAGGATAGAATCATCCTTGGCCAAGAGAATTTGGACCTGAGGTAGTTGTTGTTTTGTAAGGCTTGGTTTGAAGGCAACCAATCTATTGGGGTCAAGGTTTGCAGTTGATTGAAGTCTGGGATATTTCCCTTCAACAAGGATGAACAATGGAGAATCAAACTAAGAAATCGATGAACCATTTTAGGGTTCCAGATGAAGAGAGCTTACCTAGGTTTTTTATATATGCACGGACTAGCTCATAGTAGACTACTTTGAAGCAGGAGGAAGAGATCCATGGATTTATTATTATTAGTAAATTAAATCAAATGGAAACATTATGAATAGGTAAGATTAGTAATAATGAAGGGGAATTGTTAGTAAAAAAGAAAGCTGGAATTATTAATGATATTCAAAATGTGAGTTCTTGGCAACGTCTTCTTCAAATGTTAATTCCATTCTCAGGGTTGTGGTATTATTCATGAAAGCCCTGGAGCTATTTCTGCCTCGATATAAAGGTTAATAAATACTTTTTAGCCTTGGTAGCTGGAGGAGGTATGGGAGGTATTCTCGGTATTTAATGATGTGGCGCTTCTGTGGCGTACCGTAGCCTTATCATGACAAGACAAACAGGCAGATTAAAGACGCGTGATAGAAAAGGCAAATAAAATGATTTCGTAATCATAAAACAATTCATTTTCTAGAGGTACTTTATTATATTATTAATTATTACTAGCTGTTTTCTATAAAGATGTTGGTGATCGTGAATAGCTCCAGTTGTGGCCATATCCGCCGTATTTATATACTATCATACTATATTTTCCTTTTGTTTTCTACTCAAAACTCAAGAATAAACAAACCATCGTAATATTATTTACAAATTTAAAAGTTTATTATGCCTCTTTAGTTCTTCAGACTACAAGACAAGCTAAATGAAGTGATTACACCTGGGCAAAAGATCATCATCATCCACTTACAAAATAATTGGCAATTGCAACATTCAACAGAAATTTACATCTCTATCAAGATGTCTTCATCAACCGAATCTAGAGAATTAGAGCTGGTTGGGAAAGTTGAGATGCGTATTGCTCTTGCAAAAGATGATAAACTCGAATCCATTTTGAAGCCCTATTTACCACCTTTACTTCTTAAACTTGCTAGCGACCATCAAACTGTGCGCAACAAGGTATGTTATTGTGTTATATATAATCTTGATCTGGATCGTGGTATGTGAGTTTAGGTTACTGGCTAATTACATACCTATCATAGGTCATATCAACATGCCAACATATCAAAGTTCGTCTTGCAGGAAACAAGTAGGTGCCAGTACTCCTATCACTACCTGATCCTTACTAAAATATCCATCTCTATAGGGACATCGTCTTGCCCGTGGCAGCTCTAGTAAAGCAATATAAAGAACAGAGTTCGTCGATGATTCGGCATTTTGATCTTATGTTCATCCAACAAAGTGTTGATAAACTTTCTTCTGCTGTAATTATAAAATTTCCTCCGATGAGAATGTAGCACCTGACCTGTGACTAGGAACAAATGGATCTAATACCTACATTAATCCACGGGTTGGCCGATGATGCGGATAAGCCAACATGTGCCACGGTGTTCAATCTCTTTCTTCGTCTCTTGCCCCAACTCAAAGTACCTTCGAGGGGAAGCAAGGAGGACACAGAATTAAGGCAAAAACTTGGCCTTGACAAACACGAAGAAGATGCAAAGTTTCTAGGATCGTGGTTTGGGAAGTTGTTATTACTGACTGTTGTACGCGCCGCTCCATCTGGAGTAACATGCCCTGGCCTTACTGTCAAGGAGTATGAATTTCTAACACTTAGTGGTAAACAAGAAGCTTGGGATCCAACTTCTGACGAGGGTTTGAATTTGACACAGACCAAGATAACTGTCTTGAATTTCCTTACCAGCGGCGCTTTTACTGACGAAGAGCGGTTTTTACCAGCCTTGTTTGCATCCGCGGACTCTAATTCACGCATTTCTAGCATTGGCGACGATCTTTTGAAGCGTTCAACTGTTCCATTAGAAGACTCAGAATTAGTACGCAAATTGCTAAGCATATACTTTTCTCTCAGACCTGCACTCCAGACGAGAATACTTATACTTTTGACAAAATCTGCTGTTTCAACCACATTTCCACAGGATATTGTTAAGGTTGTACAAGAAGGAATCCAACCAGATGATAACACAAATGTACCAGCACCAGGTTTAGAGACCATAAAATTTCGAAATGCGCTATTTAACTATATGAATTGGGTGTCTCGTATGGGATCTGTTCATGATCTTAGTCAGGTCGCTCCTCAACTTGTTGGCTTTTTACGCACTTACATAGAAGGCCAAGGCTGGCCAGTTCCCCATGAGAGATCATCTGATGCAGCTGCCTTACGTGCTTTAGCTTACGAGACACTTGGTGCACTCGCAAAGACTACGCCATCCATAGTGGTTGAGGAAAGCCTTTCGTTAATTCGATGGCTGTTCCGATCACTGACTGAAGAAGGTTCGTCTGACGATATATTTGTGAGTATAGAGGGAGCGCTTGCAAGTCTTTTGGGTGCATTTGCGACACCTTTACCTACAAATATCAGAGACGAACTCCGATTGCTACTATTGAAGTATATGTTACTTCAAGAAGGGGACGAAATTGTTAGAAGTGCTCGTTTTGCAACTGTCCGTTGGGCGAATCGTTGTTTAGGGTATAATGATATAGTAGCACGATGGATAGATATTCTTGCCTTAAGTGCTCGTACGGATGAGCGCAGCGATGTTGTTGAAGAGGGTGCAAAAGGATTGGTAAGTTCTGCGCCTCATGCGTTTCAGAGCTTTTGAATCAAAGAGCATCATATTGACCAACTTCCCCAGGACCCGTATTGGTATAGACTTCTCAATTCGACGAGTGCATCAGTCGAGTGCCCTCTCCCAGAATGGAGTGAAATGGTTAAAGTCTTCTTCGGTGGCCAGACTCTTGTTGACAATTCTAACATTGCAAATACCATGAAAACTGGAATGGAAGTCGACAGTGTGTCCGTATTTGGAAACTTCTCTGGATCTAGGATTAACGCTTTTCCAGCTGCAATCAACTATAGTAGGAGAATGTTATTGTTGCGTGCCTTGGAGAAGAGCGATACACCACTTGGTATTGATGCAGATTGGGAGCGACAGTTAGATGTTCTATTTCGTTCCGATAAAGATTCCAGAAAAGCTATGAAGTCACATATCATGGCTGTCGATCAAGAAGCTCTTCATACATATCTTACAGCAGCTTTTGAGGGTATGCTGCGCAATGATGGGAATAGTCTAGCAGAATGTGGTAAATGCTTTGTTGAGATCGCTTCGATTGCACCAAGTAATGCCATTGGTCAACTTGCTAATAGATCCATTGAGCTGCTGCCATGTATCCGATCTAACAATGTTGCCACTAGATTTCTTGCAGGCCAGGCGATTGGAATCCTTGCGGGCCATCCATCCCAAGACGAGGACTCTTTTGAGAAACTAATTCAAACACTCTTGACAGACGTGAAGCCTTGGTCAACAGCAGTAGGAGCTGATGCAAACAAGGTGCATGGATCGATTATTGCTCTTGGCTATGTTCTAAGCAGAGCTTCTTACTACGGTCGTAGTAAATTGACAACAAAACCTATTATTGCAGAACTTCTTACCGAATTCTTACATATCTTTGAGGGCGTCAGAGATGCATCAACGAAAGAGGCAGTACTTAATGCAATTAGCCAGACAAGCGCTTCTGGTGTCTTGACAATTGATATGCTAGAAAAGTCCTCGCTCAAGGTCGACGGTGTTATTAATCTTCTGCTCACTGAAGCCAAAAAGGGTAACGAGAAAGCAATGTCGACTCTTGGTCGCCTCTCTATCCTCTTCGATGAGTCCCCAGATTCGGTGGAAGATGGTCCACTACGTACCATAACTAAAGGACTATACGACTTGTACGAATTAAAGCAGGCGGAAGTTCACTTCACTATTGGAGAGGCACTCAGTTGTGTAGGTGCATGTTGGGATTCGGATGTCTTACAGCTCAGTCTCGATGTTGACTCTAAATTCAATGGCCGACAATCGTGAGTACATTCAATCGGGTTTCCTCTTTCAACCCTAATATATATTTGCGTTTGTATTTTTAACAATGTCTAAATTCCATTATTTCTACATTACCCTCTTAAGGTAATTCCATTTAAAATTCAACCATTGCTAACCCTTGATGTTCTAGCCGATCTAATGCTTTTGAAGCCATTATCCAGAAACTCTTGGAAGATTGTAAAACCACCAAGCCTTCACTAAAGAAGGCATCTGGAATCTGGCTCTTCTGTTTGATTCAATACAGTGGGCATCTCAAGCAAGTTCAGACAGTATTAAGAGAGTGCCAGGCTGCTTTCATGGGATTGCTTTCAGCACGCGAAGACATCGTTCAGGAGACAGCTTCGCGTGGATTAAATTTGGTCTATGAACAAGGTGATGCAGAGCTTAGAGAGAAGCTTGTCAAAGATCTCGTATCAAGTTTCACAGGAACAAGCACCCTCAAAGTTCACGAGGATACTGAGTTGTTTGAACCTGGAGCATTACCAACTGGCGAAGGAAAATCCGTTACGTCCTACAAAGACATAGTAAGCCTTGCAAATGAGGTTGGTGATCAAGGTTTAGTCTACAAATTCATGAGTCTTGCGACAAACGCTGCTACCTGGTCTACTCGATCTGCGTTTGGACGATTTGGGCTGAGTAATATTCTTTCTGAATCCGAGATTGATCCAAAGTTGTACCCGAAGTTGTATAGATATCGATTTGATCCAAATCCAAATGTCCAACGTTCCATGAATGATATCTGGAATGCCTTGGTTAAAGATTCAAACACGACTATCAATCAATACTTCGATGAGATCCTCAAGGATCTATTAAAGAGTATTCTTGGGAAGGAATGGAGAACGAGAGAAGCTAGTTGTGCTGCTATTGCTGATCTCGTACAAGGAAGAGATTTTGAAAAATACGAGAAGCATCTTCACGATATATGGCATGTTGCCTTCAAAGTTCTCGATGACATTAAAGGATCGGTACGAAAAGCTGCTTTATCACTCAGCATGGCCTTGACTGGTATACTTGTTCGTCAGGTAGAAGCTGGCACATCATCGAAACATGCACAAGCAATGTTGAAGGACGTCTTACCATTCCTACTATCCGATCAAGGTCTCGAAAGCTCCGCAAAAGAGGTTCGAACTTTCGCAACCATTACAGTACTTAAACTTATCAAGAGTGGCGGAAAAGCACTTCTTCCATTTGTTCCAAACCTAGTCGAACAATTACTAGGCTTGTTAAGCACATTGGAACCCGAAGGAATCGATTACTTGTACTTGAGAGCTGATCACTACGATATTACAAAAGAGAAGATTGACAGTGCACGAACAAATGCAGTAACACAATCTCCACTTATGGAAGCCATTGAGCGCTGTCTCGATGTAATCGACGAACCAACCATGAAAGAGTTCGTTCCACATCTTGAAAACGTCATCAAAACCACTGTTGGAATGCCAACCAAAGTTGGTTGTGCCAGTGTCCTTGTAAGTCTTGCGACCCGTCAATCAATTATATTCCGCCCACACGCCGATCATTTTCTCAAAATACTCGAAAAATCGGTCTTGGATCGCAACAACGCTGTCAGTGCTTCTTATGCTCGTGCCGCAGGCTATATCTCTCGACTAGCCACCGATAAAGCCCTTCTACGTTTATTTGATTACACGCAAACTCTCTACTTCAATGCCGAAGATGAAACCCGCCGCCAAATATCCTCCGACCTAATCTACAGCATCTCCAAGTTCGCACCCGACCGATTCAACTCTCTGTCATCCTCCTTCCTCCCCTTCATATTCTTCTGCAAACACGACTTTGACTCCTCCACCTCCGCACAATTCACCAAAACCTGGTCCGAAAACGTAGGCGGTTCCCGCGCCGTCCTCCTCTACGCTAAAGAAATCACCGATCTTGTTCTCTCCCACATCGACTCCCCAAAATGGGCTATCAAACACACGGCTGCCCTCACAGTCGCCGATATCTTAACCTCCATCAGTACATCCATCATCGACGCCCCAACCAGCGCACTCCTCTGGCCGGCCCTCGAGAAAGCCCTCGCGCTCAAAACCTTCGTCGGAAAAGAAAACGTTCTAAAAGCCTTCACCAAATTCATCACACTCTCCTCCACATTCCTAGCATCCGAATCCGCCATCGCGGCCACGACGAAGAAAATCGCCCTCAGAGAAGCCAAACGAAATAACGATATCTATCGTCCCCATGCTTTCCTTGCCTTGGGCGAATACGCAGAAGCGAGAAGCGAGCTGGATATGTGGGATGAAGTCTACGGCATCATATCACCACTTCTAGACGATCTTTTAAACGAGGATAGGAATAAAGATAAAATGGATATCGATACATCGAGCACTCCAAAAGATAAATCCACCTCCTCTTCTTCATCCTCTTCAATAGAAGAAGAAACCATCACCGCATCCCTAACAACCCTCTTCCTCGCCATCCCAACAAAATCAACCCATCCCAATCCCTCCCCTCTATCCTATCTCCCTTCCCTGCATAGACTCTGCGTGGAGATTTTAGCATCATCTAATATCTCGAATTCCAACGCGCTACTCACGATCTTGTATACAAGGATCGAGAAGTTATTTAAGAGTTTACGGGGACGGACACATAGTGTGGAGGTGAATAATCACGGCATGTGTAGGGATTGGATGGGGGTTTTGGGGCTGGAGGGGAATGATAGTGGAGGGGGAATGGCGGGAGTAGGAAGTGAGAATGTGAGGAGGAAGAGGGGGGAGGCGGCGAGGGAGATTGTGGAGGCGTGGAAGGGCGGTGTGTTTGGGGTGTGGGGGGAGGAGAGGGAAGAGTTGAGGGGGTGGATGAGGGCGTGTGTGGAGGGCGTGGTGAGGGAGGAGAGGAATGAGGGGGTGAGGGGGGTTTGGGAGGTGGTGAGGAGGGGTTTGGATGACGTGTGAGTTGGTGAGTGGATATTTGGCTGACGTTTCCGTAAGGGGAATAATTGGTATTCAGATGCGTGGTTGTATGGTTATATGGTTATATGATTAATTTGATGATGATGATAACGATGATCATGATAACGATGGTAGATGCATAAAGTATCCAAACAAATCCACCATCCATCTCAAAACACGAACACACAATCAAACCATTCTAAACATGCAAACCAGAGTACAACAAATATCCAAAAATGTAAACTTTATTTCCATTCATTCATCCATCCATTCATTCATCCATTGATTTATTTATTTATTTATATAATTTTACTGTATACCTATTCTTCTTCGCCATCTTCCTTATCCTCATCCTCATCCTCTCGTATCCATCGTATCCATCGTATCCATCGTATCCACCCCCTCCCTCTCTTCTCTTCTCTTCTCGAATAAAATACAGGATAATGTAAACAAATATGTATGTATATATATAAGTGATACTCCATATCATACCATACCATACCATACCATACCATACTATACTATCGGACTCTTTCTTTCTTTCTCATCTCATCTCATCTCAACTGAACTGATCTCATTCCTATTTACTCCACGTGTGTGTCTGTCTAATGTACCTGTAGTTTCTTCCTATTCCTACCCATTGCCTACTTTACTGTACTTTACTGTACTGTACTTTACTTTATTTTACTTTATTTTACTTTACTTTACTTTACTTTCCCAACCTTTTTTCCCATTTCAGTAATCAAACAATTAATCTCCCTCTCTCCTTCTTTCTTTCTGCTTCTCTCTATCTATTCTTTCTTTGGCTTCTCAAGTAGTGTGTTTTTCTGCATGAAGAATTGTCTCTCTAGGAATTTAAGTACTTCGTCGATGATTCTATATGTAACCATTAGCACAGCACGATGTGATGAATGAATGAATGAATGAATGAACAGAGGAAGAAAAGAAAGGAGGGGAGGGGAGGAGATATTTTTTTTTTTAGAAAAAATAAGGAACAAAAATCAAAACTTACATAACCGGCGCACTAATCACCAACACAGCCCTCCACTCATTCCAATTAAGGGGCAAGATGGAGAAAAGCGTCTGTAAGATAGGCGTATAAAGAAGTGCGAAATGCAACGCCATGGAAAGCGTAATTGCATAAACCAGCATCATATTTTCCCACAACGGAAGCGTAAGTAGCGATTCCGAAGACGAGAGGGCATTCATTGCATTTAACATTTCGATGACGACGAGGATAGAGAGAGAGACCGTGGAAGCCGATTTCGCCGTATCATTTGCGAACATCTCGCAGCCGATTTCCGAGAATTGAGACGAGCAGCGATGGAAATGTGAGAGTTGCCAAAAGGTAATTTGGGGTCCTTCGGGATTGTACATGAACCACCAGGCGTAACCGGCGACGGTGGCCAATCCCACGTAGATTCCAATGACCATGTAGCGGAAGAAGAGCCAGCCGCCAATGAGAGCTTCGTCTCTTTTGCGGGGTTGACGCTTCATGACATCGTGATCGGGAGGGTTGAAGGAGAGGGCAGTTGCGGGGAGACCATCGGTGACGAGATTTACCCAGAGTAATTGGACGGGGATCAAAGCTTCCGGCATACCAACGGCGGCAGTGAGGAAGATAGAGACTACCTCGCCGATGTTGGAAGAGATTAGATAGCGAATAAATTGTTGAGTATTGTTGTAGATAGATCGACCTTCTTCAATAGCAACTTCGATCGTTGCAAAGTTGTTATCAGCCAGAACCATATCAGCAGCTAATTTTGAAACATCGGTACCAGAACCCATGGCAACACCAATATCAGCCTTTTTGAGGGCTGGTGCATCATTGACACCATCACCAGTCATAGCAACAACTTCACCAGCGGACTGTAGGAGATCAACAAGTTTAGATTTGTGACTTGGCTCGACACGAGAGAATAGAGAAGCCGTCTTAGCAGCAATTAACTGCTCACTTTCGCTGAGGTTATCGAATTCCCGTCCAGTGTAGCTTTTGCCTTTGAGGTCTTCGTATTCGCCAAAGACACCAATCTGTTTGCAGATTGCCTCGGCAGTATTACGATTATCACCAGTGATGACAATAACACGAATTCCAGCTTCCTTACACAATCGAATAGAGCCAGCTACCTCAGGACGAGGAGGATCAAGCATACCGACGAGACCAAGTAGTGTTAACCTTTGTTCAAGCTGAGAATATTCCGATGTAGTTTTTGCAGTCTTCAACAATGGGTTTGAGGCGACATCTTCCAAGCTGGCGAGAGCAATAACACGAAGACCTCTGTTACCATATTCGACAACTTCTTTCAACAGGAGTTCGGAAAGAGTCTCGGTAAGTGGAACCCTCTTGCCATTTGCGCCAACCAAAGTATGGGTACAACGATCGATAATAGCTTCTGGAGCTCCTTTAACAAGTAGCTTTTGTTGTTGACCATTGCCGACAAGAACGGACATGCTTTTTCTATCACGAGAAAATTCGTAAGTAGCGAGACGAGGAGTTCTCTTTTCATACCAAGAGCTAGCGTGGTGAAGACATTCACCAGCTGCGATACTGGCTCTAGCCTGATTATGTGTAGGGTCTTGAGTTCCAATCTTCTCTACCAAGACACGTAAAGCACCTTCGGTTGGTTCTCCAACGTTAGAGTAGGTGCTAGTCTTGGCATCAAATGCAAGGGCAGATTCGTTACAGAGGGCAGCTACTTCAGCCATTTGGAAGATCGTGTTGGATTTTCCGGCTATGTTTTGGACCACAGCACCATTAGAAAGAATGTTTCCGTTGGGAGAGAAGGTAGTGCCTTCAACTTCCAACTCCTCCAAATCATTGCCCGCTTCATTGATATATACAACTTTGTTGACACTCATTTGATTGGTCGTTAGAGTACCGGTCTTATCTGAACAGATTACACTGCAGCTTCCCAATGTTTCCACAGATGGCAAACTTCGAACAACCGCGTTTTTAGCAGCCATCTTGCGCGTACCAAGAGCCAAACAAGTTGTGATAACAACAGCGAGACCTTCTGGGATAGCTGCGACTCCAAGAGACACAGCAATCTTGAGATAGTAGATAGCTCCTTTAGCCATACTTCCATGAGAGGGGTCATTGAAATGTGGGATATTGATAAGCCAAACGACAATACAGATAACGGAAATGACCTTGGCCAATGTATCACCGAAATCGTTGAGCTTTTGCTTGAGGGGAGTTGGCTCGGAAATTTGTGCGGTAATGCTTTCATGGATATCTCCAATGGCCGTGTTTGATCCAGTAAGAACGACAATTGCCGTCGCATGTCCAGTAACCACGGTGGTTCCAGAAAAGAGCATGTTTGTCTGATCCTGCTTAACAGCCTTCAAATCCTTGACTGCCGCGGTAACTTTTCCAACACTCTCACTCTCTCCGGTAAGAATTGCTTGATCGACAGCGAAACTGTTGCTTTGAATTGCGAGGACTCTGCAATCTGCTGGAATTCTGTCTCCCACCGCGATTGTAATAACATCTCCAGGAACCAACTCCTCCGCGCGAATCCGTGTAACATGTCCATTTCTAATAACCTTTGCTTCGTTTGCTGAGTATTCTTGGAGCGCAGCAATTGCTTTCTCTGCGCTACTTTCTTGGGAAACACCAACGACCGCATTGAGGATTAAAATTGTGAGAATCTACGTCTATGTATTAGCAACTTCATCCATATCTGTGTAAAGATTCCAACATACAACAGCGGGGTCCACAAAAACAGTCCATCCTCCTTCATCTTCGAAGAGAGCTAAAACAAAAGAAATTGCGGCGGATCCTAATAATATAATAACAAGTTGATCTTTGAATTGTTCGAGGATCAGCTCCCATATAGGAGTAGGGGGTTCTTCTGCGATTGCTGTTGGATAGTTAGTCGACAGTTCTTCCAATCAAACCGGCGCATCAAGCTCCTAGAACCAATGCATATCCTACTTACCATTACGACCATGTTGATCTCTAAATTTTTTGACTTGTGAATCCGTAAGACCATGAGTCTCAGAGACAGAAAAGTGCGCCAGGACCTCAGAGGTCGAATGAGCAAATGCACTGTCCATCTTTTATATGCAGATACGCAGTATATTTGAAGAGGACGTGGGGCAAGCAAGGTGAGGAAATGGTTGTAGCGATGACAGCCACTTTATTCAAGTTGATTATCTCATCTAAATAGGTAGAATTTCAGGACAGATTGCAAAGAACAACACAGGATAAGAAAGAATTGGAAAATTCAATTCTTTTTTCAATGCAAGATAAAAAAATAAAATAAAATAAAATAAAAATCTTTAACTTGAAAGAAAAGAGATTCTAATTGTTTGAGGTTTACGTTTACCTAGGTACTTTTAACAAGTCCACGGTGTCCTTCCAGGTTTTCTGTATATAAATTCGAAGTACAAGATGCCAAGATGTAGATCTAGAAGCTATGATTGGATAGATTGTGATTACATAAGTCAAAAGTTGCCTCAAGAGGCGGATATCATTATCAATTGATAATAACTTATAATATAAGTTTAGCTCTTTAGTTGCCGGCACCGAGTTGGAGATTAGAATGGAGATTAGAAAGCAATGGAAAAGCCATACTTGAGTGAGTACCTTTGTTACTTTGTAACATCTAATTAGATAGTCATTAGATGTTTGACATATTTGATATTGATATTGATATTGATATTGATATTGATATCTATATCTTCCCTTTCGATCCTATGGTATATACAACTGCTATGCACTCAAGAAGCAGGTATCGCAAAGATACTTTTACATAGCATCAGATAATATCGTTAGCTAATTCTATGCTAGGTAGTAATGAATTGAGGGGTATAGAAAGAAAGGAGGGAAAAGGGATGTAGGTAAAGTACGGAATACTATAAGGTTATTACCGTACTGTGTTCCTTTTCACATCATAAATCATTGATGCTATAGAAGTAACTGCTACTACTGCTTCATTGATGAAGTTAAATAAATATGCGTGCGCTCCCGCCTTTTATTATTGCAGTTGATATCTTCAAATCCTGACGCTCAACTCTTGGGATGAATAATTTTGGGAAACGATATTCATAATCCGGGTATCTTCAACAATTTAAATATCATTGGCTAAAACCACATCTTAAATGGATATCTATCTAATATCTATCTATGGCCTATGATAGGAATCTAGGATAGGTTCCGTACCAAGGTATTTCTATCCTTGTTTACCACGAGGCAGACATGATAATTCGTCACTTCCGGCCAGGTTGCTTTTCCAGAACAAACTGGAAGCGCCGACTCTTGTGTATTCAAAGAGTCAAAGAGATTGGTATCAAACTCAACGTTTCTTTTGATTACTTACCACGGAATCTCATTGCATTGATTGCTTAAGTGAATTAAAAATTCGGTGATCATATCTCCGAAAATGTACAATTTACGAAGTGAGTAATAAAAGTGATGATGATTTGAATCTCCTCGTCCATTTCCTTGGAACATACAGTACAATACAGTACAGTACAGTACAGCACAGCACATAACCCATATGTATTGAAATGTATTGTATAATTCATTTGGATATTATTGTAATCCAAGATAGGGGCTTCGTCGATCTCAACAATTGAGGATATTAAGAGGAGTAAATATAATATGCAAGAAATAAAGCATCTTCAATAATGTGTAATTGCTTCTTCTTCTTATAGGTATCTTGAATGATGAGTGGCTCGGGATATGGTGCACATGGTACACCTTCGTCATTCTATGAATATCGGCACTATATCCTTGATTACAGCTGATATTCAAAGAAAGATGATCATTTTATCATCAATATCACCCATCTCCTATCTTGTTGTCAGTAACAGTACCATCATCAATTTATGAAAATCAAGAGCAAAGATACAAACCGAACTTCCAATGTGAATGTTCCAGTCCAATCCAGTAGAATTTAAGAACTTCTAAACTCCATTCTTCAGTTCGTGTCAAGTTCGTGTCAAGTTCGTTCTAGCCTTCTAGGTACAGTATCTAGGTACAGTAGAGAGAGGCTAGGAGACTAGGAGGCTAGGAGGCTAGTTGTCACCAAAAGAATCCACCTGGGCACTATCCATTATCCACTATACGTGGGGCAATAATAAATCTAACAAGTTGCTTTAGATGGAAAATCAACAAGAGACCAGCCTGGTTCTTTATTAAATAGGGGAGGGAGAATGATGAGTGTGACTAAAACATGTGCAGTATGAAGAACACTTCTGTATTTCTGTATTGATGAGAAGTGCGCGTTGAAGTTTGTTATTATTATTCATTTAATTATTGACATGATGGAATGAAGAGAAAGAAGGGAGTGAATGAATGGCTTGCCTTCGTATCTCTTCATCACTATCTATAGACAAGAGAAGAACTTTAGAAGCGAAGTCCCCCCATCATCACCATCATCATATGCCAACTAACGGGAATGGTGATAATTGGTCGTAATCGTTATCATTCCATTCCAGAAGTCTTCTGCTCTTTTTCCTATGAGGGAATGGATTCACGAATTTCTCGGAATGACCTCAAACAGCAATTTGATTTATTATTATTATTATCATTATTATTAGTTTAACTTGATGTTGATGTACTCAGAGTCCCAGACAAGGTAAATATTCAATATCATCAATATAACTTATTATTATTATTATTATTATTATTATTATCATCATTATTATTATAATTCACTACAATTGTTGGATCTGTTTACATTTTTATTAATTTGACTTTCATTATGAGTAGATTCTCCAAGTTTTTCTTTTGATTACTTCCCTCATAAAAAATCATAAATTTTTTTTTCTTTTAATACGTTCACCCTATTATTTATTAAATTGAACTCGCTTAACAAATGAATCATATCAATACTTCGTAATTGATACCTCGATAGAAACTGTTAAAAATGTTCATGATAAATTTACACCCATGATCTTCTTACAAAACCTTACCTAGTCATTTTACTCACACACCCTTTCTTCTACAGTGGTTTTTGAAAAACCTCCACCACTCCCCTTCTTATTATTTTCCCCCCCTTCTATTTTCTCTCCTTCTATTTCCCCCCCCCCTTCTATTTTCCCCCCTTCCATCTCACTCTCACACTCTCACACTCCTCTTTTTAATTCAAACAACAATCACGACTAATAAAAAAGCAACCCAACATATTCTTTCCTCTCCCACTTCCATCTACCACTCCTCCCACCCCCCCCCCCTCTCTCCCCCCAAAACTCAAATTCAAATCTTTCTCTCTATTTCCTTACTATTAACTACACACCACAACCAACACCCTTACAACAAAAAACTTCCAACTTCTTTTTCTTAAGAAATCCACCACCCATAAAAAACAATACAACAACAACAACAACAACAATACAATAAGAGAATCCTTTCTTACTTTTAAATCAAAAAAAATCAGAAAAGATGACTACTGAAGTAAGTTTTAGAAATATTTATAAATAAAGACTCGGATTACAAACTATCACACACACACACTCTCTCTCTTTCTCTTCCCTCTTATTTACTCTAACCGTTGTTTGTGAATTTTGGTTTTCAAGGAAATTCGTTTCCCCTCCATCATTACTCCCTCCCTACCCTACCCTCTGAATTTACAATTCCCCCAACATTATTTTACAGCAGTTTCAACTCTCTTCATTCATCTCTTTATATCATTTGAGGTATTCATGGCTAATATATTGATTATTACAGCGTGAAAGGTACGGTTTCCTCTATCGAAGTCCATGCGGCTGGATTTATCCAAATTTCCTTTATGGTATGGTATGGTGTGGTACTGACGATAGCCCTACAGCAAGACTTTCCTTGCTAGGCTCTGCGAGCAAGCTGAGCGATATGACGAGATGGTAACATATATGAAGGAGGTGGCCAAGGTACGCGATACTCGAATTTAATACATTTCGGTTTTTACGGCGCGATGAGTTACTGATGACGCGTGATTGCAGTTGGGCGGGGAACTTACCGTTGACGAGCGAAACCTCTTATCTGTTGCCTACAAAAACGTTGTCGGCACACGACGTGCCTCTTGGCGCATTATCTCCTCGATCGAACAGAAAGAGGAGTCTAAGGGTACTGATAAGCATGTTTCCACTATCCGTGATTACCGTCAAAAGATTGAGACCGAGTTGGAGAAGGTCTGCCAAGATGTTCTTGACGTCTTGGATGAGTCCTTGATCCCCAAGGCTGAGTCTGGAGAGTCCAAGGTTTTCTACCACAAGATGTACGTCTTATCGCTTCCCAAAGATTTGCGCAAGGAAAAACAAGGAGTAGGCTGACAGCTCAATACAGGAAGGGAGACTACCACCGTTACTTGGCTGAGTTCGCCTCTGGTGAGAAGCGCAAGGTTGCTGCTACTGCTGCCCACGAAGCTTACAAGGTATTTACTTTTATAACTCTCTTTCCTGACATTCTCCCTCTGACGATCGTAACAAATAGAACGCTACCGATGTTGCACAAACTGAGCTCACCCCCACTCACCCAATCCGTCTTGGCTTGGCACTCAACTTCTCTGTTTTCTACTACGAGATCTTGAACTCACCCGATCGTGCATGCCACCTCGCCAAACAAGCATTCGATGATGCTATCGCTGAGCTCGATTCGTTATCCGAGGAGTCTTACCGTGACAGCACCCTCATCATGCAACTTCTCCGAGACAACTTGACCCTCTGGACTTCATCGGATAACGGTGAGCCCGAGGCTGCTGCCGCCGGTGATGCACCAAAGGAAGCCGAGAAGGCAGTTGAGCCAGAGACAAAGGCCGCCGAAGAGCCAGCCGCCGAAGCCGCCCCAGCAACTGAATCTTAGATCTCTTAGTCTCTCTTGATATCTCTTCGTCTCGGTTCTTCAGTGTTGTTATCTTCTGGGAGTGGCTGGAATATACCTGGCTTGCCGTTGGAGTGATCTCAGCATGAATGTTTAGGGAAAGGGAGTTGATATGAAAAAGCAGAATTAGGTGCAGCTGTTTTTGCGCGAATACCTTTGCGATTTGTCAAGAATTGCACCAACCATTTTGCGAAAAATCCTTGATGATCATGTTACCTCTTTTTTTTTCTATTTCCTTTCTCTTTTCTTTTCTGGTTTGCAATATTTTCCTTGTGGTAGTCGTTCTTCATATCAGTGTGTTGTTGGGCAATTTATCTTGTCCTCTTTACGTACTTGAAGTTTACCTCCCCAGACTTTCAGTCTACTACTCTGATTAACAGAATGCATATTGTTTTTCCCTCACTTCAATCCTCAAACACAGAATCAGAATCAGAATCAGAATTCACAATCACCCACATTTATCATAAAGTCTTTTAATGGCTATACCAAAGAGAAATTTTTTTAAAAAAAAATAACAGAAACCCTTGAACCAATTTGGCGCGAATGAATAATATTTTCTATTGTAGGCAGAGGAGATGTGATTTAATATGATATGATATGATATGATATGATATGATATGATATGATATGATATGATATGAAATGAAAGAATTGAAATAACTAAAAGATACATTACTATGTTTTTCTTAACTGATTGATATATTGAATATTCTTTCAAGTGTTTGATCTAACTTTGGGTGAGTTCAATTTGCTTTGCTTTGCTTTGCTATGCTTTGCTTTTCTTTGGAGTCTTATACTTGCATTCATCTATTATTGTGACTGTGACTGTGATTGTGACTGACGGCAACTATAACTTACCCGTGCATGCATCATGTGCTTGCTTGCAAGTATTGTGTTGTATTGTATTGTGTTGTATTGTATCTGTGCGATGGCTGGCTGTCTCTACCCATCATCTCTACATACTATGGAGATATACGGTTACTTGGTGTATTCTATTCTCTTGTATTTTACTCGTCTTTTACTCATGCATGCGTGCGTGTGTGTGTGTGTGTGTGCGCGCGCGTGTGTGTGTGTGTGTACGTATATACTTCTTTCTTTCTTTCTTTCTGCGCAGCTACGGTGCTACGGTGCTACGGTGCCACGGTGCTCTTGAGCTATGTATGTGTTACGTATTTACCGATTATACGTATTTCTGTTTGGGAGGCGGGGTGAGATGGATGGGAGGGAGGGAGATGGATGGGAGGGAGGGAGATGGATGGGAGGGAGAGGGAAGGGTGAGTGAACGAGTATTATGGATCTTTATCTATGTCTTTGTGGTGATTGATAGGTAGATAGATAGATGGATTGATAGATTGATAGATGGATGGATAAATCATTACTTGGATATTTAAAAGGGGTGAGTAGACTCGGTAGAGTGGTTGGGGAATCGGATATAGGTGGTGAGGACAGTAGAGATTCTTGGATAAATGACATTTGGTTTGGTTTGGTTTGGTTTGTCTAGATATGATGTGATGCTATGGATGTTCATCTCCTTTCCTTTCCTTTGCTTTCCTTTTCTTTCCTCAAGCCTTATGTTGTTTTCTCTTTTACTCGCTACATTGTAAGTTGATGGTTGTTGATGAGAAGGAAACGAGTGAAGTTGGTACAAATACATGGTAGTGAATTCTCTTATTTCGATTTGCCTGTCCTGTCTACTTAAATTCTCGCTTGCTTGCATGTAATTGTCTCTATTGTTTCTCCCTAACAAGTGAAGATTGGTTGACTAGTCACTCCCACGAATTGCGAAGATTGACCAACTCTCT
The DNA here is from genome assembly GCA_028455995.1 of Scleromitrula shiraiana. Taxonomy (NCBI): domain Eukaryota; kingdom Fungi; phylum Ascomycota; class Leotiomycetes; order Helotiales; family Sclerotiniaceae; genus Scleromitrula; species Scleromitrula shiraiana. Next base: position 1,331,058 of record JABELC010000005.1, read on the forward strand.
TATTGATTGCAAAACCTAACCCAGCCCAGCCCAGCCCTGCCCAGCCCAGTGCAAGCCAACCAACTCTTCTTCCTCCCTTCCTACCAAACTATCATAAAATCATCTTGTCGCATCTCATTCCAGGTAATTGAACATATTAACATAAAACAAAACACCTAGTCTTGTCTACCCTTCAATAATCTCTTGGTGACCTTGTCCTTCTCGATGATGTAAACGTGGGCTCCCCATCCTGATAAGGCGTCTCTATCTACGGCGTTTAGGAGGGCTTGGGAGATGGTTTCGAAGAGGTCTTCTGGTTCCTATAAGGGAGAGGTGTTAGTTTTGTATGAGTGGAAGAAGCTGGGTCATGGGGGAGGTGGAGAGGGGGTATATTCTGTAGTGTATAGACTAGGAATTTTTGGCAGGTGATAGAAAGGAAGGGGAAAAGAGCAAATAGTTCAGACAGAAAGAAAAATAATAACATACCAAATCTGGCTCCCACAATCCCTCACAAGTACCAAACAACTGATCACTAGCAGTTCCACTAACAATGAAATCCTTCGCAAAATCGATACACCCAATACTATCAAAACCACAAATAAATGGTTTCCCCGTCTTCTGATCAATACCTGCTACGACCGGGCTCACAAAAAAAGGACCAAATCTCCTCTCATATAAGCTACTCGAGACCAAATTCGCCATCGTAGAAGGGGAAATAGAGCGCTCTTCTCGGAGTCGATACATATTTACTTTGTAGCGAAACAGATCCGAGACGGTGGAGACATCTGTTGCGAGACCGGTGAGACCGAGGAAGACGGAGGGCGAGTAGGAGAATATCTTGGGGAAGTTGTTGGATACGGTAAGGGCTTGGAGTCCGAGTCGGAGATCGCAGGCTATGGCTACGCAGTCTTTGCCTACCATGGCGACGCAGGCTCCTCCATCTGTTGGGGGAGGGGAAGAGTGTTAGTTTTGGAGGGTTAGGTTTCTTGGGGAGGGGGGCTATGAGAGAATGGGAAGAGAGGGGATAGGGAATGATGAGGGGGGAATTTACTAATTGCAAATGGGGAGCTCTAGATGTGGAAAGAATTGGTTAGCTAGCTGTATAATGGTCCATCGTCTTGTTATAAAGATTGCTTAATATATTGAGAGGTTACTTAATTACTTACCATTGTAACTGATTGAATGTATGCGAAGCTTAAAATCTGGGTATCTTCAAATGGGTATCAAGAGGTTGACGAAACTTTTCAATAGAAAACTTATTTCAGAAGTAGTTTCACAGATGGAGGTTAGAAAATTGAAGTTGAGAGAGTGCTTATTGATTGAGGTTGTAGATGTATTGTAATAAGACAAGGTAGACACGGCTGCGCGTCTGGAGAGAAGAAGCTTGGACCAGGCACTGAATGTTCAATCGATTTGCGCCGCCGCCTTATGGGATGAATGTGAATATCAATCATATCTACTTGCAGAGTTGACTCCCTTCTTTTATTTTATTTCAATAAATTGTATTTCTTGTTAGGTTGGAAACATAATTGCTCACGCGTTTGGTCCCGTTTATTCAAACTTCGATTCACACATTTTTGAAATTTTGTTGGATTGTCCAAGTGACGTTGGTCTTTTGCTTGTCAGAACACCCCGCCACAATTCATCTTCTATCTGACAAATATTAAGGAAGTCTATGGAAAGTAATTGATATCAATTCCCAGAATCTTCCAAAATTCTCATACTTTACCTTCGAGGACAAAGAGTTCAAGCCCTACAAGACAGATACTCGTTTGAATACTAAAATCAATCATGGCTTCAAATGTGGTGGTACTTGATAAGTCGTTCAATAGAGCAGTTATAAAAGTCAATCCTGGAACTTATATGAGCGAAGTTGTATCAGAAGCTTGCAAGAAGCTCGGAAAGAAGACTACCAACTATGATCTTAAGAGGTGAGTTATTCTGAGCTGTGTTGCAAGCTTTATACTACAGCAAAACTACTTTAGGTAACAAGGCTTGTTTTCTAATTCTTATTAGGAGTAACGATAAACCTGTAGATCTCTCTCAAACCTATCGCCAAACAGGTCTCACTACCGGTGCCAAATTATCTCTAGTAGAAGTTTCTAAGTCTCCGGCTCCAGTTGCTATTGCGCTACAACTACCACAAGAATTCAGCTCTGCCGTTCCTGGTGGCAGATTGACAGATAAATTCCCTAGTAATACTACATTATGGCTCATTCTCCGCAAATTCGAATCCAGCACACAAACGAATCTAAACTTCACGGGTAGGGGCGTGGCACAACTGCAGAGTGGTAGTGCGGGGGCAGGACGTATGGTGTATGAGATGCCGGTGTTGAATGTGATGGGGAGAGAACTTTCTACATTTGGAGATTTGCAGAAGACACTTGCGAATCTTGGGTTGAATAAGGGGTCTGGTCTGATTAGACTTACATTTAGACAAACGGATCAGCCAATCGAGGAAGCTATGAGGGATATTGGGGAATATTTCAAGGAAGAGGAAAAAGAGCCAGGGCCGGAATCAGCTCCAAAGGTTGAGCCTGTTACAGAAGCTATCACAAAGATCCAATCCCCAGAGCAGAAGGATGAGGATGTCGATATGGATTCATCGACGCCATCCGATCCATCACCATATTCCAGTGTCGAACCTGCGGGCGCATCATCTTCATCTATACAACCCATCGACACACCGATCACAACCGAGCAACCCCTCCTAGGACCTGACGGCCAACCCCTAACAATTTATTCCGCCCCCAGCGGCAACACCCCAATTGCTGCTCTCCAACCTCATAATGAGGATGACTACATCCCCTCGATCCGTCATGCAAAACTCGCGCAAAGCCGTCTAGCCCAGGGAACACAAAACCAAAAGCTTCTCTCCTACGATGAAGAGCAAGCCCTTGAAGCTGAAAAGGCCTCCAAAATTTCGGCCATAAAATCCATCACTCTGCGCATTCGATTCCCCGATCAAATGAGCGTATCCCGCAACATCACTGCCGATTCGACCGCTGGTGGTTTCTACGATTTTGTAAGAGGATTGCTCGTTGCAGAGGATCAACCGTTCAAATTAATATGGAGGAACAAGGGGCCAGAGACCATTCCCAATGATAGCAGGAAGCTGTTAATTAAAGATGTGGGAATAGTGGTATCACAGGTTGTGAACCTAAATTGGGAGGATAGCGTCCCGAAGGAGGTGAGGGGAAAACCAGTGTTGAAGGAGATCTATAGGGAGAGAGCGAAGGAACAGCCTGTTCCCGAGGTGCCAGGAGATAAGGGTGAGGATGATAATACGTCTGGACAGGGAACGGTGGAGAAGAAGGACGAAGGTACTGCCTCGAAGAAGAAAAAGTTGTCGAGCATCATTATGGGAGGGTTGCGGAAGAAGTAGAACGTGTGGAGTATAAAAAGGGGTAAACGAGTTATGAAAGATAACTTTATAATGAGTTGATCATATGTTTAGAACGGACTGGCGGTGGATACAGTCCTTCTACAATGATCAATTTATGGTATGCATAGCCAGGGGCGTTAATCATTCATTTTCATTAGGCGAAGTATACATAGATATCCAATTTCAGAAATTCGTAAGATTATAGCACGTATTCACATAGTAAAACAGCACAGATAAAAAGAGCACATCACATCACATAAAGATGAATAGATTGTCTTGCTGAGATCATTCAATTGCCTCTCGAGATCCTCATGCTAACTATTAGCTACCGAGTAATCCCAGTCCCCAGAATCCATAGTTCTGCATTGATCAAACAACTCCAAATCCCATTTTGGTTGCTCTCAAGATTCATTTATCAAATACGATCCGAGGCGGTATAGATTGTTGTCGTTTTTATGATTGGTATGTGGAGAGAAGGTGGAAGTAAATATTGAATTTAGTGACCAGCTCTGCGGGACTCGGCGATAACACCTTGCAACTCGTCGACCTTGGCCTTAGCACGTCCGAAGGTACCGAGCTGTTGTGGAATTATTAGTACAAGAGGGAGAAGATTGTGGTGGAAATTTATAATAACGTACTCTCTTCTTGGCGAGCTTACGGGCACGCTTGTCCTTGCTGTTACGGAGCAATTCGATGACTCTGCGCTCGTATGGGGCGAGACTATTGTTGAAATCCCATTAGCAATCAATTCATTTATCTAATGAAGAGATAATAAAGAACATACCCGGAAACCTCCTTGACGATGTCTCTAACAAACGCAGTGCGCTTGCTCAAGTGACCCTTGGTTCTGCTAACCTTGGGCTTGGAGACACGAGCCTCGGTTTTCTATAAAATTTCATATCGAAAATCAGCCGGTCCATCTTTCAAATATGATCAAAAATGAATTGAAAGATCCTCCAAGAGGTGAGACGGGCGCAAATATAATATCATGAACATACGTGTCCTTTGTTGAGACCGACGGCAAGGCCGGTACGGGCTTTCTTCTCGACGGCCATTGTTGAGTTTGGAGATGGCGAGTTGGGGTGTTGTCGTTGGTTGTCGTTGAGGTTCGAAGAAATCGCGAAATGGAAAAAAGTTCGAGGTGGAGTTGGATAAATTTTTCTGATGTGCGTCACGTGTCGAGCTAGTGGCTAGTTAAGCGAGCTTGAATATCCCTGATGCTAGATGTTGATTTTGAGTTCTAGAACTACTTCTTGCCAGGAGAAACAATGGATAGATCTTCACAAATTGATGTCAAAAAGTTATTTTAATCAGCATGGCTTATCGTTGTGTAACAATCTGGAGAGTCTCCTTCCCTTATAAATATTTTTGGAATAGTTGTTTATATTTCATTTCTTCAAGTGTCTGAATTTCGTGTGCCACAAAAGATCCCACAGTTTGAGCTAGCGCTTTATTTGGGAGATATGTAAATATGTGAGTCTGCCAGTGCAGCTTATATTTTCATTCTAATACATTCAATCACACATAAGGTTGGAACAAAGCCTGGACCCCACCCCCCATTTGCATCCATAGCCCTAGAGCGGGTTATCTTGCTGTTAGGATTGTATTTCTGGGGTTGAAATATAAAACATGGCCAGGCTGAGTGTCTGCACTACCAAACAAACTGATTCTTCGTTTGTGAACAATGTATAAACTACCAACCCAAAAACATGCTTTTTGATGTACTTTCTTGAAGTTTGAAATAACAAATGATAAATCAACAGAACATCATGCCGCAGTTACCTATCTTCAGGACTGAAATTCTCCACACCACAACAAAGTCTGTTGACGATTTTGCGCAGGAAATAGAATTTGATGACCACGATGAGGAACTCTTTGACAAGCTGCAATGGGCTTCAAGTGAAGGGCAAGCATGTTCCAAAGTTTTCAAGAAATTCTGGTCTTTTCAGTCAGCCGGTGTTGATGCTCTGGACTATATGTGGGTGTCCTACAAGTTGAAAAGCCCGACGGTAAGTATCTCTAGTACGCGCAGCAATCCTAGATTTGCTGAATAAAGTGTCTGTTAGCATCAAGAACTATTAGACCTGGTCCTATAAGCCTCTGGAGGAGTTCTGGAAGTTTTTAAAGTTGAACGCAAGTCTGGATACCCATCGCGCTTGCGGTTTGAACCAGCAGACAAAGCTCTGCACAGGCTATACAATTTCCAATATACTTTGGTATGCATTTTCCACAAATCTCATCAAAGGATGTGCTATTTCACGATCGCCCTGGTAGGTACGAACAGTAACTCGCTTGCTTACCCTGCTTACACATAATATCTTCGCTTTGTTGAAAGAAATCACCCCACCACCCAGCTACAGTAACTCAATAGCCAAGTCACCCTTTACGTCTAAACCCTCCTCTGTAGCTTTAGTCGGTAAAGCAGCATTTGTCACGAGTCTATTCTTGGCCAGGCCTTTTCTTCGATGCGGCATTCACGATATGTTTCATCTTTTAACCGCTGGTGTTGAACACCAAGTAGTAGGGGACCAGTATCTTCTCCAAGATCTCCAAGACGGTGAATATTCTCCACACTCGATTCGTCTTCGCCTTGGCCTAAAATTTTTCTAGATGATTTATCCCTTTGGAGCCCAATCTAGATGATCTCTGAACTAGCGGAACCTCCCTTTGGCACTCAACGGAGTCCGCAGCAGTAAAAACAAACTAAATCGCAACCATTTCCATAAAGACATTTAAATTCCCGAGCATCTTACCTCCATCTCACATAAATCAAACGCACATGGACACTTACCAACCGCACAGAGAACGTCCCCTCGCAGCATCGAAGTGTGCTACCTGGGGGTCTTGGGCAGGTGAAAACAAGACCTGGCGAAGCTCGGTGGTATTTCAACATTGCCGAAATAGCTATCATTTTTGATAGGAATATTCGAAGTCGACCCAAAAGCCGCCTGCAAACCCCTGCGGACAGCAGCGCGCAATTTCCTTCACACTGGATCGATATATTCAGAATCTTGTATCGAATAGGCTTCAACGACAGCCGTCTTGCATTGCAGGACATGATGAGAAGGATCAATCAAATGGCAAGATATTTGTATCCACAGTCGATCAAAATTAACACTTGAACGTAGAAATACAAAAATACCGTATAGCTAAGAGAGGGTTGGGCGAATGCGTGTTTAATGTACATACATTACATTGAATGCTTCAAAACATCATCTAACATTCTGCAAAACGAGGCTTATCGATACCCGGAAAACTGGAGTTCGTCATCTAGTGCCATAATAGATGTATCTCAACAAGTTGTAAATGAGAGTGAAGTACTGAAATCAGAGCTTGAAGTTATTTATATCGAGGCCCAACCAGTGCGGAAAACGGCATGTTTATCCAATGAGTTGCTATTCATGAATATCTACATATCTAGTTAAAGTCACCCACAGATAAAATTTCTCTAGATAATAGAACAACCATTCTTGAAACCCGAAACAAACTGGCCGAGCAACTACTCTCACCATTCCAGCTTCCTTATTTCTGCCGACCAGTCTCGTATGGGCGAGCGAGCACTCCCTCCCATCAGCATATCGTCCATGCATGATATATCACACATGGACTAACATTGATTGCAGTTCCACACCAGACATTCTTCGGCATGAACGCCCGCGACATCAACGGATCCATCTGACCTCCAACATACCGTTTCATATCCGCCTTCCCCTTCACCACTATAACCATCATCCTCCCCATAGTATTCCTCCCCTCACACTACTATCTGATCCGCAACTGGGACACGCAGATCGCCGCTCTAAAGAAAATGGATATGGATATGGATATGGGTATGGATAGCATTTACATGTATTCATAACCCCATCCTCGATATCGCGCTCTTCACCCCTATTCGAGATAATGCGGGTGTGTTGATCGTGCAGCTACTAGTCTTCCTTATAGTGACTATTTGGGCTAGACTTGCTGGTGCACGGTTTGCGTTGCGGGTTTATCAGATACAAGATGGTTGGGCTGCACGCAATAAGTTCATGTTGAGGGATAGGTGGTGGCTTCTATTTGGGATTTTGGCAGTTGTTATGAATAGTCGGGGAGATAAATATGTTTTTTTGTCAATATGGTTCCTTATTTTGTATACATAGTGGTTGTGCTTTATCAATGGATTCGGAGTAGAAGGAGATCTGGGCAGAAATTAGGTTGGGGATTGACTAAGTTCTGTCAAATTAGAGATGAAACGAGGAGAGCGGCAAGAGGAAGGCCCAGATTAGTGGGTGTTTTCTTAGAACTAGAGTCATTAATTCAGCCGGTGTTGTATATTATTACATAGATTCGTACCAAAAATGGTCAGTAAAACAATGAATTGCGTTGAATCATGAAATTTTGTATTGCGTTGAATCCTATAGGTATACCTCTAACTCGCACCGAAAACCATTGAATCGTAACTTCGACTCAACACCCCCACACTAGATAACAATCTAATCCCTCTCTGTCCCCCTCTACTCATCCAAAACCGTCCTTTCTCGCTCTCTCCAACCCATCCTAACCGCTCTATCTCTTAGGCTTTCCTTTTGATATCCCTCTTTCGCTCTAATCATTTCCCTAAACACATCTTCTTTCTCTTTTCCTTTCTCCTTTTCACTACCACCTACATCTATACCCGTATAGACATTTTCACCAGCTTGTCTCAACCTAACACCCTGGTCACCGGCTACCAATCCCAATCTTCTATCCTTACGTTCTGCCCTTTCTTTTTCTTTTTCTGCTACCTCTTCTTCATACGACCGTTGAGATTTTCGCTGTTCTTCGAATTCCCATTCAGATTCACGACTTGGTTTGTTCCTCTCTATTTCCTTTCCCTTTCCTTTTTCTTTTTCTTTCCCTTTCCCCTTCCATCTATCTCCCACCTTCTCATCATCACCACCAACATCCTTACCTTTACCCTTACCACTCACCCCCGTCTCAGCGTCCACCGCCAGAAGTTCTATCCTTCTCTTCCTCGCCGTCTTCCTCGCAGTATCCGCCAAAGCATTCACTCCTAGTCCATCAAATGCGCTTAGATCAATTAATAACTGCCTAACCTTATACCCTGTAATATCTTCAATAAACTTATCCACGCCCTCTTCACAAGCTGCTGCTGTAGCAACACGTAGGCCATTGAATAGCTTTTTGTTCATCGTTTGGCTTGTAGATGAATTTTCTAGTGAGGCGATTTGACTTGATAGGGAAGATTCGGAGAGGGGGAGAGCGCTTGGGAGGATGTTAACAAGAATGGGGATAGTCGGTGCGTAAGATACATGAGTTGGTGAGGAATGGTGTGGATGTTCGGCTTCTGCATTGGGCATTTGTTCTGACTTGGAGGATTCCTTGACAGAATCCGAGATAGGTGCTTGTTTTGTAGATTCTTCACTGAGGCGAGTGTCTGCTTGACGAGCATAATAGACTTCTTCTGATACAACAGAAAATTCTTTTTCCTTCCCCTTTGACCCAGTATAGCTTTTTCTGTTGGAAGTATTCAGATCATCTACAAGTTGCACCAGTCGTGGCATTGGTGGGCGAGTGGAGCGCCTCCGAGTCTTTGCATTCGCCATAGATAAACTACAATCTTCGCATTTTACGTTTGATGAAACCTCGCATATACGCGGGTTCTTGCGTCCAGATTCAGGCTTGACATCGGCGTCTGACTCTGGGGCGGATACTACATTTGCATGGAATCGCGAGGACGATTCTTTCATTTCGACGTTACATTGTGTACATCGAGACGGAGAATGCGGCAATCGAGAACTGAAGCGTGAAATCTGATGAGGAGGTGCCGGTTCAGGGGCTGCCAGGTTTGCAGCTTGAGGTACTTTATGATGTAAACTGCTGAGAGGTACTTTGGGTATGAGACCTCGGCGTTCAAATGGGCTTGGAATCTGAGCATTAGATCGTGGAGCTCTGGTCGTAAATGATGAGGCAGCACTCGTCTGCGTAGCTTGGTTAATAATTTGAGGGGCATTCCGTGGTTTATCACCACCTTTGGTGGTAGTTTGATCTTGGTTTGCATAATTTCTTCTAGTCGCAAAATCAGCAACTCGAATACGGTCCTCATCTTGAGGACTTGAAGATGGCTCTGGATAAGGTGTTATTCTAGGCGTTGTTGGTATCATTAGTGTCTCGGAAGGTTCGGAGGGTGCATATCGTTTATGTTCAGGCGGTGTATCAAGATGTAATACTATTGAAGAGGATTCCGAGTCTGGTTGACTCGTGAATTCTGAATACGGAGGTGATGCATTAGCATCTCCAGCCATTTTTGAAACAACATGTTCACTCCCAGTCTGCGTGGTATATGCAGGGACAGGTCCAGCTGGAGCTTGCAACTTACGCAGCCACGGAAGAGACTTTTTTGTAGGGGGGTTCCTTGAGAAGGAAGATTTCTGAACGTCAGATTTGTTGGCTGAGAGTTCACCCGAGGGAGGTGCCAATGGTGGAGCTCTAGATGGTGAGGCGGCCTCGCGAAGTTTGCTTGGGGTCCTTGGTTCATACTCCGATGTCCACTCAATAACAGTTTCATCCGAAGCCACACTGACTGCAGATGTCTCTCCTTCTATTTGACGGCGTTCTATTACCGACCTTTTGGTAAGAACATTGGAACTCTTTACACCCATCTCGTCCTTTGGTGTTATAAGATGTGGTAATTCCCTGATGCTAGACAGAGTGCGTCTGCGTTGAGGTTTAGGGTCTGCTGGAAGAACTGAATTTGAAAGCTCTATATAATGAGGCTTCACTTCAGGGACTGTTTTCCTCCTTTGATCTATGAATGATGTAACTGGAGCGGTTTCAACTTTAGGGACCGTCTTTCCTCGTTGATCAGCGGATGTGACGGCTAAGCCAGCTGCATTGAACTCCTCCCAATATGGCTTTAGCTCTTGTATGGTTTTGATTGTTTCTCCAGAAAATACACTGGAAGGTGCGGATGGGATTGGCGTTTGTTTTGGGAGCTGTCGAGCTATTTGAAGATATAACTCAAGCTCTCTAGTGAATCTTCTCAGAGCTCTCCTTTGACTAGGACTACGAGAAGAAGGACAGGAAGCGAGACTTTGTACGATGGAATGAATAGAATTGGAGAACGATTTTCGTCGAGCGAAGTTTGCAAGAGTAGATTCTTCTAAGAAACTGTCCAGGTTTTCCTTTTTGACTGGATCGCCGGATCTCGGGGTCTTTCGCGAAGCGCCGTCAAGACTGTCGTTGGTGGCTTCTTCGTAAAGGCTAGCGAGTGTAGAAGCTGCTAAGAATGCTTTATCGTTACGAGATTGGGATTGTCTTCTCAACGCCTGAGAAGTTCCACTACTATATTGGATGGAACGAGTAGACGGTGTGTACTTTTTGTATAGAATTCTGGAATCGTAAGTACGATCAATTGAACCAGGAGTTCCGATTGGTGTGTGCGGGTTGCTGACCTGACTGATAGGCCCGACGTGAGCGTATTCTCCACCCACCTGTCTTGAGGTAGTTGAATGAGCAGCAGCCTTTTTGTGATTCCTAGGCTTCCAAATAGGACCGTCCGCAACATGCATCAAAGAGTATAACTCTTTGACCTTACGAGTCTTTACACGTTTGAAAGCCGAGTATGCAGCACCGTCTACGGAGTCGATTGGGGCGTCTTGATCAACAAGTTCCCTAGGCCGGATACTTCCTGATTGAATAATTGCTTGAGTAGATGGAGGAATGGAATCTTCTGCAATTGATGTGTGACAATCCCTAGTAAGAAGACTTGTTCGAGGCGATTCCCATCCAAAAACTTGTATATTCTGTCTAGCCCTTTGCAAAGCCCGTTTCCGAGAGCGAGCAATTGATGAAGATGCACGAGAGCCTCTTCTTCTAGCCCCGAGCCTTTGCTTTCTCCGAGCTTGTTCGAGTGCACGACAATTAGATATTCCGCACTGCTTTCCTGTAATATGGGAATTGCATCGACTTGAAGAAATACTATCTATAGGACGAATAATATGGATTCGTGGAAATTTTCGACGAGGACAGCCCTTCCAATGAACATTGAAATTGATCATCTTTAGAAGTAATGATAGAATTGTTGTAAAAGATGCATATTGTAGGAAATATGAGAATTTGAAAAAAGTTGAAGAAAGTAGAAGAAAGTTGAATTGAATATTTTACAAGTCTTTGGTATGATAATTGTCGTGCCTGCCTCTTAGAAACTCCGATCAACAAGACTCAAAGTATAACTAACGCCTTCCATGTTCATTCATCTAATATCTTTTATACCGGGGGAACTGTAAATATCGACTTGTCGTCGACCTTTCCTTAAAAGGTATTCTATGGCACTGAAATCTTTCTTATCCAAGGTAATACTTTTTTCAAATTCGGACCTGTTATAGAATATGTAAAGGTAAGAAGAAGAAGAAGAAGAATAAGAAGAAGAAGAAGAATAATAATAATAATAATAATAATAATAATAATAAGAATAAGAAGAAGAATAAACGTACCTAGCATAAACTTCAAAATGCTTTCTCGCCCCCTTCATCAAAGTCAACAATAACTCTCATAACTCCCATAACTCCTATAACTCCCAACAATACTTCATTGCAAAAATACTTACTATTGGTTTCTTTCTACATTCTCTCAAACATTTCCGATATAAAGCTAAGACTTCTCTCTGAATTCCTGATAGCCTCGCCATAGGAACCATTTCTATTGTCTATTGTGAAAGGTCACTTATATATAAGACTTTGTATGAGCTACAGCGAGTACTCGAGCACATTTTGAAAAAAACATTTGAATGGCGGGGCGGGAGCTTTGAATCAAAAAGTGATGCAATAAAAATGTTAGCTTATTTATTATTAGTTATTAGTTTGATTCTAGATTGGTGGATTTCAACCGCCGTACAACATGAATCCCTAATAACTAATAAAGAATAATAAAGACCTATAGGATTTCTCGGCATGTACGGCTCAAATTATGGGGAGCTACTCTACGTACCGGAGAATTCTCATTATTTGTTCCGTCTGCTTACCTCCTCCTCCTCCTCCTCCTCTCCTCCGCCATATCTTATCAGCATGAGAAAGAAATATCTAGAAAAATACCCACGATATCTACAACTTCATTTGTTTACAAAAAAATAATTTTAATTTATGAATTTCTCATCAATTGACACAATGGTCTCAACATTCTCCGTAAGTTTTCATGGTGGGTTACTTACTTATCCAAACATTTTTCAAAACCAACCCGAATTGTCTCCGCCATATTAACAGTTTCCACAGCGTCTCGTCCGATTCCTAGCTAAAGATGGCCGTGTATACTACGGTGATGCTATACTACCCCAAGGGGAAACCGATATTTCCAAAGCCAAACAAGCTAGAGTAATTACTGGGAGGATATTTGGAAAACATAAGGTTACGGATGATATAAAAGATATTCGTATCTTGCTTGCGCCATTAGCTATAGAAGATGTTAAGACCGTTCGATGCTTGGGATTGAATTATGCACAACATGCCAAAGAAGTATGAGATTGAGTAGAATCCGTTATATAATCTGAAGGGATTCATGTTAATCGAGATAATCATAGACCAATTTACCAATTCCTCAATACCCCGTTCTATTCGTAAGTCTCCTCTCTGCATCCACCCCCAAAAGAGATGACTCTTACTCACCAACTCCATCCAGTACAAACCCATAACCTCCCTAAGCGGGCCCACCGATCCCATCCCCATCCACCCCATGGCACAAGAAGGCACCGGACTAGACTGGGAATGCGAACTCGTCGCCATAATCGGCACACCCTGCAGCGACGTCTCGGAAGCCAACGCCCTCAACCACGTACTCGGCTACGCCGTCGGCGACGACGTCTCGCATCGAGAATGGCAGATCCAGCGCGGGGGTGGCCAATGGGCTCTAGGGAAGGGTTTCGACGGATGGGCTCCATATGGGCCTGGAATCGTTAGCAGTAATATTATCAAGGATCCGCAGAATTTGAGGATCTATACGAAGGTTAATGGGGAGTTGGTGCAGGAGAGTACGACGAAGGATATGATATTTAGTGTGGCGAAGACGATTGCGTTTTTGAGCAGGGGCACTACACTGTTACCCGGGGATTTGATTTTTACCGGAACGTGAGTATATGATGCATGACCTCGATTTATCATCTTAAAACAACCATACATACTAACAACGCATTCCATATATAGACCCCAAGGAGTCGGCATGGGCCGAAAACCCCAAGTCTGGCTCAAAGATGGCGATATTGTAGAGGTAGGTCTGGAAGGAGTAGGAAGCTGTGTAAACAAAGTTGAATTTACAAAGACGGAAACGAAGGCAAAGCTATAGACAGCTTAGATGAAATCCTTACGCCTCTGTATTAGGCAGTATATATATATATATATATGTACATAGAACCAAACCAACATTAGAAAATCAATTACCCCACCAAATCTCCATCCTTGATCCTGCATTAACATTCGCTCATCTTCTCTGATCCTCTTCCTCCTAGTCTATGCTAGCTAGCTACCCAGCTAACTAGCTACCCCGCCACCTCCTTCCCATCCATCCCAACCCCAAATTCAGCCACCCAACATCCGACATGCAACAAAAGCACAACTCAATCAAATACACAACTTCCCATCCATCCTCCATCTCATCACTCTATCCATGTCCTCATCAACGTGTCGGCCTCTTTATACAAGCATTCACCCTGTACCTCAAACATCAACATCATGCCTGCCTACCAACCAACGAACACATCTACATACGCATCTTTTATTGAGATGTATTGTTGCACGTCTGAACTACATGCATATTGAGGTCATGCATTCATTACTTTTATGAATGATGTTTTTAGTGCTTTCTTCGGGTCGCTTTCGGTGGTTTTATGCAACGGTGTTGGACGTCGCTAAAGACATCAAATAAAAATCAAACGAGTCAAAAAAATTCATTCCGTTTTTCATTTCCATTGTATTTCATTTTAGCTTAACTTATTCCCAGACCCGATCCATAAGAAATATAGAGATAACTGTTATACAGGTCAAAAGCAAAAGGCTCTAAACCATAAGAGAATAGTAAGCCGAATAGGTAAATAAATGTTGAGATATATTAAATAGCGAATCCCCCTTTCTGGTCCTTTCCTCCCAACTCCCCACATAAGGGGTCCCAACTTAATGGAAAGTAGCAAGACCTTGAGCATTAGCTGTCACGTCCCTGCGTTGTTGAAAATAGGTGAAGTATCGGGCTTCTCCCTTGCGTAATGAGGCTGCATCGATGGCTCCTGGAATGGCGCCATTTTCTGTTGCTTTCTCAATGGCTTTCACATGTGCGGGTTGAATTGATACGGGACTAGGTGATTGTTAGCATTTGCAAGTATCATCATATTGGAACGGAAACATACCCATTCAATTCGCGGTCGATTTGCAAGAACTCTTTCATCGCCTCCTTGGTTCCTCGTTCTTGAAGGTACATCAAGTATAGATTACTGATTGTCTTCTTGGTCTCCAATGTCATGGAACTCTTGATCATATCGGCATGAACTTGTTTGAGTCTCTCATAATGCTCGGGCTCCAAGGTACTGTTTGTTGGCTGTGCCAACTCAAATTCCATATACTTGGTCCAGAAGTGACGACTTTCTGGATACCACTGTTTGTTCTTCTGGAATACTTGGCGAGCTTCCCCAACAGAGCCCTGAATCTTCCACAATAAAATGGCCCATTCTACAACGAATGCTGCCTTTGAATAGATATCGACTGCCACTGCCTGTGAATCGATTTGTGCTTTGTAGACCTCAATTGCGGCTTCAAGACCATTTTGACGACGCTCAAGATTAGCCCATGAGATGATTGTCTCGACGTGACCCGGCATGCGGTCCAAGATAGCCTGGTGAATATCCCTGGCAACATTGACACGCTCCGACATTTCTTCAAAGTATGCGTATTGTAACCTGATCCCTGGTCGACTGATTGGGACATAGAGTGTACTTGCTCTCTGATAAATACTTCTGACCTCCTCTTCTTTGCGCTCCTTCGACGACATCCATCTAGCATATCGGAACCAAAATTCATCATAGAATGCGCAGGTAACTAAGCATCTCTCGTAGAGGAATACAATCCGAACATAATCACCCTCTGCCTCCTCGAAATCCAAATATTTCCGCCAGTTCGCTAATTGTTGATGATCGAGTTCTGTAACGTGAAAGTAGGGACGCTTGATCTCCGATTCGTATGTCCAACGTTTCGTGGTTTCAGCCTGGGTACTGCCAAAAATCTCGAGGTGGAAGTTGTCAATCTTGGCTCGCATATCACGCTCAATCTCTAGTTCACCCTTTGGCCCAGCTTGAAATCCAGCGCTTTCATTAATAGCTTCGGTGCGGAATTGCTCTAGTGTATCGGCTGGGAGAAGTTCTGATAACGGACGAGCATGCGCCAGTTGGCGAAAGCGTTCAAAATATCTGGCATACTGGTGCATGGGAATCTTCACTACTCTGCTAAGAATAGCGAAGATTTTATCCTGGGCTTCGACTCGATCTTCAAATTCTAGGTATTTATCCCAGAATGGGTGGGCGAGAAAGTCCAATCCTACAGCGACAGCTCCGCGCTCAAAAAGCCTATTGAGAAACGTTAGATAAGTTCAGGAAATAGTAAGGAGGGAGTGGAAAGGTGGCAAGGAGTGCAAATACGGGAAGGGCAATGTGCTTAGATGCAATGATCTCCATATCCCCATCGTGCCGAACAAGTGTGCAGAGTGATACGAGGTAAAAGCGAACGTGTTATAGCAGAAAGAGAGATCCTGGTCATGTGGGTGAGAAGAGTCAAACATGAGCAGCTTTTGTTGGCATTTCTCACCGTCTCTGAGCCATATGAACCTCTGAACCTAGCCCTGTTGGCTAATATGGCCGGCTGCAGATGCTGTGTTAAGGGAAGGAAAGCATCTTATATACTTACTCTCTGATCACATCTGGATCATGACTTGTCTCGACCTTGAATGAACAATAATCCGTCCATAAATCTACAGATGTCGATATACTAGCAACGCCTCTTTCAAAAACCTGTGTATGTCAGCATATATTAGACCGAGGTTAAATGCTTGAAGATATACCATTTCAGCTGCTTCTGTACCAGCTATCGAGAATTCAAGATCCGCATACTTCTTCCAATATCCGAATAGAAGAGGAAATTTGAGGAGGAAGCGATCGTAAGCATCTCGAGTTGTCGCAATTGCTTGAGGGCTTGAATTGCGATTTAATCCTCCTTCGAGTGTTTCTGCCGCACGAACAAGTTTCTCCCAGTTTTCGAAATTATCTGTATCTTCGAGCTATATGAAAGAGTTTGAATTAGCAATTGTACATTAGTGAGTAGTAATAAAGCTCCGGATTTGCTTACAACTTCGGCATTGAGCTTCTTAATCTCAGCAGATTCTTCATCAGTCCCTCCATAATGAAAATCGCTCATTGTCGCGTTGGTGGTGATTTATTAATGATCGATAACTATCTATGACTTTAAAAAGGTAACTGATATTCAAAAATAAAGTCTTCGATAACGATTATATTTGAATTATTTTGAGCTTTGATGTATAGGAAGATCAATTAATGAAGACAATGGATTGATCCGGGCAGGTACGGGTATACTAATTAAGAAGAGAAGAGGATGAGGACTGGTAAGAATGAACTTGAGGCTGAAATTTAATCTAGTTCTAGATGCGGAGGTACAAAACTTGGCTAATAAGTCAGCGAAATGAATTCGTACGGTCCAATAATACTATCGTACCAGTAGCTGGATTAGGTAATAAAACGGCAATACAAGAATATCATTGGTTCAAAATCTTCAGATCAAAAATAAATCATACTATACCAAATTCGATCTAGCCTTGAGCTAAATTCCAATGGCCCCTACATTCAAAATAATTTTTTTCTAGATTTCGGATTTTTTTCTTCTTCCATAAAATTTATTTATGGCTAGTGATGAACGATACAATGTATCAAACAAATAGGAAGAGAATGAATGCTTCAATGAAGCTTGATCTCAACATGACACATTCTGAAGCCTCTTTATAATCATGATTTTTTTACATACTTTTGGTTGGAGAAATGGACGTTTAGAGAGTTATATAGACGCAAGTTAGCCTTTGTAGAGCTACATGGATATCATGATTTTTGTTTGTGTGAATGTTCTCATGGTTTCGAATTGGAGGAATCTTTATTGAGTTTTTACCTACACGATACCCGTTTTGATCTCCATCTCTCTCAATTTGCTGATGAGAAGCTCGAGGAATCAATATTGAGAATGATATAGATACAACATCGTTGGTAGAATTGAGGAACAAATTATACACTGCCAATACATCTATATTCTTCTGACCTGTATTCAAATTGAGTCCCTTTCCTTCATTCACCGTACTATACAACATACCTATTCAGTGACTCTTGTAATCTTATTTCCATGTTCCAGTGGGCAGGATTCTTTGATGTGTGTCGCAAATCATGCTGGATCTCCATGCTCCTGTATTAAAATGCATAAGGTCTTGCAACACATTGCTGGAAGTATCTGTTTGTTTCTCTTGTCCTGGCATACTCTTTTCAATGAGCGACAAGTGAAAGGAAGTTTTACAGACTGCTAAAACAAGTCATCCGTTCTTGTTTCTCAATATCAATATGGATTAGTCTTGATGGTTTCTTCTTATGATGGCCTCTACCGATGAATGCAGGGCCTTGGAAATCGTCCTCCAACTTTGATTGTTAGATGTGAATCCCTCGTTATTAGGGGTTCTGGGTATTGTCAGTGACTATGTTTGCATACCGTCAAGCACCAGTACTAAATCTGGGCTGGTTACCTTCAAACCTAAACCCAGCCTGGTAATTTGAGATGATACCAAGTACGTTTGGTACAATGTTCTATGTACAGTTTTATGTAATGTAACTACTCCCCGATCCATTTCGAAGTTGATCAATCCTTTTGCATAATATTCACTTTCTCTCCCTTGCACCTCATCGTTTACCTCTTCTCACTAACCCACTCAAATGATCACTAGGCAGTGAAACATTCACTTTTGGAAGAAAATTGGCCATTAAAATAAGGTCATGCAGTGGCAGCTCTGAAACTCGCCTGTCCGTCTATGTATCTTGACCACATAGAAAAACCATCTCGAGGGCTGCAAAATGGACAAATCCTAAATATCTCGAGGTATCCACAACCTTCAAATAACAACTAGTGTTGTCTTCCTCCAGGTCGATAGAAGAAGGAAGTTATGACGGATGTTTCTACTACTTATATATCACCCTTTGATTTCTTTCCAATTCTCTCTAGATCGAGAAACAAAGATACTTGAGCTGCATATTTCGTCCGCTCGACTACTTCATGAACCTTCAAGCAAACCTCCTTTGAACGTTTCCCATTTTGCCCAAGGTTTGTTTTTCGATGTCTAAGCTCCGTATGATAAGTGTTGCTGGCGCTAACATATCCATACGCTATGGAACATTCAAATACTAGTCTAACATTGCAACTGCTACTTCTACTTACCTTTTGAGTTATTTTGTACCCTGTTTATTTTCAAAATGGCTCACACAACATTTGGAGATCCCGATGCCGGCGTTGATTCTGAGGAGATGCATTCGCTTGCTACCTCTGTAGCTACTGATGACACCCCCTTTGCCTCTTCTGCTGTCGATTCTAATATTGTTAAATCAGCTGCCTCGCCAGCTAATACTGGCTCAGTCAATCTGTATAACATACATCAATCTTACGATACCACCGATGACGAAGAGGAAACTGTTCCAGCAAAAGCAAAGACAAAAGCGTAAGTTTCTCTATTTATTCATCTAGATTGAATTATTCTAACAGGACTAACCTTCCTTTTCAGCTCTTTCGCTATGATTTCTGCACCAGCTGTGTTTCCCCTTCTAGAATCTAGTACCAACAGCACTAAAAGTTCCACATCCCAAGATAAGCAGCTCGTGCCGGTCTCCGAAACAACCGCGAAGTCTACCGGTACCAAGAACCCCTATAAACCATACCAGCTAGTACACGTTTACGATTTCTACTATCCCTCACGACCACCCCTTCCCTACAACCCGAACCTCGACCCCCAACTACTCCACGATCCACCAGCAACCAAATACTCGCATCTGGTGCTCCCACAACTTCGCGAGCTAATCAATCATATACGCCGCACCACTCACCCACCCTTACTCGCTCTCATCCCATTAATAAGCTCACTTCTCTCTCTACTCTCTCAGTTTTCGGATTTTGGCCTCACGACGCATAATCTTCCCGCGTTTCGGAAACACGTTGAAAGATATTTACCGTGCGCGGTGATGAGAGACGATGTCGATGTTAGTGTTAAGAGGGAGATGGACCTATTGTTAAACATTCAACCAGAAGAGGAGCTGAGGATGGTATTTTTGGTGTTGGAAAAGAGGTATTTGTATCATTTTCCGAAGAGGGCGGGTTGTTTAATCTTTCCGGATGATTTTTTGGTGAAGACGTGGAGGGAAACGGCTAGTTTTGAAATGGCGAGGATGTTTCCTGAGCATTATGAGTGGAGAAATTCAGAATACGGATTAGGGATAGAAGAACAGGAAAGGGGGGGAGGAGGTTAATGAAGAGGAGTGTCATATCATACAGCATTATATTCTTGGCTCGATTCGAGTTTATATTTTAGGGCGCTCTATCAAATATGGCTAGGATTGGGAAGCTTTTCGTTTTATCCTACAACGACTTCGTATGTTCTGCCTTCTCGGTTAGTTAATACTTAGAAACCAAGCAATAAGATATTAGGATTTTTGAGGTAAATGAGAAGTAGTAAACAATAACTGTGGATATCTTCAGGATCAGAGATAATCGAACGGGGCATTTTGACATTTGACTTTGATTACCGCTACACATGTAGAAAATACATAAGCTTTATAACTACTTAGATATACAAACTCTATAGGACTTATATACACAGATAATACATAATCTACAAAGCTCCTTAAATCTTTCGAAGCCTGTGGGAGATGAGAGGGATTCTACGAGAAAATCGCTTTGCAGCCACAACAATACACGTACCAGCCACACACCCATCCCATCCCATCCCATCCCATCCCAACCACACCAACCCCCAAACAGCCTAGCCCCCACTAGCCCATCGCAAAAATTTCCCACGCCATAAAACCTCTCCCCCTCCTCCTTTCCTTTCCTTTCCTTTTTCTTTTTTTCCTCATAACGTGCGGCGGTACGATATAACCCCAAAGTTGCTCAACACATCCAATACACCATGATGCGAGTCAAATCAATGAGCGTCAATCGTACCACAGAGAAAACCCAATTGCAAGACGATTCTTCTTCTGCTGCTTCTCATCGCGAATTCTTCTTTTTTCGAAAAGAGGGTTCAGGCTGTGTTCGTCGGTTTGTCTGAAAGGGCCTGGCGGGTAACGGTTGGTGGGTGAGGGGATGGAAGGGGATTGGACATTTTTTGTTTTTATTGTTAGGAATTCTGGTTTATATATAGAAGGGAAAAGTCCTGGGCTGAGCGTATTCGAGAGGATTGATTCTGGGACGAGAATTCTTTGCGCGGTGTTCAGGCGCATGGTATTATTAAGTTATTACAAAATGAATACAAGAAAGAATACAAATTTACCAATTACAAAAGGTCACTTTTCCCGTTGACTTGGTGAAGAACCTCGAATGTAAATGTATAGATAATTTCCTCTTCATGACGCTATGCTATGCCATTTATCCACCACCGATGCACTGCCAATGAGTACATTTACTAACGCCATCCATGCCTCAATATTGCTACCATGCGCTCGCAATGTATGTAATCATCATCATCATCATCATAAACAACCTCAAATCATAACATTTCGTCATCATTAATGTCCATCATCAATCTTCCCCAGCTTTCCTTGATCGCGCTTCTCACCAGTCTCCCCAATAATTCTAAGTCTATCCACACGCACCTTCTCACCCTCTCCATCACCATCAACAATGAACACAACCAGACTTGTAACATTTTGGAACTTGACAAAGCGTAGTGAAAGTGTAGCTGTGCCGGTCGAATCCCAATCTTTGGCTTCTAGGGTGATAGATTGTGCAGCTGGGACATCGTCGGCCTCTTCGAAACCAAGGATGTGAGCACGGTTTGTGTATAGTTGGATAGTTTTTGGGCGCATTGGGACTTCGTCATCGTCTTCGGAAGTTGGTGGTAAAGAGGTAATCTATAAAGAGTTAATGATGATCTATGCGTGAGTATTGCACAGCTGCGGTTCCTTACCTGGATTGTATGGACCTTCAACATAGATTGGAATGGCATGAAAAGCATCAGTTGCTCATCCGTATCACTCTCAACCCAATCCTTAGTCTTCGATTCTGCTGCCTTTCCCTTCTGCAGAGCAGTAGGTTTGCTTGTCTCCAATAATGTTCGCACACTACCAAACTCACTGTCTGCGTTCAACAATTCCAATCCCTTAATATCAACTTGATCCGTCACATCATTATATCCTTTAGGAAGATCTCCAGCGCGCCATCCACCTGCACCACCTGAACTTCCTGCAAACCCAGCTGATGAAGATCCTTCTGCCTCTGCGACCAATTTCTTAACAACTTCTTGAAGCTTACGGGGATCGGCGCCTTGGATTTTCTCGACTGCTTGACCTTGTCTGAAGATTATGAAGGTTGGCATCCTGCAAGTCAACCGTGTTAGCAAAGACAATCCAGATTCCAAGTCTAACCGCAGACCCCCCCTAATGTATTGATATATAAAAGAAATACATACGCAGTAACATTGTTGTTCGCCGCAATCTCCTTTTGAGTATCGACATTAACTTTAGTAAAGGTAATAAGATTAGGTCGAGATAGCTGCTGTGAAAGTAGTTCGTAGGCTGGCGCAATAGCTTTACATGGTGCACACCAATCCGCATAAACTAAAAGCAAACACAGTCAAGTATTAGCAAGAGAACCTTCATGAAATGAAGACACAGAAGCTGTAGTACGCGGGGTTGGAGGGGCAGCTCACAGTCAGTCACAACTATTCTAGAGCTCTTCAATAGCTCACTGAATTGCGAAGGTGACGCGATTTGGATTGTTTTTGACATTTTGGGAAAATATACACGGAAAACTGGAGAGAAATGGTTGATGAGAAATTGTAAGACTGGACAAACAAATATATCGATGTCGGCTGGAGTTTGCCGCTGAGGTTGTTATTTCCAAATTTGTACACACACGTGATATACAAAAATAGATCATCATTTGTACATATTTTTTACTTGACTTTCTGTAAAATATCTTCACAGACAAGCTTCTATGATTCATAAACCCTTAAGTGGCTTCCTGATTATGCTTCCACGCAGCCTTTCCTATGTTCTATCCAAACTCCTGGCCCATATTTGATTCGAGAAAGCCCACAAAGACTCAATGAAAATTCAAGCCTAACCCCTCCGTCCGCTCTTTTTGGCCCCTCCATCCTTCGGTAACAACTTAGAAGCTCTATCCAATCTTCTTCTCTTACCCTCTATATCCACCCTCTCACCCTCCTCACTCCCTCTCTGTAACAAATCCAAAAGGTTCAAAACGCTCGCACCACCATGTCCCTCTACCTTCGGACTCTTCCCAGCATCATTACCATCATCAGCCCTTGCCCCTCTCCTCAAATAATCGTCCTCCTCATCATTTTCATCACGATTCCAATCCTCATCCTTCCCCACACTATACATTCCCGTCCTTTCAGTTTCGCCTCTTCCCCTTCCCCTCCCTATTCTCCTCCCAATGCCCTTTGCTAAACCCCCTCCATCTTTACTCACACCCCCATTCGCACTGATACTCTCATCACTCAACCCCGGACTAGAACCCGACGATCCCGATCCGAACCATCTTCTCCAAAATCCTATTTCTTTCCTCTGCTTCAATGAACTCCGCTCCGAAGATGTTCGTGATGAGACTTCGGTGCGCCATATTTCAATACGTGGATCTGATGATGATGGCATTTCTACGTAGATACCTGTTGATTGCCAGAGTAGAAATTTGATACTGCAAAGAGAAATGGCTTCGAGAATGGCTTCGAGATGGCTTCGAGATTGGGGATGAGTAAATAAATGTCCGAGTTGTGGTTATAATTTTGGGTGGCTATGACGGTATGTATGTGTGATGGAGTCAGCTGGTAAATGCGGGATGATTGATGCGGGTGATATATTAATATTAAGCTGGGTGTATGTACGTAGATTTTGTGTATGGTCGGGAAGAAATACTATCTCATTCGTATGAGTAAAAAGGAAAATAAATACAATATAGAATAAAATGAGTAGGTTAGAGAGGGTGGTATGTGAAATTAATAAATAGGTGTAGTAAGAAGGTCAATATTTTATTTCAAGAAAAGAAAAGGGTTTTATATTATGTAGAAGGTAGAATGTAGAATATAGAATGTAGAATGTAGAATGTAGAATGTAGAATGTAGAATATAGAATGTAAAATGTAAAATGTAGAGTGTAGAATGATGTACAAATGAAAAGAAGGGATATCGGGTGATAGTAAAAGAAAAAGTGATATGCAGTTAATATATTATATGTATGGTGTGTATGATATCTATGATATGTATGATGTTTATGGTTTATCGGACGGATGCAATAATAATGCAAATACTTTGTGTGGGGTTTAAAAATGACCCCACCCAGCCCACTCCCAATCTATAGTAGCTTGGAATGAAAAGCCCTGGAGCGAGCAGAACTTCTATAGTAATATAGGGGTGGTTTTCATGGTCCATCTCTTTGTTCCTATCATGACATATTGGTTTTACTTATGGAAATACGTCCTCCGAATATAAATAATGAATAAAATTTCTATGATCTCTGTAGTAATGTACCTTTATATATATATATATATATATATATTTGATTAGGGCTGTTGGGTCTAAAAGATATCCCGAAGCCACTTCTTGTCATACTTTCTCACCATGGAGTGAGTATATCAATTCGTAAACCACTGCATTATTCAAACTCATATTTATGCAATATTGTATTAATTGTTTGACGCTGAATGTTTTTATTATTCTATACTAAATCAGATAACATAACATAATTTAAAACTCTGATTGTTCCATC
The DNA here is from genome assembly GCA_028455995.1 of Scleromitrula shiraiana. Classification (NCBI taxonomy): domain Eukaryota; kingdom Fungi; phylum Ascomycota; class Leotiomycetes; order Helotiales; family Sclerotiniaceae; genus Scleromitrula; species Scleromitrula shiraiana. Next base: position 1,355,459 of record JABELC010000005.1, read on the forward strand.
AAAAGATGATCTATAAATTAGTATATCGCCAACGACCTGCATACCATGTCGGTGGTATGGTATGTGAGCTGGATGTAAATGGCCTTGAAGCTTATCCCTAATACTTCACTGAATGTCACATTTCGTCATGGTCTTTTCAAGTACCTTTATCATACGTCATCAATATACTTTCAAGAACGTTAAAAAGTATGAATAGTATAGCACTTGTCATGGTAGCTTCGAATTAGTGCTTCCGTCATACCCTATATATTTCTCACAAAACATGAATCCTCCTTTCTTGGACTCTCTTCCAATTGGCGATAACTTACCAATTTCTGTACGTATATCTCAGCATACTTGATGGGGCACCGCTTAATAGATCCTTTTGGTATACTTCTTTCTTCCTTTTCCGTCAGGGTAAAAGGCTTCTACATGACCGTTATGATCTTCCAACGATTGCTATATATTGGGTTCTTATCCAAATTCCAAGATTTTGTTTTGCCACCGCCACTGCGAGAGCTACCCTCACCTTTGAAACCCGTATGTCTCTCTATCGCATGTCCAGTTCCCATATATGTTGCGGACGACATAAAACAACAGATTGCTTCGTAACGTTTAAGCAGCTGAAGGAGGAACGGAACGCGACGAACACTCTCGCCGAATTTGCCATATTTGCGTCGCAGAACTTTCTCGTATTAATTACGTAATAGTCTTAATGGACTTCATGAAGAGTGAGCTGTTGTATAGTTTCTGTATCTGAGGGGGTTTGTTTGTGAATGCAGAAATGTTCAGCCCAAAGCACAACGAGAGATAATACTTCCCTGTAGAATGCAGAACTCCTACCATCACCCAGTCTGATGGAGAGACCTCAAGCAGAATCATCTGGAGTTGAATGAGAATCACAATCTAAACGACAACGTCTCGATAACTTCGAATCTTCGGCATCTTCGTGAACCACTTCAGATGAACACTATTTCTATTTCTTATGAAAAACAATCCGCCAACTCACGAAGGAGTCGTTTCTCAACAAAGAGAATGTGGATACCACGAATATACCTGCTCACTGCTCTAATTGGGCGTTATATTGGATGAGCGTAGCTAAGTAAGAAGAGTTCGAAGGATTTCACTGAGGAATTCTGAACTTGAAGAATTTGATAAAAAAAAGAAGAATTTTTGGAGATTTTATGAAGGAGGGCATTAATGGTATCATAGATGAAATCTCGCGCAGCCACTTCGAGATCAAAGGAGTATTTGATAAGAGAGTATTTGAATTTATAGAGGAGATATACAAAGGGGAGTTAGGATGGCAAAACTCATTCGCTGGAAAATATCCTAAAAACGCAAGAAGTTTCCTTCAAAGGTAACTTTCTGGGCGGGAAAACTTAAAAGAAGATATATGAAATATTTGGAGAGAATACCTGCATGTTTCATTATAGAAACAAATTATTAAACATATACATCCATACCTCTCTTAAGCTCCATAGACGATTATTAATTTCAAAACAGTAGTAATGCTACATCCCACTTTCCTACTAATGCCCTCATCCTACCACTCCATACCAAAAGTTCCTCCCCACTACAACGTCAGCATATTGCTTATTATCTCCATCCTACAAACAAAGGCAAGAAACCCCCCGAAAAAAGAAGGAAAAACTCACCAACAACCCCACCGGAATCCCCACCCACCCCCAAACCCCCCTCGATCTCCACAACCCCCACCACCCCCCCACCACCGCCATCGCCAACAACGCCTCCTCAAAAACCACCTTCTTCCTCTCCTTCCTCCTATCCTCCCTCCACAGAAACGTCCCCAAAATCGTCCTATACCCATTAATCCTCGCGTCTCTGATCCATTTCTTCCGATCCTTGATACGTCGCTTCTTGCATTCTTCGCACCCGTCATGTGATATTCGTCGGGATGATGAGCCGGTTTTAGTGGAGGTGAGGAGATCGTTGGGCAGGAGGAAGGATTCCGAGGCGATTTCGTAGAAGACTTCGGCGCAGCAGCGGGTGAGGATGGCGAGGAGGAGCCAGCCGGTACGTTCTAGAGCGTGGTGGACCATGGCTGGATTGGTGGGTATGTGGATGTAGGATGGGTGTCTGGATGTGAGGTTAGAATGGGCGGATAGATAAGGTTGGTAGGTAATGCGGTGTTATACAGAATCTTTAGGCTTGAATCCTGGAAGAACTACCATATACTAGGAAGGAGTCGGGGGGTGTGATATCCAACCAACAACCCTTGAAAATTTTGGTATCTTTGGCAACCAAATGTAAGCAGATGCGACGCCGATTCTTAGAATTAAGATATTATAATCCGCATTAAATTAACTTTATTCAATAAAATCATCTGTTTTGAAATGCTCAAGTGATAAAGCCGACATCTGTAGGACATAAATAAAAGAAAGTTGGAAAGTAAGAAAAGATGACTAATCAGCCCTATCAAATCCGATTACAATCGGATCATCAACTTTTTCTCCGAGCTTCACCATTCAATCAATTATGTCATTCAATCAATATGTCATTCAATCAATGTCAACTTAAGAATTCCCTTTCCTTTGAATAATTTTAGTATCAAATTATGATCCAGCTTATGGTTGAGTGACCGCATAACTACACTACATTACTTTACAACAAGCCTACCAAGCAACAGATATTCGCATTTACATCCATAAGTGACCAGGGTCATGAACTGTCACTCTTTCGAGCATTCTACTACCCTCTACTCACTCTCAAGAATTGTAGCTAAAATAAAAAGAATGATAAAATCCAGAATTCGCAAGTGCAAATTCCCTTCATCTCGTATTTCGTATCCTCTCGTATCATATTCCACGGTTCCGTATGACACTCGTGTGGAATGTATATAGATTTTTAGCATTCGTACCTAGGTAGTCGGTGTTATCGGTTCTGAGTTTATAACTCCTTGGTATTCTAGGTGGAGGCGGTCTTTGTATTATAGGTGTTGGGGTGGTGATACTTCAGTGTTGTGTTTGGTGTGGGTGGATTGATTGTGGGGAGGGCAAGAATGGCGATGGTGATAAGGGGGAGGTGGAGGGTGGAAGGGGGGGTAAGGGAGAAGGAGCAGGGGGGGGATAGGATTATGGGGAAGGGGGAAGGGGGGGAGAGTGGTGTAGTGACGGGAAGGAGGAAGGAAAACAGGAGCGGGAAGGAATCGGACAGGAAAAAGAACCCTGAGACATCTATCTCCCCTCAAGATCAAGATCCCCCCAGTAAACCCATCACAACAAGAAAAGACACCCAATCCACCGATCTCACAATGTATACAAAGGACTAACTACTACACCATTCTCCCCAAACACCATCCATATAATTTATTTAATAGGATAGGACATCTCATCAAAAAGACATCACAACATGCAAGGTTGTTTATAGAAGATATTTAAAATCCCTCCACATCAAATCTCATAAACATTATAGCGATAAATTCTACAGCCGCAATAAACGAATCTCAACAAACATAAGATATCAAACCCGCAAAAAAAAAAACAATAATCAACACCATCTCATTCATCTCCACTATCTTCACCATACCCCTCTTCTCCTTCCTTCCTTCCCCCCAGCCTCCCTTAAAACACATCAAAAATACTTATTTATATTACTTGCATAAATAAAATAAAATAAAATAAAATAAAACATCCATCACCTCGAAATTTTTAAATTTTAAAATTTAAAATTCCTCTGCAAAGCCAAAAGCGGTCCGGATAAAAGCCAGGATCCAATTTCCTGCCCATACATTAACTAGACTAGGCTGGCCGCGGAGTTCCAGTTCCAGTTCCACGCCTCGAAGTCTATTACCCCGCATTTTCATCAGGACAGGACAGGACAGGACAGGACAGCACAAGACAAGATAAGACAAGACAAGATAGGGGCTCAAATTATCTAGAACGTTGGGATAAATTGTAACCTAGACACGACATCTGTTCTTGCTCAACAAAGATTCTTTTCTTTTGTTTTGTTTTGTTTTGTTTTTTTGTCTTCTCTTGTCTTTTCTTCTCTTCTTTATTTCGGGTCATTTCATTTCATTTCATTTCATATTGATATGATATACGTGCAAGTATGTCAAGAAAGAAAAAGGTGACGAATGTGAATCATTCTCAATTGATTGATTGATTGATCATCTCATCTAATATAATCCAATATAATCTACGATTAACTACCGGGCGAAACCCAATCAATCGAAAAAAATCGTATATTCTACAATCAATCAGTCCGCCAGGCTCGCAGCTCTCGAAATCGTAACATATCTAACAAGAGTTAAGAAAGAGGCCAGCTATCCACAGCCAACCTTCATTCTTCAGTCTCCTCCAAATCTCAAAAACTCCAATTACGTTACAGGAAATCAACCAAACAACCAATCTATCTATCTATCCTTCTATAGAATGGACGTGATCCGGATCTCATCTAATTCATATCGATCGCACCTTTTCTAAGTTTATTTTGAGGGCGGGGGGGGGGGGGGGTATCTAGCTGGTAGTAGTTTTGAATTTCATAGGGGAGGCATCGGTAGTCTCAGCAAAAGGAACACCGAGTTCGAAGAGCTTGGTGATGACGGCGGCGAAGTCCTTGAAGAAGAGTTCCTCGTCCTTGGCGTACTTCTCAACGTGTTGCCTGAAGATTTTGTCCGAGACAAGAGCCATGTCGGTTGGCAACATCATGAGAGATTTGGAGGTCTTGTCTTCGTACTGTTGGTTTGTTTGTTAGGAATTGCGTCTTTTGTAGAGATGGGAGGGATTCATAGGGATTACTTACTTGCTTAGGACCGTTCCATTTCTTCCAGCTCCACTTCTCGTTCAAAAGGAGCTTGTAGTATTCGTTGGTGACGACGGTTGGGGAGAAAGTCCATGGACCATCGAAACCACTACGATCAGTGTGGCAACGACCGAGAGCGTGAGCTCCACTCAAAGCAACGATTTCTTGGTCATTGAAACCCATACGTCCGAAGATAGCTCTCAAGTGCTTGTTACCTTGAGTAGCATCTGGGAGACGTCCATCGGGAGTGCAAGCTGCGGCTTCCTTGTCTTGTCGACCAGGTCGGAATGGAATGACTGGACCTTGCATTTCTTGAATGGCACAAACACCACCGATGATCCAAAGGTCAGAGTAGGAGATCCATGGGAACTTGGCTGCAATCGAATGTTAGTAAGTTAGAATTCTTGATTATCAAACGATATACACACCCTTAACAGGAGCCAAGAAATCTCTAGCAGCAACCAAACCTGCGTTTGCACCGTGATCACCTTCTGGGGCGAATCTCATGGTTGCACCATTGCTACCACCGGTACCAGTTTCCTTATCGAAAGTGCCACTTGCGTGCCATGCCAATCTTACTAGGACAGGACCGAAAGAACCATCATCATAATCATCTTGCTCCTCCAACCTTGAAGCAATCTCGTTATAAACCTTTTGGTAGTCCTCGAACTTGGGTGTGAAGAGACCGGTAGTCTCCTTGGAAGAGCCTGAAAGAAGAGAACCATTTCCTTGAGACAAGAAGTAATAACCAGCACCTCCAGCAACAGCGAGAGCTCCAATACCGAGGTATAAACCAGAGGAAGACTTTGCGGATGCTTCAGAGGCGAATCCTCGTCGAGATTGTTGACGGAATGCTTGACGAGGGGCACTGAATGCGGTGCTACGTGTGGCAGATCTGAAGGGAGTTGACTTGAATGCAGCGCCTGCGCGAGCAAAGGCTCTTGTTGTGGATGCCATTGTATATTCTAAGATGGTTTGATATTTATTATGTGGCGTGATATTGACACGAAACTAATATCAAACGAGATGGAAAAGTAAGTACATGATCAATCTATCTTTCTTGTGCTACAAAAGTGGCATAGCAAACAAAATTGAAAGATGAGATATAGAATGGAATAAAAAGGAAGACTTACAGAAGATGATAATTATTTAAAAGAAGAAAAACAGATTGACTCTCTCTCACACACTCTCTCACACACACTCTCTCTCAAACTGATGGAAGTAATAAGATGAAATGTTACAATATTACAAAAGTACTGAATAGTAAGATTATAATTTTCAGACACGGAATTTCTAGAGGACAACTTAACTTTTTATGAAATTTCTATTCAAAAATGGTTAGTACACAGACCTTTCTCAGCATCCAACTACCTAATTAAGTTAAGAACATTTGGAATCAACATCAAGGACAGACCCCTTCGGACTTCCAAATCCTTCCAAATCTATCCAAATATATCCAAATATATCCAATTCACGGGGAGGAGTGTCGCCGATTTCCACGCATAAAAACAAGGGCCCTGGATTATTTGATTTGTATTCGTCGGTCGATAACAACGGCAATAATAAGATGACCGACCCACTTTCTATTATATCTTTCTTATCCATATCACGAATTCATATCATCATCCAATCATATTTCTTGATATAATAAGTCATGACTCTTCTGGATCATTCGAGTTTGTTGATTGCTGACAAATCTATTGCTCTTTTTATTACTTATCAATCTCATCAATCTCATCAATAATAATAATAATAAATATCTCATATCTAGAACTTTGAATATAAAAATATTAACAATATTATTTTTCTCATAATATTTTTTTATTCATATCTGATAAGGCTGAAGGTAAAATTTAACTATTAACTAAGTAACAAGTGACACACACCAAGAACAAGCATAAAAAAAGAATTTTGGTGGAAAAAGCTTCCTGTTTTGATTAGTCAAATAATTTCAATTCGGTTGCTTCCTATTGGTTGGATAAGTACCTAATTCTAATCTCCCGTGAATTTTTTATTTTTTTTAAGGTACCCGTAGATTTTACTTTGAAGCCTCCCGCTGCCTTAGGACTATCCGAAAAAGAAAAAAATGCGGAATTTGTCCGACACTGATCTTCTTCTTCTTGGAAACTCTAAATTCCATATTCAAGATCTCTTCCTGTCTGTATCTCAGCTTTCAGTAAGACCAGTCTGTTGGCACCGTGATCCTTTCTATCACAATGTGGTCTTCCTCCGTTGAATCCCAAGTCCTCAAGTTCTCAACCTCATGTAGAGCTGCAAATACGCATCTTCCTAAGATCTGGATGAGTTTTGGTTAACATGTTAAGTTTGACTTCGTGTTCTTGTTGCTACTTGTATTCTGAGGTAGATTGTATGTTTGTATTTGACTATTTACAAAGAATTCCCTATGGGTGTTTGTATCCAAGTTGGCCATTTTCGAACATTAAACTGCACACTCACTGGCACTGAATCCGTTGGGGATAATGGAGCTTTCAATATCTATTCCTCAAGAATTGGCCTAACCACTGCAAGGAGGTGGTAAGAACTTCTTTATTTATATCAATATACTCATAGAGTATGTGAATTTCTGCGCGATGGGGGCCACTCACTATGCATATTAAGGTGATATGCTTTCGAAGTTCCTAAGGAGACCATCGTACCGAAAAGCAAAAGAGCACCGATCCAATCGATTTCCCTTAATCGCGAGGAGAAACTCACCCCAGGACGTGGATCAATACGTGGAATGAAGAATAGATAAACGAGCGCAAAAAAGGCTCCCACGCCGAGATTTATGTAAAATCCCCATCTCCACGTCGCATAGCATGTGGGCAAATCCTCCTCCAACAAAGGGAGCACATCTAGAATTTAAGAATCAGCTTTCTTCTACCAGCCGTAGAGGATTTTGCATGGATAATTGAATGAGCCAGTCAGTCGGCTGAATTACTCATACAGTTCCTATACCCCAAACCATACCTACCATCGCCATATAGATGGGACGTTCAGCAATACTAGTCAAAGCCGACAAAAGACCAAGAACACCCAGATACATGTCCACGCCCCCAAAACCAGACATTGCACGTCCTAACATCAACGCATTCGTATTTGGCGCGGCCCCATAAAGAGCATAACTGACCTCGAAAATGACAACAGTAAAATATAAAGCCATTTACCCTCGAAGTTTCCATACAATCTTCCCCTAAATGAAAGAATGGTCTTTAGCGAAGTTTCATCATGTATACGTTGTTGTTGTTTTTCTTTTTGTTAATCCTTCTTCCTTGCTTGCTTACCAGAGTAGATTCGTACCGGCGGCCATCAGGAGGCAAGCCACTGAGATCTAGGTCAGCTTTGCGGTATCGTGGAAGGCGTTCACGATAGCTGGTTGCATATCGGCGGATAAGGTGTTGTCGAGGGCGAATAGGAGGATGGAGGAGAGGATTGCTAAGACGACGGCTGTCCATGCTAGGCTAGGCCGTGGATGGCTCGAGGGGGTATGGAGATATTGTGTTTGACTGGTGAGTTTTGCTTTTCTTGATTTGAAGCGACTAGGTGGACGATTAGATTTGTGTCTAGGTGGGAAGTTTCACGTTGGTTAGACATAGTGAGAAGCTACTATATATATAGTATGAAAATCTTGAAAACCCCCAGAAACAATCGTATTGTTATACATATATGCCAACGATATCGATTAATCCTCAAGAAAAATATATAGCAACGCCCGACAATTAAACACCATAAACCGATCCACCTCCAATGCTAAAGACCTCCTCTCGCCATTCTGAAATACAGAGATTCCGGTATATCCATATACAAGAGTTCCGGCACCCAAACATCCATCTGGCAGAAAATCGACATCTTGAATTGATTTATCCCGCACAAATATTGGACAGGAAAAGGTTGAGAGAACCAAAAGCGCAGGAACTCTGGTATTCTCACCCCGTGTGCAGGAGTTCCGGTAGATAGACAACAATCTCCTACTCGCAAGTCGGCATTTTTGATTTTTGAAAAAAAAAAATATATATATATTTCGTTCCCGATAAATATTAAATGTTAAATGTTAAATATTAGTCCGTGTATTTCAACCGTGCGGATTATCTTGTATTCGAGGCTTGTAGATACAGATAGATAGATAGATAGATTGATAGATAGATAGATGCTCTAGGCACATTTGAGATCGAATATCTTACATGATGGAGCATTTAGGGGTTAGCGAGGAATACGAAAATTTAACCAACTATTTGATTTTGCTTGTGGGTTGGTACTGTAATCGTAATCGTAATCGAGTCTTGCATGTATTGGGGATTAGTTTGGTGTTTGTTGATGTTGTGTGTATGATGGTATGGTATGGTGTGGTATGGTGTGGTATGGTATAGTATGGTGTGGTATGGTATGATATGATATAATATGATATGATATGATATGATATAATAGTAGCATGGAATTACCGTCATAGTCAGTAAGGGACTGTAATGGCTAGGCAAGCGAAAGTCGATTATCTAGGTATGGATGGATGGATGGATGGATGGATGTCTCTATATCAGACATGCACTACCGCCCTACCCATGCCAATTCCACAGTTAGTCATGTTAGTTCCAGATCCTTACGTAGAACTAGTTCACTCAAGATAAAGTAAGTATGTTATAACAAGCTAGCACAATCCATCTCCGAAGGATCGCCTATCTGAAAACCATAAAGCTATTCGATCCAATGTCGTCCACTTACCCACGACATATTTGGCTTGGCTGTTACCTGCCCTGCTACCCCTACTATCCGCCACCTCACGCAAAACTAACGAGTTACTAGATAGATGAGAAAAACAGCGCTATACTATCCAGCGTAAAACTACTCCTCATGGTTTCCGCTAGCACGCTCGTCGCTGGAATTCGCCGCACCCCGCTGATTGCATACGGACTGCTTGAGATTTGCCGGATTGCACTGTCGGATTTGGCGAGTGTGGAGCTCTTGCATTGCGGTTTCTTGTTTGTGAGGATTGCGGTGCGGTGTGGTGCGGTGTGGTGTGGTGTGGTGTGGTGTGGTGTGGTGATAAGTGGCTGATGATATGCGATTATTTATTCTCCCCACTGCCAGAAATCCAAACCGATTTTTCGCAGGTAGCTGGCGCCCATTCAGAAACCGCGCGATGTGGAGGTAAATATAATAAATACCGAGAGTAAATTTTTTTGGGAAAGTTTAAACATGCTCGGATGCTCGCACAGGCAGGATTGTTGGCTGAGAATGTTGCTCTCATTCCTATAATTGCTTCTCACGATGAGCTTGATTATAGTTGGCACAGGTGGAAGAGCCAAGATGTGGCGAATAGGTATACTTCGCATCTTTCGCAAAAGAGGACCTGAATCTAATATGAAACCCAGAGTGGCGTATTCGTGGGTCCTTCTCGGTCAAGAGATATGTTTATTCCAGGACACCCCAACATACATATTCGCATCGCCTATAAAACTCGAAGCAAACGTTTCCAGTTGAGATGACATGTGTCTCGCAAGCTCCGCAAAACCGCGGATGGGACACCTGCAGCAGTGTAGAGCCTATAAACCGTGTCCGGCTTCGTTGACGGAGTATATAAACGCTTCGACGAGGCGGAAAATATCGATACGTTAATTGATCTTGAGCCAATTACACTCGGTTTATTGCCGGACTGTCTCCAACATCTTGTAGGCCGCATTCGCCTCAACATTGATAGCATGGCACTTGGAGGAGGTATGTAAATCATCCAAGCGGGGGGAAATCTACACTAATGATTCTTGTATCTGTTCGTCTAGACGAGACATGCGAGTTGCTGCAGAAATGGTATGATCTAGCGAAAGAAAATAGCGCGAGTGAAGCAGATTCAACAACATCCGCGATCATGGTAATGTATCATTTTATTATTCTCAATACTCTGCTCAATTTCCCGGAAGTAGAACGCATGGCGCGCGGCGAGGACAATACTCATACTGGCAAGCCACTTCGCTGGAAACAGTCATATCATTTTAAGGATTCTAGACATATTTATGTTCATTGTGGCCAGGTGCTCCGCATCATCAGATCCCTGTCTGGCCACAAACGACCAACTTGGTGAGCCGGTGCCGTGTATCGTGTGGCGCTTATTGCGTGGGCAAATAGTATGAGTTGTGACAGTGACCAAGGGGACAGTATAGGAGGTATAGAGGAGGAGTTTCTGACCCTCGATACTCTCCTGTTAGACGATCCGCGGATGGGCCAGTATCTGAGTAATGGTCGAGGAATCCCCGTAGTCACCGATCCACGTGGCGATAATGTTATTCTGGATATTCCGGGCGCGATCTTGAGACACTGCGTTAAAGTCCTAGGGCCTGACCCAAGGGGAATATTCGTTAAAGGAGCCCAATAAACATTGTTGAATATGGTAGAGCGTTGGAAGGAAGGGGATTAGATAGATAGTCGATTCCACTTACGTTCCCATTTAAAAGATGTCCATTATCTTAGTTGTAATATTGGACTGACAATGCTCTAAGTTGAATGTGTACGTTAGGCAAGACGGCAGGAAAGAATTGTGTTTGATATATTTATAGATGGATCTATTAATTTTCTATCTATCTATCCATTTTCTATTAGTATATCATATGCATGCATATAGAGATACATGCCATCTGATACATTAGTCTAGTCCTATCTCATCCCACCCCTTTTCATTTTATTTCTATTCACCAGAGTAGCATCGTATATATATGCAGGCAAGCGATTTGATATGTTCGGTAGTAGATAAGATATCCCGTCCCGTTGTGTCATTCTATAACCATATCACGTAATGCATCTCTATCTCCGTAACATCCCTCATTAAACAATTAAAACCCATCCCTCATAAAAGTGATTAATTCTAGTTCTTCCCAACGCCAAAAAAGTGGGGTATAATGTACAAACAAGTATGAAAAAAGCAAGGCGAGATGTAACTATAAGAAACATTTTGATTCTCCAAGTACCAAAGATCGAGAAATCAAGCAATGGCCATTTCGATATTCTTCCCCTTAACACTCTTCCATTCGATAGCCAAACTACCAATGATAGTCAACGCGGCCATAATAGCAGCGACGAGGAAAGTCTGGGTCAAAGCATCATTATAAGCCATAGTAACACCGAGTAAAAATTGTTTGTCGATAGTTTTCTGAATGCTAGTAGCGCCCGTATTAAGAACGATGGAAGGATCAAGAGCTGGGACGAATTTGCCCAAATTCTGGACCAACTTGTTGCTGAAGACGTTTTGGGCAATACTGACGAAGAGGGCACCGCCGAGAGTTTGGAGGAAGACGATGACTGAGGTACCTGTGGGAACTAGGGAGATATCGAGGACGGTTTGCACGGCCATGAGGGGTTGTTGCATACCGAGACCGATGCCGATGCCTGCAAGAGCTTGGTAGCCGATCCAATAACGATGGTTGGTGTCGGGTTTGAAGGTGGAGATGAGACCGAGACCAACGGCTGCAAGGATTGAGGAGAGGATCATGAAGGGGGTGTAATATCCGAAAGTGGACACCATGGCACCGGCGACGATAGAGACGAGGATCATGGCGAGGAGCATAGGAATATTGGAGATACCGGATTTGACAGCTGTGTCTCCCTTGACGGCTTGGAACCAGATGGGGAGGTAGTAGACAAGGAGGAGGAAATAAGATCCGAGACAGAAGGTGAACCATGAGGCGGCCCACATGCTACGATTTTTCATGATCTTGGGTGGAACGGTGGCACTGTCACCTTTCCAAAATTGAATGGCGATGAAAGCAGCAAGTAATACGCCGGCGAGGACGAAAAGTGCAATGATTTTTCCGTTGCCCCAGGGGTATTTTGTTCCTCCCCATGTGAGAGCAAGTAACAGGCAAACGATAGCTGGGATGAATACGGCAGTACCCTGAAGATCAAACTCCTTAACCTTCTCCTTCCAGGGGACGTCTGCAACCTTGACTCTTTCGGGAGATTTGAAGAAGAGCATAATTACCACGATCGTAATAGCACCGATTGGCAAGTTGATATAAAAGCACCATCTATTTATAAATAGTTAGACTTGAACATCCCATCATATTTTATTTCAAGTATTGGGGGAACACAAACCTCCAAGTAGCTTTATCCGTGAAAGCACCACCAAGCAATGGACCAGCGACACTAGCGATACCATACATGGCACCAATAAGACCAGTATACATAGGACGTTTTTGCAATGGAACTGAATAAGCGACAATGATAAGAGCACCGGAGAAGATTCCAGCACTTCCCAAACCTGCTACCGCTCGACCCATTATTAGTGCAATTGAATTTGGTGCAACACTACAGATTAGACTGCCGAGTTCGAAGATGAAGATGGCGGTTAGATAGACCCATTTTATGGAGAAGAAGCTGTAGAATTTTCCAAAGAGAAGTTGAAAGGAGGCAGTGGTTAGGAGATCTAAAAAGTAAAAGATTAGTCAAGGGGACAATGATATGAGATATTGTCGTGAGATATGAGCAAGGCCAACTTGAGTAGTAGTAGAGAGAATCAAATCTTCGAACGACAAGATGTTACTCAAGCTAGGACACACTTCCCCTCAAGAAATCGCATACATCCAATCAAAGACAATAAAAAGAGAAAGATAACATACAAGCAGAACCATACCATCCAACATCATCCAATGAATGAAACTGATCTGTAATCTTCGGAATAGCAGTTGCAATAATGGAATTGTCCTAATTCTCCCATTAGCACTTGATTTCACACAATATAAACCAAAACGGATATAGAACATACCAGAGCCATCAAAAACACGGATAAACACAAAGCCAAACTAATAAAGCCCAACTTGACACCAGTAGGGTATTCGACACCCTCCGCACTGGTCATAATTCTAGTAAGTTCCTCCTCCCTCACCTCCTTTGCACTCTTCGTCGTATGTAATTGCATCTCATTCTTTTCCTCATCCTGTTGAACTACAGAAGAGGTAGATGATATTCCGGCCTGGGTGGTATTATTATTATTATTGTTATTATTAGTGCCTCTCTCTTTCTCCAACTCTGACTCTAGTTCCAGATATTTTTCGTTCTCGTTCAACATGGTACTTTCTGATTTTGAAGAAACGGATCCATTGCCCGTAATAGGGCGTAACTTTTCATCCGGCATTCTTCTGTGTATCTTTTATTTTTGATGAGATTGACAAGAGAGGATATATATGGTAGGATGGATAAAAGAAGAATTAAAACCGAAGTATATATAAAATACTTTCTTCTTCTATTTTCTTCTATTACTTTCTTCTTCTACTTCCTTTTCTTCTTCTTCTTTTTTTAATATATAATAAATAAAAGTAAGAAAGGAAAGAATAAAAAAATTGGGGAAGTAAGAAAATTAAATGGAAGAGGAAAGAGAATAAGGAAAAGAAGAAGAAGAAGAGGAAAAAGAAGAGGAAGAGGAATAACTTATAAAAATGTAAATAAATAATATGATCTACAAGATCCTCCTTGGCCTGCCGCCTTTTTTACCTTTTTATCAGATTTTTCAGCACAGACAGATAGATCTCAAGTTCGTTTTGTCCTTGAAAAGGTTCGACCGAATATTCGGAGGAAGGAGATAAATACCTAGGTTTTCCACGTGGTTTCTTAGGTACATAACAAATTCAGCGGAGATATCGGGGTTCGAAATGTCCCGATTGAAGATTTATTAAATTCCTTATTTTGTTTATGGATGGATTTTTAACGTATTAATTAATCCAAATTTGACTTGAAATTATGAAATTGTGAAATTGTTAAATTATTTTCATAAAATTTTATAGTATTATGATAAATAATAAAGCCCGCGCCTTAAAGTTGAATATAAAAATGGGGTCCCTGTCCCATTGGGGAGGAGGGGGGAAGGAGGGGGGAAGGAGGGGGGAAAGTGGATGTGAAGAAAAAGAGGAAATGGAAAAGAATTGGATATCGGATATTGGATATAATTAAGGTTAGGAGACCTGACCCGATATGGATATAATTAAGGTTATTAGTAACTTGAAAAAAAAAGGAGACCTAGAGCTTATATTGACTTATTAATTGGTAGCTTGATCCCTTTTGAAATTCTTGATGTGCGTATGTAATCAATTCTTGAGGCTAGGTCATAACAATCGGACAATGACCTACCTCGGGACTACCTACCGATCCTCCCTGAATATATTTGTAAGGTTTTTTAACCAATCATAATTCTTCAAATACGAAAAGTACTTACTTACTTATTACTAAGTATCATATCTCATCCCACCCTTCATGTAAATCAATGGACATATTTGATACTTACAAGTCCGATGCGGCCGCTTTTTACTCTTCTCTCCATATAATAATAATTAAATCAACTTCATGTAAATAGTCGGGGGGACAAAAATAAACGTTAACTGGTATTGTAACTGTAACTGTGACTGTGACTGTATCTGTAACCATAACACGAACCCAAACCCGAACACGTGGGATTTATGTATGTATACAAATAAAATACATGTTACGAGAAAAAAAACCCCCCCCGCAACGGCGAATCCGTTTCGTCTGATGCATTTGTTGTCGCGTTGACTCAGTTAATAAATTCGACTCATCACCGTTATGGCTTTACATCCACCGGCGTGACGAAAATGTAATTCGTTTCGATATACTTTCGTATCCAGATAACATAAGCGCGCTCGTGTATTCAGCCCAAAGCCCAAAGCGGTAATTTCGAGTCATTTCATTTCATTTCATTAAGCTTGGGTCCAATTGAGTGATTTGGCAAAAAATTACATACGGGATAGTAGATACATCGTAAATATGGTATAATGATCCACCCGATTGGATCGTGAATATCATATACTTCCTAATCCGGTTTAGCTTATAACCTTTACCCTTTTGTTCCACTATTCCGTACGTATTTTTTTGCAAAAGCACTCTCATGCTTGAGGCTGTATGTATCATCATTATAAATATCATACCTAGCTACGGAACGGAGTAGGCATACGGATATGGATAGGTAGGTATATGGATAATTACCCAAGTAAGCAAGAAGCAGTAAAGCTTCACTGATGCTTCGTAAGCCCTAATAGTATGGATACCACTCACTGGCCTGGTCTGGTGCCAGTCTCGCAAGTATGTGTATGCATGGGTCAGTCACCTCATTCAAGTCAAAACTCGGGACGAGACGATAAATTCATGAGATGAGATGAGATGAGATAAGATGCCTCACCAGTATTTCCCTTCCTTCGGGGGTATTTATTCTATTGCAATTTGTATATACGACACGAGACGATACGATACACATGCACACATGCACACATGGTGGAAGAAAGAAATGGGTAGGAAAAGCAAAGTGAGATGTAGCAGATGATCTAGCACTTACGCAATATGGAACGAGAAGGTAGGCTCGAGGATAACTAGAAAGTAGGAAGGAAATAAGGTGTGCAAATAGAATCATATGTTGTGGTATCAGAAACGGCTCAGAGGCCCTGTTTTTGAAATTTCTTAGGGGGAGTGATAAGCTCACCTCACCCTTTGTGAAAGTAAACGCTAAGCAAAGCGAATTGAACAATAGGCGAAGCTAAGCTGAGAATCCAGAAGCTATATGAAAAGGAGGAGAAAAGTAACTTCCTATTTCTGGATAAAAAAATATCAATATGAATGTCAATCTTTTCCTTCTGTTGAGGATGGATGTCATATCACAAGGCAAAGGGAGTTTTTGAAAGACAATAGGAGATCTACTTGTTTAATTCGTTTTCAGAATGGGAATTTCCATAACGGTATCTCCTGATTGTCAATGACTGGTTCTTCACATGCATGTCTATGAACGCATAAATGTATACTGTAAGTGCATCAGGTCGAATATGAGAATTAAATCAGAAGGAAGAATTGAATCGAATGGAATAAAGTCTTCGCGACATCAGACTAAAATTCTGTAACTTTTTTATATTTGCTCCTGAGCCTACCCACATACATGCGATATGCCCAATAGAGATTGCATATGGAAATTCATTTCATCCATCCATCTTGATATCTTTTGACCACAGCATCTTCAAATCCTGTCTGACCTATCTTCTTTCTGACCACTTCGCTGCTAATTGATTTTTTTTGATATGTTATGTAATGTATACATACATCTTCATTCCTTTCCTGAAGTAACTTAAGAAGTACTTGGATCAAGAGTAACACCCGCCTGGATTGTAGCCCAACCAATCAATCTCCAATGTTTCTCAATACGACGACTGAGCGCAACCTTTTCACCAATATTCGTGCAGGCCGGACTGGTGAGAACCAATTTGGCTGCATCTGCCTTGACTGCCATGACCTTTGCACCAGTAGCCGTAGATCCAATGTTGACCATGAGAACCTCGTTCTTGGTGAGCTTGGCGACCTTTGCTTGTTTTCCATCCGCGGTCTTAACACCCAAGAGACGACGCAAGAGATAGTAGTTAACTTCGATCTCGATGTAGATATCAGGAAGACGACCCTTGAGACCAAGAACGAAACCAACGAGACGATCGGCTCGGCAAAGTGTGGGATCAATTCGTGTACCAACACCGATAAGTCCACCGGGAACAGCATATTTAAGCTCGTTGTTCTCCGAGTTAAGCGTAACGATTCTGCTGAAAATTGGTGTACATTTGATTGCTCCCTTTTCGTCACGAGTGACGATTCCTGGTCGAATCTCAATCTCATCTCCCAACTTAATAACACCGTGCAAGATACTTCCACCAGCAACACCTCCCTTCAATTCCTCAATCTCAGCACCTGGCTTGTTAACGTCGAATGATCGAATAACGATCATTTGTGGGTCCTGTGTGAAATCTCTTGGTGGGACAGGGATAGTAGATACGATGGCCTCGTTGATAGCATCGATGTTAAATTTCAGTTGAGCAGAAATTGGGATAATTGGTGCTCCACCTGCAACAGTTCCTCGAATGAACTTCAATATCGATTGGTAATGTTGGTTTGCGCCTTCTTCCCTCATCAAATCAACCTTGTTCTGCAAGATGATGATCTTATCAAGCTTCATAATTTCAATAGCTGCCAAATGTTCCGATGTTTGTGGTTGAGGGCAGGTTTCATTTCCAGCAATAAGTAAGAGAGCGGCATCCATGACTGCTGCGCCAGACAACATAGTACTCATAAGAATATCGTGACCAGGGCAATCCACGAACCTTTTACGCGTTAGTCAACTCTGCACATGCAAATAGCAAAACACAACTAAAATTCAACATACGAAACATGTCTGAGAAGTCTGTAATGTCCACCACATCCATCTCTCTCACAAGGTGGATCAACCTCCTTCTCACTCTTATAACTTCTAAAGCACCCCGGTCTTGGACACTCCTCGTTATCGCACTTGTAGATCTTGGCATTGGCATAACCAAGCTTGATAGTAATGTTTCTCTCCAACTCGTTCTTGAAACGAACCGTTTGCACTCCCGAAATGGCCTTCACCACAGTTGACTTTCCGTGCGCCACATGTCCAATAGTTCCAATATTGATTGTTGCTTGCCTGGCGATAATTTCTGGTGTCAAAGGGTTCAGAGACTTGACATCCAAATCTTTCGGCTCCGTTTGGGGTGGTAAGGTAGGTCGTATGATGGCAGGCGCAGGCTCTTTGTGTGTTGATTTCTTTAAAGCTGATTTAACAGGCTTTTCCTCAATATCCTCGACATTATCATCAATCTCTTGCGCATTAAGTTCGGGGGATCCAGGGTTAGAATCGGAATCGGATTCTAAATCATTCCCAAACTTGTCTCCGTTCGAAGCCATATTGGGTGGTTGTATTTTCGGTGGGGGGTTTACTTGTTGTTTTCTTAAATCTTTTGCGTGGCGGGGTAAATCCTCTCAGATTTCCTGATGGTGGAGATATCTGGGGTCTATTATGTGATCCTAGATGGCTTGATCAGTTTCCGTAATTTCTGGTCCGAAACTCAATAAAAAGTTCAGATGTTATGCGTACCTAGATCTCTTCGTCGACAATAAAACTCCAAGATTTCAATTCTTGATAATAATTCTTTGAAGTGGGTGACTCAACCGAGAAAACCGAAAATCTCGGCCAACGTAGTGTTTCAATTACTAGTAGTGACGTGCACGGGTACTTCCGCATCTATTGAACTCCCTATTATTGACGAAAGTTTAAATTTCCCCAACGAACTTTCTATAATATCGGACATTAGGTACGACAGGGAGGGAGGGCAAATCTAGAAGATCCACGGAGACATTTACTAGGATGGCAAAAACAACCATAAACTCAATTCAGACCCTACCTCGATTCCTACTCCCCAAATTAAGCTGGCAAACACGAAGCACCACATGGGCCCCGCATACTCTCCAAACACTACGTACGATATCAAACAGTAGCAATGGAACGCCATTATCTAGACCAACGCCATGCCTTTCAGCTTCAGCTCCAAATAACACCATTCGAGAAAGTCAACCCCAGCCGAGGAACAGTATATTACAGCACCCCTCATGTAAACGAGCATTCCATGCCACAGCACGTCAATCCCGAGATCATCACTTTGATACCCTTAAATTCGTCCAACGATTAAGAGATGAGGGGTTCACAGAAGCACAAGCTGTAGCCATGATGAAAGTACTTAGTGATGTAATTGAAGAAAGGTATCTCAACCCCACCTTCCTATTCTCTTTCCCCCGCACCCACAATCTTCCCTCTTCCTTTCTTTCCTAACTAATGGTCTTTCTAGCATCCAAAACCTGACACGAACCATGGTCCTCCGCGAAGATGCCGCTCGCGCCACCTATACTCAAAAAGTCGACTTTGCCGCTCTCAGATCCGAACTACTATCCGCCGACAGTACTGAATCATCCACAACACGCGCATCCCACGAACGACTTACCAACGACCTCGCTAAATTAAATTCCCGTCTTCGAGACGAAGTATCTCGGACCCAAGCTTCCGTCAGATTAGATTTGAATTTGGAAAAGGGGAGGATAAGAGAGGAGGCTAATGTTCAAGATTTAAAGATTAAGGAGACGGAGACTAAGATTGAACAGGAGGTGGCAGGGTTGAGGGAGAAGTTAGAGGGTGTTAAGTTTCAGACGTTGCAGTGGTTGATGGGTGTTTGCACAGGTACTGCGGCGTTGATTTTGGGTGCCTGGAGGTTGTTGATGTAAGTGAAAGGGGAAAAGAAAGAGGGAGGGGGGTGAAGTGTATTGGAAATACGAAGCAAATGAATTATAAAAACGAAGGTAGTATACTGAAAATTAGTAAGGGAACTTGTACATAGACTTCTATTTTCATTTAGAACCCGCATTCAATGTGCAGTATCTGGCAATGCTTCAATAATCATGTCAAAGTGACATAATGGGCATAACTCCAGTCAACATCTGAAGTTAGCAAAATCATCATAAATTCTACTGTTATACCTTACATCTCATTTACGAATACGACTTCTCCATTTCTCAAAAGCACAAAAGCATTACCAATTCAAAATAATGGTATATTTCCTATTTTAATTGGCTCTCTATTTTGTATTTCGCAAGATTATGCACTACCCGAAGACCTATTTATCCTCCCCCAAATACCCGAAGCAGAATATCTGAAATCCCACTGAAAACGAAGGCTTGGATAGAATTCTGAAGTATTGAATTTCCTCCCATTAGCACCCCGTTATCGCCCACTAACATGCTATTTGGTTGCTGAAGAGTAACTCTTAGTCGGAATCGCTGAATTCGAAAGAAGAAAAGAAAATAAAAATAATAAGCTCATGACGAGAGAAAAATAAGAAATCGAAGTCTGATGAAAATTGGTGTTCCGTTCTCAAACCACTCTTCCACTTTGAAAAATAAGTAATATCTCCGTCCCGTTGTTCTCGATGCATCCGGCAAAGTAGATATCAGAAGAAAGTCATTCTATTCTGACCCAACACCACAAATCCAATCCATCAAATATCTCTCTCGCTCTCTCTCAAAGCTCAAACTGTTTGTTATCAAGTGGGTCCGTATAATAAGTCACCAAATTCCTCATACTCTTACTATGTGGATTTCTTGGTCTTAACTCTCGAGCAACAATAACTTTCCCTACTCTCTTCAATAATTCAACCTCGAAATCCTCGTTGAGCTTCATAGCAAAATGAGCTGGTTCACTTTGAATATTGATATCGATGTTGATGTCGATATTCTTGTAATCACTTTCATCCGAATCTTGATCGGCATTGGAATTTGAGGAATATGAAGGTGAGTTTTGTTGATCTCTCTGTTGTAGGTATGGACGTACGGAAGCTTTGATGAAGAGTTTCTGGATGGGATGATCCAAAGGTAGTAATGTGAAGGCTTGGATTATATGCGATACTTTGAGAGGATGGTATAGAACTGGTTTGTCTCGCTCTTCTTTCAAAAGTGTCTCGAGTACCGGAAACATGGTTGTGGCTGTTCCTAGGATGCCAATACTGGTTGCGAGAACTATGAAGTCGATAATTGTGGTTATAAGGATGGGCTTTGAGATACCTGGTCGGAATGATACGTTCCGACATACAATGTATTGCAGAACTAGGTCGAATAGAGTGTGGTGGGTGCGAAGTAGAGCAATTTCTCGAGGTGAAGCTTGCTCTTCCTCGGATTCAAGGAGCTCTTGAAAGTATTGGGAATTGGCGCAGAGAAGTTGCTTTGGAACTTTGCGAATATTATCGTTTGCGAGACGGATCGTGATCAATGAGTCTTGCGTCTCAAATAGTTCGAGAAAATATCTAACGAACACACATCAGATGAAAACTTTAAAATATTTCTCTAGGATTTCTTCATACATGGCCCACTGTCTTGCAGGTGGTAAAATGCTTGCATCTTGCTCATCAGTCAGTGTTCGAGGCTTCTTTGACGGTCCCAAATCCTAAATTATGTTAGTAGAATCCAAATACATTATAACAATGAGATTTCTTACAGGAGTTTCAGACTTTCTCTTTTGAGATTGGCCGCTTGAACTGCTAGGGCCAAAATCCTTTTCTCGAGAGAATTCCTTTTCTACTTGATCATCTTGAGCATTCATTTCCAATTCAAGGGCTTCTTCAATGTTGCCATTAGTACATAGCAAAGATGACTTGCAATCTTCAACTGTAAGTTGTGGATAAACAGATCGCATTGCTGTGATTTTCTCCGCGTCCTCATCAAAAAGGCGAGGAGAATCAGGTTCTGGTGAAGGGATGTAACAACCGCTTGCGAAAATAGAATCAGAGTCATCATCTTCGACTTGGGCCTTGCCTTTGCCTTTATCTTTCTTCATAATTGGTACTGTTCGATTGCCGTGATCAGAAGGCCACTTCCAATCTTCCTTCTTGATCGAGCTTCGATGACGTGCTGAGCCATTAAGACCAGACGCTGAAGATGAAGCAGTTGTGGGAGTGAATACTCTCGCCGATGATTGGACGAATATAGAATCTCCATTTGGACTTCTATCCGAAGTCAAAGGTGAGGTATTTTTCGTAGTATCAAAGATTCCTTCAGTCAGCAAACCTAGAGCATCATCCAGAGATCCATTGCACGTCTTCAATGCGTAGAATGCCCACCATACAGTACATGGATAAAATTCCATCATTAATCGAACCTTTTCCTGTAAACCTGCATCCGTGATATTTTCAATACTGTCAGTAGAAATGGTTGGTGAATATTGACTCTGGTTTTGAGGAGCACATTCGAGAACAGCAAGTGCAGCTTCCACTATCCTGTTGCATCTAACAAGAGTACAGATTAGATATAAGGCGGGAGTGTGTGGGTAAGCTACTCTAAGCTGCTGGAACTTTTCAAGAATATCATTATCAATGATATCGCTCAACGTTATGTCTCTTCCAGGTCCAGAGCTGGCGTCTTCTTGAGCAAGATGGTTGTTCGATAATGATGACGAGGCAAAGGTTGTATGGTGGCCAATAGGCTCAGTTTTGACGACGTACATGATGCGAATTAGAAATATTGATAAATGGTTTTGAAATGCGAAATAATAGATGGTAGAGGTTTTGATGTATTGGAAAAACGCTCTTTGCTCTGGGAGTTTGGAGACTAATGGTAAATGGAGGCCAAATTGAGCAGGCTGAATTAATCTGCGTCGGGAGGAAAAGATTGTATGTGATAGAATCTTGAGAAAGAGCTATCCAGTAGATCGGGGGCTTTAAATGGAAAAGGGTTGAAGGACAGATCAATGAATAGAAGTGTAGAGTTTCCGAGAAAGCAGGATTTTCCAGAGCGTAGGCCAATCAAGTCGACAAGTAGGAGAAGCGATCTTTTTTGAAGTCTAATAACAAAAAGGAGAAACAGAAATAGCAAAAGTAGAGGCGTGTATAAAGATATTCTCAAGTTGAGTTTAAGTAGAAATAGTATTTTGTTTGCTGTTGAGAGGTTGAAGCGAATTGCAAGAGAGGGAGTTGCATTTTATCAGCAGTGAATTTTGAAGCTTTCCCCGCTTTTAACTTTCATGGATACTAATAAAAAATTGAGAGTAGAGAACGAAGTATTTTGAAGGTGAATCTAATCAACTTCAACTGAAAATATTAATTGATGAGTTGATAATCCTATAGGGAATCAGTCAAATTCATTTCCCACACCAAACAGCTTACAAAGATAATCGTGCATTATGCGAGTCGGACTTAACAGTTCTTATTAAGATTTATCAATACTGGCCTAAGATTGACACCAACGAAGGTGACATTGAACCAAAGTTGTAGGCTGCAACACAGATGAGTAAACCCGATATGATATGGATTGTCAGTTCTTTTGCTCTCTTCAGATGAGATTATGATTGAATAGTTGAAGACGAACAAAACTGCGCCAGAAAACTAATGGAGCATCAGAGAATGAGCCAATTGACTGATTGCGCTTCTATACAGATCAAGACCTATGTGTTTTGATCATTTAACTTGAAATTGAACAACTAAGAATATGGATTGTTCACTGGTGAGTCAAAAATAAATTATCTTGATTATCGGATAAGAAATCAAATGATATGCGTTTTAGTTTTCATCAGGATGTAACGAGTGACATAGTGAGTGCACCCTCTGGTGGAGTGACCGAATGAAGTAAATAACAGGAACAAATGGATGCCACTGCATCAAATCCGAGCTCAGGCTTATGTGGAGAATCCAATCCCGTCTCCTCAAGCCCTTGCAAAATCATGTCATCCATTGTGATTTGTGCAAATTCGGGCCACCTGCAACCTTTTCAGTGTCTGTTTTGGAGACCACAGGCTCATGGGCATCTGTCGCAGTGTCATCGACTCTACAAACCAGCTTTGCAGCAGATCCCTTTCCTTGAGCTACTTCCAATATCCTACTGGCTGATTACTAATGCTTTATTATATATGTCTAAGTCTGCCGAATACTCACCCATCAGGAATTCCGGCAAGTCCGCGGTCTTTTACGATTGCGGGGTGAGGTCCAATCTTGCCTTCCGCTAACAGCTGTTCGTGCAACTTCCAGAACTTTCTACCAAACATGAAATGCTCCTTCATAGTAGGGAAGTCTCTACCAAACTTCGAGAAGGCTTCTCCAGCTGAGGTATACGCCAGAAGTGCTGTAGCCTTGACATTTGGTTCATCCTTCCTTGGAAAGTTATCGATTGGTAGAAGACCCACGAGTTTCAGTTCATCATTCGTAGGCTCTGAAGAGCTTAGAGGAAAGGCTTCTGCTCAAATTTTTAAACTTTCTTTTGTGGAAATTGTATCGAGTATATAATGAAGAGACGAGTTACTATATTTTTGAATCTGCTCGGCAACATGTAGGATCGTGATAATCAAAAACTGCGTCCGCGCCGCGGGATTTGACAAGGTCAAAGTTTTCGGGGCTACAGGTAGTGATAACTGTAAGGCCAGATCTAACGTTGATGAGTTAGTATTAGATGCGGGTGAGTTTTGTGGCGTAAGGTTGAGTAGCAGAAGAGACATACAGCTTCGCATACTGTATGACAATAGTGCTTATCGCGGTACTTCCACCATATATCAGAGTAGGAAAAGGAGTTTTAGTAGGCTCATTTGGAAGTGGAAGATGCATGGTCATATAAAGTGCTTGTCCCACAGTCGTGACACCTACTCCGAAAGTGGCTGCTTCCTCGAAACCCATACTGTCTGAGATTCTAGCAAAATGGCCATCTTTAACCATTGCAAACTCCGCGAATGAGCCATCCTCAGCATTGTTCTGTCTTCTTGTTAGATACAATTTGAGGTTTCCAATGATATTGTACTTACAGTGTTAGCGCAATGGCAAACACCATATACTCGATCACCATTCTTGACATCCGTGGTGAATTCTTCACCTATGTCATCCACCACACCAGAGAAATCACAGCCTATAAAGAACTGTCACTATCATTCAGAGACACAATGATCAGTGTCACTCACCAAGTATATGTCCCACTGGACGAACACCTGCAGTATGATGAAAATCGGCTTGATTATGTGTTAACCTGGTCCATCCTGGTGAAGTCCATACTCACTTGGATTTATAGCAACAGCCTTCGTACGAACCCTAATGTAATCAGGCCTCGAAGATTGTTGCTTGATATCGGCCAATGCGACCGTACCGGTTTCTTTGATGATAACGGCTTTCATTGTGTTCATCAACTTTCTCCAAAGATAAAAGGAAGAATAGATTGTTGGTGAGAGTAGAATGTGTGCTGCAGAGAAAATTGCCGGTATTTATAAAAGGTTAGAACGGAAGCGGGTAAAATTGTTGCAACGGTAGTTCTTCCTGCGTCATAACCCTCTGCAAGACTTTGCTGTTGTCAATCCCGTTGGTTATTAAGTGGCGCAGTGCAGTCCCTCGAACATGCATGAGTTTTGATTGGGTCTTATTGCAATAATTGGCCGATAATAGCTAACTGCATCGACGGGCGGATCAAAAAGTTACAGTGACTAATCTAGAATTCCGATTGGTTTACTTCTCCGTATTTTTAGGCTAACTTTGACTCCCAGAATTCATTTCATAAGGAAAATGGACTCAAGATTCATTCTGATGCCATTGTAAACTGTGTCGTCTAGCATAATAAAGTCGTTATATATCACCTAACCTTGCTGCAAGTATGCCGGCCAACGATTAGGCTACTCTGGCTCCAGTGCTGTCTCTCGTCCTGCTAAACCTCAAAGATTCCCTTCTTCTAGTTCATTGTGCTCACTACAATGCTAGAGCATTATAATTACAAGCGCTAGACTATCTAGGACGCGTCAATTAAGAGATTGTTCGCAAATCTCTGGAGATGGTTGATCCTATGTGCAATGCAAAAACGGACCATATTATAACCATACTGTGCAAGGAAAGCGCGAGTACCCCTCAAGATATTAGCTGGTATCCTAAGATTTCTCGGGCACAAGGTGACGGATATCGTAGATTTCACCGATGGTGTTTTCCACGCCCAGAAAGACTTGACGCAGATGCCTGTTATTGTTATCTCTGGGCTTCGTTATGAATTGTATGTTGATGACTAGTTTCACTAGAAACTGTAGTTTAGATTTGCCCACAAACCGGCAAATAACATATTCATTCCCAAGGCTTTTTGTAAAGGCCAAGAGACGAGCTCTAAATTCGCCAGCAACGAAAAGACACTTGACTTCTCTTTGATTGACGCTTCTGGCGGAAAACATGTTCGGACCATATAGTGAACCTTGCTCGATATTCAACGCCATGCATAGAACCCCTCCCCTCCCCTCCCCTCCTAGATTCCACACGTTGAAGGAGGGGCAATAATGAGCATGCTGTTTGGTAGTCCTCAAACGACCTCGAGAGGACTTAAATTATTGGTTTAGAAAGAAAAGCCGGGATTTTCTCGCAGAGTTGGTCAGCTCGTCGGGTATCTACAGTAGATGTTTGTCAAAGCATTTGTTCCCGATAGACACAATCTGCGTAACATCAAAAAGTCGATCTTTATTATCTTCCGATGATGATTTGTATAATACCAGAGTGCATATTCAAGTTACAGTACCATGTAACTTATTTGCTTCATACAACATGAGCAACAATATCAAATTTGGCGAATATAAGGGAATAGATAAAATTTATTGAAGCGTGAAATTCCGCTCCATGACAAACTGATTCCACCTGCCGTTTCCAAATTAGGAAAGGCTTGTTATATCCAACCGGGCGGCATTAACTTTACACCTTTTTCACAAGCACTTCCGGAGCAAACTGAATATTTACGGCTTTCTCACAACACCTAAAAGCAAAAATCCATAATATCTTCTCCCTCTTTATCCAATATGCTTATGAGAAGTTCTGTCAGGTCGGCGCAAGTATGTGAATTTATTCATTTTCTCTTTCAATGGCATATTCAATTCTACCATTCATGTCTATCACAAGCTAATTAACCAACTTCTTATCAGAGCCTTCTGCGAACCGCCAATGCCGCTCCTACAAGGACTTTCGCAACTGTTCAATCCGACATTTTCAAGCCAACAAAGTATGGCGGAAAATATACAGTTACTTTGATACCCGGTGACGGTATTGGAGCCGAGGTTGCTGAATCCGTCAAGACGATTTTCAAGGCAGACAATGTACCGGTCGAATGGGAACAAGTCGATGTGTCTGGAGTAGAAACTGGAAACAAGCACTCTGAGGATCTATTCCGAGAGTCGATAGCATCTTTGAAGAGAAACAAGCTTGGTCTTAAGGGTATTCTACACACACCAGTTGACAGATCTGGCCATCAATCCTTCAACGTCGCACTTCGTCAAGAACTCGACATCTATGCCTCAATTGTCCTCATTAAGAACATTCCTGGATACAAAACCCGTCATGACAATGTTGATCTTTGCATCATTCGTGAGAACACCGAGGGAGAATATTCTGGTTTGGAACATCAATCTGTTCCAGGTGTAGTCGAATCGCTCAAAATTATTACTCGGGCCAAGTCCGAGAGAATTGCCAAATTCGCTTTCAGCTTTGCTCTCGCCAACAACCGCAAGAAGGTAACCTGTATCCACAAGGCCAACATCATGAAGCTTGCCGACGGACTATTCAGAAATACCTTCAACGCTGTCGCTAGGGAATACCCCACTTTGAATTCCAACGATATGATTGTTGATAACGCTTCCATGCAATGTGTTTCTCGACCACAACAATTCGATGTTATGGTTATGCCCAACTTGTACGGAGGAATCTTGTCCAACGTTGGTGCTGCTCTTGTCGGTGGCCCTGGTCTCGTTCCAGGTTGCAACATGGGTCGTGAGGTTGCTGTTTTCGAACCTGGTTGCCGTCACGTTGGTTTGGATATCAAGGGTAAGGATCAAGCTAATCCTACCGCTATGATTCTCTCCGGCTCCATGCTTTTGAGACATCTTGGTCTTGATGAGCATGCCAACAGAATCTCTAAAGCTGTCTATGATGTTATCGCTGAGGGGTAAGTTATATTCTCTATGTAATACGTTTATTGATAAGTGCATTTGTACTAATGTTTTTATACAGAAATGTAAGAACTCGTGATATGGGTGGTGTAAGCACCACTAACCAGTTCACTCGTGCTGTTTTGGATAAGATGGAGGTGGCTGCATAAAAGTAGAGGCTGGCTAGACTGATTGTACAAAGAGGATACTTAGACATGGGCCTGCAACTGTACTTTAAGGAAGTGGTAGAGGTGCATGCATAAATTCATTATACCCATCTATCCAATGTTTTTTGTGACAGTTTTCCTTCTATGTGCTGTTTGGAACTTCTTGTTGATACTATTTCCATCCCATTCTATAAGGCCTTCCGTTGCTTCTCTTCTTTCATAGCAGACTGATGCTGATTTCACTTTCTACATAATATTTTTGAACACATGCTACTTACACTGCATGTATCGCTTTCTATGTATCTAGAAAGCGATACATACTAATTCTCGGTCCTTGCATTGCGAATAAGCTATATGACTATGGGATAGAGCGAGTCTAGTGTTGAGCTCTACTGTAATTTCTTAGCTTGTTGGTGTAGCAACTTATTAACGATATTGAATATGTCGCAGAGTAAGTTTCTTCTACCTTTATATCAATGTTTAGGTCAAGTAAATCACAAAATTACATTGGGGATCATTACTGGGTTCCAGATTCATTGTGTCATTCTGGACACCAATTAGCTCTTGATTTGATGCCAAAACACCTGATATCATGACAGTAAATAACTCCTTTTCCTTTTGCCAACGCCAATCCATGCAAACAATATCTCCGTCACCTGCTAGCTTTCTAAAAAGCAATATGTCTCTTCCTACCGGTATACTTCGAAGAGTTCTTAACCACTTTCCCTTTCCTCTCCATCTGTTCCTTCTTCCCCAAAATCCACTTTTTGCTCCCCTTCTTGACCTCTCCCTTTCCAGATTTATCACCCCTTTTCCTCCTAGCATCCAACACATCTACACCCTCCATACCATTGACCACACGAGTGATATCCCCTCCTGTCCCCTCCCCTTCTCCTCCACCAACGGTCAAAACTAGATAAACCTTCTCACCTTTAGTTCCCCCCGCATCCTCCAATATTCCCGCTCCAAATCCTGCCTTCACTGCCGCCCCACTAATCGCCGTCCTCTGCGCCTCATTCTTCGGATAAAACTGGCAAACTGCTCTCCCGCCCCTCTTCAAACTAGCATACAACCCATTAAAAAACCGCGACAATCTCCCCGCAGAACTAACATCCGACGTCTCCGCATTACACAACCATTGAATCGCACTAATACTGATCGCCGCATCGAAACTTCCCGCTCGAAACGGTATCCCCTGTCCTATATCCGCGAGTAATAAATCGCCCTCTACGTCTCGCTGGAGAGCCACGTCTAGCATGGATGCGGAGATGTCCATTCCGACCCAGATGTGAGGACCGCCATCTTCGGGGTCAAGTGAGGAGAGAATTTCTCCAGAGAGTCCGGAGCCGCAGCCTACGTCGAGGATTAGAGAGGGGCTTTTGAGGTCGAGGAGTTCTAGCGCTCGGTGCGTCATGCTGGCTTGGATGTTTTGGATTCGAGATGATGTGGTGTATTTTCGTGCCTCGGTATCATTGTAATGGAGGTCGGGGGGACTGTAATAGTTGGTTAGAAGGGGATGGATTTTTAGAAAATGAGGGGGAGAAGGGGAGCACAAACAGTGTATCTTCTGGGCGAGACATATTGGCGGTCTTTTGTTTCTGCTAATGCAGATATCAATTGTGATGACTAAGTGTTCAATCAATCTCTCGAAACTCCTCAAACAATGTCTCCTCGTAAGTGAATTCCGTTTTTCTTTTGGAAATTATCTCGCCGTCATACACATCGGAATCCGAACTTTTTTTAGGACGTTTCTTCGATAAGAAAAAGATAAAAAATTATACCTCGGGGTAGTGCCGACTATTAGCCGACCAAATCTGGGGAAAAGTAAAGAACAGTTTATATCCCAAACATGAACGTCGAAGAGATGTTAACTTCTCTACCATGATGCCTTACTGAATTACATCAAACGCCCTCTCTCTTTAATCGGAAAACATGTGGATTTTACCACTCGTCGGATATTTGGGCATGGCTGTTGGGTTTGGTTTCCTTACTCTGGCTATTGGTATGTCGTTATTTATAACCCCCCCTTTCGATACTAGCTCTGCTATTCCTACAACTGAGTTTAAGCAATACACCATTACCTATCCCGTATACAAATCATAAATCAGCTACTCACATGTGGAAACAGCATCGGGATTATATTACCTCTCCGAACTGGTTGAGGAACACACCGTTCCAGCCAAACGATTCCTTACTCGAATGATATATGGAGTGATTGTGCTCCAAATATTACTCTGCGTAGTAGATGGATTTAGTTTTAAATTGAGTCTACTAGGAATCTTCTCGCATGTGGTATATCTAGGAAATATGAGACGATTTCCCATTGTGAAACTGAGTGATCCATTATTCATTACATCATGCGGTACTCCTCCCTTTCTCTCCCTTCTTTATATTCATACCGAATACATACTAATGAGGACCAAACCCAGCTCTCGTAATATTAAACCATTACCTCTGGTTCGTACATTTCTCACAGGGACCATTGGCACCACCGAAATCTATCTACGATTCCGCTCAATACCCTGATTTTACGCAAATCGCATCATATTTCGGGTTGTGTGTTTGGATGACCCCCTTTGCGCTGTTTGTGAGCTTGAGCGCGAGTGATAATGTTCTGCCGACGATGGGGAGTGAGGAGCCTGGTGGAGTGGGTGGTGCGGCCGTTGGGAAGGATATCAAGGGGAGACAGGGGATGGCGAAGGTTATTGTTGATGTGGTTAGGAATGCTATTACTCAGGCTGGGAGGAGTGTGGGTTGGGTTAGGAAAGAGGACAGTACGTTTTAGTGGGAGGTCAGGGTGTGGTTATCATGGGAGGCTTTGTATGATATTATGTTGCTATGGGGACTTGGTTTCAAAAACATGGTTCTAAGTGGTTACAAGACATAATCGTCTATTATGACTTATGGAGGACATGCATGCATTAATAAGTTCGGGAGCAGGGGGAATCAAAAATGTTCCCATGTGCGAGAGAATGAGTAAGTGATGTAAAGTATCATTGATATTATGCTAATGATTTGAAACTGAACTCCATATGAGCAAAAGCAAGTTCCCAAGGGTATCTCCCAACCAGATCTCTACCCATCAAACGCCCTGAGAGTAAGATATATGAAGTGGCCTAAAAGTAAGTGTATGTATAGCAACAATAGATAGCAATATATGAAATAATCCGCAATATAAAAAAGTGCATCGTATCAGGTCAACCTAATACACAGCATTAGTATATCCAATTTAATGAACACAGAATGCACATTCTCATACATACCGTTCCTCAATAATTCATTCAAGCAGCATCCAGTTCCTTAATACTCTCCAAACGCCCCACAAACATAGCATCCATCTCCCTACACATATTCAAAGAATTTCTCTCAACAGAAGCCATACAAGTCAAGATTTGAGCCTCCAGTTCCTGACGTTTCTTGTTCAATGAGTTGAGTCTTGTCCATTGATTTCGTTGGATTTGGTTTCTAATATCTATTAGTTCTCATCTCATAGACGAGAGAGGGAAAGGGGAAATTCGCACTTTCGAATTTTCCTAGTCTCAAATACTCCATCGATTTTAGCTCGGATTTCCTTGACGCGTTTAGCTCGATCGTTCTCGATTTTGTTGCGTTTGGCTTCTCGTCGCTTTTTCGTCTTTTGGGTATATTCATGTTAGAATTGAGATGGAAAATAGAAAATGTGTTGAGAGAAAATAATGATACGTACGGCAAGAGTCATTTGCTGGGCAGTTTGCATCAAATCTATGTCCATATCTTGTGAGTTTTCTGATGCTATAGATCCATTTTCAGCGTTGGCTTTGGTGGATTTGGGTGCCATTTTGAGGATATTGATATTTGTTTTAACTGTATGGACTTGGATACGTAAGGAATTTTCAAATTCTCAAATGTAATGTAATGTAACCTCAAGCTGAAGAAGTGATTTTTTTTGGTTTGGTGGTTTGGTGAAAGTGAAGATTAATGACTTCAAGGTATTGAACATATCGAAGGAAGTTGAAGCTTCTTAATCTAACCAATCAAATACTAGTCACAAATTTCCCCGCTAAAATTATTTCTACCCCTGCACAAAAAAGTCCCCCGACCACTTTTTTCTCACTGTTCCATTTCATCAATATCACAATTAAAATCTCAATTTCCCCTCAAATCTTTTCTCTTTACAACCACAATTAATCCAATTGAACTGTATTTTTCCATATCAAATTTTCAAGATGGGACTTGCGGCCCCCAAAAAGTAACTATTTCCCCAATATCCAAATCTTCCCTCTATACAATTTATCATTATCTAACAAATCATCTTCTCATCACCGCATAGTAAAATCAAACTCTCCCACGACCCCAACAACACAGCATGGACAAACAACACCTCCAACTTCGGGCACCGAATGTTAACCTCACAAGGCTGGGCCCCCGGGCAATTCCTCGGCGCAAAAGATGCCTCGCACGCCGAATTCCACACCGCGGCCAACGCATCGCACATCCGCGTCGTGATCAAAGACAACAATTTAGGATTGGGGGCTAAACTGGGATCGGGGGTGGGCCATGGCGAGTGTACGGGCTTGGATGTTTTTCAGAATTTGCTAGGCAGATTGAATGGACGGGATGAGGGGGAGATGGAGAAGGAGCAGAAGAGTAGGGAGGATTTGAAACGGGCGATTTATGCGGAGAGGAAATGGGGGAGTATTCGGTTTGTGAAGGGGGGGGTTTTGGTGGGCGACAAGATTCAGGATTTGATTGATGGGGAGAAGGAGAGGGTGAGGAATTTGGAGAATGGGGGGAAAGGAAAGGGGAAGAAGAGTGAGAGTGACAGTAGTGAGGATAGCGACTGTAGCTCCTCAGAAGAGGAAGAAGAAGAGGAAGAAGAAACCCCCGCACCAATCATGGAAGAGAAGAAAAAATCAAACAAGAGAAAGCGAGAACAACAAGAAGAATCTCAATCCCCCACTGAACTCGAGTCCGAGGCCGAAAGCAAGAATAAGAGCAAGAAAAGCAAAAAGGAAAAGAAAGACAAGAAACGCAAGTTAGAAGAAGAAGAAACCTCCGAATCCGAGTCTAAAAAATCCAAAAAGTCCAAAGACAAGAAAGATCGAAAATCAAAATCTAGCTCTAAATCTAAATCCGAAGATCCATCCCCCTCAGAAGATTCATCCACATCCGCCGCAGACCTCAAAGCCCTCCGCAAGAAAGAGAAGAAAGAGAAGAAGCGCCGGGAAAAAGAAGAATCGAAATCCAAATCATCATCCAAATCTAAGTCCTCCAAATCTTCCAAATCCTCTAAATCAAAATCAAAATCAAAATCAAAATCGGATTCAGAATCGGAATCGGAATCGGAATCAGAAGCAAAACCAACAGTAAAAGAAGTCATCGCGGTGAGATCGACACCAATGGGCATCCACTCTATCCGGGCGAGGAATATTGCGCAAAAGAGGATGGCTAGTATGGATGCGGCGAGTTTAGCTCAGGTATGTTTTTTTTTTTTTCTTTCTTTCTTTCTTTTAGAGGTGAAGGGGTTATGCGTGCATGAGATAACTGACAATGGCTAATCACGAGATAGATTTTTATGATTAAATCGTAGGTTGAGGGGTGTAATGTCGGAGGTAGATTAGAAAGGAGAGGAATTAAGTATAGTGTATAGAGAATAGAGAATAGAGAATAGAGAATAAATAGACCACAGCGAATCTATATAAAGATACCCAAGTAATAATAAATAATAAGTGTATTCAGCCACATCTGAGTAGTTAGACTGTATACAGCACACTACTTGGGTTCGATCGAAGTTGGATTTACAATTACAATTACAATTACAATTAGAATTAGAATTGGAATAAGAATTAGGACTGGAATTAGTGTATCAACGAACCAAACCAAACCAAACCAAGTCAAGTCAAGTCAAGTCAAGTCAAGCCAAGTCAAGCCAAGTCAACTGAATTAAATTAAATTAAACTGAACCTACAATAACTATTATTCATCTGAAAAAGACAACTGGATAAAATGAAATGAAACGGAATGGGATGGGATGAATTGGGATGAATTAGAGTAAACGTGCTTGATATTAATGGAAGAAAAGTAAAGCAAATAGACATGAATAAAATAAAAATAAAGGAGCGATAGAGGAAGGAATCTGTGAATATAAATCCATCCTATCGTATCCTATCCTATCCTATCCTATCCTATCCTATCAAATCAAATCATATTTTACCTACCCATATAGTATAACAGTCATATACAACACATACCTAGAAGCAGGTAATTCCAAAACCATCAAAAGGCATCAAAACATCTCAGTATTTATTCAATTTAGGTGTCAGTAGTTAGGTACATAATTTACACAATCAATCTTTCCATTCTGCCAGCCCTTAAAAAAAACAAATCAGGTTTGAAAGAAAAAGCATAAATAAAATCAGCAATTAAAAAAGGTATTCATTCGTTCGTTCATTCATTCATCATTCATCCGGTATTCTTGCTTGCTTGCTTCTTCCTTTCCAGCCATACACCCAGCCATAAATCATAAAATAAGCGAGTAAGAATAAAAGACAAGTAGGAGAAGGAATAAGTCTCGCTAATATGATCTATTCTCTCCTCTTGTCTTCATTTATCTCCCTCCCTTCATAAAATCACGCATCCCAACCCAACCGAAGCCAAATTTGGTAGTAAAAAGAAACAAAATATGCTGGTACTTCACTCGACTCGACGCCTATAATCCTATTCCATTCTCTCCCATCCCAATCGTATATCTTATAACCACTCGTTTTCGTGGTCCATAATATTGTTCTCTTCATACTTTCACATACGTACGTTCACCGACCAAATTCCATTCCACACCCTTTCCTTTCTCTCCCTGCCGTGTAATCCCATTCCACCTAACTCCATATAATATCAAAACCCGAACTTGAAAGCGAATGCAATTGCAAAAGGCAAGTAAGATACCTTTACTTAGACATTGATAGACAAAAAGAAAAGTTGGAGTTCTTTGTCCGAAATCCTTAAACCGACGCCAAAACAAATGGGGATGACCTTGCTCATGATCGCTTCCATGCTCCAATAATAAAGAAAAGTGAAAGAGTGTAAAAAAATGTAAAATTCCCAAATATTCAACAACCAATCAATCAATCCATATAAAAATCACCCTTCAAAATACGCTCTTGGAAAGCATCTGGTTGCTTTCTAGCAGGTCTTGGTGGTTGAGCTGGAGGAATTGATGTAGTAGGAGGAGCTGGCATCTCACTAACGCTTTTAGCACGTTCATGAGTTGACATATTGAACGAAGTTCTATTCGGGGGAGAACTCGATAGAATGGGACGTTGAGATTGAGAGACAGTACTCTCAGCACGAGATCTAAGCTGCTCGGACCAGTTGAATCCGCCATCACCTGGACGAGCAGAAGAAGCATAGTCAGAGGGAGTTCTTGGCATTGAGTGCGTGCTTGCCTGTTTAGAAGATTGTGAAGTTTTTGGAGGGGTGATATTACCACCACCTCTAGAACTTGAGCCTGATGGGATGGGGGGTAATGTAGAAGTAGTATAAGAAGGTGCTCTACCAGATGTGCCAGGGCTACCATTGCCCGTACGAACCGATCGAAGTGCTTGTGCACCAAATGACATACGGCGTACAAAAGGTGTGGTTGGATTACTTCTGGCTGGGCCCTCTTCATCATCAATCGCACTTTCATCAATTGATTCAGATGCAGATCCTGTAGTTGACACACTTCCACGTCTAAATGGGAATGGGGATGCTTGTGTTGTCGGAGATGTTCCAGATAGACCTAGAGTAGAAACCGACATTCTTCTTCTGGGGTCTTGAGATGTGGCTGTAGAAATCGGACCTGGGAATGGACCAGTCGGACCTCCGGCGGTACTATTGGAACGACCGAAAAGGGTAGTAAAGGTTTGAGCGGTGATAGAAGAACGACGAGGTCTGGAAGAACCTTCGTTTGGAGGGGTAGTGTTACCGTTGTTGTTGTTGTTGTTGTTGTTGTTATGATTGGAAGACATGATGATGTATGGTAATTTCGAAATGGTAAATGATTATTTAAACAGGTAGAATTGAATTTGTTGAGTGTATCAGGACGATAATAACTTTGGGATAATTGTTGAAATTCTAAAGTGGACTTTAATGAGAGATTCTGAGAAAAATGACCGTAAGCTGCTCTCTTCAGCTTCGGAATGAAGGGTGACGGGGTGGAAATATCTATTAATTTTTTTGTGTCGTATGATTTTCTTTGTTCAATTGAAGTTAACCTTGGAAGTTTTAGGTTTAACTTCGATGTAAGTATGATTGCACGATTCTCTTAAATAATTTCTTTGTTCCCTTAGGTTTTCGATGAGATAATCTTTGAAGCCGTTCGCTTTTTCTTATCGAGTAATAAGGTGGGAGTGGGAGGAGATGGTGTGGTGAGTAGTGGATGATGTGGGGTAATTATTAGTTCCGTTTGTTTTGAACTCTTTCAATATTAGAAAATGGAAATCCAAGTCAAGTAGTCAAGTTATTATTACAAATGGAAATTTGGGAGATGTTTTTTTTGAAATCTTTGTAGAAAGAAGAACTTGTTGAAGAAAGTGTTTGTTTATTTTGTAATCTTTTAAGAAGAAAAAGAAAAAGAGGAAGAGGAAGAAAAAGAAGAGGAAGAAAAAGAAAAAGAAGAAGATGATGATGAAGAAGAAGAAGAAGAAGAAGAAGAAGAAGATTGTAAAAGGGAATGTATGGGAAATTGAATTGTGAGAATGAGGAGGGAATGTTGTAGAAAAAGGTAAAAAAAGGTTGTCAATGACAATGACAATGACAATGACAATGACTCTTTAATACTCTTTAATATTATGATATATGGTGTGGTTTATATGTGAATGGATTGCTAATGTGATTTATGATAAGGAAAAGTGTATGATAATTGTAATGGTAATTGTAATTGTAATTGTAATGGTAATGGTAAAAAGGGAAAGATTGATTAAGGTGTGAGAGAGAGTGTGTGTGTGTGTGTGAGAGAGTGAGAGAGAAAGAGAGAGAGAGAGCAAAAGCAAGAGCAAGGAAAAGGGATAAGGAATAACTTTAAGAACATTGAAACCTTGGAACCTTGAAGGGGAATGGAAGGAAGAGCAGACAGAGCAAGTCAAGTTAAGACGACTGTATTCAATTCCCTTCCCCCCCCTCCTCCCCCCCAAATATGATTACAGCCAATCTCGAACCATTCTTGAACCAATTCCTCAAGGTTCTTCTTTATTTTTACTCTATTGATCCTTGTTTAGTTTCACAAACTAAATCCTTCCCCGCAAAGAAAGTTCATACTAAAATTTATGTACCAAACCTAATTAAATCTAGTTTAACTTTTTGACGTCGTTCTAAGACAACATGGAGGGGAAGGGAAGGGAAAGGAAGGGAAGGGAAAGGAAAGGAAGGGAAGGGAACGAACCGAGCTCAAGTGTGGTGGTCTCTTAGAGGGGAATTAATAAACCTTCCAAGGTTAAAGATTCTCAAATGAGAGCACTACCTAGGTAGGAAGAAGAAGAAGTAGTTACTCAAATTTTATCTTTTTTATCTTTTTTATCTTTTGAAAGTTAATATTGTACGATATTATACATATTATACTAGCTTGCTTCTATGTAATCCCCCGGTAAGGTAGTCAATATATCTTTTTTCCTTATCATTTACGAATCATTTCAAAGCTTCTTTCCTCTTCCCCTCTTGTCTCTTGATTCAATAGAAACTTTATCATATTAAATAAAGCTTCCCTTGTTAAACTATCTTCAAAGTTCTTACGTACCCAAGGCATTCATGTGATTAATAATGTGTCCTTCTTTCAAAGTTTAATAATGTTACGTGTATGTAATATAAGATGGACATAGTGGATAAAAAGGTACGTACTATAAAACTATAAAACTATAAAACTATGTAGATATTAGTAGATCATATAGGAATATCACTCACATCACATCATGTGGAGAAACACAAAGATACCCTGAGATGTTGTGCTCAACTACCGACATATCTTTCATACTGTATGTACATTCGAAGCCACAGAAGCATAAAGTACACAAGAACTGAAGTCAAACATGATTCATTCCCACTTCCTATCAATTTTATCGTAAGATCTTACCATTATTCATGCCATTGTACGATAAATCATGAAATATCTCTCGAATGCTCAAAAAGTCAAATCATATTCTATGGGCTCTCGTATTTATTACTATGCAAGTATAGTAAGATTACCCATTTTTGGAGGGTAGTTGCTACCGCTGAGATAAGTTCATAACGGTAAGATCCGAATGCAATTGGAATGGAATGATTCTATCAGCTTCAGCTTCCATTTCCATTTCGACTTCGACTTCGACTTCGACTTCTAAAGTACTTCCATTTACAAGTACCTTGTCCGTCTACCGTCCGTCTACCGTCCTTCAACAAGAACCATTTCTCAATTAAGTACAGATTATATTAACCAGACGATTTATCCATCCTACTATGTAACCTCATACCTCGTTAAAAAAAGCTTACACTACATCTATTGCATATCGTGTGTGAAACCTTTTCCCCAGATTTAAGTGGTTCGTAAATTTATCGTACATGTCGAGCATATTCACCACCACACCATCATTTGGGGTCCATTATCTCAAGAGATAACATTTCAATATTTGGATTCTCTTTCTAATGGTTATATCAAATCCCAATTGAACCCCTTCGACCTTTTCGTCCAGTTTCATTAAATTCCTATGCTCTCCCCATAAGCCCTACTTACCTCTCTAGGTAGTCGTCGTCATCTTCCATAAATTGATCGGCAATATTATATGGTTATACAGATACAAAAAAGTAAATATGATACAAGTACCAGCCAACACCTCAGCCCTTTGTGACGGACGAACAAGGAAGATGGATGATTTAAAATCAATTTAATAGGTGTAATTTTGATGATCGTTTTCATCACATCACATCACATCAACATCACACCCACTAGACTGCCACAAACCTCAGAGACCAAAAATTCGACATTTCTTACCGAGACAACCGCAACCACAACCGCACCACTTCCATTCCACATTTCTTGGGGCTTGGACGCTTGGTCCTTGGCTCTTCATGCATGCTTCGTTGCTTGGCCCATTCGCGCCATTATGCTATCTATGTACCGGTAGTACTTCGTAGTACTCATAAACGCCGAAGGACCGTAGATGATTGATTTCGACCCATCCCCAATTTCTCTAATCGCATTAACCGTCCCTCCGCTTTCGTTTCTCCCCTGCCGAAAATGAACATGGGTTTAATGAACTTTTGAATGAACAAATCGAAACAAAAGATTATCATTAGCAGCATGGCTTGGCATCGTGTAGCACATGATAACCAATCATTGCCCTGTATGAAAGTAGATCAGGTAGGTTGATCATCGATCTGCGAGCAAATCCATCTACCCACCCACCCTGCCTTACATGCTTACCTTCATACGTACGAAGTAAAAATGGAGATGAATGAAAGGTAGGAAGAGATCGACAAATCAACCGAAACCATCCCTCTACTATATTCATACTTTATCCGGGTTACGCATTACATGGTAATCGCTTAGCATCGGAACGTACGGCCGCCTACCCTCCGATTACATTGTAATCCATTCTTTTAAGGCATCAATTTTTAGTTATCAAGTTTTAATTATTAATTTTTAGTTATTAGTATAAAATTAATATATATTATAAATAATTCAATTTAATTTAATTTTATATAATATAAAATAAAATAAAATAAAATAAAAATATAATTTTAATATTAAAAATATATTTTATTATTATTTTATTATTAATATTTAATTAAATTTAAATTAAAATATATTAATATAGAAATTATTCAAAAATCTTTAAAACTAATAATTTTATATAAATGATTTTTTATATTAATATAAATAAATTAATTAATTATTTATAAAATTATTTAAAATATCAAATAAATATTTTTTTTATTAAATTATTAATTATTAATATTTAAAAGTTAAATATTAATAATTTAAAAATTTATAATATTTATTAATAATTAATAAATATAAAATAAAAATATTTAAATTATAAAAATATTATAGTTTTAATTTATTAAATTTAAATTAAATAAATTATTATATCAAAAAATAATAAAAAGTTTTTATTGAATATAAATATTATATATTAATATTTGATATAATATTCTTAAAAAATTAAATTTAAATATTTTATTTAAATTAAGATTATATTGAATAATATCTTAATATAATAATTATAAAAACATGAATTATTATATAAAAATTTAAAAATTTAAAATCTTTTTGTTAATTTTTAAAAATTAAAATTATAATAATATTTAATATTTATAAATATTATATATATAAATAATTTTTTAATTTTATTATATTATATTTTATATATATTTAAATTTTTAATATATATAATATTTATATTAAATAAAATCTTTTTTTATATATTTAAATATATTTTTATTATTTTTTATGATAAAAAATATTTTGAAAAAAATTAAAAATAAATTTAAATTAAGATATTAAATATTAAATTAAATGATATTTTAATATAATATTTTAAATTTTAAAAAACTATTATAATTAAAAATATATATATATAATTAAATAAATTAATAAAAATAATAAAAATAATTTTAATTATATTTTAATTATATTTTAATTATATTTTAATTATACTTTAATTATTAAAATAATATTAATTTATTTATTTATCTTAATATAAAAAATAATTTATATAAAATTTTTGATTTTAAAAATCTTTTAATAATTAATATATATTTTAATTTTAATTTAATTAAATAATATATTTATAATATACTTTAAATTATAATATATTTATAATATAATAATATATTTATATTAAATATATTTATAAAATTTTTAATTCTAAATTTTTTTAATAATTATCATATATTTTAGTTTTAATTTAATTAATTTATAAATTTTATATATATCAAAAATAAATTAAAATTAAATTTAAAAAAATATAAAAAAAATAAAAAAATAAAATAAAAAAATATAAAATAAAAAAAATACAAAATAAAAAAATATAAAAAATTATAATATAAAAAAATTCAATTATTAATAATTTAAATTTATATTAAATATAGTATAATTCTATGATTTTAACTTCAAGTTCAAGTTTAATCATGTAGTTTCTGCCTTAATCATGTGATTGATGCTTAGCGATTACCATGTAATGCGTAGATTCATATACGTCAATCCAGCACTCTCCAGCCCCAATGATAGACCAACAAATTTGAATTTTCAATTTTCACCGTCCACGCTAGTCACCGCATAACCCCAATGAGCCCCCAGGACAAAATCTTGTCAACATCTTGCCAGTGCGGGTGAATTCTAGACGTTAGACCTTCTATACGTCAGGATTCTAGACGTTAGGCCTTCTAGACGTTAGGCCTTCTAGACGTTAGGCCTTCTATACGTCAGGGCTTCTATGACATAAATTCAGTCGGCGGGTAAAATGCTTGCTTCTATTTATGGAAATGGTCCATCATGATATGGCCTACTATAAATAAAACTTGATGTGTTCGTTTTTGAACAAGGAGGGAATAGACGCCATTAGAATTATGAATCTTTTCATTTATTAGTATGCGATTTATTGAGCTGTTGGTTAAGTTTGAATACTTTATTTATCATGATCATAATAATTACATCAATAAATTTTATTAGTATTTAAATTTTAAAGAATCTTTTTTTAAATTTGAAAACTTGAAGAAAGTAGTATCAAATAAATATTTTTTAATATTTTATAGAAAAAAGAGAAGGGGAATGCGGAACTTGAAATAGATTGGATTTCGATTCAACCCCCAATTGTGCGGAGAGTCGAGACCTCGTCTCTTACGAAGATATGCTGAAATTTTCAATTTCGGGGCCAACATCTAGTATGGCCAGCTTAGATACTTGTGACTTGTATATATAGTAATATTTATTGTAAGAATCAAAAACATATAATTATTCGAATTCATAATCTTTCTATATTTATTCGTATACCACGCTAGTCCTATATTTTGTTTATTTCCCTGCTTGTTACTTACTAGTATTCAATAACCAACAAACGAAGATGCCTAATAACTCAAGTAAGAGCAAACATAAAAAATACCACAATAAGGACTCGGAACATAAAAACTACCACGATAAGGACCACTCGAAGCATAAGAAAGATAAATCTGTAGCCAAATCTAGATTTGGATCTACAGCTACAGTTAAAGATTCATCTGATGAAGATCCAACCCAACTCCCAAATTCAGTATCAAAACAGCCAGAAGATGCAAATAAGCAAAAAGTAAATTCAACCTCGCTCTTTGACGCTTACAAACAGGTGTTTGAAGCCCTCCAGGTCATTATTAAAAAATTGGTTAAAACCAAGGAATATGA
The DNA here is from genome assembly GCA_028455995.1 of Scleromitrula shiraiana. Lineage (NCBI taxonomy): Eukaryota > Fungi > Ascomycota > Leotiomycetes > Helotiales > Sclerotiniaceae > Scleromitrula > Scleromitrula shiraiana. The sequence continues at coordinate 1,397,988 of JABELC010000005.1, forward strand.
AATGATAGAGACTGCCATTTGCTATGGCAGTGGCGCACCAACATCTGATGAAGGCTCACGCGGAAAACGAGCTTTGTTGCAAATTAGGTACTTTTTAGTAATTGTTAGGGCATTTGGTACGTCGAATTCTGATTATTTTGACTCTTGCTAAATCTTTCTCGATGGCTAATTCCCCAACACCTTGATAGAAAAGTACCAATCTCAATACTTAGGTATCACAAAAAGAATAACATGCATATTCCAGGAAGCGGAAGGCGTTTACCAAACAGAAGATAAAAACTACATTCAAAGCCAGCGTCCAGGTGCGATCATCAAAGAGCCACACGGATCGGACTCACATGTCTCCAACAAAACCTTCGTATTCTGCCCCCATTGCTCACCCTGGGTAATAGCCGAACCATTCGCCGCCGCACAACACAAAGGTCAAATCCCAGGCCTCTACATCGGCAATCCCATCTTCGAATGGGGATGTTTCATCGATGCCAAAACGCAAGCTGCATTCGCGGCAATTTCCGGAGCCGTCGATGGCGGCAGCGCAGTAAAGTTAGATTTGCCACCGTCGGATCAACCTCTAGAACCCTTTAAACATTTTATCGCGTATGCTCACAACATAGTAAGATCTAGATCTAGCTCGAAGAATCGGAATAGTGCGGCACGGAAAAGACCCTTTAAACATTTTATGGCGTATGCTCAAAAGATAGTAAGATCTATATCTAGCTCGAAGAATCGGAATAGTGCGCGTTCTGTGCCGGGCCCTTAACAACATTAATGAGAAAGAGGGTTCGGAGAAGGGAAATACTAGAACTGGAGCTGAATCGAGTACTAAGGTAACTAATCACTTGGAATATCTTTTAAAAGGAGGACTAGGTCTTTTATAGATGAAGTATCCTGATGCATGAATATTGTTATACTATATAATCAATGATAAATGATAAATGATGGTAATAATCTTCTAAGAATCATGTGTGTTTTGACAATTGCCACTTATATTAAAAAGTGTCTTTAGTACCTCGAGTCTCTAAATGGCGCTGTACTCGAGTAGTGTGGCACTAAAGGGGGGTTGAATAAACGAGCGATTTTCGTTACAGTATACCTAATCTCTCTTTCTTATTTCAATCTTTCAACGTCAACTAGTTTGGTAAGGATTGCTTTTTGTTATACTAATAATTGGATATCAAATTACTTTTTAATCCGTTCAACGTATTAATGTTTATTATTTACTATGATTGATTTGAAATCAAATTCAAAGATACAAAGTCGAGTTAAGTGTTCGATTTTGATATGTTAATTAATACTTTTACATCTTCAATTATTCTTTCGATATTCTTTAGTAACATATAAAACTAATATCAAATTAGTATTCAGAAAAGAATGGAATTTATTTATTTATATTTTGATATATATTTCTTTAACAACAAATAAAATTCACATTCACATCAAAAGATAATACTAAGAATATCCATAACACCTCTGGTTAGTAAAAATCGTCAAAATCGTCAAAATCGTCCGTTTCTTTCGTACGTACACGATGAGCGGTGTTTATGACATTTACTGTATGTACGGAATGTGGTTTACAAACGCACAAGTCATCTAACTTAAAGTAGCCTTTAGGCTTAGCTGGTTAGGCTTCCTGTGAACATATTACCTATATAGGTACATAGTAGGTATGTAGTTCTACACGTTTGCGTTTGGCAGCCTGAGTCATGTCATGTCATCTTTCTGAATGGATTGATCAATGAGGGTAGGATGGTGTATATACAGGAAGTCGGTCGTATAATGTAAGATTATAGAAGTAAGTACGTAGGGAGTATTCCAATTCTCAAATATCACCTTTTGAAAATCATGGATATGGATAATCCTCAAGTCTATCTACCTATACCTCAGAAGAAATACATCTCGTCCATGTCCATGTCTAGACGATCAACAGCACGGAAACGTCACCTCTTTACGCTTCCTCGCGAGCTTCGAGATGAAATATACAGACTCGTTCTTATTCTCTCCTCTCACCACCGACGAACCATCTGGCCCAACCTTGAACTTTCGCATCGTCAGCATTATTCCGATGACCTAAAGATCTAGAATGAGAATGAAAACGGGAAAATAAATCCCAAACCCAACAATAACGACGTACTCTTGCACTCGCACGCACCAGCAAACAACTGCGCAACGAAGTCCTCGCCATCTACTATAGCGAGAACCGATTCTCGTTTTTCTCGACCGCGGAGCTGGGGAGCTGGCTGCATTCTATTGGCCCGCAAGGGAGAGTCATGATACGGAGTTTGGACTTTTTATATAGTGATAGTGAGCCGGAGTCCGAAAACCCCGAGAACGTCGAGCCGTCTTCTCCTTCTCACACCTTCGAACTCCTCGGCTCATGTAAAAACCTAAAGCACTTACGTATTGGTCTTTGGGTTCCTATTTTCAACGACATCGGGAGCTGTGAAAGTAGCAAGAATAATCCTCTTCCTCTTTTTCTTTCTCCTTCCACGCTAACACTAATACGAAGCATGCGAGCCCTCCAGCTACAGTCGCTAGAGATCAAAGAAGTGTGTAGAAATCGCGCGGTAAACGGCACGCTGGATTACTGGTGGGAGACGTGTGGGATTGTGGATCCGACTGTTTATACGGTTGGCTATCATCTTTTTGATTGCGCGTTTCCGCACGTGGGGAAGGGGGGGGGGGGGGGGAGGTTGAGATGTTTAGGCGGCAGTTGATGGGTGGTGATGTGATGGAGGCGAGGAAGACAAGGGGAGGAGAGTAGAGGTAGAGAGAGATTGAAGAATCGAGGTTCGAACGAACTGGATCAAAACCTCCATTAATTACGAGAACTTTATGTGATGTTTCAGCAGAACACACACAAAAATTGAAACCCATAACCACAAGAAAAACAAAGCAAACCAAAAAGGAAATAGGAAGGTCAAATAACAAGAAAAGTCATTCGTGCCAATAGCATTTGTAAGTTGAAAATTTATTTAATATAACATTCTTGACTATTTCATTCATTTTAGCGATATTCACCAACTTCCTTCTATCTCTTCAGATGATCAGATCTATGTTGGAGCAAGGAAGATATTGCGGTTTCATGTTAACCCTATTTAAATGTAAATTAAAATATATATATGAATTTAAATATAAATTTAAAATTATTGATCGTTTCTAACTTTCAATCCCAGCCATCTCACCTTTCTCCTACCCAAAAATTCAACCTGGTATTTAGATAATAGAGGGTTGGCGAATTCTCGTGAGCGGTTGTGATATTATTACAGCAAGGGAGACGATCTGGAGAATTATGGTTCTTGGTGTTAGTGTTAGTGTGGGTTCACTGGTCTGGTCACTGGTAGCTGGATTTCTTGGGCGTTATAGAGTATGTAATCGGTGTCATCTAAGTGGGTTTGATAACGGCTTGACGGTGCATGATTTGAATAGAATTTGAAGTGAACGTTGACAGGCATTGTTATTCAACGGGTCCGGTTGAGTTTAGAATGCTTCCGTAGTCGCTCCCCATATTTCATTAGCAGTAGCGGTATTGGCATGAAAATCATCGAGACAAACCCAAGTATTGAGTTCCCCCATTCCAATCCCACCGAACTATACAGAGGTGGCCCTACAAGTGGCAAGAGTGCAGCTGAAAAATAACGCAAAATGGTCCCTCCCGCCATAGCGGAAGCAGAGTGAATCGGAAAAGCCTCCACCAGATAAGTTTCAGCGGGTATAATCGTAGCCAATAACCCGAAAGAAACGAACCCCATTGCTATAATCGGCACTATCCAATACACATGTTCATGTGCTGTCCATCCGTAGACAAATAGTCCAACAGGCATGCTCACAGCTCCGAGGAACATCAACGGTAATCGATGCTCTGGTTTCATCTCACCATCTTTAGCTTTTCTCTTGAGCAACCAATCCGAGGCCACACCACATACAATGACTGCTAGAAGGCCTCCGACTCCTGTTCACAATTTGGGTTAGTCTTTTTATCAAATTCATCAGATTGTCAAATTAATGCATGAGTGTTTCACACACCTAGGCCTAGAAATGCAAGACCACTGCTGCCACGAGAAAATCCATACTCGTTCTCAAAAACCTCCGTCATCGTAGTAAGCACAATACAAAGATAGCCACACACTAATACCATGTATACAGAAAGCACGAGAATAATAGGTGATGAAAACAGCATCCACCGTGGCCGAATCATCGATTCTTGAAAAACAGATACTGCTGAGATATTGCCAATTTTCTTCTCTTCTCGACCTTTTTTCTTCAAAATTTTCGGCATAAGTCTCCCTGAAAATCACCAAGAAGGCCACTTCAAATACTCCAGTAACAATAGCAATAACCCAAAAGCACCACCTCCATCCAATCGCTTCGGTCAAGTAACCTTCAACAATCGGTGCAGCTAGCGGTCCAATAGTAGGACCAAAAATGGTAATCGCCATTACACCCCCTCTTTGTTCCTGTACAAACATATCGCCGATAATACATGGACCCAGAACCACACTCGCAACTACGAAACCGTTCAGCCAGCGAAAAGCTATGAGCATTCCCATATCAACTCTCAAAGCGCAGGCAACCGAAAAAAGTGCAAATATGATGTTGGCGATATGATAGACGGGGCGACGGCCATATAATTCTGACAATGGTCCAATAAACAGGGGGCTGATTGCTTCGCCGGCTTCCCATATCGAAACTAGTATCACAACATATAATTGATTGTCGGTTTTGAAATCACGCAAAATTTCTGGGGCAGCAGGTGTACATGTGAGTGTAGCGAAAGTACTTTCAATTGTATTAGTGATGACTAGTTCGTGCGAGCAAAACCCCACCGGAAATCGGGAACACTCACGCTATCGTTGTCATTATTGATGTAGATGCCACAATTGTCCATTTAACTTTTGCTGGCCAATTCAAAGGATTTGATTGGTCTTCTGGGCCTTTAACGCCGTCATATCCAATGTCATTTTTAGTATCATCCATCAACTTATCATTGTGTATAGTGTCTGAATTTTCTTCGGTTTGGGCTGAAATCTTAAGATGGTTGATGGCAACTTCGTCGTTGATTGTGTAGCTATCCCTAGCGGCACTGATGCAGAGCCACAATAAATGTGCCCTTCGGATGTATCTATACTACCCATAGGCTACTAGCAAGCATACGTAAGGTTACATCTCTTATCTTGATACCTACCACCTTGCTTTCAACTAATCTTCTAGTGGTCAAATCATGCTTGTTGGTATGTTGGTGAGATGCTGGCATCCCGTACTTTAGAATTCTGCGCGGAAATTCAGGCCAATACACAATCTACTGCAGAATGGTGGATCATTATTCAATTACTGTGGAAGAACGAACGCAATCACAAAATATCAAATGATATACAGAAAATCGTTTGGTTGAGAACTTATCGCCGTTCGTATTGTACTCGAAATAATCAGTGTCAAAGGAGGATTACACATCGAATGCTACCTTGCCTGCATTCCAGCTCTCTATCTGCAATTTATGCTGTTCTACGAATCTTTCTTCAGGATCTCGATTTAATATACTTCTGAACTCTCGTGCAAATTTTACTAAAACATAAACACATTCGTGCAGCACCATTTGCTGCGCAGGACAAACTCGTTCCCCGGTTGAAAACGGAATGTATGCTCGAGATTGTCTCGTTTCTAGCTTTCCCCACCGCTCAGGTTTGAATTCTGAGGCATCAGATCCCCATATATCTGGATCGATATGCACGGATATGAATATGTAGTTTATCTCGGTTCCGCAGGTAACTAACATCGGATCTTTTCCATTTGGGCCTCCTCCAGTTGGTAGGATGCAATTTTCGCCACATGAGCGTATGCTTCTCCTGGATGGAGCAAGTATTCGTAAACCTTTGGTGTTTTGGTTTAGTACGAACAAACATAGATGTGATAATTTAGAGAGCGAGCCCAATTTCGTTCACAACTGCTTTTGCATATTTCAATTCATAGGTAAGAGGTCCATCATAACTCGATACCTCATCATGAAGCCGACCCCACACCGCAGGATGTCTAGCCAAATTAAAGAAAACATTACCAATGGTAATAGCAGTCTGATCTCTCGCTGGAAGGAAATCACTGAGCGACTGAGAACGTAGATAGATGCGGTCTTGCGTTGTCTTCAGCATTTCATCCAGAAGAACATATCGTTTGCTCGGGCTATCAGCACTAATTGGACTAGATTTGTCCTTCGTCTTTGCTATCGCCCTCTCAATCTGCCAGTCAATAAAGGCATAAACCTTATCGCGAGCCTTCCTCCAGCCCCTATCTAAGCTTTGCAGGAACGCGAATCTTCCCAACGCCACCCTCAAGCCTATCCCCTGCAAAGCTAAATCAAAGGCAGCAAGAAAGTTTTCCGCATCGAACTGGATTTTTGCCCGGTTCTAGGGTATTGACTGAGTTGCCGAAGATGAACGCCATGGAGGTATCGAGGAACTATCTCAATTAGACCCGCCAACTTCTGTTATTGGAGATATCTTACAAGCCGTTTGAGAAGGGGCAACAAATCAACAGTGGTACCATCATGAGGTATCAGAGCCAGCAAGATATCTATGCGAGCCTCGAGGAATTCTAGATTCGATATCTGGGCTCTAGCAAATATTGGCTTTTTAACATGTCGTGCCTGTTCTCATTCCAATCCATCTACATTAAAAATCCCCCGTCCTAGAAAACACTCTGTAGCAGGGAGTCTGGAAGGCTCTACTATGAATTTTTTCTGCGATCTAACAAGGATGGTGTGTATGTTGTCCGCATCCATTTTTGCATATAGCTTTTTGGCCCCGGCTATTGGCTTCAAAAGTCTTGCCATATTAACCAAATAAAGATTGGAAAAATGTAAAATTATTCCCATTCGTGATGCTTCTGACAACTCCAACAAATAAATCAATGCCCCAGTGGAGTGGCCGCGAACAACCATATTTTCGCCGAATTTTCCCCTCTCTGATACTCTGGACTATCTTTCTCAGGACTTGAGATATGGTGATGGCAACCACCGCGTACAGTGCTACCATTGATTTCCATGTTTGTGTATTAAAAGCTAGATAATCAAAGATTGGATGCTGAGGTACGTACTTAACTGAGTATCTAGTATTTAAACAGTTTGGTAACAGGCTACTCTGAACTGCCGATTCTATAGTACTACTGGCGATTGTTTGCAAGTGTTGGAAGAAAAAACTACTTTTCTCAAGCGGTCAAGTATGATAAGTTGGTTGGTGACGTAGTCATCTCGGAGAAGAATACAATTAAAAGCTAGGTACTTCTATACTATAATTCTTCAACACATACAGGTGAGACGACCCAAACTGTCGGTACCTTATCTTTATGCCTGAACCAACTTTGGTATAGTGTCATGTATATGGTTCCTATTTAGGACGATAATCCCGAACATTTCCAAGGTCACAACGCTAACGAACATCATGCAACAACTCATCACATTGCAACGTTGTTGTAGCTTGTTTGCAAAGATATGTTTTTGTATGAAAATGGCGATTCATTAACATCGCAGTAATACTGCAAGAGAATTACTGGGACGCAGCAGAACATTTCAAAGGAGTTTCAAAAATATATATGTATCTTTGTAGGGAGGAAATCAGGGCTATCAAAGCAATCCAATTGATTTCCATCTCGCCAGGCCATGTAGAGATTCGTTAGAATATAGCCCAAAAGCCGAACCGTAGCTTGGGTACTTAGCACATGTAACAATCAAACACGGACACTAGCCCACACATCATCGCTTCAATGCCTTCAGAGCTTGAAGAAAGCAAATCGAAAATTTGAAATCGGGTGCCATACTCCCATAATCCTACAGCACGGTCGTCCATCACACATGGCGATCCAATTTCTGATGTCCCTGAACCTTACAATATGTGTGAACCAAAGATCTGATGTGGAAGATATCAAACATAGGCTCCGGGCAAACACTGGGAGTATCGAGATGTAAAAATTACAAAGATCATACACCCTTAATAGAGAGCCCAAATTTATTGATATAGATTGGATTTTACTGAAGAACAGTGACTCGGCATTCAATATGCATACATTATTTCAAAAATATGAGAAAGAGAACAGACTCACCTCATACACTTAGATTAATCTGGCTGAGATAACCATCCCAGAGGAGATTAAGAAGGAAAGAACAAGAGTTTTGGAGTTGAGAACCAAACCCACGCAATAACATTACAATATCACAGCAAATCTCCTTGTCATATCCTATCATCAATGCCATAACCCATCTTTAACTACTCTCCTCCCAAGGTAGCGAGAATGTGCCAACCCATTCCTCAACCTCACTTCTCAATTGTACAATTTCTCTCTCATTTTCGCCTTCTCCAAGGTATTCCAGGAAAGCCTTAATGCTACCTGGGTTCTTCCTTCCCTTAGCCTCTGCTGCTTCTCTGGCGGTTTTATCTAGACGTTGAGTTATCGTTACAGCTCTATTTACAACATCTGCCACACGAACGAAGTCATCTGGTTGGAAACCTCGGGTGGTCATGGCGGGTGTACCCATTCGTAATCCACCAGGTTTGAGAGCGGATTTATCACCAGGTACCGTATTCTTATTTGAGGCTACACCAACGAGTTCGAGAACACGTTCGACTCGCGCACCATCGACACCTTGAGGCTTCAAGTCAATGAGGACAAGGTGATTGTCAGTACCACCAGAAACGATAGAATAACCTAGACCACCTTTGTCTTTGGGATCACCCAGACGCTTAGCAAATGCTTTTGCATTGAGCAGGACCGCTTCTTGGTAGGCTCTAAATTCGTCGCTTTGTGCTTGTTTCAAAGCAACCGCTAACGCAGTAATAGTATGGTTGTGAGGACCTCCTTGATGGCCTGGAAAAACTGATGCATTGATGGGATCCTCAAGGTTCCACATCTCTTGTTCTTTTGTCTTTGGATTGACTCTCCTTACTCCCTTTCTGAAGAAAATCATAGCACCACGAGGGCCTCGGAGTGACTTGTGTGTAGTTGTCGTAACCACATCAGCGTATTCAAAAGGTGTAGGAATTACCTTTGCTGCAACAAGACCGGAGATATGTGCCATATCAGCCAAAAGATATGCGCCGACCTTATCCGCAATTTCACGCATACGCTGGTACTCAATTAGTCTACTATATGCAGATGTACCCGCAACGATGAGTTTCGGCCTATATAATGTAGCGAGTTCCTCCAATTTAGCGTAGTCGATAAGTCCGGTCGATTCGTCTAATCGATATGGCATAGTTTCAAAGTATTTCGAGATGGCAGATATCTTTTTGGTGGGTGTTTGATATCCATGGGAAAGATGACCACCATGTGGTAAGTCTAAACCCATGATTCTATCATGTGCGTTGAGGAGCGCCGAGTATGCATAAAGGTTTGCTGGAGATCCGGATAATGCTACAGATCATGTTAGTAAGATTTCCAGACATCAGATATAAGATTTACGTTGAACATTAACACCCCATTCTGACTCCTTCAGACCGAATGTCTGGAGGGCACGGCTTTGACATAACCTCTCAGATTCATCGATAAATTCATTCCCTCCATAATATCTTGCCCCCGGATATCCTTCAGAATATTTATCTGCCCAAAAGTCAGTATTGACTCATCCCCCACTTCACGCATATACATACTCTGCATAACACTTCCTAATGCATCCAGAACAGCTTGTGATGTAAAGTTTTCAGAAGGAATGAGGTTGATAAAATGTTTTTGCCTTCGTTTTTCCTATACGTCAATGATTTTAGCCTCTGTGAGGTTTATATATGGAGGAATTGTGTCGTACATTTTGTAGGATGCTGAAGACTGCTGGATCTGCGTGTTCGAGGTCTGCTGCGAGTAACTACATTTAAAGAATCAGTTAGTATCCATAATCCAGAATCAATTGACTAAATTCGTACCTTTTGTTGACTCTCCGCAGTCATACGACTACTAGTCGCATTTCTTCTAACACCACAGATTGGAACTGCCACTCTATTTGCAGTGGCAGCCCTGAAGACGGATCTCGAAGCCCCTTTTAATAGAGACATGACTTCCTATATGATCAATTAATCGTACAATTCCCTTATCGAATCCAAATAATGACTCACCACTTCAAGTTTTGAGCAATTGCTTGAAATCAAACTAAAGCTTTGTTCATCTATGAAAATTGACTCGTACCACATCAAAATTCCCCGCCATTTGAGATAAACGCGCTAATGCTCAATAGGTAAAGCGTCTTAACTCGAACTGTCGCACCTAAGGAGCCCCCCCTGGAGGGATTGATATCATAAATTGCGAATTCACATCCTATCTCGAATCTTCTTCTTCTTCTTCTTCTTCTCCTCCTCCTCCTCTCTCTCCTTACACAACTAAAATGGAGATGAGGAGTAGCTATTATTTTGACAGATGCAGATCTCTTTGAAAGAAGGGCGATGTTGATATGTCTTGAGCTCACATAACCACCACTTCAGGGACAATGTGTAAATATCTGATCCATTAGACTGTATAGTTGTTGTCATTTGTTTATTCTAATATGTTTTTGTATTGTGTTATGTTATGTTATTCCTATTTTCACTTGCACGCTTACGATCCTCCAATTCGATGTTCCTATTACTCGTTTTCTCTCTTCAATTTGATCTTTTTGAACCTTTCTCTATACCCGTTTATTTGATAATTATTTCCTTACAATGGAGTAAATCAAATTAGTTATGGAAGTAGAGGCTGTTCTCATGCACACATTTGTACTAATAGTTTCTTGCTATGAAATCTACCTTGGGATACTTACTTTTGCGTCGTGCTGGAGGTTCACTTCACTTATGTTTTATTCCCTTCATTTTAAATCAATTATAGAAGAAAATATAATCAGAAATGATACATTTATGTATAACAGAAGACGCCAAAGAAAAACAAATGTTGAATACCTTCGAACAAATTGTCAGCCATCAATATTGATGGTACTTATGTAGTAGTGTTAGATACAATACAATGACGTAGAAGCTAGCAATTTGATCATACCGTGATTGATAATCCAATTAAGAAACATCGAAGTCTTTATCGCCAAAACCTCACGAAAAGGGCATATATTGATAGTTACTATGTAGATGTATAGATAGATAGAAATACGCAGATGCAAAAGATTGGCGGATGACATGTTCTGAAACGATTGCAATTGAGACGCTAACCCCCCGACTCTGGTATGCTATTGAGAAACTTACCATGAAACAAACTACCATTAGAAAAAACCCAATACTTAGAATGGGGAAAGTTATCTGGTATATGCTACTAACAAGGCAGTCGATCGAATGCAATCGAGTTACTTCTCACACCCAGCAATCGATATATGCCAATTTCAATATAAAGTTTCAATCCAACTTAGAATCTCGGAGTATATTGGGCAGAATGTAAATGCAATTGTCACTGAAGAATGGTATCATGAGGGACTGAGCCAATATCGTTTACACGTATGAACCGTCTGATTGGAAAAACCGATGAACACCGAAGAAATCTTGAGTGTGAAAGATCATGATACCATTGCCCGTGCGATAATGCAAAATGCCAATAAAGGACATCAAAAGCAACCGGCCAGTATTATAAACCTTGCCAGATACACTCCACTTGCCACCACGCTACCACCTCAAAAACCCAACCCTTTACTTTGTCTCAGTCTCCTCTTCCTCGCCGAACTGAGCTGCCTTCTTGGCCTGGTTACGTTCTTGTTTTCTCTCACGGGCAGCCTTGGTCTTCGCACGCTTAGCGTCCATCTCCTCCTTCAAGAGTCTCTCGCGTGCCTTCTCAGCCTTGGCTCTGTGGATCTGTTTCAATTCGTCAGTTCCTGACTCCAAATACTCAACAATAATTTAATAACTTACGTGCTCAACCAAAGCACGCTTGTGCTTGAAGGTGTTACCCTTGCTGAGATGGTAAAGTTCGTGGTAAAGATGTTTGTCGATCTTGCCACTGGCACGATACTTAACCAAAAGACGTCTGAGGACTCTTAGACGGCGCATCCAAACGACTTGGCTATAAATCAATCAGTCCTATGTCCTCTCCCAACATTATTCCCAAATATTTTTGTCCTTCGAATCGGGTGGCGTTGCGTACCTTGGCATACGGGCATCGGCGGTACCCTTTCTCTTACCGAAACCACGGTGTCTACCAATTCTTCGTGCGGCAGTGAGTTCACGAGCGCGGGCGCGAGAGTGCATGGTGACTGGCTTGCGGATGATGAGGCCATCACTGACGAGTTTGCGGATGGTTTGACGGGAGTTGGCGTTGGAGATTTCGCTGGTCTCGTTGGGGTCGAGCCAGATCTTGCGTTTTCCGCAACCGACGACGGAGGCCGCCAGACGCTTCTGGGTTCGGAGATTGACCCTATCGTGATAAATTTGAGTCAGCTTTTGATGTTATAGAGTCATGACGCTTCGATCGTTTCAGGGGATCCGCAGCGCAACTAAATGAACCGCAACTGATGGATTGAAAAAAATGAGAATAGCTAGCAACAGCATGAGCTTACATCTTGACTGAATTCGATGTCGTCGGGGGTGGTCGTCGGGTATTGTCGATTGTCGATATGTCGTTGGTGTCTACAGAGGTTGAGGGGAAGTTTTTCGGCTGTGTTTCCACTAGCTGACTAATCGTCAAAATCGGGGCTTTGTGCCCTACACTCAATTTTCTCCAAAAGAGAAAAAAAGAAAATCGATGAAATACCAAATTTGAGAAGAAAACCTCTCACAAAGTCAACGAGTAAATATTCAGGTATTTTCTCAAGCTGGGCAAAGTTATCAAATATCATAGTAATTAAAACACATAATTCTTAAAGACGTCAAGACAAGGAATGGGTTGAAACCCTTATTTCTTGACCAATCACGTGAACATATTAGTACCTTCAATTGCTACCTCATCTGGAGGAGAGAGTGTATCAATTATCAAGACAGAGAAAAGAGTGCAGTTAGATTTTGTATGAATTATGTCATTCACTGTTTATGATATCTATCAACGTTCAATTCGTTTGTACTTATTTTCGTCGCATTTGAGACACATTCCTCCTCAAGCGTCAAATTCCTTTTCCCCTAAATCCACCTTTCCAATACTTGAAATCTCTTTTTCGTCATCAATTTCATCATTAGAAAGTCCCAAACCACCTTGACCACCTTCTGCTTCTTTTCTTTCGCGTGCGGTACTGCCCAATCTCAATGCAACCCTTTTGAAGTAATCCTGCATACTTCTCTTCTGATTTGGAGGCAATTCCTGAGCTGCAATATATTTCTCGAACACTCTACCTTCTTCCTCGACAACGTTGAAAAGTGCCAAGAATGCTGCCTCTGCTGCTAACTTTATAGGAATAATAGGGTCCCGCACACTTGCAAACACCGGAATAGCGAGTAGCGGTAGATGTGGTCGTACTGCGTCAGGCTGATGGCGACAAATGGTTCGGATTACCACCAGTGCTAATCTACGGGCGTCTGCAGAATTTCCTGGCTGAATCAGGCCTGCTAACGATACAAAAAATGGCTTAGTCACTTCGAACTCATGGTTGGCGGTCTCGGCAAGAAGGTATTTGCCCGCAGCGAGGATACTATTCTCCGATACAAAATTCTACAAAACAATCAACATTAGTTCTACTCCAAGAGCTTGTTAAGGGTATACTTACATTTTTGCTGGCCATACCTTGACAGATGACTTCTGGTAAGTCATCCGCGAAGGCAGTCTCTGTCAGTGAAGAGGGTGCCTCAACAAGGACCGCGTTCAGAGCAAGAACTGTTGATTGAGTAAAGTGAGTCGTGACGACACGGTTTTTGATTAGGCCTGCAGAATTTTCGTGGGATAGGTTCTTAATAAGGGCTCCCAATAATCTAGCATTGGTTATGGCCATAGAAATATCATTGTCCTCGGTATCAGTATCAATTAAACCAAGCACTGCGCTGCGTGAAGCTTCGCCCATGTTGGCACCAGCTTTACTGATAACCTCGTATAATGCTTTAAGCATTGCATTTCTTACCCCAGAATCAGAAGTTCTTGATCCCGTGACTAGTTCTGCTATCAATGGGTCGATTCTTGGAGTCAAAGTGATCAAAGTGCCTAGTGCTTTAGCAGCTCGGGTTCTAAGCACCTCACTCGAAGTATCAGCTAAAGATTTGGCAAATGTACGCTGTAGTTGTGGTAAGAAAGGTTTCAAGAAGGTCGGAATCTTCTCTAATAAGTTGTTCAGCGTCAAAAGAATAGCGGCTTTGACATCAACAGATCTTTCTGACACCACCCGAATGAGCGGACCAGTAATCTGAGTAACAAATGGCTTCAAGGAGTCTCCACTTGTACGATCAACAATATCTGATATAGCTAGAGCTGATTGAGTTCTTTGTTCTGGTGTGCCGTTCATGAGACCCTGTAAGAAGATCGGAAGGATTGCGTTGATACCTTTGGGAAGGCCAAATCCAGGTAGGTTAGCCCCAGGTACACCAACTTGATTCAGAACTTGTCGAGTAGAGAAGACGAGGGCTTCCATTTCTTCTTTTTTCAAGTGTTTTGTAAACTCAGAAAGTGCTGTCCAAGCAGCCTTCACAACTTCCGAGTCTCTATCATCAAAGGAGACAAGTAAAGCCCGTACAATATCTTGGTTGTATCTAGAGTAATCCACTGTAGCCGCAGTGAAGAATTTGGCTAAGCGGTAGTCTACGTTTGCTCTTCTACGATGATCGTCATGTTTCACCAATGTAAGAAGAACATTCATGGCCACATTAAGACCATCGAATTCGTCAACTGAAAGAATGACTGTGTCAAAAGATGACTCAAGATCTGCCTTAAGTTCGTCATCCTTGCTGGCAATGATATTGTCCATTAAAGAGTTAAGTATGCTTGGTAATCGCCGCGACATGGCTGCTCCAGCAACTGTAGAAAGCGATGCGAGAGCTTTAGCATTGAAGGAAGATATAGGGGACGTGATCAAAGTAGGAATGAGGTTGGGAAGGATGATATTCGATCTTGTCGTCTCAGTCAACAATGTCAAAAGGGCAGACAGTGCATTTTCGGCCTCATCTTCGGTACGAAGTAAACTGAGGAGATGAGGTAAGACTTGATCAACCGCCTTTTTGCCTAGTATCTGCTGTAGAGAGTCAAAAGCCTCAGCTGCTGCTTCTCTGACATCATCATCCGAATCGATTAAAGCGACTCGAACAACCGATATGAGGGTCTTCTCGTGGTCTTCTAATGCCTCAGGCGAGGCTGATGAGATCAATTCTCGCAGGGCAATGCATATTCCTTGCTTGGCATCTGTATCTGTAGAGGTTTGCAAGCCTTCTTCTAACGTTGGGAGTAGTGTTGCAAGAACACCATCTCCTGCTTTACGGATCAATTCGCCCAGCGCATTGCCTGCAATAACCTTCTGCTCCAGGTTGGAACTTCCCAGTCTTCGGATAATGAGTTGTGAGAGGGTAGGGATGAGTTCCTTGAGGGTTCTGGGACTGGCCACAAGGGCTTTCCATACGTTGACTGCTGCTGTCCGCACGAGTCCAGAGGTATCGCAGCGGCAAATGTATAAGGAGGATAGTACCTTATTGCGCTTCTCTTCACCAAGCACTTCTAGTAAGGATGCACCTGCCTCTTGTGCACCATCTTCAACTTCATCCTGTTCTGTATTTGCACTGATACCTGTTAAGTTGAACAAGAGATCACCCACTAATTCGACGGAGCTTAGACGAATTCTATAGTTATCGTCTGCAAGACCCCTCTCAAGTTCAGGAAGTAGGAGGTCAATGGCTCTAGTGGCAAAGTTCTTGACAAGTAGACGACCAGCTCTCAAAGAGGTATCACGAATAGACTCAACATCATCAGCAAGCCCAGACAAGATAGGTGGAATTATCTTGCTAAGATAGTTTGCGAAACTATTGCCAAAGCAGACAGGCAAGAAGATAAAGAGCGACATAAAACCTTCACGAACAGAGGGTTTAGATGACGCAACGTTTTGTAAGATGGTGGGCAAAGTCTCTTCGAGTCGAGACGTTCCCAATCCAGCAAGTACTTCACTAAGTGCCTGGGCAGATCCGAGTCGATCACCGGCACCAGTATCTGACTTGAGTGTCTGCATAAGACCTGGAATGAGGTCAGGAAGAGCATCTTCTCCTAATTTCTCAATCAAAGAACCTAGTGCTTTAGATGCTGTTGCACGAGTCGTTGGAACAGGGTCAACAATTGCAGTTTTGAGACCAGCAACCAAGATTGGTAGATGCGCTACCAGGTCTTTCCTTTCTGTCAAATGAGCAAGACTGCCAATGACCTGTGCGGATTTGCGTTTAGTTGCAGATCGATCGCTCAATCCTCGCTCCAGAATACGAACAACAAGAGCCAGTGAAGGGGCATCAAGATAGTGAACAAACGACACTTTAATAAGAGAGTCCAATGCGTCATCCGTGTATTTGGTGGGGTCACTGAGAGCTTTCAGAAGGACATCGACAAGACTCTTGATCTCAGGATTGTTGATAACTTCTCCAAAGCGCTTCAAACTTCGATTAGCAGCAAGACGGACTTCCTTGTGACTGTCGTTGAGGACTCCTGTTAGTGGCGGGATAATCTCAGGAAGACTTTGAGCCAATTGTTGTGGATCAAGGTATGCCATTGCACCAAGAAGATCGCATGCTCCTTTTTTGCTTCGCCATTGTTGATCGTCCAATCCTTCCAAAAGAGTCGGTAAGATCTGCTTCACTCCATAAGAGCTCAAACTTGCGAAACATACTTTTGCAGCAGCCAAACAAGCCTCACGAACATCGGCGCTTGAATCGCCAAAACTTGTGAGTAGTTGAGGTACAATTTGGATAACATAAGGCTCAAATATTCGACCTAATATCATCGAAAGAAGTTCGTAAGCCAGCAAAGCTCCTTCTCTGTGATTAACGTCCTTTTTGTTATCAATCGCGCCTTTCAAAGTGACCATGATCCGAAATTCTCTTAGTGCGGAAATACCTTTCCCGTGAACAAGTCCAGCAAGACCATATGCTGCACCACGTCGACCAGCATACTTTTTGGAATTGAACAATCTATCGAGAACTAGCTGAACGTAATCAGAGGCCTTCTCGCTCGAGGCGCGAACGAGGGGAGGTAAACACTCTGCCACAGCATACTGCACAGTTTCAGAAGGCGTGCTCAAAGTTTCTAAGAGTCTTTCAACCACCTTCGGCACTCGTGAATCACCTTCCTTCAGATGACGCGCCAAAGCTCCATACATAATGATGACAGCCTCGTTAACTCTGTCGGCGAAGTCAGACCCTTTGTCAGGTGTTTCAAGTGTGCGCTCAAACGTCTTCATCAATTCTTCGACTTTATCCTTGCCATGAATGGCTATGATTGCAGTGGCAGATTCGACCATTTCTTCTCTGACCGCCGGGTTCTTGTCGCCGAGTGGACCTCGTTCAATCAAGAAATCGAGGAATGGATTGAGTAGCTGTGGTTCAAACACAGATGCTAGTTCTCGGAAGGCAAGTGCAATACCATTCCTCGCTTCCCATGGATCCGACAAATCAATTTTCCTGGGCATGCCGTATTCATCGAGTTGGGGCACTCGTGGCTTGGCTAGCTCTTGATAAGAGGATTGCAAACGTTCTAGCACTCCTTCAAAGGTGGAAGGCTGGATATTTACAGCTTCAGCTAGTGATCTTGCAGCAGCACGTCGAAGCTGCTTATCAGCGCTCTCAAGATATGGTAACATGCGGAAAGGGGAATCGGTTGATATTTTAAACTCGCTTTCTTCCCATATTTCCCGGCCAAGCTCAATGTTCTCATCAACATCATCATGACATGCTAGCCATACCTCATTCGAGAATTCGAGTTCGCTCATGTCGATCTCCGAGCTTATCGATTGCAATACTGAGGTTCGTACAGCAACTTGTGGCACAATAGCTCCACCAGCGAGAATAAAAATTTCTTTTTCTGTGATATTCGGTGCGATACATCTGCACAAATCTGCTAGGCAGTCCTTGATTACTTTGTAGTGTTGATTGTAAGCTTGCATTGATGATATCAACGCCGATAGAACCTCATCACGTGGCACAACAATGTCAGAGCAAGCATCGGTGTGAAACGAAAGAAATTCCAGAGCAAGAACTAGTTGAGCATCGGCATCATCACTCTCGCCGAACCCTCCGTTCTGAAGCACCAAGAAAATAAGAGGAAGAATATAGATGAGAGACACCGTATCAAAGGGGCGTTGCTCAGCGGAAAACCTCAAGCGATACAGTACACGAGTAATGAGTGCACCAAGCGGCTCCTGTATCAAGGAGGAAGGCAGATGCGGAACATTCATGGCTCTGAGTGTTGCCAGGCCAATGAATGGTCGGAGTATACCTATGCGGCTGGAGAGTCTTTCTGCACAAAGAATATAAGCATCTGGAGCTGCTGTACCGGTTACAAGACCAGCTCCAGCATTTATCACGTTCACCAATGCTCTCACAGCAGGTCCCATCCACAAAGCAGCCTCCGTTGGTGGCCCAACAGCAAGACTTTTAATAATGCCAACTCCGCGAAGGAGCTTCGATTCTATGTGTCGAATTTGGAGACGAATTCCTGCCTCTTTAGTCAACTGTGCTTTCACTTTGGCAGTTTCTTCGGGAGTCAGCTTTTTCTGTTGCCCCTTTTTCTTAGCAAGTTGAGCACGCAGATCTTCCTCCCATTTGAGAGTATCGTAATCTTTCGTATTTTTGTTTGTCGTATATGTTTGTGCCTTTGATGCTAACACATCGACAAATGCAGTCCCCTCTGGCGTGCGAAAGATGGCCGCTTCTGTCGGTCCAACATTTGCAAGTTGAGTAGCATCAAGGTCACGCTCTATGAGCTCAACGATACGCGGTGTCATAACATCAGGTGCAACGAAAGCGAGCTCTGCTGCTGCATTGAATGCGGCAGTCTTGGTAGCAGCTGATGTTACGAGGCCCTGCTAGTTTGTTAGTAAGATTTAAATGAACTGAACAATGTGCTGCTTACTGTTTCTTGAATGTTCGTAATATCGAGAATTTGCTTCAACAGTGCATCGCCATTCGTTCGAGCAAGATTTCCAGGATCAACCTCAGTCTTTAGGCACAGATCAATCCAGTTGACCTTTGGTAATAGCTCAGGCCGTGAAATTATTAACAATGATATCATCTGATTATTTACAATCGCCTGGTCTACGTTACCGCCACGGCGAGTGATTTCAGCGGGTGCTAAACAAATAGCTTTTAATACCAGATGAAGATTTTCACTACCAGTTTTTGCGGAAGCTGCAGCACTATCCTTCTCGTTGAGTTCAATAGATTGTAACCACCTCCATAAACCAGCGACTATAATTTTGAATACATTACCCGGAAACTTGACGTATATCTGAGAAAGTAACTGAGAGGCATGCCTTCTAACTTCATGGGGGACATTTGGAGAACAGATACAGAATATAACAGCATGCGACCAAGCAATAGCCGCGGCAGATTCTGGTATAAGTGTACTGAGCTCAGCCGCAAAAGCAAAGAGTGCTCTTACGAACCATGTAAAGTCGCCGTGTCCCGAAAGTTTACTGTAAATACGGGGATTTAACAAGAATGACGGCTTTGGCTCTGTGGACAAGGCTTGTTGAGCTACTTGAGCCTTCTTTAGCCCAGCCTCAATTTTTGGGCTTTCGGCAACCGTCAGCTTGGACTGAGAAATAGCTGCGAAGACGTATGCAGCAGTAATGAGACCCGACTGAGCTGCAGGTATAGAGTTTGTTGTAACTTCTTGCCATATATCTAACAAGGCCGTGATGGTCTCTTCTGCTAACAATTTTGACTGGGGTAATTCATGTATTTCGGTGTCCCAAAACAATTCACCGAGGCGTAAGGTCCACAACTTTTTCATGGGCACTTTCTTGTCGGAAATGCCTTTCACAAACGCACTAATGATTGACTTATCCAATGCAAACTCGTGCTCTACTCGCTTATGGAGGTAGTGTAGCAATGCAGATGTCTCCGCAGAAAGTGCAAGCTCACTTGCTTCTTTGCTGGCAGTTGTTGCAAGCCCAACAGCTGCCGACACGTTTGATTTGGAGACAGGCAGAACTGCAAGCATCTCGGAATAATTTGCTCTTTGATCTGCGGCAGACACCTTACCTGTTTTCAAAGGTGTCAATATGTCGTCTGATACCTGAGCTATAGCAGTCTCATCATAGCATTTGGGTATAATTGCTCTAAATGCCGAAAGTGCCCCTTGGCGAATTGACGGGTTTGTAGACTTAATGTTAGACAAAATAGGTTTTAGTAGTTTGTTTCGCAATATGTTCGAAAGATCTATTGAGCTGGACAATGATTGAAAGAGTGGAGTAACAAGGTCGTTTAGTACAATTTCAGGAGCTCTCAGGAGGGCCTTCTCGAGTGATGGAACTATTTCGTTCTCGATATCCTCCTGAGTGCCAAATGCCACAAAGAAATCACTTAATGCACTAGCAATGTGTGGGGGTAATGGTATCCGCGAGGCTATAATCTCCCGAGTATAGAATGCGTACACTAGAGATTTCTTGCTTTCCAGAACCAACTTCGCTTGTGGCTTCCTTGCACATACGCCCGAGACTGCACCTAGCATTACGGCATTACGTGGGGATGGTTGAGCTTGTTTTGAGCTGAGTTTCTCAATACTCTCTCCTATCGCTGTCTCGAAAACATCGCTCTCAAAGATCTTCCGTAAACCCCTCCATGTAGCCTTATACGCCGAATGTCTATATTTTGACGTAACACAAAGCTCCAGTGCTTGAGAAACACACACTATTATGGGCAGCCCCCACTTGTCCCATCTATCTTTGCTAGTTGTCTCCTGCAGTATAGCACTGCAATATTCAACGAGCACAAATGCATTGCTAGAGGCCAACCCACCCTTCTTTGATTCTGCTTGTAAGGCTTGTATGAACTCTGACAATAAATCAAATGCCGCATCAGAAGCGAATATATGTCGTATGCAAAGCTGGACAGCCCGTCGCGAATCTCTATCGACGTAATAAGGGTATGAGAGGAAGAATAGTTGTAATAGTGATGGGAAGAGTTTTGAATCGAGTTCTGCGCATAATGCATGTAAGTATTTCGTTTGAGAGTGTAACCATGCAAATTCCTATAATTTCAGAGGATTTCCATACCTTTCTTCGAGAGCCTCTCCTCGATCAAGCGCAATTGTACCACACGAAGTTTTGTGGAGGAAGAAGTGAGAACACTCTTCGTATGAACAATATCTAAGTCCACCTCAATATGACCATTCATCTCCACCTCAGACATTTTGTATGGCTGTAAAGAATTCTCATGACCTGACGGCCCTTTAACAGAATTCAATTTAAGTATTAGAGGTTTGGGTATTGGGTTTTATGGAGGAGTTTATTCTGCAATCGTGGATTAATATTAAACCGAGATTTCATTTCAGGTGGGGTGCGAAATTATTAGGTCGTCATTACAGCACAGGCCGCCCCGCGTTTTGGTGTTTACCCTTAAGTTCTTAAGAAACACTTTCTCCTAACCACCAGTTCATTGCTCAATGTTTTAAGAATGGCTGGTGGAAAGAAGAAAAAGAAGCCTGCTGCAAATCCAGCCAGAGGGTTTGCCACAACTTCGATCGCATCAAAACCAAAAGCGGAAGCCCTAGAAGCTGAAGCTCAGAAGGACGATACAAACGAATCCGCCAATGTATCTGAAAACAACCCGAAGAACCAGCCGAATGTTGAAGTTGCAGATAAGAAGACTTCAGACCAAAGGTCCGATTTGACTCCTGAAGAATTTGAAAAGCAACTAGAAAATTCCGAGCTTCAAATCCTCGTTGAAAAGCATTCGCAAAAATCGAAACGAGATGCTCTCCGTCAAAAATCCCGATTAGAAACCGACCGCAGACTTTTGCGAGGTCAAGCAGAAAACCTTAGCACAAGAAAATGGCTACCTCCCGAAATTATGGAGGAAATTTTGGACTTAATTAAAATGGAAGGACGTTCTTCAGGACCAGCGACAGATGCAGCTACGCTCAAGCAAATATCCGAAGAGGAGCTAACAATACGCCTTTGGACCTTACAACAATCACTTGTTGGAGCTGGATTTTTACTGGATAAAGTTATGTCTGCCTTACAACATGTTTTGGACATCTCAGACAAGATTGGTAGTAGCAACAAAGATAACATATGGGGGTTGGAAGAATCTCTGGATTGGCTTTCTCGCGAGTGTTTGAGGGATGAGCTGCCAGACTATCAGAACTCAAATCGTAAACTTGGGTCTGCTCCAAAATCCCAAAATGGTATGTTTTTACGCAATTTGTGGGCTTCTTCTGTTGCATACTAATCGTATGTTTCTCAGAAACACCATCCGACAGCCCCATGGCTTCTGGAACAACAACACCAAGAATTGAATCAGATAATCGTCACATTACGCCTTCTACAATGAATGGGGGGCATGGCTCTCGAGTTGAAAAGAAGCCAGAAGTTAGCAAAAAGGTCAAGATAGAATATGACAGCGATATTGATCCGGATGACCTCCTTCCAGTGTATTTGGAAAGCAAAGAAAAGTTGTTTATGATACAGTCATGTAAGCCTGATGGCCGTCAGAGTGGTAAAAAGAGTGCCCATAAATCAATGAATGGGAAACCAATGGACGCCGAGTCAACAAAATTAGCAAGGAAGATAAAGAAGATTGAGGATGATGTTTTATTTGACAAATACGTCGCGGAACAACAATGGGAAACTCGCCGGATACAACTTGAGAGAGATGCGGCTGCACATCGTGCGTTAGAACTCGTTGCAAATCAGGAGAAACCTGCAGAAATTGAGACATCGATAGACTCGGATGATGAGGTCAGTCGCGAAGCAGCTGAAATTGGAAAAGCTATGCTTGAGGACACTGGTAGCGATGACGATGCCGCACTCGCCGATCTGTTCGCTAGTCTACCAGTCACCGAAGTAGACCCTTTGACAGGGAAGAGCAGTACAGTTATTAACGGGAGTAATGGCGTTAAGGTCACAATCCAAGATTTTGGGAAATGGACAGGTGTTAACCCAACTAGAGTGCTGGAAGAGGCATGTCGAGCGAGGTGAGATCAGGCATGTTCTTCCGATATAGAACCGCTTTGTTAACAATCACAGGGACTCATCCGCAAAACTTACCTATACTCTCCTTTCTGACTCCAATTTCTCACATCGGCACAGTCTTCGAATCACCTGGTCCAAGCCCCAGGAGCCTCTTGCAAGCACCCCTCTGTCTCAGGTTGAATATATCTCGTCGTCTAAGGTTCAGAGCTTTACAATGATATCCATATCTACACCTGACTCTCGCCAATCTGAAGCATATATTGCCACAACTGCTTTATTCCTTGTTTTTGGGTCATCAGCAAAGGAGGATAAAGTATCCCTACGCTTACCAGCTACATGGCGTGATCTATGGGCCGAATTTGCTGAAATCAAAAAAGAAAAGTCAGACGAAGAAGACCGCAATGCTATTAGAACTTTCCGTGATATGGTTCGTGCAAAACGCGACCAAGAACTAGAAGACGGCGTCTTGATACGCGGTGCTTTCCGAAATCGAGCATCTACTCGAGTAGCCGATATCAATGATGAACCCGCGATGGATAAGAGTGCAAGATCAGGCTACACTCCGGAGACATATCAAAAGATATGGGATGAAAAATCCTCATCACAAAACTATCAAAAAATGCTTGTAAGCTCTCTATATCCTCCGTAATTCCTAAAATAGTTACTGATCAAAGATAGCAATTTCGCATGCAGCTTCCAATGTGGTCCTTTAAGGACGAGGTTCTCGGGGCTATAGATCGTTCGCAAGTAGTTATCGTTTGTGGGGAGACCGGGTGGTAAGAAGCATTGCATCGCATAAATGACAGCACACTGAAGATTGCTAATTGACTTTGTAGTGGGAAGAGCACTCAGGTTCCTGCATTTATTCTCGAGCATGAATTATCAAGGGGTAAACCCTGCAAAATATATTGTACAGAGCCTCGACGTATTTCTGCAATCTCACTTGCTCGACGCGTCAGCGAAGAACTTGGTGAACGGAAAGCCGATCTTGGTACATCACGGTCATTAGTGGGCTATGCCATTAGACTTGAATCCAATACATCAAAGGAGACTCGTTTGATCTATGCTACAACAGGTATCGTAATGCGGATGTTGGAAGGTTCAAATGATCTTAGGGACATCACGCATATCGTACTTGATGAGGTTCATGAACGGACGATTGATAGTGACTTTTTGCTTATTGTTCTTCGAAAACTTATGGTGCGCAGACCCGATTTGAAGGTTGTTCTCATGTCTGCCACTGTGGATGCAGATCGATTTTCGAAGTATCTAGATGGTGCTCCGGTGCTAAATGTCCCTGGACGTACCTTCCCTGTTCAGGTCAAGTATCTGGAAGACGCTGTTGAGCTCACTGGATTCTCCCTTGATAATGGCCTCCAAGAAAAATATACCGATCTGGATGACGACATTGACCTTGGAGACGGAGCCCTAACTGAGACTGCTAAAAGTGAAAGTACAAAGTTACTTCGAGGCTATAGCAATAAAACCCGCAATACAATTGCCCAATTTGATGAATATCGTATTGAATTTGATCTAGTCACTCAATTAATTGCAAAGATTGCAGTTGATGATCGACTGATAATGTATAGCAAAGTAAGCTGCCCTCCTGTAAACTTGGATTTCAACAAGTTCTGTCATCGAAATCTTTCAATCATTGCCGATGAAAAACTAATCGTTTAAAGGCAATTCTCGTATTTCTTCCAGGTATTGCCGAAATTCGACAACTGAATGATATGCTGCTCGGTCATCCAGCATTTTCATCGGAGTGGTATATATACCCGCTACATTCGACCATTGCTAGTGAAGACCAAGAGGCCGCGTTTCTTGTACCGCCAGCTGGCACCAGAAAGATTGTTCTGGCCACTAACATAGCAGAAACGGGTATTACTATTCCTGATGTTACTTGTGTCATTGATACTGGAAAGCATCGCGAGATGAGGTCAGAAGACAAACGCTTGCTCAACTAGTTCTATTACTGATATTTCCTCAGGTTTGATGAAAGGAGGCAGCTCTCTCGTCTATTGGAAACTTTCATTAGCAAGGCGAATGCTAAACAGAGAAGGGGTAGAGCTGGACGAGTACAGGAGGGCCTGTGCTTCCATCTTTTTACAAAATATCGACATGATGCATTGGTAAGTCAATCCCGGCACCGACCCTACGATCTGTCCGTAATATTATTCTACCTTTTCTTTGGGAAAACCTCTGATTGTATTTCATGATCTTATCCCAAATACTAACAAACGACTTTCTCAAGATGGCTGATCAGCAAACTCCCGAGTTCCTTCGTCTCTCACTCCAAGATCTTGCCATTCGAGTCAAGATTTGCAAACTTGGAGGAATTGAGGAGACTCTTGGGGAAGCATTGGACCCGCCTTCCGCCAAGAACATTCGCCGTGCCATTGATGCATTAGTCGATGTAAGAGCGTTGACATTAGGTGAAGATTTGACACCTTTAGGTATTCAGTTGGCAAGACTACCACTCGATGTTTTCTTGGGGAAGCTTATGCTTCTCGGAAGTGTGTTCAAATGCCTTGATGCAGTGGTCACAATTGCTGCAATACTATCCTCAAAATCGCCTTTTACGGCTCCTTTTGGAGCTCGTGCACAAGCAGACACTGTCAGGCTTGCCTTTCGAAAAGGTTGGTGTTCTGGAAATCCCAATCTACCAATTTGGTGGACGTTCATTAATTATTCATAGGTGACTCCGATTTGTTAACTGTATATAATGCGTACTTGGCTTGGAAGAAGGTTTGCATTTCCAATGGCTCTGAGTATCAATTCTGTAGGAAAAACTTTCTCAGTCAGCAAACTCTTTCAAACATCGAGGATTTGAAAGGCCAATTGTTGGTTTGTCTCGTAGACTCTGGGTTTTTGCTTCTCACCGAGGCGGAAAGAACAGCTCTGAATAGGTATGTGGCCAATCTTCTATTGCGGCCTACTTTTTCTAACAAATTAGAACACGATATTCAAGTCGACGACGACAATTCTTTGAAATTCCACTCCGAGTCAATGTCAACAGTGACAACGACATCATTGTCACATCAGTAATTGGTTGGAGTTTCTATCCAAAACTCCTTATAAAAGATGGAAAAGGTTTCCGCAACTGCGCAAACAATCAATCCATCAGCCTCCATCCCACATCTGTAAATAAAGGTCGTCACGATTTGAAATGGCTATCGTACTATCATATCATGCAAGCAAAACAGTAAGATATATCTCAACTCACCTTCCGATTCGTTGCTTATATTTCAGGTTCTACAACGCCCACGAAACAACGGCCGTGGAAGAATTTTCAATTGCCCTTCTTTGTGGAGATGTTCGCTGCGATGTAAGTTTTGTTCTTTCTTGTTTCGTCACACGCTGACAGTATCTCAGATGTATGCTGGTGTCTTCATACTGGATGGTAATAGAGCTCGATTTGCAGTTTCGGACTGGAAAACAATGCTCGCTATCAAAACAATGCGCGCTCGATTACGAGATATACTTACACGGTCATTCAAGACCCCCGGGAAACCTCTAACAACCCAGCAGCAGAAATGGATGGAACTTTGGCAGAAGATCTTCTCTCAAGACTTCAAGGAAAAATAGCATGAGATTGTTTCATATAATGGCAGTTATTTTGAGTAAAGCGCAAGAGCAGGCTCATAAGATACCTAAAAGTACTGTACTATATTTTGTCAAATGAAAGGCAAATTGGCTTAAGCTTCGCTTCAGTAGGAGTCGACTACTATTGTTTTGTGAGTAAAGGTATACATAAATTGGTTAAGATGAGCACTTCATATTGGGTTTCAATTTCATACTTGATCAGATCGGGGCTTGGATTAATCATACATGCATCATAATAGTGTATTGATTTTTTGTGGCAAATTAAGTGATTATTTTCCCTTTATGAATACTTGTTATATGAAGTCATTAGACTATGGGTAAACCTCAATCTAATGTTGATAATCCAGTAGTGTTCTTTGCAATCTTTCATAGGGAATGGAAAATATCTGAACCTCACTCCGTCCACTGTATCTTAAGAACTGGATCTTAAACGATTTTCGGTACTCCCCCTCTCCCCCCCCCCCCCCGAAAACGAATTCACAGAGTAGCATTAACATCCTTGATAACTCACAACAACCACAGCATCTCCTAATGCCATTGCAGAACCATAAATAATAACCCCAAATCATCATACCATCTTTGGCAGGGAACACATACCATCAGGAACAACCTCCCTTACAAACCCCCGAATATTGCAGCCCCCAGGACCAGATACCTCCAGTCTTCCGATCTCAGTGGCTACATTCACAAGCATAATGCTTGGGCCATCTGATCTGTTGACTTTCGCGCGCTCTAATCTAGCTCTTCCTTCATCTCTATCATTACCGTTCCGGAAAGAAACAGCCACCATCTCACGAAGCGAAGATGCAGATGATTTCGATGAGTTATAATCTTGAAGAGCCTGTAATCGACCAGTCTCACTGTCTTTCCTAGATCCTTTCCAATTGTTTCCGTAACCATATGAGCGTAGGCTTCCATCTTTCATAACTTTCGTGCTCATTGTATTTGGTATTCTCATAACGTCAGGGTGCCTGAGTCCAGGAGAGTTTGAGGCGGCGGATTTGCGACTCGATGGACTTAATATTGGTGATGAACCGCCTGAGCCTAGGTCAACAGAGCCAGTGCGACGCAAACTTCCAGTGCCTATCAATCTTGTATCAAAGTTCGAAGATTGGCCATATCCGCGCATAGAGTTATCAAAAGAACGATGTACATTGTGGAAACTTCGAGCACCATTGTCGAATCCTTCAAATCCATTGTTGCAAGCCTCATTAATATCGCCAGAAACTGAAGTTTTATGCCTGTCGAATCGATTTCCTCCTCTTCGCTGCGCCGTGGAAAGTTGCTCCTGGCTTTCCGGGTTTGATTGCGGATGGTTGGGATTAAAAGGACGGTCTAATCCAAATTGTCGAGCCTTACTAGGTGCATTTCCACGGGTAATCTGGCCCCAGCTCCAACTGCTTCCTTCCGTTGGTGCCGTCATCAATGGAACAACAATCTGAGGCGTGTGATTTGTTTGCGGATGATCCCTCTCCATGGTTGAACGCAACTTTTTGCCTCTGTTTGTCTGAGCAGAAGTAGTGGGTTTATCTTTTAGGTTTATCATAGACCCAATTATCTTCTCTTGAGTAGGGGAGATGGTAAACTTAACGCGTTTGATGGGATCTTGCGAATATCCTACGTCGGTAGCAGACGCTATAATAACGCTTGTATCAGATTGATTTGGTCCAGAGATTTTAGTCTGGTTTGTATCTGTCGAAGTCACTACTGATGCATTACCGCTCGCGAGTGATTGTTGACTAAATTCGAGATCTTTTGTGGTGTCCATATCGGTAAAAGTTGTTGCCAGTGAATTGTCACCGACACCGAGTCGATCTACCTCAGGATCTTGCGAAATTCTCACATCAGCAGAGGTCTCCGCACTGCTAAATTTATCGACTTCAAACTCGTCCCAGCATAGTGATATAAGTTCCATAGACATGATAGATTTCCAATTTTCAGAGCCATCGAGAACATCTTGGGAGATTTGGGGGTCTAGCTCTCCTTCTGAAGTTGAAGAAGCTGCTGGACTAATTTCTGGATGTGATGATCCTGGGAACGATTCACTTAATAATAAATCTTCAGCTGCAATCAGCTTCAGTTCAGAGCTTTGGATAGGTTTCCGAGAATTTTCTTCGAACTCGCGGGCTGTGACCATGTAACTGCTTGGTAAATCATCCATGTCGACGGGTTCAGTTTCAACCTGTGTTGACGTAACACTTGAAGAAATCATTGCTGCAGGAACTGTATTTGCAGAAGTTATAGGTGCAGAAATCAAAGTTGAAGGAGGTACAGGAGGGATGGTTGGATGAAGAACTTGAAGGGGTGCGGATGTTGTAGCAGTACGACTAATTGAAGGTGACATTTTATCTAAATTTGTAGTGGGGCTCGAGG
The DNA here is from genome assembly GCA_028455995.1 of Scleromitrula shiraiana. Taxonomy (NCBI): domain Eukaryota; kingdom Fungi; phylum Ascomycota; class Leotiomycetes; order Helotiales; family Sclerotiniaceae; genus Scleromitrula; species Scleromitrula shiraiana. Next base: position 1,426,975 of record JABELC010000005.1, read on the forward strand.
AAAATAATGCTGGAGGTACGCATGCTGACGCAAGAGCATCTGCAGAGAATTCTGGACTAGTGTCGTCGTCGAGATCGATGAGCGATGTTCCAAATCTGGATATTAACCAATCTTGTGTCTCCTTGATATTGGAAACAAGATCTTCCAACTCAGGTCCATTTGTAAGAGGACTTCCTACTCCTAGTTGAGGAAATCGACGATTGATAAAATTTCGAGCAGCATGATTCATAACAGCATAGTTGGTGTGAGGCTATTTACATTGATTAGCATGTAGTTACACATCAGTGATATTGAATTGCAACCAACATTGATCAGTTGAGCAGGAATTCCATCAAGGAGACGTTTTTCGAAAGATGGGACGCCTCTGAAATTTATTGGAACATCACACATCTCAAATTCCCCAGAATTGTAGCTTTCTACGGCATATTGGTACTGATTGAGACATTGTGCATGATTATGATTCTTTCCCCCCTGACCCATCTGCCCTTTAATGACTGGTGTAACTGATGTATTTGTAGTAGCCCCCATGTTCAGTGCGTTCATAGAGTAAATGTAGTCGTTGCGTGCTAATAGCGATATCTGAATCAATTTCGACAAGACAGTGAATAGGCTAGTGTTCTGATTATATATGGTACACAAGATTCGTTGTAGGATGTCACAGACGTTGAATGAATTTTGGGCGTTCGGAGACAATAGCCGATCACTTCGTTAGAAGAGACCAATAAAGGAGTTGGATTTATACTGTTATACCGCTGATCTCTACCAAAATCATTATAAGAGAGATGACCTGGATATTTGCCCTGTTCAGACTAGTATTCTTGCAGTTGCTAGTTTTGAGTAGGACTGAGAACCGTGGCTAGATTTTCTCGAATATTCGCATGTAAATCGCTATATTTCTCCTCTCTATATTGACTCGAAGCTCCTTAAGTGTGTGTTTGCCGACGCATAACCTCTATTATAGAACGAGTATGAGTTAGGAAGGAGTGAAAATAGCTTTAGCTGAATCTAATAGATGTCGCAACGAGAGAATTTGGTGATGAAACGACGTTGTTGAACGATGATTGATCGAAAGCTTCTTGAGTTTAATTTTCCTAATATTTTTTCACCGGAATTAGAAGGATTATGAGGGGTGAAAGGGGGTGAAGAAAGGTTGATTCATGTTCACTGCGGATAGGTTTGTATTCACAAGGATTATAATAGCAATAAGAGGCACAAACTACACACCTGTAGCGTTCGTACAAATCATCCAAATGTCCTCCTCTACTAATATACCATTAGTTATAGCAAGTCGACAATTTGGAGTCAGTATTGAACTCGTGGTGGTAGAAGCTGAGGTTGGCCAATAGAGAAAAACAAGGAGTTATGAGAAGGTGTCCAGAATATTCTATTATAAAAATCTAAGATATTGCTGCTTCTGGCAGATAAACACTTTTAATATCTCTTGCACTACATAGATTGATGACTAGGAGTAATATCATAAGCCAAGCCAATGCATTTTAGTTGGAAGATGGAAAGGATATAAGAAAACTGCCATGAGGATGCATTCGTTATTGAAGCTCGTATTTGCAGGTCGAACTACGAGTTCACCTTTGTTTATGATCCATGAGCCCAAGTACATCGGCACGTTATCAGGTACATTTGTGTAAATAATCGATGCTATTAATAGAACCAGATATCTCCCTATTTTGAATCAGAAAAAGCATATTCAATGGAAAGTTTTATAGTGTCAATGGATTGATCAGTCTTTTATTGCCATAGAAACAGCTCGAGAAAGTGAATGAAGTTCACGAGTTTGTTATAAATTGTTTCTAAATATTTCTAGAAATGGTATTCTTCGATATCTTTCGAGTTTTAAATTAACTATCTGCAACAATCTAGCATCTTAAAAACATAACAAGTTTTCTTATTAAACTTAAAAATGACAATAAAAAGCTATAGTAAGTGTCCGGATATTCATCGAAATTCCTCTCCTTTATTACACGACCACGTGATAGAACATCATCTAAGTTAAAGAGTTATAGTGACATATTATATTTACATTATATTTAAAGTACTACAGCACTGAAGAAACTATGGTGTGGTACATACACGAATTCTGAGAGCTGTGTAGATGTTGAAGATTAAGAAGAATGATGTTAGAAGACCGATTATCAACCTTGAACAATCTGTTCTGCTGAACGTTCGAACAGTGAACATACAAATCCCACAGCATCTATACAAATATTTTGTAGCTGTAGCTGAACTTTTATAGTAAAGACGTCAGATAACCAATGCGGTATCTTAAAAACAACAATATTATTAGACTCAACCTCACAGAATTGTTTAAGATGAGAATTGTAACAGCAGTGTTCACGTATTATTGCCTGATTAGCTATCTACAGTAACCAAAATTTAGAGCTTCATCATAGCAAATCACGCAAGGCTTATAAATCTATATTTTCTTATGGAAGATCAGCTACTTTGCTATACACTATTCAAGTATATAAAAGTGAAAAGGAAAGCATGACATCTAAGTGAAAAATAATAAGATGCTCATGGCAATTATTGAAATACCATGCATGGAGCTACAACTTTAGCACGCCCAACACGAAACAGCACATCCATAATTAGAAGATAAGAATCCCAAAACCAACCAACCTAAATGTCCCACGCCCTCGAAATGGGATTTTCAAACATCCAATTTCGAGTCGAACATCAAGAGGCAATAGGCAAGGTATCATCTAATCAAGTCTCCCACCAATTTCACACATCCGGTGCTCACTATCCCGTGATATACCAGATGAGATCAGATCAAGTATGAAGAGCTTATCAAACAAGAATCGTGAATCTCGAATTCTTATAAATCATACTTATATACATAGTGATGCCACATCTATTAGATCACAAAAACTGGCCTCGTATAATTTAATTATTTAAAGAATATCAAGCAAGAGTAAATTGATGCCAAGAACTCCCCAGCACCCAAATGTTGAGTGAGAACCACCGTTTTCACTACCACCACAAAATCACACTTTAGATTCACAAGCATGCTTGAAATATATGTCACGAGAAAAGGGAGAAATAGACATATCGTCAACTTGATACCTGAGCCGGGGTATTGGAGCAAGGTGTCTCGAGTCCAACGACCGTGAGCTAGTGGCTATCAGGCTTGAAGCTGCAACCTCCTAAATAAATCACTATTTGATCAAGAGGATTCTCCAAAAGATAGTTAATCTGAAACTCGTGCAAATGACGAAGTCAGGCAAGCCCACCTTGCTTGATGTACTTTGATTCTTTTCAAACTCGATGCGCAATGAGACGCACGAAGCAAACCATAACTCATCATCCACTCATCCATCGATAAAACGTCCACACTTATGAACCAATAAGTCCATCTCACCTCCAAAAGATCCACACACATCGCACGCATCGTAGAAGCAGAGGCATGTACTTATGTCCAAGTATGCAAGAGGCATGTAAACATTTATATATTTTCTTTACTCCTCCCATTGCCGCGAGATAGACGACAAGAAACTCCGAAATGAACTATGTACATTTTGTACAGCAAAGAAAATCATCATCTTCAACCAACCAGATGCTGCAGAAACCCTATTCCCTTCCCTTCCCTTCCCTTCCTTCCCTTCCCATCTTCACTTCTCCGTTTACTTTCTGTACCACATACGTGTGATTTTTGTCTGTAGTGAAGTTGCCAATTAGAAAATGTATCTCAAAAAAAAAAAAACACTAAAGGAATAAAAAAACCGAAAAAACTTACATGTCTCATCTTCTTCTGCAACTGAAAGATACCATACATCAACGCCTCACTAGTTGGCGGACAACCCGGCACGTAGATATCCACCGGAACAATCCTATCACACCCCCTCGTAACACTATAGCTATAATGATAATACCCGCCACCATTAGCACAACTGCCCATACTAACCACCCATCTCGGATCGGGCATCTGATCGTAAACCTGTCTGAGAGCAGGCGCCATCTTGTTGGTGAGTGTACCCGCCACAATCATGACATCGGATTGACGAGGCGAGGCTCGGAAAATTATACCAAGGCGATCTTGATCGTAACGTGGGGTGGAGAGATGCATCATCTCAACGGCGCAGCAGGCAAGTCCGAAGGTCATGGGCCAGAGGGAACCTTGACGAGCCCAGTTGGCGATTTGATCGAGTGTTGTTCTAGAATTTGGCAATGAAATTAGTCTTGCTCCTTCTTTCTTCATTCCTTTCTAACAGCTCTCTTGCATTTCCCTCCTTCCCCTCGGAATATCCCAATTTATTCATGCTGTATATCCTATTCGACGGGACTATAATGGACTGAACCAAGAGAAACATACAAAGCATATTGCATAACGCCCTTTTTTCCCTCCTGACTGGGTAGCGGAACCTCGCGTCTCACCTTGCCCGTAACACTCATTGGAGGTGGCGTACCCGAATTGCCTCTAGCATTCAAAGGTTCGACAGCAGCCGCTGGTTTCGAAGACGAAGATGAAATCGCAGCGATTGATCGATAAGGTATTAAAGAAGCTGATGGCTTGGCTATTATGGATTTCCACACGTTAGCTTCGTTCGTCCATCCCAATTCATTGCCACGAATAATTTCAAAAGCGAGCTTGGATGCTTGAAAGAAAAGATAAAATTCACTTACCTCGCAGAGCCAGCGCAGCCGCTGATCTGGTAGAAGATAACATCTTGCCAATTGAGATATGACAAAATATAAGAAAAGCGTGTTATGGAAAAGTAGAGGGGAGATCTTGGCTTTGGTGTCGCGGGGGTTTGCGAACTCTTGAGGTCGTCGATGTCACTACTGGTATTCTCGGTTGATTAATTCGAAAATCATGATTGGTCGAGATCATGTGACTCCGCCACCTCTCCGCAGGAGCGGAATCTTGGCTACCTGAAGGGATTTGATGGTAGTACTATATACATAGTAAGGAAATGTAATATTCATAACGTATTTAATATTCTATACATTGGCCCATAGTTATATTTTGTCTATCCAATCATACCATTACAATGCCATCCATTGTCCTCCCATTACTCTAGAAATAGTACAGATAGCAGATGTATGTAGGTAGTAAAACAACAACGCAATAAGGTATGTACTATGAAGTGAAGTCTAATATAAAAAGCAAAGACTTTTGTGTCCTGTTGCCTCCCACCCATAAAATGCCTTTCATCAAGAGAAAAAATGTTAATGCCTATTGGCCAGATTTCCTAGAATTCTCCGCAATATCAGCTTCAAGCTGTGCATCGACCTCATCCTCGGGTTTCTCGTTCTCCTTTCCTGCTCTACCTCGAGTCGAGTGTCTCTCATCACTATCTTCTTCACTACTATCACTTCCTTGTAAACTGTCACGGTTGGTCTGACGACTTCTGGTCATCTGCCAGGTAAAGTTAGCTAGAACACAAATTGTAAAGGAAGAATTGGACGTACCCACGATCTTACACCACCAATGAGACCCAAGCTATATCCGGTAGCAAAATCACTACCTGGACCTGGACTATCGCCTCTAGGAATCTCCAAACGGCGACTCAAATGTGATAAAGCAGATGGACTTGTAAGAGATCCTCTATCTGTTCCATCAATACTCGGCATACGCGCAGGACTGCCGGGTCGACTAGATTGCCAGAATTGTCGCAATTCTTTACCTAATTCTTGACCAGTGGTACTCCAATTCGTTCGGATAGCTTCTCTCATCTCGGCAACATGACGTTTGAGATCAAGCTCATTCTTTTTGAGCCACGATACATTAAGCTCCTGTCTTGAAGTACCTCGCTTGAATTGACGCGCAATATATTTTTCGTAGTCACGAACAATCCTAAGAAATTAGTGAGCAGAAGTCAAACGCATAAAAATTTGAGAACCTACTTTGTGATGATACCAGTTGTACTAACACCTTCTGTTCTCTGTGTGACTAAGAACTTGCCAGCCTCCTTGATTGGTTTGTAAATATCATCACCCTCATCTGCACCGTATGGCAAATCGTCATGCGCAACATAATCAATCTTGTGCTCTGCCAGGAATTCTGGGGTGACAATCCACGGGCAATCTTCAACAACCTCATCGACCCATTTGCAATGTCGAACAGTTTCAGCACGCTCCTGTCCCGATAGAACTGTAAGCCCCTTTCTCTTATGTGTTTCTTTATCGCCAGTTACTCCAACCATCAAGTAAACATCCGGGAATGCTTTCTTCGCTTGTTCGAGTTGGCGCATATGCCTGTCATTATTTAGCTCTCGTCCAGCTCATAAAAACCTTGAAATACATACCCAAGATGAAATAAGTCGAATACACCATCCGCATAAACTCGTACAGGTCGTCCAGCAGGTGGAGGATTAGTTTTGTACCCGACAGGATCAGTTAATTTTCCAATTGGTGGTGGTGCCATCGATTGCGATTTATCTTCGATACTCTCTTCCTTGGCATTGCCTTTCTTTCCTTTCTTGCCAACTCTATCCGCAATGTCTGAGCTTCCCTCTGTGGTATCTGATGGCTCACCAGGATCTTGTGTATTTTCCGGTCCATTCACTGCAATTTTGTCGTGAGTGGATGATCGAAGACGTTTTGCGGGCGGATTGGAAGTATCGACTGAAATGGTCTTTTTATGAGAGCTTCGAGTTTCTGGAGCTGTAGTACCTTCTTCAGCAGAAGCATCTCTTGATGAGGTTTGTGCTAGGTCCATAGTTGATGAATTCTTAATGGATGATGGTCCAGTAGTAGCTGTACGCTTCCTCTTTCCCACACTTCCAGATGACGACGGAGATGACATTTTATTATTTTTTGAGTCGCTCTTTAATTCGAGAATGGGTCTGATTGATAGAGGGGAATTGGAAACACGATATGGACTTTTCGCGTTTTCGTATCTTAATTATTGATTTATGTTCGGAGAAGATCCCGAAATTGAATAATTTTGACCGGGGTTTACCAAAGGCGGGTTGGGTTGTATCTTCTTGATTTTTAATGGTGTGTGTGTGTGTGTGTGTGTGTGTGAATGAAGAATGGATGATATAATGAGGTTTTTAATAAATCAGATATCAAAATGCTGTAGCAAGAAAAGTCAATAAGAAGAATTGTACAGTGCTTCAAGAGAGAAAAAAAAACAATTATCAAAGCTTTATGAAAAGTTGAAGAATATTGATATCATACGATACTACTGTTAACTTCTTGTAATTGATTTGGGAGAGGGAAAGATTCAAAAGTAAGAGGAGAGGAGTTGTTTTGTTGTCCTCACATTAATAATAATGAGAGGTAAGAACTAGTTTTACCGGTAATTTAAAGCTTCAGAGGGAGAGGGAGAGGGAGAGTGTGAGTGAGAGAGATGGACGGGGACGGGGAGAGACAAAGCTGCCAGGTTTCTTTGGAGAATGAAATTCAAAATATTCCGGTGTTCCTTGCACTTTAGATATCGTCATTATTATGATTGTGGTAGCCAGCCGGGGGGGGGGGGGAGGGGAGGGAAGCACGTGGGACACTATCAGATCCTATGATATTGTGATTGGTAGAAAATATTTATTAGGATAGGACAAGGCTGCGGGAAAGGCTATATAGTAATCGATGAACTACTACCAGTCCTCGAGTATGTACTATGATCATAGTACTGTATGTACTTGCACTCAATTATTCACAAACCCCTTACTAAATACTAAATAGTTGACAAAGTACTACTATGAATAATAATAAAATTATCGTAAATCCAAAAGTTAGATCTTGTCAAACATTTGAATTTTCCTATTCAATTTAAAACGCCTGTACTTCCCTTTTATTAGTTCCTAGTTATTTTCGTCTCATGTCGAGTCTCAAAAGCCCTCCGCATTATTGACTCGGAACCTTATGATTATAAAGCAATGCCAACTGTTACATTTCATTCGGACACTTCATTCAGCATAAATAAGAAAAGTTTGGTCGCCTGCACATCATACCTACTACATAGGTATCATAAGAATTTGAAAGCTTTAGTAAGGTATCAATTGGCGGTTTTCAAGTACAATGCAACCATTAGTCTAGAGACCCTTCCTATAGAGATTCTGTAATGTAAAGAAAAAAGGAATCGTGTCAATAAACTCGCTGCGTATGAAGATCGTAATTTCAGGAAAATGAGGTTGAATAACGAGAAGCCCGCCACCAGGAGATGTCAAAAATGTTACCCCACATATGAAGTGTTCATGATTTCCATATCCCACTATCACTCCCTATGTCTCCCCCTGTAGCATTTGCGAGGACCCCCGGAAAAATATAAGTACGTTTGCCATTAGAACGCACACAACGCGACCTCTATATTCCAGACATAGGTGTAGAGTAAACTTTCATCCAGACGCATGTGATCTGCATCTTTGCGCCTTCTAGTCATTAGAGTTTTCAACCAAATCGCACTTGAAGCACGTTTGGAATGTATAGTCGTTCTACTTCTCCGATTTGCCTTCTGCTTTGACGTTCTCATCCTTCGTACTAGCAGGCTCCTTTGACAAAACTTTGTCCGCGACAGCCTGGTATTTTGGCTCTTTCGGGTCGATCTTTTCGGGTAGAGCATCGGTTTCGGTGATAGGTTGTCCCTTGGGGACTTGGCTGGCAAGATCTTTGTCTTCCTCGCCATGGTCAAACATCTCTATATCATCAGAATCAGTGAGAACTTCTGTACCATCTCCAAGCAGGATGATTCGTCCACGTTGGTTCCCACCGAATGACTTTAGTTTTGGATCCATATCCACATCATAACCGCTATCACTGTCATCAAAATTGTGATGAACACCCGGTCCGCGGAACTCAGCTATTGTGTATATGTTAGTAGGGTTTCTAGTCAACAGAAGAGAAGCTACTTGCCATACTCGGGAGGAGCACAAGGGCCGTCTCCGCTTGAAACTCGTTTTGCGATCTCATCGTACCACTCTTCTTTAGTCTTGCCATTCAATAATCCAATAACAATCATGGTCATGTTATCGCAGCCGACACCACCAGTTTCGGAATTCGATGCGAGGCAGTTGTCCATCATGTTCTCACAAATCTTCGAGAGTTCTTGCTTCGCAACAATCCCTCGTCGGACAAATTCGACCACAGACTGAGATGACTGGCAATCCCAAATACCTGAAAGACACTTATTAGTTTCATTTCCTTTCGGCGAATTTGGGAATACTAACCATCACACGCCACAACCAAAAACTCGTCATCATCTGTGATATCGTGCACAGTAACATCTGGGAAGGCGGTAACTATTTGTTGCTCGGGTGAAAGCTCTGCACTCTTCTTGAATTCGAAATCACCAATGGCTCTTGACAATGCAAGATTACCGTTGACACGACCAAAGTCCACAAAACCACCTGCCGCATTGATTCTAGCCTTTTCGCCTGTAGTTAACCGAGTTAGTTATCTGTTCAGTGTGCACAATGTTCCGCGAAAAGCTACCTTCGTTCTGCGGCTTGTGGTCAAATGACAAAGGCTTTGCTCGACCCTTTACTCCCAATACACTCCTTGAATCTCCGGCATTTCCCTAAATGTTCATCAGGATTAATTTCTCAGAACAAACAATGATGAAACATACCACATAAATCTTCTTATGTGAGATTATTCCAACCGAAGCGGTACAACCGGAAACTTCTTCCTCATATCTGGGGTCTGAGAATCAAGTTAGTAAGCCACAACTATAAGGATTCATAGTCTTTCTAACCCATAAGAATTGCCCTATCTGTAGCAAGAAAACCATCCTTTAAAGCTTGTTCAATATCACCCTTCTGGAATGCCTCTTGCTTTGCAACAATTTGATGTATGTTTTCTCCTGCAAATATTGCCACTCGATCTCCTCCATGTCCATCGTATACACCGAAAAATGAAAGTCTAGTATCGATAGGAGCTGGACTTAAATCTTGTCCTTTCTTGTTCTGTAGGTCGAGCACAGTCGCATGCGCGTCCTCCATACTAATCCGCCATCCTTGCATAGAAGATACACCATAAATTAACCTTTCATCACCTCCACTGGCTGAGTTCTATTAAGCAAAAAATTGTCAGTAATGGATCCTTGTTGCCATTATGGTAGGGTATATGATGCGGCTGTAAGCAATTATTTCGTGATGTGTTGGTAAGAGAAAAATGTGATTTTTAGGATAAGAAATATAGTGCCAATTGTAACATTATATGCGCAGTGATATTGGAGGATGGTATCGAACATTTGAAAGATGCGATATCCTGCCCTGCAATAGTGACTGTGACGGCGACGATGATAAAAGCAAGAAGTAAATAACCCAATACACACCTTCTCCACAACTGGCTCTGAAAGAGTCTGACCCATCTTGAAGATAGATCTAATACTCTTTATTTAAATCCAACAAGCAATTCAAATTCACCTCTCAAAAAGACTTGTAAATATCTGCGGTTGTGTTTTTTCTTCCTTGTTTCTCTCAAAAGAAAAGAGATTGCAAAGAGGTAATGAAGAAGGTGCGGGGTCGTAATTCTTTTTTTGCGAAATGAAAAGATTCTACAAGGTATAGATAGATTATAAACTATCTAATTATCTTTATTAAAAAGAAGATTCGAGTTCAAAGGGAGTAATTTTGAAATTTTCAAAAATTGAAAGGTAGAAAGATTATTCTTGAAGATCGCGTGCAGGTTTGATGGAAGAGTAAGGTAACCTTAAGATTAATAAGAATTTGAATGGATGGATGGGATGGATGGATGGATGGATGGGATGGATGATTTCTACTGTACTGACTATAGTGACTGTACTGACTGTACTTTCCAAAGGTTCTAATAAAAAAATGATGCTTCTTTGGGATTTGATGGGAGAATGAAAGGACACTAAGATTTTGATTTCGCTTATTTACCTGTAAACAGCCTCACAGTATTGAGTGGAGTGGGAGTGGGAGTGGGAGTGGGAGTGGGGGGGTGAACAAGAGAGGGGAGATGAGATATGTAAGAAGAAGGAGGGAGTAGGGAAGAAGTTAAAAAAGTACCTAGGTAGATTGATTGTTAAAGAAAGAAGAAGAAGAACAAGAAGAAGAAGAAGAAGAAGAAGAATGAGAACCAGAAGAGGAATCAGAGAGGAATCGGAAGAAGAAGAAGAAGAAGAGGAAGTAGGAGAGAAATTACAAGAGAAATAAGGAGGGGAAGAAGACAAGGGATAGAAAACAGAATATATCTTCAATTATGTTGTTTGTACTCATCACCTGAGGAATCTAATAAATTTTGATGAAAGGCAATAAGAGTTCAATGATTCAGGACCGAGTACAAACTATGATAAAGTGAATTAATAGACCATGATCTATTTGGATGTTGTAAATATGTGGTTTATCTACTACAACTACCTAGATACCTATAGCATATATATATATAGGTACCGTCTATTCACTGCTTACATAGATAGTATCAGGCCAGGTATGCATTCATAGCTGATACATACACAATATTATATTTACTATAGCAAGTAGAGTGGATAGGACAAGTTATAATACAAAAGATGAATATAGAAGAAGTTCTTTGATACTCCATCTACTATTGTTATTCACAAGTATCCTCTAAACTCCAAGCAAATGGCAATGAAAATAAACCATTTGAAATAAATTTTCATTGTCAACTATAGTACAGTAATACCCCAGTAGTAGACATCTAAGCCCTGGAGATCTACCAAAGTGGTGTAAAGTAGGCATTAGCATACTAAAATACGCAAAATTGATCTACCTAAGGTTGATTAATGATGATGATAATGATAATAAAGTTGAAGATCTATTTAACAATTTCAAATAGCAAGTCTTTTAACAGGTTCTTTCCACAAGGCAGTTTCTCAACCATTATTGATGATCAAAATTGCTTTTAAGGACCCTCGACACACTATAATAATTCAAAGAAACAGCCTAAAAATACCTAAGAAAAATAAGTACAGTACACTAAAGTCTAGGCTACTGGACCGACCCTGATCGTCCTCAATTTAAGTCCTAAATAAAGCCTATCTATCTATAGATAAATTTAACATTTCCATTTTTCATTTATATATTAATATAAATATATTCTTATTATTTATTAAAATTTTACATCTATAATCCATAATCCATAATTTACAATCCACCAATTTTTCCATTTCTTCCTCCTCTACTATGCTATGATCCTCCAACGAACAATGTGCAAAACGTAGCATGTAGCGTCCAGCATCACCTCAATAAAATTTCCCATCCACCAAATCCATTATTGCAAACGAGCAAGCCACCCTCCAGGGCCACCCTCCACCTCGCAATCTAAAAAAGTCCAAGTCTAAGTCCAAGCCACCCTTGTAAAAACGATTGGGATTTGATTTGAAAAAAGCAGGAAAATAACGCGGGGGTAACCTACGTTTCAGGCTGTGCAGGTAACACATACATAGATAGCATCATTGGAAAATTGAAAAGCGAAGGCAAAGAATGGGAAAACCCGTTTTTGACACATGATCTGTCATATCGTATCTTATGGGTTGGATGGACATAGGGTAGATCTCGGTCAGCTCAGCTCGGTACGGGGTTAGCATGACGGATTGGTTATATGTCCGATGGATAGATGTGATGATGTGATGATGTGAGGTGATGTGATGTGATATGTATACTAGCCGGAGAGAGGGGGGATAGGTGATGAAAGAGTTATTAATAATGTCATCAAGAAGAACCCTTCACTGGAGGTTGATAATCGTGCCCGTGGACAATGAGCATTATGTACATATACATACATACATACATACATACATACTGGCTTGAGTTTCTTACGGGTACCAAAAGTTATATAAAACCAAGAAGTTGACGATGTTCTATTCCAACTCTCGGAATTCTTCCATCCATCAGACCCATAAGGATACCTACACTTTACAATGAGGTATTCTTCTTCCCTAGACTAAAACATCAGATACAGTACATCTACATAGTACACCAAAAAGCGACAACTTGATTTGTAGATCTAAAAGTCATCCACACATATATCACTCAGATATTCCATGCCAATCTCCCGAATCTCCAAAAACGACAGTAGCCATCCATGCGTATCATACTCAAGTAGATATCGAGTGATAAATACCTACGCAAAAGAGAATAATACAAACCCGCCATCAAAACTTCTACATACAAAACCAAGAAAATAGTATTCTACCCCACTCCATCCCACTCCAGCCCTATCTATCCATCCATCTAAATCTTCCCCTTCTACACATACAAACAACGTTGTGTCAGCCATAGAATCGAGGAGCTTCCTTTTCATTCGATGGGTCAACGTGTGTATCAAGTGATGGAAACACAGAGAGAAGACAAGAACAATATAAATCGCAAACCCAAGCCCAACCAAACCCAGAAGTCTACAGAAAGTTATCTTCTTCAATTGTACCCTCCTCTCTTCTCTCCTCTTCTCTTCTCTTCTCTTCTCTTCTCTTCAAAGAGTGACCGATCTGCTGTGGAAGTATCCATGTAGATATACAAAACCATTTACAACATCCATCCACATCCACATCCACATCCACACCCAGCATTCCTTGCTAAGTTCTAACTAGCATTCACGCATTACGTTGAGGATGGGAAGAAGAGGGGTTGTGAAGGGGCTGGGTTTTTTGTAGTGAGTAGATGTGGTGGTCTGGATTGGATTGGATTGGATTGGATTGGGTTGATGGACGGGTATTTTGGGAAACGGGGGGATGGATGGATGGATGGATGGATGGATGGATGGATGGGAGATGCAAAGTGATGGGATAAAAAGTAAAAGGGGAGAGAAAGACCCTCGTGTTATTTCTGCCAAATTAAATAAATTTGCATCAGGTATCCACATTCTACATACGATCAAATAGATAACTATGTAGATCACCCTTCCCCTTCGCTCCAACTTTATTGACCTGGGGAAAACAACGCTCAAATCTATGTACATCGGTATAATCTATCACGCACGCTAAAAAGCTGGATATCATTCGTTCTTTCTGGTATCAAAATTCAAATCCCATCAGTCTGGTCTGTACTTTCGCCAACCCATCAATCAATATTATATATACCACCACCCACCCGCTTGCAAATATACACCACAACCAACCCCCCCTCAAACCACCAGCGCGCTCGCTTCCCTAATAATAGCATCCAGCGCCTTCCCCGCCACATCATCCTGATGCACCGTCGTAGTTCTCTCCGGATGTCTCCCACACCTCCTGGGTTTACTCGGCTTCCCCCTCCAACAGCCATCCTCATCTTCTCCGGCCGCTCCTCCAGCTCTCCTCCTAATTCCCCTCCGCCCAAAATTCCCTTTCATGGAACAGTATTCCCTCTCGCCCATAAACCCTTTAACATGTTTCCACAACTCGCATCGGTAAACTCCACAATGCGTGCACATCTTCACGCTCGTACCCTTGCCATTCTCGTCTCTGAATTTTCCCTCCCAGGCCCATTCTAACCTGTTTGGACCCACTCTCCTCGTGTTCAGTGGGATTTTCGTCCCGTGGATAGCGCGGTAGATGAGATAGGAATGGCGGGATGTAAGACCCAAACAAGTTCCATCGATAGGATCGAGATAGGAGAAGATTTCCAGTTTGAGCTCGTTAGGGAGAGTGGATAGGGAGGGAGCTTGGGTTTGGAGAAGCGATGGGAGTGGTGGGGGAACGACGGACAGACGACGGGTCATGGCGGGGGTTAATTGGAATGACCAATCCTCGATGTCTTCGGCTTCAACTTCAGTTTCGGATGATGAGCCGGATGAGTTTTCCGTATCTGTGTTGGAGAGAGAATCATGGTCTGCATTTTGGGAAGTGGGAGATTCCAGTTCGGGGATGGTGGGCGTAGTGAATTGGACGGAGTATGATCGTGATCGTGGTTCTGAATGCGGTTGTTGCGGGGGTTGTACGGTCATGACGCTTGGACCGGGGTTGGTGTGGGGAATGGGATTTGATGTTGACGCTGATGATGATGACGAGGCACTTGCATTTGCATTTGCATTTGGATGTTTGAAAAGTTCTTCCCCTTTGGTCTCGACACATGAAGTATATGCTGTCTTGCACGTGCTAGCCAAAGCCACTACATCTTGGTCTTCTAGAGAATACATGATTTTGGCTGTGATATTGTAGTCTCTGATAACATGTTAGTTGAATGATTCGTTCCTTGATCATTATTGTTGTTTGAACGTTTATACTAACGTTTTAGGTAGAAGAGCATCTAGCATCCTTGGGTTTGTAGCTTTAGACACTTTTATATCCGTTTATATACGGTATATGATATGTACGAATTAAGTGAATCCGGAGTCGATAAGTGAATGAAAATGATAATGAAACCCTTTATATATACTGACGATATGACAGCAGACCAGATTCGAGAAATTGGTGGCGTGATGCAAGAAATAATGTATGTAGAAGCAGAAATCTTCAGATCTTTAAAATCATCAGTCTATAATATTTATGTAACCAAACATAGAGAATTCAAGATATATATCCGGGGATAGTCGGTGAAAACGGCAAGAGAAGGAGGCAAAAAAGAATAGTGGGAAAAAGACCCACCAACATTGAGAAAAAAAAGAGTCCACTAAACTAAGTTAATATGGTAATTGATCCGAAGTCATACCCCTAGTGGAGTGAATCGTATTGTGAGATCATGACTCGATAAGATAAAACAAATGGGAAGGTCATGAGTTTTTAAAAATAGAATTGGTTGGTTTTTTTATTGATTCATGAAGATTTCAAGTTGATGATTAGTAGTTCTTTGATATATATATAATCTGATCTATGTACATTTTTTGTATATTTATGTACTTTGAATGCTAATACGACTACTAAAATGACCAAAAAATACTTCAAAGTGACAACGATTTGCTATTCAATATGACGAACAATACAACTCTTTTCAGGGGTGTTTCACCGACACTTGTCCATTTATTGATTAAGGTGTATTCTTACATACATCGCATCCTTTTCAACTCCCAAGATGAGATGAATGTCAAACTGGATTCCTGTTTTGACTTCCAGTTGTACGTGGACAGTATGAAAAGGGATCACCCCATTTGATCTCCGGACAACATATCAAGGTGACCAAATCGAACGATTACAATTGTAGGCTCCGTATATCCCCCACAAAAGAAAAAAAGAAACGTTTGAGATGGAGAAAGACAGACCAAACGATGGAAAGAAAAGATTGTATGAAAACTTGCAAAGATCATCAAAAGTATCATTATAAGTTCCTTGTCAGGAATATCCTCGACTGACAACTGGAGCGTAAAAGACAACCATGTATGTACCCCAGAACCCCGTGCTCAATCAATGCACATTCCTTCCCCCACACGACCTATGCGCAAAAGGGCACAACTCCCCCGATATTTGTAACCCGACATTCATAGCCGGATCTCGTGGTCATGCCATGCAATACTATCCCATCTATCCCTTAATCTATAGAGAAATCCAAATCACACTAATAACAACATCCAAACCCTTCGACTCACCACCCTCATATTTAAAACTCCACATACCATCCGTCTTCTCGTTCCAATAAGCTCCCGTAGCACTATGCATTCCCCTCCTTCCTACGTGTGGTTTTCCATCCGTACTCTTCGCTTCCGTCGGCTTTGCATCGCTTGTAGTGATCGTTGCGTCCGATTCGGTGGTACCATCGGTGACGGCCGAGGGTGGGGTGGCTTTGGATTTGTTGAGTGAAGAGGTAGGTACGAGATGTTGGATGATTGTGCTGTTGACTGCGTATTTGAATGAGGGATTTCCGCCGCTGGGAGAGGACTCTGAGATTAAGGACTTGAGGATCGAGTTCTGTTGTTTGGTATATTGATTAGATGGATGGATGGACGCATGCGAAAGTGTATTCTTTGCTATGTTTTTGAAGGAGGAGTTAGACGTAGACATACAATGATTGTGGTGTTCCATGATTCAGTTTTGTTATGTTCATAGAACTCTGCTCCTCCCAAAGCACTTTGACATGCCTATATACTCTTTAGTATGAATTCTATTGCTAGTTGATAGAAATTTGCGGTGATAACTCACGTCGTTTGCGATTTGTCTCAGTCTTGTGTATGAAATTGGCTGAAGATGTTAGTTTTTTTCCATTTTAATCTTTGCGCAATGAAATTTCGAACATACAGGTGTTGCCATATTGTCTGCAGTAATACCAAGCAACTTTGTGATGTTGTTTTGGTCAAGCTCGACGTCGTCAAAGGTTTGTGTTGATGGAGTCTTGAAATCTAGTTTACCTCCTAGCTTCCCTACCCGTCTGGTGGACAATAAATATTGATGTGGCAATCAAATCGAAAGATCGTTGATTGGTCAACCACAGATCCACTAAAAGCTATCAGCATTGTCCAATTGAGAGGCTTCGGTAGAAACGTGGGGCAGAACTACAGATAGGTTTCTAATTCTAGTCTTTTATAACCTTGGAACCTCGACATTAATTCAATGTCCATGTAAATTGAAGAGAAATTTTCCAATAATCAATTGATTCGTTTCGATTAGCTGTAGCAAGTCGTCTTCTGATATAGAAAATACCACTGAACTTTGTACACCTCTGTGTTTTCGTGCACGACTTATCCTTCGGCCGAATTCAAGAAACTTTCCAACTCTTATCGCCGTCCGTTCAACATCGCATCACATCACACAATCATGTCTTCGCAACCACTCCTCCAAACTGCTCCTGGTAAGATATTCTACCCCCGTCCGACTCCCTGATATTTTCTACCGACTCGGCATAGATACTAATCCTTTTTCTTAATCGCAGGCAAGCGTATTGCGCTACCCACCCGAGTCGAACCCAAAGTATTCTTCGCCAACGAGCGAACCTTCCTCAGCTGGCTCAACTTCACCGTAATTCTCGGCGCCCTCGCAATCGGAATGTTGAACTTCGGCGACCGTCCTGCTTTTATCTCCGCCTGCATTTTCACCATCGTTGCCATGGCTACTATGCTTTATGCTCTGGTGACCTATCATTGGAGAGCGAAGAGTATCCGGTTAAGGGGACAGGCTGGGTTCGATGACCGTTTTGGTCCGACGGTTTTGGCTATCATTTTATTGTTGGCGGTCATTGTCAATTTCGTTTTGAGGATTACATATGGGTCGAAGGATAAGTCGCACAAGGGGGAGGGGATTCCTCTGTGAGGTACTATATTGATGGGAGGGAACCTGGAATGGAAATAGGAGTAGGGCAAGGAGAGACCAGATTGAGATGTATATGGGATTAGGGAACTGTTAAAAATTATATATTTTGATATAAATAAAGTAACTGCCAGGTTCCATCTTCGGGAACCTGTGTTCTCCTGTACGAGGCCCTTTTGTAGATTGCTACGGACTAGCTACCACATACGAAGCAAGTGCCGGGTATCTTCGATTTTAACATGATGACGTCCTCCCAAAACGCCGAATTCCATCCGTTTTTGAAAGTAAATTACCAAACACCATACTCAGGTTAACGCATTCGTTTGCTCTCTAGAGAAATCGTCAGTGCCTGATCTTGTAAAATCTGCATATAAAGCCACGACATGAACTCACCCATATGTTTTCCGGAGACTGTCGATCCGTACTCGAGATAGATACAAAGTCAAAGTAGCAACACCCTTAATCTTCGGTCGACCTTCAATCGCCCTCTCAAATGGAGTCTTCATCTTCTCAAAAGCCGTAGTCTCGTCGTCCCCTTCATCCGCATCCATATCTACGTCCATCGTATCTTCGCTCTTACTAGAATCAAACGCCCTGATCGCATTTTCCATTGGTAGTTCCGCAGGCCGCTCAACCATAATATTCCCAACTACATTGTATTGGTACCATTTGCAACCATCCTTTGCAAGCTCTCTTTTTGCGATTTCGGCAATGCTGACCAATTTGCAGGCGGCGGATGATTTTGCTTGTAGAAGGATAACATGAGGTTTTGGATCGGAGAAGGAAAAGGTCGAAAGAGTGTTGAGGATGCGTGTAACTTTCTTTTGCATTGGTGATGATGGGATAATATTCATAGCGGTAACTTGGTAGGCTGCAGAAAGATCTATTGGTATTGGTACGAGGCTGGTAGATGGTGCTGCTGTGGCTTCTGTAGCTTCCGTTATCTCTGCTAGAGCTCCATCTCGAGAGACAGAAGAGGTTTTGGGGATCGGGATGGTATTTCTAGTTTTCTTTGCGGGTCGATCTTGGAATGTTTCAGGAAAGTCTTTGGACGCAGTAGAAGCGTTGTTATCGCGCTTCCTCTTTTGGCTCTCGCGATATTCATGGCCGTCTTCACCTCTTCGTGCTTTGGCTTTCATCTTTGCCATTGCAGAGCTTTTCAATTCGTGCTGCTGGTTGGTTGAAAAATTCAACGCAAGTAGTGCAAATTTCAAGAAAAAGAAGAAAGGAAAGATCAATTGGATTACATGTAGATGTGGGAGCGTAACAACATCCAGATTTACTAAACTCTGGTTGATATTATCTTCTAAGAAAGACCCCAAAGCATCATGTTGATAGCATTTGATATCGAATAATTGTTCAACCCTGGTGTGGCATTGAGCATGAACTAGGATATAATTTTTGACGTTAGTTCGACATCGGAGGATTAAATGCCGGCCTTCTAGATTCTAGAGATACCTACAATTGTAGATTCATGACTGAACTTCTACAAACAACAATATTTCTATCTCCATCAATCATACAAATACATAAATGATAATCAGATATCTTTCATTAGATTGATCAAATGCGTTTTCTCATATTACTTAGAGCCTCCGATAGATCTAACTATGACAATTAGAGATTGTCGGTCAGGTTGCATACAATACATATATACTGATTGAGATGGAAGGCTGGAAGAGTTATTTCATCCATTTTGCAAGAGCAAGCAGTACCAGGCACAGACAGTATTCTACACCGAGTACCTTCTCACCGATGGATGCATGGAATAAACTTTTCAATTCCCCTCTATTCTCGAGTGAGTGGGGGCTATCGTGGCATTGTTTCATCGATTGTTTTCGTTTCAAACATGTCAATTGTATGTAGCTAAGCAGGCATGAAGTTTCCTCTTGATTTCAAAAACATCTAGATTTTATAATCCAATATACTGAATTGGTATCCATTTTCGATAAAATGTTGAAGCAAGCATGCCTAGGTATGTTACAAGCCTTGTGTCCGGCAGATGGTACGCATGAAGGCATCGCGAAGATGCCCGGGTAAGAAAATGTGCAGCCTCCCGATATGGTTGAAGTTGGTGCATTCCCTGGAAATTTGAACAAGGGTAAGTGCCCAGAATAGTCTCAGATTGCAGCCGTTTAACTGGAGCCTCTCATACCAATATATTTTGCTTTGTGTCATCATCGAACCGAGCAATCAGATACGAAGCTCCGTATCAGACGCCTATTTCAATAATTTCAGGAAGAGAAGAGGCCTACCTCGAGCCTACTTACCGATATCTACGCGGCCTTTCCTAGCTAGGCATTTCCAAGATTGTCTAGTAGCAACTCGAAGTTGATGATCTTCTTCCAGATACGTGCGCACGGCCATGATGAATATTCATCCTCTTGTTGTCTAAAAGTCGACCTACGTAGTAGATAGTCGAGAACAACTTGGAAATGAGTCAATTCCATTGAGTAATCTTTATGTCCAGTTTATACTGTATTCATTCCTACCTCCGGACTGTTTGTTACCTTCTCGGCTTTTTCTTTTCAAGTGGTACATAAGTACCTAGGTACTCATTACATGTAGTACTTTTATATGTTTCGTCCTCCTTTCCATGTATGCTCTACTTTAGGAATCGTGCGATGTATGGGTATTGGCACATCATCTTCATCTTTCTAACCCACACAAGCTGATGGGTCCAACATCTTGCATACGATGCTTCGAAGTGGATTACGGAAGAATAATCCAAAGGATGGGGAAAGAATAGTTACTTACATAGGCCTAGTATATTAGATTGCAGCATCTAAAGACTGTCTGGAAGGACTTAGTTTTATTCTTCTGGCCAATTACCACCTCTCATCACATTATCCATGAAATTCCAAGAATATTCCAACCCTTTTTTCTAAGACAAATAAAGGATAAGAAGGACATGCACGGATACTAATGTAAGCACTGGACACATCCATTTATCTTTTTCCCATCATGGATAGATATCAAGGATGAATAAAAATGGAGTTAACAATCTATGCCCAGATTAAATATTTAGTTGCATAAAATAATCCATGTTACTTGCATGGAAAGACGCTTATTTTTAAATTGATTTACGGGTTGAAGAGTGAGAAAAGAGGGTCAATCCATTTTATTTTGTACAACAAAATTGTCAAGAAATCGTCGAATCACTACTACTATGGGACTCTTACATGGAGCAAACTAACAACTGCTATGAGTAACGAATCCGATATGATATGATGCTAGAGAGAGGGGGATAGAGAGAGAAAGAGAGAAAGTTAATAATAAATCCTTCTCAATTAACAAATTCATTATTCACCAAAGTCAAAATTCATTACTTATTATTATTATTATTACTTTTCCACTAAAAAACTTGCTCATTTTATCAAAAGTTGCACTTCTATGAAAGTACCACCACTCTTAGATTACACTACTACTGTACTCTTACATCAACTTCACACTTTATACCTTATACTTTACGCTTTTACAATTCTTATACACTCCACCACTTTACTACAGTACATCCAAGTACAATTCAATACGCCATACATAGATACATACATACGTACATACGTACATACATACTTTACTTTGGTAACAACTTACCTAGGTAACCAACATCGCGCCGAAAAGATAAAAAGTATATTTTCAATACTATCTTGAACGATTTGAACACCATTTCCTCTTTTTCAGAGTGTTGGAAGAAAATATACAATTTAATATAATAATAATAAATTCACTCCATTCTTCTTATCTTCTCATTATTATTATAGTACAGTATTTTGGGCGATTATTCACCCCCTCGAAAATCTATATACAATCCAAAAACAAACATCCGACATTCCGGCTTTGTTTATAGAAGAAGTACTTTTACCGCCCTCCGCCTTGTTCTCTCTTATTATTATTATTATTATTATTATTATTATTATTATTATTATTATTATTACTACTACATAGAACTACGTACAGCAACGAACTACGTACAGCAACTACAACAACTAGCTGGGGCAAGCAACCCACTAAACCCACCTACAACCAAGATCACCTTCACCCACCACACTCATCAAGGCTTATTAATAAGTCTACTCCTATCGTACCGGTACTACTAGACTCTCCCTCACATCTCCCTCACACCTCCCTCATACCTACCTCGTACCTTTTCTTGACGAACGAACGAAACAAAAAAAAAACGAAATTGATTTCAGACTTCCTTTGAGCCTTATAAAGTTCTGTAATATAGTACACGAATTTTCGCCTCCTTCACCTTTCATTTACGCCTGTCTACGTCAACAATTTATTACTACTACTACGTTATCACTTATTATTCATTCATTTTTTATCTTTTTTTTGGTGGTGGTAAAATCTCGCCATCATTTCAATAAGCAAATTGAAACTTTTCCCATTCCAGGAATAAAATAATCAATCAATCAATCAATCAATCAATCAATATTTCTTTCCGTTTCTCCCCCGAAACACAATACGTACAAAGTCAAACCTTAAACAACTCTAGGCCCTTACTACTTTTATTAATTACTTTATTTTACTTTACACTTCTTCCCTACTCACACTATTTCCGTATTCACACTATTTCCGTACTCATCATCATTCATTCATCTATTCATTCATTCATCATTTACTCACAACACAAAATCCATTACCAACAAAATACCGACAAAGCCAAAACAACGGCATAATTAAAACACTTCTTTTCGCAATCCTTCTTACTGAAATCCAACATACTTCATACCTCATACTTCATACTTCATACTCCATACTTCATTTTAATTTATTTTTTTCTATAAAATAAACAAACAAATAAATAAATAAATAAATACCTCTACTCTGTATACCTTTTAATCACTTTCTTTTTACCTTGTACAAATTCTCTCGGCG
The DNA here is from genome assembly GCA_028455995.1 of Scleromitrula shiraiana. Lineage (NCBI taxonomy): Eukaryota > Fungi > Ascomycota > Leotiomycetes > Helotiales > Sclerotiniaceae > Scleromitrula > Scleromitrula shiraiana. The sequence goes on from JABELC010000005.1 coordinate 1,449,896, forward strand.
CATTTCTTAGAATTTGGTTCGGGTTCTTTCTCTCCATCTTTTTTTGTTAGGGGTGGCTCTTATCGGTTCATCAACGTCAGATCGCAAAAGATCGCAACAACAACTCAACTTACGATTTCGAGTGAATTATTTTAGGTTCTACCATACCACACTACAACTTAAAACGCATTTACACCGCAACTAAGGACGCGACACTCTTACTTTAAAATAGTTACTACAGTAGCACCCGGTCGCACATTCATTCGACAATATCTTAACATTAATTCCACTGCATGCGAATGTTTCGCCTGCCTTCTTGGATCGTCGAATCCAGGGGTTGCGACAAGGTGGTAAATGGACAAGATTTCAAGATGGCAAACGCCAACGGTCCGATCTATGAGTGTACGAGCCCATCAAAACGGAAGAGAAGTAGAAGTCCTAATGTCCCGACTTCAAATGGTTCAACGGCCCAAGAGGTGAAACGAAGAAAGCGCGACGACGTCATGGAAGGCTTTTTACCCTTGGTAAATGGAGAGGATACCGAGATGTCGCATAACAAGGAAAAGGTCCTTGACTCGGATCGAGTACGAGAGACCATCGAGACACAACTTAGTCTTGAGATTTTAATGAAGCATAACGAATTACGCCTCATTCAACAAGAGTTAGCTAAGGCACAGATCTCTCTTGAGCAACTACGTCGCGCTCATTTAATTCCCTTTCCTGGTCCGAACAGTTCTATCGATGCAATGACTGATGTTAGCAATGGCGCTGGTCCAGCAGTTTGGGGTAGCGAAAATGTTCCAAGATGGGCTCCATCATACGGAATCACGGAAGGACCATATGCTAGGCATCATGCTAGATGGTTAATACCAGATGCGAATTTCGATGGTGAAATTGTTGAATCGCGTAAAGGCTCAGACGCGCCACGTACAGGTAAGACTGTACCTGAAGGCAGAGCCACTAGAAATAGTATCGCCGATGGAAGCAGTATCGCAACCAAGGCACGAACACATCGTGGATCTGCAGGCCAGAAATTGCATGCTCTCTCAAGTGGTTATGCGCAACCTAAGGGAAATGCGGGACCATGCATTCTCAAACGCAATGATGGTCGAACAGTCAAACTTGTTTGTCTGGACTGTTTACGCGAGAATTTCTCTAGTACTCAAGGTTTCATCAATCATTGTCGCATTGCTCATCGCCGTGAATTCAAGAGTCATGAAGAAGCTGCCATGACCAGTGGACAACCTGTCGAAGTCGACGATATTGGAGGGGCTGTTGGTGAAGAGAAGAGTCCTAGTGTGGCAACTGGTCTCGTACACCCTCTCATCAGAAGTGCCCTAGTTGAGCGAGAAGCCTATACTTCAATATTATCACATCTCAACGAATCAATGAATCTCTATCGCCAAGGAAAACTACCTGGCGTGACTTCAATCCCTACAAGTGCAACCGCAACACCTTTAAAGACAAGCTCAAGTTTCGTACCATCCAATGCTACTCCTCATCTTTCTGAGTTATTGCGAAGCAAAGGCTTCGGTGGTGACCTTAATGAACTGGTTGGTGATGTAAAGGCGCGTGTTGAACTGGATTCATCATCCGACGAGGAAGATGAGGATGAGGAATCAACTGATACGACAAGTACAGCTCTTCCTCAACGTCGCCCTGGTGGCTTCGATGGATCATCAAATGTGTCGATGACAGGCATGCGCTTACCATCCAAAGCCACAATGTCCTCAGGAATATTTGGTCGGCCAACTAGCAGCAAAGGTATGGATAACGCCCATGCCAATGCCAGGAGAGGAGTTGGCCAAATTTCACCTCGTCCTTCTTATGCCACTCTAAACTCTACTATCACTGCACCCGATGTTAGGCCTTCCAGCCGACCCGGTCCAATAACCGTCCACCGGGGCGTTGATGGTGATATTGAAATGGATGCTCCCGATACTTCTATTGACCTAAGCCCCAATACAGTGGCTAGTAACAATGCGCCAAGCCTCATGAGTGATGACGGAGAAGAATACAATAGTGATGGCAATGCAGAGAGTGAAGCCTTGGAAGACGTTGATGAAGGTAGTGATGTAGCGGAGATAGACATCGAGGATGGAGAAGGCGAAAAAGTAGTGTCGAGAACGGTTTTGGGAAATCGTGTAGACACTGGTCCGGATGGAAAAATGAGGCTGAAGAAGGATGACAAACATGTCACCTTTGTTAGTCCGGTGAAGGATAATAATACCAACATTAATGTCCAGAACAAGAAGGATAGAAGGAAATAGGAAGTTATGAGGGGGAAGTGAGCGATCCGTTCATCATATCATTCATGGTCTTGGTTTGAATTCATATCACAAATCACATGTTTTATTTTCTTTTGCAAGCGCTCTATTGCTCATCATATTCATTCATCCATATTTCTTCTTCTTCTTGTTTGTCTTTTTTACGGAAAGGAAGGAAGGAAGGATGGAAGGGGTCGGTCGGCTTGGTATGTTTGGTTGGTCGGCTACTTGGGTGATGATAGATGACAGATGGACAAATGAATGAATGAATGAATATCGAAAGCGCTTTGCATTATTTTTTCTTTCACTTCCACATAACATACATACTTATGATAAACATAGCTTCTTCGATTCTCCATCTCCATTCTACTCATGTATTTATCCATCCATCGATTGATTGATTGATTGATTGCTTTTAGCGTCGTCGTCTTTTTGCTTTTTTTTTGGGCTCTTCTTCCTCCTTTTGTTTTTTTGGTTCCCCACTTTAGCTAGTCAGTTAGCAAGCGTAGAATTACTTTATTTGATATCTATCATACGATGCAAATAGTATATATATAGCGGATGATAATAAAAAATAAAAAATTCAAATAAAGTGATGTTGGAAATGAATGAATGGATGAATGAATGGATGAATGAATGGATGGATGAATAAAGATGTTGGGTTGAGTGTATGTGATGATTGACGCGCGTTTTGAGGGTTGGGGTTGGGATTGGGGTGGGGAGTTGGGGGGAGGGGGAGGAGGTGTAGTTGAATCTTGTGTAAATGAATGATTGAATGTTTGGGCTGCGGTTGGTACTTGTTGTATGTATGTTGTATGTATATATTTATAAGGATGTTTATGGAGGAGGATCTATAGATTCGATGAATTTATTTATTTATTTATTAATTTATCTATTTGTTAATTTGTTAATTCGAATGCGTCTACAATCTCATGATGATGATTGTGATGATTGTGATGGTTAGTTAGAGTTATAGTTATCTTCGTTTTTGCTTATTTTTCTATATTGTCGGACGTTTTGAATCGGCTGGTATATTATTATTGTTATGTATTGTATGTATTATTGGGGGTATTCGCTAATTAACTCTTTTGTAAATATGGTATGGTATGTATATCTTTGAGTCTCAGTTATCATCATTATCATATAATGTATATACAGCCACCTCGTCCTTCTTATCACCCATCATATCACGTCATATCATATCTCACTCCCACCAACCTAACAGATTTATAAATCCCCATCCCCACTCGTCCACATCTACACCACCTCTCCCTCACCCATCCCACCCATCTCATCACTCCCCCTACTCTCCCCCCTCTTCCTCCTCCCCCTCAACTCCCTCCTCAACCCCCTATTCTCCCCCTCCAGCTCCTCGATCCTCCCCTCCAGCGCCTCCATCTCCTCCTTGGCCCCGACGCTGAATTCCTCGATTATCTTGAAAAATCTCCACAGTCGCAGGATTATCACGAGGCTGGCTACTTCTTCGAGGATGCCGTGGAGGAGCACGTCGATGGTTAGGGAGGCGAGGATTACGAGGGCGTCGACTGGGGGGAGAGGGTGTTAGTTTTTTGTTTTTTGTTTTTTGTTTTTTGGGGGGGATGGGATGATGGAAGGGGGAAGGGGGAAGACTTACGGATATGAAAGGGTGTTTTAAGATATTGAAATCCGAATGCCCAGCAGCTTAGGAGAAGCTCAAAGGTAAATGCGCAACTAAATACTAGACCGGTGATGGAGAGGGCTTCGCGGGCGGAATCGATGGCGGGGGAGTAGGTTTTTGTGTCGCATTGGTAGAGGTTTAGGAGGATGTCGGTAAATATTGATGTTACTGTGGATGGGTGGTGGAGTGTTAGTATATGGATGGGTTTGTTTGTTGTGTTGAGCGGTGAAGTGGAGTTGGAAAGATGGATGGATTACTGACGATCACAAGCTACGAGGAGGAGAATCATGTAATGCTGTGAGCGGGAGGAGAGAAATCGACGAACAGAGGCGCGACATTGGCGGTGGTAGGTTTTGAGGTTGGAGGGGGGGTTATGGGGGATGTGGTGGTAGGAGGAGCGGGAGGAGATGGGGCGCGGGATGGCGTGGAGGAGGGGTTGTGAGGATTCCGAATGGGTGGTTATGGAGGAGGTTGAGGAATTAGGTCGACTCATTGTTGGTTAGATTAGGGTCGATGGAACTGGATTGAATTAGAAATTGAGAAATCACATAAAATGCTCTTCGTCGAAGAGGGTGTTTGGGACTTTTTTTTTGGCTGATAAGATGTCCCTGGTATGTAAAGCTCTTATCGTAAAGATCCATAATTGGAAGTCACATTGGACTGACTGGTCAATGGGAAGAGTTAGTATTAATCCTGGTAGTTAGTTGGAATAGTAAACAATGTGAAATTGAATGAGATTTTGATTCAGTTTTGATTTAATTCATGTTTATCTTGGACTTTTAGAATCGATAAAGACTTGCCCAGGTGAAGTTCCGGGAGCACTAGAACTTTAGAAGCCCTGAAGCTTGGCTCATAGCATTAGAAGTTAGAACCTTAATCACTACCGCAAGCTTCCTGCGGCATTGAATTACGCGAGCTATGGACGCGGCTCGGGGTAATAAATAGCCTTGCGGAAAGTTCAGAGTAATAGACAATATTATCAATATCAGGATTTCATTATATTACTCCCTATTCCTTATATACTCACAACGAACAGTTTCAAGCAATTCAGGTACGTCCTATCTCAGATCAGACTGAGTGTTTATTTTTCTCTCTTCTCTCCTGTTTCATTACCTGCTATGTCAATCAATTTATTCGTTTCCACAATTAGTCAATGGATACCTAGGTATGATGGAAATGAAGCTTTTGATGGGCAATCTCAGATTCACTTTGATTAGAAATCATCATTCACTCATGATGGCTTCATAAAATGCAGTCATGAAAATCTAATCCTAGAAAATTTGCTAATTTGATTTCTTTTTAGAATCGCAATCTTCCACATTTCCATATATTACCATCCCTGATATCTACCAAGGTCAATCTTTGAAATACAGACATAGAGGATAATTAAATACAACATACAGAATGGCAGACAACGAGCATAAAGTTCATGATCAGGTCATGGCTGGCGATGATGATAACAATGACGAGGTACATTACCCTTCGAAGAGCGAGGCTGGAGCGATGATATATTGACATGATGTAGGAGGAAATCTCTGCCATGAAGAGAAGGGTCGCTGAAATGGAGGAGGAAGCAGCTAAGTTGAGAGAGATGCAAGCAACTTTGGATCAACAAAGCAATGATCTTCGCGAGGACAAGGAGGATATCGATTCACGAAGCATTTTCGTCGGAAATGTCGATTACTCTGCTTCTCCAGAGGAAATTCAGGCACACTTCCAGAGCTGCGGCTCCATTAACCGTGTTACAATCTTGCTTGACAAGTTCACGGGCCATCCTAAGGGGTTCGTTACCACACGACTTTTGGCTGCTTGACCCCGATGATGATAATGCTTTTGATGGTTCTGTCAAGACGGATATCATTCATTGGTGATCGAACGCTACCTGGCAAGAGATGGATGCTAATCTAGGTTTATGCAGGTATGCGTACGTGGAATTCACGGAGCCAAGTCTTGTCGCACAAGCTTTGGTTCTCAATGAGAGCGTTTTCAAGGGTCGCAACCTTAAGGTAAATAATTTGTTTCTCTACATGGAATATTATACTAACTACGTTATATCAGGTCGTACCAAAGCGCACCAATGTTCCTGGAATGCAACGTGGACGTGGTGGTAGAGGAGGAGGACGAGGTCGTGGAGGTTACTTTGGAGGTGGACGCGGTGGTTATTCTCCTCGAGGATATCGTGGTGGCTATCGTGGCAATCGTGGCCGTGGATTCACACCATACTAGTGTAGGGATCCTCGTAGGTCACTAAATGAGAGTTGGATGATAAGAAGAAAGACAACAAGTAGATGATGGAGGCATAAATCCAGGGGGATAGGAGAATCTTCTCCGTTTCTTTTCGTGGTTGAATCTGGAGATGGATGGGTTTTTGACTTGTTAGGGAGAAAAGAAAAAATATCACATTTCACGGCGTCTATTGGTATGATATGTTCTTGGATTATCCAGAGCTGTCAATGAGTTTTACCTAAAGGGGTTGAATTTGATATCATCAGAAGGAAATTTCTATCACCGATTTGACTTGATTTTATCTCCAATTATCGTTGTGCTCTTGCTGTCACTGTCACTTCACGACCAATATTGAGATAATACATGAACAACTCTGACTTGTAATATTGTTTGAAACATGATTTATTACCTATTTGTTCTGCACATCACCGATATCCACCTACCAAGGTATGTTTGTTAGTGATGTACATTTACTAGTATTTTTGATACCTAATGATTATAAAGGATCCAAAATTCTCCATGCGAATTCGAATTAATATTTTTGATCATTACACATCGCATCAGACGTATAAGCAGAAGGAGTTATTGTTCCTAGAGTTCTAGAGTTGACTAGTAGAGTAGATCACCCAAAGTGGATTACGAAAGGGCGCGAATATCAAAAATGGTCAATTATTTCAAGTCCAGGTTGTATTCTATATTTCTATTTTTATATCGTAAAGTCGTCATATTCATCCTCTGTACCTCAAATATAAGGCCATTATTTTGTCAATTAGCGGGGGCATTTCTTGTGCCGCCTTGACTTCATTCCTTTTATGCGATTAAACAGAACTTCACCCTTTTACGAACATTGCTTTCACTTGTTATGCCTTTTATGCCTTATGAGTATCTGAAGTGATAACGAACCACCCCAGAAAATTTGTAAGACGGGCATAGTAGGTGCAAGGGGGGTTGCACCTCAGAATCAACACAGCCTCAACTCAACGCAAGCAAGCGCAAAGCTCCCACCGCGGCCAACCTTGAAACCCCCAGGAACTTCGAAACTATTTTACAGCACGCTATTATACTACCGGTTTTTCCATCATTGACGTCCCGAGAATCGTCGCCGCCATCTCTGGCGTACTTTCAACATGGCCAACAGTAACAGAATGGACTCAAGTCTCCCAGCGTATGTCGGATTCCTAGCCACATCGAAGAAAGATCCACAACTAACAATCTCATAGGCAGCCTAACTTACGATTAACTAGTAGGCAGATCTCGAAGATCCAAGAACCCCTCGATATACTAATACGTACCAGTAATTGCTGCAGATGGATTATACAAGCGTGATGTCTTCCGTACGATTTCCCAGCCTTTCCTCGAGACGACATCCATCTAATGTCTTTGTATAGGATTTCCAGACCCCTTCGCTGTTGCGACATTGAGTGGCGAGCAAACCAAAACAACAACCGTTATCAAGAGGACCCTCAACCCTTATTGGAATGAAGTCTTTGACTTGTGAATATAATGCCTTAATACTAGCAACAAAGAGTGATTCTAATATGGTTCTAGGCGTGCGAATGAAGATAGTATTTTGGCGGTACAAATTTTTGATCAGAAGAAGTTCAAGAAGAAGGACCAGGGATTTTTGGGTGTTATCAACGTCCGTGTTGGAGATGTTGTCGATTTCTCCGCTCCTGAAGATCGTGAGTCTTCGGTGTTATCTCGAGTTCGAATCATGTCCGGTGACTTACTTGTATTGATTCACAGAAATGCTTACCCGAGACCTCAAAAAGTCGACCGATAACCTTGTGGTACATGGAAAACTTATCATCAACCTTTCTACTAATTTAGACTCTCCGCCAAGAGGCACTTTAGCTCCGCCAGCCAACGGTCATTCGGGCTCAAGTAGTCGACCTTCATTACATACTCCAACGGGCTCTGTGTCCGGATTCCCAAACCCAGTAGCTTCACCTGCACATACTCCAGCTCCATCGGGAGTCGTTATGGCTAATGGTTCTATGTCGAATGGCCCAACACCAGGTCATGCACCGGCTGCTGGCAGCGGTGGGGGAACATTAAGCACTACACAAGGAACAAATGCAAGCTCGAGTCGAAATGGATTAAGCTCTTTTGAAGATGCACAAGGGAGATTACCTGCTGGTTGGGAAAGAAGAGAAGACAATCTAGGAAGGACTTATTACGTCGACCACAATACAAGATCTACAAGTTGGAATAGGCCATCAGCTAGCGGAACTACCGAGACGAGGCTGAACGAGAGAGATGCCAATACTCAAGTGGAACGCCAACGACATCAAAATCGAACCCTACCTGAAGACCGCACGGGTGCTAACTCACCTAATCTCGCACAACAACAAGCTGCTGCCACCGCTACTGCAAATTCAACCACGATGATGGCCACCGGTGCCACCACTGCTGGAACAGGAGAGCTTCCACCACTTTGGGAGCAAAGGCATACCCCCGAGGGTCGTCCATATTTCGTGGATCACAATACTCGCACAACTACTTGGGTCGATCCTCGCCGTCAACAGTATATTCGTATGTATGGTGGTCAAAACGCCAGCAATACTATTCAACAACAACCTGTATCGCAGCTTGGACCTCTACCCAGTGGTTGGGAAATGAGACTCACAAATACCGCAAGGGTGTACTTTGTGGACCACAACACCAAGACCACTACTTGGGACGATCCTCGACTACCATCTTCGTTGGATCAGAACGTACCACAATACAAGCGTGACTTTAGACGAAAGTTGATCTACTTCCGTTCACAGCCAGCATTACGCATTCTTTCTGGACAATGTCATGTCAAGGTTAGGAGATCTCATATATTCGAGGACTCTTATGCTGAGATCATGCGTCAATCTGCAACTGATTTAAAGAAACGTCTCATGATTAAGTTCGATGGTGAAGATGGTCTCGATTATGGTGGTTTGTCGAGAGAATTCTTCTTCCTTCTCTCCCATGAAATGTTTAACCCTTTCTACTGTTTATTCGAATATTCTGCTCACGACAACTATACTCTACAAATCAATCCTCACTCTGGTATCAATCCTGAACATCTTAACTACTTTAAATTCATCGGCCGTGTAGTTGGTTTGGCTATTTTCCATCGTCGATTCTTGGATGCATTTTTCATCGGTGCATTGTACAAAATGATGCTTAATAAGGCGGTTTCTCTTTCAGATATGGAGGGAGTTGACGCTGACTTCCATCGAAGTCTTCAGTGGATGTTGGATAACCCCATCGAGGGTGTTCTAGAACAGACTTTCTCAACAGAAGACGAGAGGTTTGGAGTTACAAATGTTGAAGATCTTAAACCAGGTGGACGAGATATTGATGTTACAGATGCTAATAAGAAAGAGTATGTTGATTTGATGGTCAAATGGAGGATTCAAAAGCGAATCGATGAACAATTTCAAGCTTTCATCACTGGTTTCCATGAGTTGATTCCAGCCGAACTTGTAAACGTCTTTGATGAGAGAGAACTTGAATTGTTGATTGGTGGTATTGCGGAAATTGATGTTGAAGATTGGAAGAAGCACACAGATTACAGAGGGTACACTGAATCAGATGAGGTTATCAAGTTCTTCTGGCAAACTATTCGCAGCTGGGATGGAGAACAGAAATCCCGCCTTCTTCAATTTGCAACTGGTACTTCTCGTATTCCAGTCAACGGATTCAAGGATCTTCAAGGAAGTGATGGTCCAAGAAGATTTACGATCGAAAAGCAAGGAGAGGTCAATAACCTGCCAAAGTCTCACACATGGTAAGTTTGATTTGAAATTTCTCAACAAGCATATATACTAACAACGTTTCTTAGTTTCAACCGATTGGATCTTCCACAATACAAGACTCTTGAACAATTACAAACGAAATTGACGATGGCAGTGGAGGAGACAATGGGATTTGGGCAGGAGTGATCATATTTATGCGGGCTCTTTTTACTGTATCTTTCCTTCTCCTCTTTGGTTCCGCAGCAATTGGTGTTTCTTTTTTTTTTTTTTTTTCATACATATTAAGGGAGTGAGACACCCCAGACTTTTCTCGATTTTACTGAAAATCATCTGCTTTCTTGCAGGAACTCTGGTGGTGGTAGTGTTGGAATGCATGAATTATTCGGAATTAAATAGCCGTTTGAGTCTTGGTAGAAAATCTTTTGATTGCATGAACGTATTGTGATTTGAGCATTAAAGAAAGAAAGAAATTGTTACAAGTGAGTAAGTAGGTCTTGTATCTGGAGTGATGGAGTGAAATGTCATACATCAGGGGAAGGATTAAATATTTGTGTATTTCGATGTGGCAGTGATGCTCTGCCAGTTGTGGCTCTTCAGTTTGGTTGTTCATTGTTTCGGTAACATTTGACGTGAAACACGAATCGTGAGAAGTGCCGAACCCGAACTGAACAGTATGTAGCTATGTATGTACTATGTAGGTAAGTGGATGTCACTGTGACAGGATTGATATTGTACGTATGAAAAGAAGAGGGACAGAAAAGGGGAAAGTAAAAGGAACAGGAAGAGGAGGAGGAAGAAAATCCATTCCTTGTGTTTCTTTTTTTCCTCGTTAACGTATTTATTAGCCACCATCACCGCCAAGTAAAGTGTAGAATTCCAGTGTCGGAAGCCAAGCAGTGGAAAATATGAATGATCATTATGATCATTATGAGGTTTTATATGGTAATGCATTCCAAAGGTGCATTTCCGAGATGGTCGAGGCACATGTGCATGCATGCATGTACATACATACACATATACGGTACTGCTTAGACGCCGACTCGATTCGAGCAGTCACGAAAGAAGGGGAAATTAAAGTTACCGAAACTAGAAAGAGATATTAATTAGGACCTTGTAATTTCAATTTCGCATGGTTTTTCTTTCTCCTCCCCGGATTACTTGCACTTTAGTCTTTACCAGATCTAATGCTTATTTTTGCAGCTACTCTTCGATACGGAAAAAAAGTCAACATCTGACCATGAGTAGAGATATATACGAAGGAAGTAAAAATATGCAGAATAGACAGTTGGTTGCTCGGGGAACATTGTCTTCATGTTCGGTTCGGAGATATTTATCGGGTTGAAGATTGGAACGTAGAACGAATGATTGAGCAAGACTTGATAGGGAACTTCAAATAATCATTACGCGTAAATTTTCTCGAAAGGGGGTAAATAAATAAATAAATAAATAAATAAATAAATAAATAAATAAATAAATAAATAAATAAATAAATAAATAAATAAATAAATAAATAAATAAATAAATAAGTAAATAAGTAAATAAATAAGTAAATAAATAAGTAAATAAATAAGTAAATAAATAAATTGTATAGAATATATTTATTTACTTCGAGTTTCAACTTAAAGTTATAAAATTATAATTATATTTATTCAAGTTATTACTAGTATTTTTACTATCAAAATCATGATCTTTTAATTTCATTCAAGTTTTTATAAATTCTATATATAAGTTATCTAGTATTTACAAATAATTATTGTCATTATAATTTTATTTATTATCTATTACTAGTACTATATTAATAAAACAAACTCTTTACTTTATATTTTCTTTATGACATATAGTCACTATTCATTCTTGTTATATCTTTCTCCGGTTCCTCTGTATAATGCTTAGGATCGTCCGCACGGAGTTTGTTCCCTTCGTACGGTAGTTCTAGAGGGTTTCCTTGAAGAATGTCCGAAACAAAAGACGTCTCTCCTACTTCATCTAAGTCCAGACCCAGAACATCCTCGTCCGAATCGCCTGCAGAACTTGGTTCATAGGGAAAGGCAGCACCAGCCATGCCTATCACACGCATCAAAGCCCATTGGAGCTCAAGGAGCTTGAAACTTGGGAGGGGTTGCTTTATTGGATCGCCCGTCCTGAGTTCGAAGATTTGACCGGATTTGATAGCTTTGCCTTCCGGACAATATAGCGTTGTAATGCCGTAGTCAAATGCACCCTCATTGCGATCGAGGTCCTCGGTGGAAATAGGTGTAGTCATAAGATTCATAGTTGGTCGGATGTCGGTCTGTCTCTTCTGCCAAAAAAACTGGACTTTCAATGTGGTGTTCTCATCGGAGATAGAAATTGGCTTTAAAGCAAATGCCCCTCGATTCCATTGAGCATGTGCCGTCTTTGACAATGTTATTCGATTATCAACTCTTTCGTCTCCTATTTCAGATAGCCCTCTTGGAAAAATTTCCGCTTCCCAAGCAGCAACTCTCTCTTCTGACCAGAAGCTCCTCAGATGCTCCCAAAACATGTGCCTCGCCTCAAAGATATTCTCTTCCGAAGTCGATAGTCGGCAAAATGGGTAGATATGGGCTACTTCGATAACTGAATTGCCAGTAAGCACACAACAATGGTGGTCTCGTTCTTTAGCCTGTGATGTATAAGTTTCAAACAGTAAAACAATGTGCATTTCAAGCTTACCAGACCCGTGACTGCCTTGCTTCTATGCAACAACGGCGAACTAACAGGGGACTTTGTAGTCGTTTGATTTTCAGCAAGCGGGGGACTGCCAGGTGAATCGGTCGTCTTTTGCCTCTTAGCAAACGGGGAACCGGTTGATGATGAGCCCAAGCCTTGCTTCAACTGTGTTGTGTTTGGAGTGGAAACACGCGATGTTCCTTGATTACTTTTAGTCCCTATAAACCATTAGCAAGCAGTAAATAAAAGAAGCAGATTTCCTGTTCCATCTACAGTATAATACTATTGTAAAGACTTGTGTAGCAAAACTACGAACTATCGCAGGGGAAATGTGAGCAATGTCTATCAGGTTCTGAAGTGCCTGAAGGTCGCACACTTGACAGAAAGCCCAGAAGTATGGAGGTACATCTCCTATTTCTTCTTGGAGGACTTTTAGCAGAATGGTTCTTTCGTTGCTAGGGATATTGAAGTCCTCCATTATTTTAGAGGTTGTATCAATGTCGAAGTCAACGCAATGAGATGTGGAGATGTGGAGATGGGGAAGGATAGTGGGGTTCGGTATAGGTGAGTGAAAATCATTCACTAGGTCGCATGGCGCATTTCCTAATGCAGAAACATCAACATGAATAATACTACTCAAGCGGGAAAAACGTGAGAGCCGGGCAAGAATATTAAAAAAACGATTTTGATGATGATTTCAATGTATTTTTAATATTTTATGTAGTATATATATATTATTTATTTTTATTTTATCAAATTCAATATTAAAAATTTAAAAATTTATTAATTAAATACTAGTAGTAATTTTTTTAAAATATCATTTATTAATAGAACTTTAATCTAGTAACTTTACGTACTAGTATTTAAAAATATTGATTTTTAATGATTTTTCAAGTTGATAAGAAATTCAATTTTTTTAAATACTACTACTAGTAGTAGTACTAGTACTAGTCTGAGTACTAGTACTTGAATCTTATATCTTTCTCGACTGGCAGCCTGAGTGAGTATAAATATCATTATTTATATTTAATATATTTATTCAAGTTGAAATAAAATTACTATTAAATTAAATTATATTAATACTAGTAATATTTTTTATTATACTATTAAGTTACTACTAGTAGTAGAGTATTTATTAATTTGATTCAAGTTTATAAATTCAACTTGCCAGTGATATCATCATGTACTAGTAACTTCAAGTTGAAAATTTTATATTGATATTCAAAAAACAATAAATAATTGATATATATTTTTATTACGCAAATAAATTTGAAATATATTTTTTAATATTAAAAATATAAGTAATTTAAGATATATTCAAGATTAAATGTCGACATTCAAGTTGAATATCTAGTACTAGTACTAGTATCTGTTCTAAAATTACAGAGATTGATTTACTGCAACCAATAATCAAAGACGCCAAGAACTCCGAGCTCCTCAATATATTGGCAGCGAACCATTGGGGAAACGCGCTAGGAAAGGGGGAGGGGAGATAGAGTTCAAATATTTTGGTGGGTTGGATTGGTATTTTTATGTGGGAGTCTGGATGGGGATGACTTGGAAATATATACAATAATTAATTGTCCGACTTAGATGGGCATGGGATGGCATGTTGATTTGATGGTGGCCAAGGTAACTTGATGTTGTGTTATGTCGTGTGGCTTGTGCATATATATATATATATATATATAGCTATACGAGGGTTTGTTGTTTACTCTGGCCCTTTTTTTCATTCTCTCACACATTCTTCTACTCTACTCTCTTTTACTCTCTTTTGGTCTACTACAGTGTCTATTGCTACTGTATCATCTTGAAAAATTATAAATTTAATCTGCAAGTTTAGTTTTGCAAGTCTGCAACACGAAGATTTTTTACAATCCATACATATATAATATTCAAAATGCAGCTCTCTACATTCCTTCCTCTTACTCTCACTCTACTCTTCTCCTTCGCAACAGCTCAGACTACTGCTCAGACTACTGCTGTTACTGCTCCTGGTACGGGCACCTGTGCTGGTCAAAACGTTCTTGACACTTGCTTGGGTAGTACACAAGCTATTGCCAATGCATGTCAATCCAACGATTACAACTGTTTATGCTCAAGATGGAATGATGTCTTAACGTACGTATCTCTGCTCTCTTTCATCTTCCCCATTCTACCTTCAATCCCTACATAGAGTACATCTGCATATTGTATATCATGTATTATATATCATGCTAACACATCACCTCAACCAAATAGTTGCTTCAACGAGTGTCCCAACGATCCACGTTATGGATCCACTCTCTCAAGCAAACAAGCCTACTGCTCCAACGCCTCAATCTACTCCACCACATCTTCATCGGCCATTTCCCGCGACCCATCTACCTCGGCCTCAGCAGCTGCCAAGTCAACAAAGGCAGCAACCGACGCTGGATCGGCAGCAACAACAAAGGCATCGGGATTCGTACAAACTGGAACAGCAACGGCGACTGGGTCAGCTGCTAGCGCTAGTGGAAGTAGTGGTGCTCAGAGAGTAGTTATGGGCGCTGGCGGTGTGTTGGGCTTGGTGGCTGGTGTTGCCGGTTGGTTGTTGTAGGTTGGAAATGGGGAACAGATTGATTGGGAATTGGATTTTGATATGGTTCGATTGAGCGATGGATCGATGATGTTATTTGAGTTGAGCGATGCTGATGAATGGATGGGAATGTGGGAGGTAGCTTTTGTTTGCAGGGAGGAAAGGCCTTTAATGAATGATAACTTCACGTTTATGAGAAAGTTGTTTTCTTCTTCTTCGGATATGGATTGGATTTAATATGGTTATGTGTGTAGAACTGATTGAAAATATATATACGATATTGATATTATGTCTGAATGAACTTTCTCTCAATCTCTCTATCTACAGCAAACAATCAGCTTTCCACATTCATGGTGGCTTGAAGGGGAGACATCTTAAGATTTTCTTCAACAATATATGCGTGATATATGATATGATATGATATGATATGAACTGTTCTATTTCGATCTCCTATTGAGACGTTTACTGCTTCGTTTCTGATGGGTAATACAATAGTTATCAATCTTAAACACTTTCTTCCTTGATGAAAATGCTGAATATTCACAGATCGGTAGAGATTTGAGGGGGTCCACATACTAAGTATCCCGGTACTGCACAAAACCATCTCGCTCCGAATAATCTAATTCCTATTTGTTGTAACTCCCAATCGAGAAAGTATACAAATGATGAATAAATTAGATATCAGGACAGTATGAGGACAGTTCGAATATCTGAATCATTTTAGCTCGAGTCTTGCTGACATAATGTTTGCAAATGTGATGTCATGTTGTTTCTTTTTGCCGCAGAATACAACAAACTGATTCGAAGAAACATTCGCATAACCTCACTCCTTATACAAGGTATAAAATTGTACAGTTATCACCAACCCATTGAATCCCTATTTCGACTTCTATCTCTATCATCATAATATTGAGACCTCGAATCATTAACAATGGATACTTCAAATGAAACTTATATCCCCGTATTCCCAGAGGAATCCAAACCCCACATCTCTATCGGTCTCCCTTTCTCTGAAGCATGTGCTCACCACATCACCAACACATTTCATTGCTCCAAAGTCTACCTTATCGTATCCAAATCGATTGCCAAAACTCCCAATTATCATAACCTGAAAAGAGCTCTAGGTAGTAAATTGGTTGGCGTTAGATATGGTATTAGGCCTCATACACCATGGGATGATATTCTGGAAATTGTACATGAGATGAGGGAATATCAAGCAGATAGTATTGTTACGTTGGGAGCAGGTTCATTGACCGATGGGGCGAAAGTAATCTCATTTGTATGTTCCCTGCCCTCTTGTTTTAGCAATGCGTTCTTCCCCCCTTCCATATCTTTAGCCAACAACCCAAACATAGGCCCTGGCAAATGACGTATCTACACCATCAGGGCTCTCTGGCCTCTCCGCAACAGCGGCAACTCCAAATCTAAAACCTTGTCAACTTCCCATTATCAATATCCCAACTTCCTTATCAGGCGGCGAATATTCCTCATCTGCGGGAGCAACAAATACTCGGACTAATCAAAAAGTATCCTTCAATGATCCATCTATGAGTTCATCACTTATCATTCTCTCGCCTTCTCTCTGCACATCTACGCCCCAGAAGGTCTGGCTCAGTAGTGGCATTCGTGCTGTGGACCATTGTATTGAAGGACTTTGTTCGCTAGATGAAAGGGTTACCGAGGATTCTGATGCAAAGTTTATGAAGGGGTTGAAGCTTTTGGTACCGAGTCTATTAGTTACAGGAAAGCAGCCAAAAGATGAGGACGCAAGAGAGAAGGCGATGTGGGGAGTAGTGGAAGCATTGAGAGCGTTGAAAGAAGGTATTCCTATGGGAGGAAGTCATGGGATGGGTCATCAGTTGGGTCCATTGGGGGTGGGCCATGGTGAGACGAGTTGTGTTCTGCTACCTGGAGTGTTGAAATTTAATGCCAGACATGGCAAGAGCGATGATCGCGTTATGAAGGGACAGAAACTGGTTCTAGATACTTTGTGGGGAGAGGATACAGTAAGAGAGGTGCTTGAGAAGAGGGGATTAGTGAGGGAGAAGGCGGATGCGGGAGATGTGGTGGATGCGATTGTTAGTGAGCTTGGCTTGCCGAGGACGTTGAAAGACGTAGGTGTTGGGAAGGAGAAATTTGATGCCCTGGCAGAGAATTGTTTGAAAGATAGATGGTTGCCTACTAATGCTGTGCCATTGACCAGAAAGGAGCAGGTTTTGGAGATATTAGAAATGGTTGCTGGCTCATAGAACGAGTTTCAATACTATATTCTTAATCGGGAGTTTATTTGATCAGTTTTATGGATTATAGATAGATATATGAAGTGTCTACTTGTGCTGCTGATATAATTAGCAATCGAGACAATCGTAGCACTTTCAATATTTCGAATTAGACGATCCTCTTCTTCTCACCTTGACCCACGAAAGTCTAATCCCTTTGCAACGGTTATCTCAGCTACAAAAGTATTACAAGTAGATATATATTGAAATAAAATAATAGGCAGTGGTCAAATTATTTAGTGATGAAATCTTTAGCTTACTATGTGTGATTTAATAATTAAATGACCACTTCAACACTAACCCTTTTATAGCAAGGTTCATAACCGCAGCACAGTAGTAATATATGAAGAGTTTAATGAACTATTGAACTGTGGTTTGTTATTTGTGGTTAGTAGTTGGTTGACTGTTATAGTTAGGTTCCCCTTTCCTGTCGACCTAGGATTGTTAGACTGTTGACCTAGCTGATGATTAGCTGATTTTCATCAAGGTTTTGAGAGGACTTGAAGGGACAGCTTGACCACTGCGTCGTATACCTGTGTTTTGGTTGTTTGTATGGAGTTTAGAATCATTCAAATATGTGGGTTTGGGTTAACTGATAATGCGATAAATTTATTCATGGTATGGCGATGGTTACCTACGTATGTAGTGAATTGAAGTTTTGATGCTGGAAATTGAATGTGATAGGTAGCTTGGCGAAATTGTCACTTGTACAGACAACAGTACCTAGATAAGCTTTGATTTTGGGACTGGCTACTCGAACGGAAAGTGGAGGTTATCACTGCAATGCAGTAATCTTTTGCGCCCATTCAAACTCTCATGCTTTAAGTCATTATTTCTTAGGCGCCTGTACAATCGTAGTTCCAGTCTTTCTTACAGACATCTTTGGTATCTACGAGTTCACTTTCTGTCTGCCTTGAGTAGAATAATCTTGTGCGCCTTTTCAAATGTGTAGTCTTTCACACGAACTCAACTTGACAATTTTCCTCGTAACGTCAAATTATCCATTGTCTAATAGAAGCTACCGAGCGCCGTAGGTGATTAGTTTAATTGTCGGTAATGTACAACTTTCAACTTGAACCATTAAACGAAGATTGCTAATCGACAGTCAGTTCAAGTTGTATTATCAATTCAAATTTTCCATAGTTATATCAAAAAAGTACCCTTCTTAAAGAAACCTGTTTCCTTCTTCTTTACACAATATTAGATATCAACTCGGGTGAACGTCATGGGAATTCGGACAACTGAGAGGAGACTATCTACCTCAATTTGCAACACTGCGTTAGTCAGTTATCCACTTCAATGATCAAGCTTTGAAGCTATATCTGATTTTCGAGAATCAGGATTAGGGACTAATGTACCCTTGTTGACCTTAATCCTTTTCCAACATTCTACTTATCCAATCATGGATTTCATAAGCAGAGGTATTAATACAGGACAAAACGTCAACAAGAGGAACCGTATGTAGCACTTCGGATTTCCGAATTCACCTACTAGTATCTCTGTTCCTTGTAAGCTCGGGGGGATATCAGCTCACTTATCTTTACACCGTTCATGCTGACTATAAGAAAGCCTGACGCTAGTTCTGTCAGAGTCGTATTACTCTAGAGACTGTGATAAATTTGCACTTTGTAGTCATATGGACGTACATTCTTAGAAACTAAGCAGCACACTTGGATGTGTCAGCTAGAATATCATATCTTGTTCTAAGACTTTACAGTAAATCTCAAAGTGTTCAGCTTGGAGACAGCCTTGTAGGATTGGGCATAGAAAAAGATTGTAATATGTGAAGAGATAGCAAGAAAGAATAATATTATGACTGCGCAACTTTGTATTTCGCAAAAAACAACGTCGTCATAAGTCGTAACTCGTAACCATGTAACTAAATATCATCATGGAGATCTTTCTTGAAAATATTCCTATAATATCACTCGAGCACCACATCTGTCCCAATCGTAATCATATCTCCCCTCAAGCCGAAGCAGCCTCTCGAGCGTTCTCTTTCAGAATCACTCTTTCTTCGCACTTCCCGGTCTCGCAAATGCCGCTCCAACCAACGAAAGTATGCTCGTCGACCTCACAACCATACAATACAGCAACGTCATACCCACCACAATAACCTCTTCCTTAAACGCCTCGTTCGTCGTAGCCACCGGGCCAATAAATTCAATCTTCCCCACGTTCGTGAGAGACAATGTATTTGCCGAGAATTTCGCAACGGGCATTTGATTCGTATCTAGACAGATAAAATCCCAGTTTTTGAATCCGCTGGTGCTGGTCCATGTCATGGTTACGGGTTCGCTGGGAGTGAGACTGGGAAATGTATACGATAGGTGTGTATATTCGGTCTTGAAACGTTTCATGGCTTTGATCGTTGTAGCTCGACCTTGGATCTCGCAGTCTGCGTCGATGGATATTGCATGAATTGTCCCGGTGCCGAAGGTTGAGTCATCTTTGACGCGCTTGTAGACGAGGTTGGGTTTGAAACTTTTGTACTTTACAATGTAAATAGGTTTTGGTTTTGGTTTTGTTTTAATCTTTCCATCTAATGTTGATGGTTTTGGAGTGGTGTCTTGTGATGAGGTGATTATGGATTTAAACTTTGACCATGAGAAGTCTACATTGAGAGTCTGAACTTCTGATTCTAAGAGTTGGTCTTCGTTCTGGGAGGAGAGACCCTGGGGTATCGAGGAGCTTTCGGCGGAAGTGTCCATCTTCAGAATTGTTTTGATCTTGTGAGTTTGAGCAGTAGAGGTTTTGGGTTGATTTATCTTATGCTTATTGTAGAAATTGATCATTAACCACATACATATATATCCAGCTCCCGATAGCTGAAAGTACGTCAATGCAGTCATCTCACTCATAACTCTTCTATGATATACATCTCCTTTCTAGAATAGGCTGACTTGTCTGCCGATTACCATCTTGGCACCTCTTAGCCCCACTAAGCCCCTTCGCTTGTTACACTACCAAGGATTTCACGACTAATTGTACGTACAAATAGATGTATAGTATGTGCGTAAATTCTCATGTCAGCATTCCTGAATAACCTCATCCGTTGGGGCGATATACTCCTCGTATTTTTATAACATTCCAGATCTTTAATCGCAGCTTTTATACAAATTTCCCATACTTGATACCCCCCCCTGGTATCATAAATATTTCATTCGATAGGTGTCCCCGAAGGATTCTTGTTAGAACGTTGAGGGGCCAACATTTTGGGAAGAGGCTTGACTAGTATTGGCAGATAAAGTTATTAGATTGAACAATCTGGTCCGTCCCATTCGCAAATCCGGCCGATTTATCAATGGGAGAGCGTATACGAATCGGCCGGCCCATTGACTAATTGGGCCATTTTGAAGATGTATTTTTTTTATAAAATCAATTAGTTGATCATTGAAGTTATTGTATATGATTAACTATAAATGAGCTATTATTATATCATGAATAGTTGATGGATAGTCTGTATTGATATGTTAGAATAGTAGTGGAATGTGAATGAATGTAGAGCCGATTAATAAATCGGTCGACTCATTCGTATAGAACCTTGGATTGACCAATGGGGTAGGCCGATTCGTCAATGGGAGGGCTGATTCATGAATCGGACGTACCATATCCACTGCTTAAAAGCTTTTATACTGGAAGCTCAGATTCCCAATTTCTTCCAAATATCCTCCCATTGAATCACCCACAGCCACTGATTATCTAATTGTGCATACTCTTTCGTTGCCTTCCAGGTATGTCCACTAGGATAGCTCTCTTTGAACTCTACCCCAATACTATCTACGCCCATGCTTCGATCATCGAAATTATCATATACCTCCAATCTTCGATCGTCGGTAAGGATGATATTCGCAACTCTACAACGGGTACAGACATTAGGTCTCTCTCGGGCAATATATGGGTACATGATTCCCCGGTAGCGCCTCGCATCCTCGAGATCCGAGTCGCGGCTCGCCTTCACCTTCCTTATGAGAGCCTCGTCTACAATAAAAGCGGGAGTCAGTAATATTCTATTATGGCGTTGTTTGGGAAAGGTAGAATAGAAATAAAATTAAAGGATCGAAAATGCTTACCCTGCTTCTGAGTTGTGGACCAATGTGTACCGATAGAAAGTTCTAAAACAGACGTTAAAAAATCCGTAATAATCTCAGCCTGGCGTAGCGGCAGGTCCTCCGATGACTGGATTTGCTCCTCAAACGAGCATGTATTCCAATCCTTATAGAGTAACAGCTTAACGCAGCCATCGCACTTGGACCTCCCTTCAGGCCTGAGAATTGGCTCATCCCAAAGAAGATCTATTAGCGAACCATGCCACTCAATATTACTTCTATCACCGATCCAAATACCGTGGGTTGGGAAAATAGACTTCCCATCTACGGACACCCTATCTCCGAGTGAGATCGGCTCTGGTGCCCATCCCAGGATATGAGAATAGGCCATCGTCTCTGGGAACTCCAGGTATACACGGTTGACTCTAGAGGAGGCAACACGCGCTACGACTCGAGAAACTGGGTCGAGTTCCTCGAGGATCATGAGCAGTAACGTATCTGGTAGCGAGCTCAACCAATCTGGTCTTGGCTCAGTCAGTTAAGGTAGAATTGTACAACTTGAACAAGGTGCATAGGAAGCGAGGAGTATGAGACGAGAAGCCCACGAGAAAGGATACAAAATCGGGAAAACTTACCCTCTGTTGGCGAAGATTGAGAGGGTCATCACGACATCTTCGAAAAGGAAGTCATCCTGGGGACTTCGTTTTATGTATGTAGGATACATGATGTGTGAATTTACGGATATATTTTTCGTAAATTAATATATTTTTGATAAATTAACAAATTTTTGGTAAATTGAAATATTTAAAGATGGTGGTATTTTCAATTTCTAAATGATGTTCTTATGTAGAAGGTAATACTAAAGAAAGAAAACTTCAGGGGAAGTTGAGGGGGAATGTATAGATATTGAATAAATTAAGTATCAATTAAGTATTGACTAATTATGAACTGGTTGTGATATCTAGACTGGCTTCTAACCATTAATCTATGACGATAACTTCATGCTTGGAAAGTTCTAAGAAACTAATATAGTTACATTGAATCTAGATGAACTTTTTCTTTACATCTAAAATGTTGGAGCTCTAGTCAACTAGAAAGCAAACTAAACGAGTAATGCCAACATACTCACACCACTCATAAATGTGCGAACTATTCTATACATCTACCCAAGTGGAGCTTACGAGACATTAACATTAAGTGTAATGGACTTCTTAAGCTTTAAAAGGATTTCAAGCTCCTTCTCTAGACAAAAGTCCATAGTTTTTCCTCTCATCCCAGGATAGTCTCGAACGGCACTCAGCTCGTATTGATAAGCTCATGCGCAAACTGTTTATCTTGATTTACAAGATTAAATCTTGGACATTATTTTAATCACTTCAAGTTGCTCGAAATAATGATATGTTTGAAATCCTAAATGTTGACCAACCCAGATTCTTACGGATAGTTTGGGGGGGGGGGGGGGGTTACTATGATTGTTAGCGTAGGGCACACGGTTGACGTTATTACGTGCACACTCAAAACACCTCTCTTTTAATAAAATAAATTTATTTTCAAATATAACTTACTAAATAATTTCAAATATTATATTTCAAGTATATAAAATAAATATTGAATTTTGATATATTCTATTTTTTTTTGAAAATAATAGATAGTTATTCTAATATGAATTTAAATCGAAGAAATATTTTTGAGAATGATAGTTGAAATTTGAGGTGTTGTGTGTGCGGCTAATAACGTAAATCGCGTTAGGGGGATTGGGAAAGTCTACCGCTACTAGTAATTCCGGTAGTTAGATCTTGCCAAGGCTTGAGAGTAACGGTTCTTGCTTGAACTGATTTAGGAAGGAAAGTCACCACAAATTTATTGTAAATGGCATGAATAATGAGAGTTCTTATGGGTTCTACACCGTGACCTCTAGTATAGCTCTACAAACCATTCAAGTTCCTATACGAGTAGTCATAGACGTAATTCATCATTTGAATAGTAGTACTTACCTAAGTAGGTATGGTGATGTTAATAACATCGGAAGAACTTTTCGGAAGAACATTAAATAATAGCTTTAATATTTCTTGACCAATCACTTGGTATTTATTGAGTTATAGCTAATAAACATTTTCTCCTAGTATTCTTCTGTTCCCCGCAGGCAAGCGGATGGCGATGTGGAAAACGATAGCGACTCAGAGAGGACTAGCCTTGAGAGTAACCTGAAAAGTTTTTTCAACTTTATTATTAACCCCTCAATGATGTAAAGTAAACCATTAAAAGTTTTATAGTAATGAAGGTCTTCTCGGAATACGATCTGAGTATGTTGTCAACATACCTATGCAAATTCTTGGTACCTTTCTGGTCATCTTTAAGGCATTCATGGACGACTAGATCATCCACTCTTCTTTAAATCCTTTAACTTTACAAATCTGATAACAGCCTCCTCCAGGTAATCGCGATTCTTGGGATTCCGATATGACTTTATCGGCCAAGTATCCATGAACCATCGGTTATGTCTCAAAACGCCATGAATATTATGCAGTATCGCAGTTTTGAAACCTTGCTTCCGGTCTTATCATCCATCTTACGTGTTCACGAAGATAGCAACCATGATATGTATGTAATGCGCGAAATGCGAATATAACCATACCTTCGGAAGACGCAAACTTTTGCGTCGGATTTTTTTTGAATATGAGATTCCTGTATGCTTAAGGAGAAGGGCATAATTGAGGAGAAGGAAAAGGCCACCGTGATAGACCTCTAAGGTGTGTTCTCATTTATGTATCATTCGGTAACGAGCTGTTGGGATTCAGAATATCCATCACGCCAATCAAACTTTTGTGGCGGTTTCAGCAAGCAGCATATCCTTATTAACCTTGAGAACATTAACTGATCACTTTCAAAGTTGTTGTCGTTGAAACCTCATGAAATACCTGGACATTCTGACCGTGGATAATTATTGGCTTCGCCCTGTTTGGAACCCATGAATATAGCAGAAACCCGATGTATATTGGCGAAAAGTTTGTATGCAGGAAGCAATCAAGCCAAGTTCATGCCATAAAACATGCAGATGTCTCTCCAGCGTTCGGAAATCGGTCTGTAACATCCTATGTAGTCGATGTGGATGTCAAAAAACCCTCAAAATTTATTTTGTGGCTTATGAATCAAGGATCATAATAACCTGGTATGGTTGGATCGCTTACCATCCAATATTTTACCTGGTCGAATTCATTGCTGCGTAGCTGCGGGCACAAGTGAGAGGAACACCGCCACAATTTGAACCTTGCTAAGGAAGACTGATGAGAGTTATTGTACTACAAGTTACTGGCAGTCATCGTATTTGTTTTCGCTTTATCAAAGTTGATCAAGCCTATTAGCCTGTGTTTTTGATTACCAACCAGTATTGCAATATCTTGAGTTGTTTTTCTCAGCCTGTTGAAGTGGGGGTTGCTGCCTGCAAATGAAATTCGAAGAAGTGTATATCTAACGACTTAAATATTACAATCAGTTCAAGCGAAGCATGGCAGATAGCAGTACAGAAACACCTCGATTCTTTGAGCCCATCCCAAAAGGCCTCTTTCCATGTTCCAGCAAGTGCTGGGGATTGTATTCTTCGGTGTGAACGACAGCGTGGATTCTCCCGTGTGATACAAGCCATACGACCCATTATCGAGCCTCTAGAAAGATTTGAAAATGTCATCGATGTGATTATACAGACTAATAGGGCCATGGGCTCACCAATTTGGGGCCCACTAAAATTCGTCATCAAGGTATCCGTCGTATCTTATCTAGAGTTATAAGTCCCACGCACTTTCTAACTCCCAGGAGATTGCTTGTGATCATATCAAAACGTTGGAGAATCTTGCGATTGTTCTTCAACGGATCGTGGCTTCTCTTGCACGCTACGCCAATTATGAAAGTCTCTTCAAAGGCCATATCGAGACCCAACGAGCTATAAGAGCACTTTATTGTGATCTTATTGACCTATGTACTCGTATTATTCGATTCCATTCTCGTAGTTCGATAGGTACATAATCTCCTTTTGTCTCTGTCCATGTATATTGCTGATGTAGTGATCCCTAAGGTACCATTTTCACGTCTTTTGGTAAAAAATTTCAGCAAGTGTCTGAAAATATTGCTCACCATGCTACTGAAATTGATTGGGCCGCAAACGCTGTAAATATTGAAGAGGCTAAGAAGGCTAGAGAGGTGGAAGAGCAACTTCGGCTAGTAAACAATAGAGCGGCGATGCAGAAATGGCTATCGCCATCAAATGTCCAAGACGATTTACAACGACACAAGGAGGATTGTATGGCTAGATCTTGCGATTGGGCGCTTGGGCGCTTGGGACATTAGAGGTCGAGAGATTTTTGGAGGCCGATGCTGCCAAGACATTAAGGATTGGCGGTGATCCAGGAAGTGGAAAATCTACTCTTGCCGCATTCCTCATCAACCATATTCTACAAGATCACCTCGACGATCTACTCTACTTTTTCTGCAAAGGCACCGATGAGGCAAAGAATCAACCATACCAAGCTTTGAGAACATTGATATCACAGTTGTTGGCTCGCGACACCTCTCTTGATTCTTGGCTCATGACTCTCTACCAAGCCAGCGGTCTAGAGAAGGTTTCCTCGTTTTCAGATCTCCGAGAGTATCTACATTACGCCTTGAAGCATACCTCAAAGTCTACTATTTATAGTGATAGATGCCCTTGATGAATGCCAAAATGCTCAAGGGTTAGCTTCAACCATGATTGACTGTATATCAACTTCCAACAAGATTGTGAAGCTCATAATGACATGTCGAGAAAAACCCGACTTACTGGACACATTCAACCGACCGTTCGTCGAGATAGCCATATCGGGTGACGATGTCCGTGATCCGGTTTGGAGTTATGTTCGCGAGAGAGTCAACAAATGCAGCACAATAAGTCGCACTCCTCTTGCCAACGAGGTATACAACGTAGTAGGTGCAGCCGCCGATGGGTTGTGGTTATATGCGCGATTGATAATGGATGAAATCGAGCGATTACCAAGCGGAGGGGCAATTCGACGGCAACTGAAAGACATCCCGACAGGACTCATACAATTGTACGAGCAAATATTCTCCACGATGGAAAAATCCTTTACACCTCTCCAGTTGAAGCTCTCTCGTCAATTATTTCTGTGGATCGAGATGTCGAGTTTTGTACATGTGGGCCGACAGAATCTTACTGTGGAACCTTGGATCTAATTTTTCAAGCCAAAAATTACGGAGAAGAGGTCTTTGATTCGATCGAGCTGGCACGAGAATTATGTTCACCCCTCGTAGGTTTCTTCGATGGTAGAATGGAGACGCTCGAGGTAGATTTCGTGCATCACAGCGCAGCTCAATACGTCCATGAATGTGCACAAGCACCAACTCCACAGACGCCCAAAGTTCCGAGTGCCCAGAGATTGAAAGAGCTTTATCGAGGTAATACTAGCGCGTGGTTCTTTGGGTCATGTTCCAAAGCCGAATTACTACTGAGGTCTATGCGTGAGAAGCCTCGTACACATAGTAGTGGGGATTATTTCGAAATGGCCTACGGGCTTTGGAATGCTTTATATCTAGAGACTCTGCCGCAACTTCTCGACCAAGTCGATGTTGCGGAGGCGACTAGGCTGTGTAACAATCTTACTACGTTCATCACATCTTGAAGATGCCTTGTTTGGATTAAAATAGCCATGATAATCAATTATGTTGGACATTGGGCTCCCGTTTTATACGACAACATGGAGCGAGGACTTAAGGCTGCTTCCGCAGGCTGTTCAGATACCTTTGAGCCATTTCGAAAATTCTCTATGGTTCGTAAGATTCTGCTGACGGATTACGTGTATGTGATTTGGAATACTGGTGGTGCGATTGAGCATTTGACGGGTGTATCGTCAACAATGACCATGCCGGAAGGTTTTCTGGATCGTCTGTTGGCAAAGAGGTTGCTTGAATCGGGAGAATACTGGAGGAAGAGAGCTGATTTAGGGTTGGACCGGACGCCAGATTTTCATCCAGTGGAATGGTTCGGGGGAATAAGGGAAGAAACAAGGTGAGAGAACGCCAGAGGTTTTTGCCATTTCCTATATATATAAATTCTATGTAAACATGAAGATATCATCAATCAGATAGATTGGCGATTTTAGTATATCGACATAATTCAATGAATATACAAGTTTAGCCTCACATAATAGATAATTGCTTGGAAATGAAACAATCAAAAGTAACGCCATGGACACCTACCTAGGCGCCATCCAACATCGTCCAAGCTATTCCAAAATGCTATGTGAATACGAACACAGTGATGCATTTACGCAATAAAACGAACATAAAGGTATATTTCATGTGTATTGCACGGCCCATCAGGCTACTAATTGAAGAAATGAAAAAGATCTCCCAGCAACCACAATTTATGATATATTCCCAGCCAACACCCATAGCACCATACCGCAAACATATCCTCTAGTTACATTTTCATCGACAACTACAAAGAAATGGGAACGCAAGTACAGAGACAGCAAGAACGAAAGACACGTAAGATGAGAAGGATCCTTATCCATTTATCCATTCAATAGAATATACTTAGACACCAAGTAAAGAAGTAGCAGGTCATCTCTTCATTTGGCACGAATGGAGTGCGACACCAGCGCCAGCACCAACCCCAAATTCCCAATTCATTCACTCCAACCAGCCAGCCAGCCAGCCAGCCAAACAACCAACCAACCGTCCATCCATCCGTGCCATCCATTCATTACGTCGTATCCAGCCATCCATCCGTACATCAATCGTTCTCCAAACCTTAAGCCCCAAAGAAGAAGAAAAAAGAAAATAAATATATGCATTCACCAAACCAGGCCCCCTTTTCACATTTCCTATTTCACCCGACACACATCACACACCACAAACCAAACATTTAACCTCTATACCCCGAGCTGCCCATCTTTTCAATCGAGCTCATGATTCCACTCCTCGCCATCCCCAATCCACTTCCTGGTCTACTCCCCTGACTCCCCTGGCTCCCAGTTCTCTCACGGCTTTGCGCCGCACTGAAAGTAGGAATTCCTTTCCCAATCCTACTTCCTCCGCTAGGAGCCCTCAACCCACCAATTCTCGATACACTATTAGCTCTCGCGGGACTCTTCAAGGCCCCCAAACCAGATGTTCTTTTTGCAGCCGACACGGGAGTCTCGGGGACCGAGGGCATGCTTGGAGCTTGAGCTTCAGCCTGAGCTTGAGCCTCCGCTTGGCTCTCCTTTTCTATATTCTTGGCGAGCATTTCGTCGAAAGCTGTGACTAGGGGAATCATCTCATCAACCGCTTGTACTAACTTCCCCTTCTCGATACGTTCCTCCTCAAGCAAATTTCTTAAATTCTCATTATCAGCCTTCACGCTTTTGACTTCTTGATCTAAACCTTCTAGCTGTGCCTCCAATTCTTTAGTTCTAGCATCGCGTTCTGCTTGCCTCTCAATATCTTCTTGGGAGGGTTCGAATTTGGTGACCGTGGCATCGCGACCTAATTTGAGATACTCGTTCTCTCTGGTGAGATCCTCCACCGTAGTTTCGAGTTCTTTAACCTTTTTCTCCCAGCGTCGTTCGTAGCTCTTTTTAAGTGCCAAAACCTTACTTTCATGTTTTTCCTTGTATAAAGAATGTAATTCTCGGGATACCTTTTCGACGGCCAGTTCGACAGTTCGTCCACCGCAGGTGCATTCGCCAATAGGTGATTTGGCGGAGTTTTCGATGGTCGGTGAAGCAACCTTTCCTGCCCGCATAGATGCAAGTTTACTTTGAGCATCCTGAGCCATCATTTCAGCCATCTCTCTTCTCCTCTCACTTTCTTCTAAACGTCCACCTAGGTCTTCTCTTTCCTCCTCTGCGCTCACAATCTCCTCCCTCACATTTCTCAACACAGCCTCCATCTCACGACCTCTTTTCTCCCACTCCTCTTTCTCGGCAGCGAGTTGATCTTGTAGATTTCGTTCCTCTCGTAGTTGTTCCATACTTTCACCAACTCTTTTCTCGGCATCCACAACAGCTGTTTTCAAAAATTGTAATTCCGCCTCCTTCCCACTCAACGAAGCCTTTAAATTACTGATCTGAGAGAGAAAATTCGATTTTAAGCTCTCAAGTTCCCTGGGTGTAATAGATGGCATACTCCTTGGTGTTGGCGCAGGAGGAATATCGAAATCAAGAAGATTAGACATTCTGTTTGACGAGGGTGTTGCTGTAGAAGCTTGTGAATACCAAGAGAGATCTGATGCAGTAGAACTCTTCGAAGGTGAAACTCTATGCCTTGCAGGCGAAGGACCGCGTCCGGAAAATCCGTTCATTTGTTCGGTAAAATCAAGAATAAGGTTAGTTGTGTTCCCGTCGTCTCTACTCTTCACAGATCTATGTGTTGGAGTTGGACTTGTTATGTCAATTTGTCTGCGGGCAGTAACAGGAGTACTCATTCTATGATGTTGTCTCGGCGTCGGCGCACCCATGCTGGAGAATCTTGTTGGACTGCCTATTTTCGCAAACATAGCCATTTCTGGTAGAGCCGAAAATTCGCTGAATGTGCTGATTATAGTATCGTCCATCGAGTCTGAAGTTTCTTTTTCTGTGGCGTCAGCGCCACTGCCAGGCCCTATAACATTGAAAGTCTCATCTATAGTTTGTCCTTCATCACGAGAATTATCGTGGGAGTCGTCCATATCGGTATCCTCTAATATTTCAATCGCTTTTGTCAGACCCTCATTACCCTTTAGCGCTTCATCCAGATCAACGGTTTTCTCCACAACAGGCGGCGGTTGTGATGGCTTTGCAGGTGAAGCAATACTTGGCTTAACAGGGAATCTATGAGGTGCAGAATTCTTTCTTGGTGTGCGTGTGGAATCTTTAGAATTTCTTGTTGGTGAATTGGTTGGCGAAGTGGATGTGCGGCTCTGCAGTATTTTCAGGGGTGACATATGATCGCGATCGATAGGACTCTTTGTTGACAACATTTGTGTCTTGATTGGTGATATGTTCTCTCTATTTGGATCTGCCGCATGAGCTGTCGCATCAACGAACGGCGAACCTGCAGGACTTGTACTCTCAGGAGTATTCTCGGTATAGATTGAATCTTCGTACATATTGTCGTTATTCGGGTTTTGTGTATCCATTTCTATTGAATTTGTAAAATTAATATTTGCGCCAGATGCTACTATCAGAGGTGAAGCCATTTGCTAATTATTGAGTTCTTTGTATTGTAGTTTGTGTATTTTGAGTCAGTGGTGGTTATTGAATAAGATGGTTGGATAAACAATTTCCTGTTGTGGTGGATTTTTCTTGACTGGGCAACGGCCAATGGCAGGGAAGTTTTTCCGGCCGTAAATTTTGAATTTGCTTGTTTACAACATCAGATATTGGATAATCGTTATGATCGAACTTAACAGTCTCGAATTTTACCTTTCAATAGTAAACCATACCATAATATCATATCAGTATGTCCAAATCAAGTGACATTGGATCATGAGGAGGATGATATACCAATTATCTGTCTCAATGTGATATGTACTATCTATGGACCTGAGAGGCTCCATTTCATACTCATATATCAACCTTTATGCCTCGATAAGCACGAAGTGAGTATGCCATCGCATTGAATTAATGCTTCTGAACCGATCTATAAAAGTATTGCTATATCACATTCTGCGATTTAACTTTACCCAAGACCCATGATCCTTACGCCGCAAGCCCGTTCATGTTCTCATAATGCAACCAACCATCCAATGCAGAATGTATCTACCAGGTCCAACACTGCAGCCGTTTTATACCCAACCCATGACATATATATACATAACACGTGCATCAACATCGATGACATGCTGATAAAAACTCGAAGCTTGAAATTCCAAATTCGGAAGGAGAAGTAAATCTTTCCTTTGGGAAAGTTAGGTGTCTGAGGAGATGATTAATTGCTTAACTTGTGCCTGTAGAGCCACTTGTTACGTCTGTGTGGGCCATCTTAGCCGAGTTCTTGAACAGGCCATAAACACTTTGCTGTCCTTTGGGGGCCATCTTAAGGTTCGAGAATCTCGTCTCTGGCAATCTTTTTCCAGCCTTGATGCTTTCGAGTACCCTGTATTCGTGAAGAAAAAAAAATTTAGTATGAAAATCCGAACAGGGGATACCGGGGAGGTCCGTACCATTCTACACCGACATATTTAACTCCACAACCACCAATCCTTCGTATCTCTTTGTCCAGTTTTCCCCCAGCCAAACCACCGCCAGCTCCACTTCCAATCGTTCCGCAAGGTTTGCCCAAAATAACGTGCGTGACATGGCGTCTGCCCAGATGTATCGACATTCTAGCTCCGTTCTCCGCCAGCAGTTGCTTAAGCTTGTGGTCTGAGACCATTGGATAAGTACTCCCGTTGATATAGATAACCAACTCATCAAATATTCCTCTAGACTTCCGGGCCTTCTCTGCTTCCTCCACGTCATCTTCCCGTTTCCGCTTCGCCATCAATTGTTCCTCGGCGCTCATTGGTACTATAATAGGCAAGCAAGCAAAAACAAACGTTAGTATGGGGGACATCGTAAAAGGACAAGGGAGATCTAGACACAAGAAGAACAACAACACATACAGCCTGGCTTCCCCACCAGCATATCACTGACACTTTGCCTTGCTCTCGCCTTAACATCTTTAGGGACCAGGGCTTTTGCGTTTTCATCCCAGTCCTCAGATCCCGCCCCAACTTTATCAAACATCCTCTTGCCTCCAGTCCCACCACTCTTAAATTGATTACCAAGTTTCATAGCCCGAGATTCTCTCCATCCTATCGAACCCCCGATCCTATTCTCTGCCCGTTGATGCCCAGTTGAAGAAGAATTCCATGCATCGAAGTGAGCACCAAAGACCGGTTGGGCTGCAGATGGTATTTGTGATTTTGGACGTGCCATATCGTGTGATCGCGTAGAAAATTGAAGGTATCAAAGCCGAGTAGAAAAATTCAAGTCGCAGGAGTTTCCCAGGTCAAATAGAATGTATTAAAGGCAGTCGAAGAACAAAGAATCTATCCAGGCAGAAATCATTGTATTATCATACCTACCTGTGCGGGTATATGACTTCAAAATAGAATACCCTGTAATTCGTATTATCAGTGTAAAATTTCTAATGCACTAAAATGTATTATCTTCTCATATTCTTCGTCTTTTGTCGCTCGTTATTCTCATGAAACTTCTGACACAA
Source organism: Scleromitrula shiraiana (assembly GCA_028455995.1). NCBI lineage: Eukaryota > Fungi > Ascomycota > Leotiomycetes > Helotiales > Sclerotiniaceae > Scleromitrula > Scleromitrula shiraiana. Next base: position 1,482,555 of record JABELC010000005.1, read on the forward strand.
CACAACACAACGCGTAGAAACACAGAAGCGAACCGATGTCGTTGATACAGTTACCGTACAGCAAGCGCGGCCCACCCACGTCATCACGTGCTCCATTAGTTCCAGACCTAATCTCGATTTCCTTCAACATCAAGTCCGATGCCAAGTCAAAGGAAAGTCAAGGACGTATTTCATGTATACAGTATCACAAACCCTCACTCCACGAAATTCTCCGCAGACTCCATTTCGAGAACTCATCTCGAATTGGATGTTTAAACGGGTACGGATTGTGAATTGAAGAGAGAGAGCAATGGAGAAACTGTCTGTGTGATACCCTGGAACAACATCCCCGCGAAACTTGCCGTACCGTACCGTATCGTATTTACAATCTCGACATGTTTGTACATTCAAAAGACCTTCCTTCGACAGCACGCGCGCATCATCCGATATGTCTCCCGCGCAAAGTCTATGGGCGAGAGAGAAAAATTCCCCGAGATTAGTGCTGTCTATTGTTGTTGTTGCTTCAAGTATGGAGTGGTTCATTCATTTTCATTCATTTAGTTTAGTCTAGTCTATCACCTTCAACTACCAGTCTGTAACGCCAGCCATGCAAATATTCTGAACTACCTACGCTGGTACGTACGATACTGTACTATAGATTATACATATGAGGTGATAAAATTAGAGAGGAAGGGATGTGAGGGATGAAAAAAAGCAAAAGGAAGGGTAAAATGCAAGTTGCCGCCTCGCAGTGCCTCGCAGAAGCCTTGCTACCGGCTCCCTGCAAGATCGTTTACATGTGCTGTAGCTGTACTGTACTGTGCTATGTGTGTGCACTATGTAGTATGTTGTGCATTTTTGTATTCCCTGAGATTTTTGTCGACGGAACGGGGACGGGCAATATACATACATATTCATGCAATCAAGTGGCGTGCGTGTCTATCTAGCCATCCATTTCCTCAAAATATTTTCCTTTCCAGCCCTCCAGTCATATATTCCGCGCCGTTCATACATACATATCCGATTTTAACAGCCGTCCGTCATTTGATTGTATCGGTCATTTTTATTTATTTCAGAAACATAAAATGTGCGATGACGCCTCCGTCTACCAGTTCAACAGATTTTTTGGATGAGCCGCTTTTGGGGGGTAGTACAGCGCCTTTGGTCTATTTTCATTTAAATATTCTCATGCATGCAGGAGCAATTTATATTTTGAGTAGGTTTGCATCTTTTGGGACACGAGAGTCGTACTTATTTTGGGGGTTGAGTCCGACAGGTTAAAAAATCCTAAACCATGTGAGGGTCACGAGAACGTAGAACTGATGGACATTTGTCAAATGAGATATATGCCCGCGAAAACGGGAGTATCCGTTCCTATGTCATGTTCCTCCTCCGTACTTCAAACCCGCACCAGATATACATAATGCAAGTACCTTTCCCTTCTCATGTGAAGGTATGTATGTACTTCTTTGGTGGGGTCGGAGGAGTTAAAGCCCATTGGAAATATTGATACCGGATTAAGGCTATACGAAAAAAAGAATTGATTTTTTCACTAGACAATAAGCCTTGAGATGAGGTGAGGGTCCAGTCGGTATGTCAGCATCGTTAGATCTTTGCGACCTATCTTCGGGTTGTTTTTCGCAACTGTATACAAAATTTTCACTTCTCCGTTCTTTCCAGACCATTCATGGTCATGGATTCAAGGTATTGAAAAACTGGTTACTAACCAGTTTTTCTGGTGCTTCGATGTTCGGGAGTCCGTCGTTTCCGTGAGATTCAATACCCGGACTTAGTCAAGCAAAACACCTACAATATTAGGTAGATAGTTAAGATGAAGGTTTTGAGTAAGATTGTAATTTTCTAATTGGACATTCGGCACATCCATCAGTCATGAAAGTCATCGAGATGATTGCTAATGAAGACGTTATTTTCTTAAAGATTGTCGAATGAAGGAGGGGTTCGATAGAGAAGCGGTGTAGAAGACGCTAAAACCGCCATCCACCTCATTTTTCTGATGGAAGAAAAGGAAGCCGAAAGAAACGGTCTTTCCTCCGCTCTCCGGGCTACGTAGATTAATTGATCTCATTCTTCCTTCACGGCAAACCCGCAATACAAATCGAATCTTGGAAGATGTGTATCATTGCTTACGTACCGTAGATTCATGAAATCTTCACTCATTCGTATTGTTCAAAAGTTACCTTGAAACAATCGAATCGGTCTCCATAATGTATGAGTATCGTACAGTACAGTACAGTAAAGTATCCACGTATCGATACATATCGTAGTACGAGTGGGAAACATTCAGAGAGACAGCCATTCTCACCCCAAAAGAACGACTAATCGCAAAAGGGAAATAATTTCCAATCGTACTCGGTGACACTTTTTGAGAAAATGCTGTGCCGCACACCTTCAATGCTACCTCGCTTCGGGATTGACATGGCTCGAGATGTTGTGCGTTTTCCCCAACCAAGGCAGATGATTGGAGCCAAGCAGCCACCAATTCATAAAACCTGGTCTAGAGTAAGACGGACCGTTTTCCGCGTGTGCATGAAGGGTCATCAATTTACTTGCTTGTGTTCGCAGTATATTATTCGTCTATCGGCGAATAGGATAGAATAAAGCATCTACACCTCATTGCACTGCTTACATACTCTGCGTCGGGAGGCATGGCTATACTCCGCCCTTCTATAATGGTTCGTCCGGCAGCTATTTTCATATCTACTTGGGGTAGTATTCGTGTCAGTGTGGAAGAAATATATACGTGGGATGATAAATATGGGAGAGGCAAAGTTCGTTTGCTCGATGCTAGATGATGCTGACTATGGAAGGATTGTTAGTTGTATTTTTATCAGCGGGGGCTGCTTGCTGCACCGCGCTGAGCGTATAAATTCTTGGCTCGGATAGGATAAAGCTTGAACCCTAGACACCAGACTTGGAGGGGTGTTAAAAAAAGCTAGGCCTTTAACGACGTGGTTGATGTTGATTGGGGTAACGTTCCTCAGAGTGTCCTAAACTATACCATGATCGACGTTCGGGTGAGGGGTTTTCTCGATGAGCTGATAGGTTGGAACGAGAAGAAGATTTGGTCGAGACCGTTTGTGAAAGGGTCAAGAATACGTTTCGACGGAAGATGCTTCTTTGAAAATGATTGAGTTTACGTTGAATTTTTTGATGCTTCATGATGATCGCTTAGGCCATCTCTTCTCTGCATCCTCCAGATTTTCTTTGGTTCTAGGATATTGGTGTTGATTGCATGAAACGACTAAGGATATCCATGACCAGCCACCTTTTTCTCTCAAGCTTCTTCGCCAATTTATTGGCTGTGGGTTACCTGTGGGCACCCGTAGTGCATATGCATGCAGAATGCAAGTGTTATATAGAGGCAAGGGCCTCCAAAAGCTGCAGGGTCTGATGCCGGGAGTGGAAGTTTAAGAACAGGGGTTAGTAGAAGCGGTGAGAGGGGGGAGAAAATATACGTGGGTCACGTATTGCCAATGAATTTACAAGATGAGGAGTAAGACAACGTGACTCGTGGTCAACAATTGTTCGAATTGAGAGAAAAAAAGATGAAAGTGGTGCGATTTAATACGGGTCCAATTGAAAGAATCCGAGTCTCCTCAAAAACCAAGCTTCCTTTAATCTCCTTCTATTTCCATTTTAGAATCATGGTGTCTCGGAGAGCCGCAGAAGCCAAGCAGTGACCTGCCGCAGAAGATCTCCATTGCTTGCTTCCGTCATCGGCGTATTTCATGGATCACGAGTGCGATGCGGAAACTCCTCAGTGATCTTAATGGAGCTCGATTGAACATTATGGCTTGCGAAGAAGAAGTATCTTGTGAAGCTCGAGAATCAAATGTGAATTTGCCAGGGATCAACATATGTACATATGTATCACGATGAATTCGCTCAGAAACCTGTCAGTAATCAAATTGTCAAAACCAGATCTGGCTATCGTGATAAAGCGCATGCGTGATGACGCAAAAATTTTCGTTTTGCCCGCCAATTTGAGGGGTCAAATGGAGAGCTCTCGAACACTTTCCATTGTATAATGGAATGTTAGAACAATCAATCACCATTCGCAAAATATGTCTCGGGATATCAATGAGCTTTAAAAAACTTCCTTCTGTAGTAACGGTATGCTGTGTGAGGTTTTCTAAACGTTCCTTGCGTCGGGGCAAGCGGAAGGCTTCGAGGATCTCACGGTGTGCACAAAACTCACCTTTGTGTGTAACTAAATGACTACTTTTTTACTTTCGAGTTCAGTTCAAGATATGGCTTTAGAGAGTTTCCCAAATGTTGGCAAGATGGCTGACGTTCAGCCAGTCGCCTTCGTCCACGATTTATTCTTAGTCACGAGCTCTAGAATATGATATTGAGACCTGAAACAGGCGACAACTAAGCAATTGAGCTCCACTGTCGATGTATTGTTTTCTTTCAATGTCGTAAATTGACAAGCCGACCTTACTTTGGAAGTATTTGGATATACGTACCGGAAGTTATTGTATATTCATATTGATTTGGCCTCTCTACTTTAGTAGATGGGTAAAAAATATTGATGCGAAATCTAGAATCTGACCTGCAAGCCCTAGTTCTTTGCATGTCGGTACATGGGTTGTAAGCAAACAAACTGTGCGCGTCAGAAGTTCCTGTATGCACAAATCACTTGGAATCTCCAGAGGTAAGTAATGTCAGATCAATCTGCTTGCTTTGCTGTAATGCGGAAAGGGAAAATGCCTTTCAATCTGTAGGTATTTCCCATTTCTCCACTATACAGTACCATACCAATTGGGTTTGGTGACAACAAAAAGATTGATACAGACCGCAGTAGATCATAGAGAGGGCGCCCCTCGGAACCCTGCGTCCGCCATGCTTGTAATGAAGCCTGGGATATCCATTACTGTGAAGTGTTGAGGTGGGGGTAACTGTACTTTGAGGTTTTTTTTTTTTTTGTAGGGATAAATTGTTTTTGACATGACCGACCGTTTAATAATTCGGCCATTGTTCCGGATCAGTTGTCTCCATGTATCCTTTCCCCCAATGCTCCCATATTGATATCAAACCTTGGAAACAATTAATTAAAGTGCCATTATCTCGAATGTTCCCGTTTAGGATTTTGTTGAGTTACATTACTTACGGGGAATCTGGCTTTGCTGTCCCCTTGCCTTGTATGTAATAAATGGCAATATACGAAGTATAATGATTGTGAATGATGCTCGCCAGCCAGGTTGAAGAAAAAGTGTGAACATAGCGTAGTCTGTGCAAAATTAGTTGGCCCGAACTATCCCGTCACTCGGTACTTTTCATATCCTTAAAGCCTTTGAGTTTTTTTATGGTTATATTGATATGTTAATGATTGGGTTGAAGATGCTTGGATATATTTCTTTAATCAATTGTATTTTCTTGACTGAGACCTAACTGTCCTTGTCTCTGTCCAACGTACTAAGGAGCAATATAAAAGTGGCAAGTGAAAGGAAGGGGGGGGGCGAAGGGCAAGTTTGTAAAGTTAATAACCGAACATTGAAAAAGTGGCAGGAGCAAAGACATGGAGGTATCGAAGAGAGCTGATGGTGTAAATATCCTAAATATCCTAAATTGAGTAATATAGTATTATCTACAGTCGAGTAGGAAGTAGTTAGAGTGATTGACATCCTTGAATGTCATTATCAATTTGTATCCTCGTCACTCGGTAGTATGTAGTAGTTATTTTATAGGTTAAATTCTAATCTTCAATGAACTTTTTTATCCATCTTGAATCTAGAGTCAATCCAAATCTATAGCAATGTCGTTGGTCATTGTCATTATAATCACCTAACCTACGACTTTTGGCCAGAAGACCTATATAAGCAGTCCTACAAATATCGCAAAAGGGAGCATGAGTCGTAATTAACACTAATTCTAAGCATATTATTAGTAATTATACTTTGTCCCTGTCCAGCCCGTACTTGTACCTGTCTAAGATCCGGAAAAAAAAATCCCTTCCCGTGGTAGAACGGACGCCGCTCCAAACTAATAAAGCTTCAAGCTCTAAGTTCTAGTCCATTGTGGAGATCCTAATTAGCACTACAATATTTATCAGTGCAGACTCCAGCCCAAAATGCAGATTGATAGATAGTTCCGTATCGTAATACGAAATAATACCTAAAAAAAAATTATCTCAAAATTCAAAAATATATGAACAAATACAACCGAAGACAATCGCTCATAATAATAGAGTAAAGTACAATACAATACAATACATACGAAACAAGAAATTCTAAAGGACTACGGAAGTAAAGGGAACAATCTTTTTAAATGGAAAAAGTCCGAGAACTACTACACCCACACCACAAAGTAGTATAGTGAAGGTAGTGAGTGCGCCTGCGGCGTTCGAAGCTAGATATGTATGCGATCTCGCTGGTGGCAGATCTGGTATCTATTGTACGTACTGTACTGTTGTGATAAGGTAAGGTAAGGTAAGGTAAGCAAGTTTGGCCTTTTGGATATACAATTCATTGTTGAATTATATTGTACTGTCTTGGGATGGGAGTTGATGGATGAATGTAATGGGGGGAGTTATTATTGTACTTCCGTTGATGGCGGTTGAATTGAATTGAATTGAATTGAATGGTATGCTATGCTATGGTATCGTATACTATGTATAGATAGTATGGTTTGGCGGCTCGTGTACTATGTCTGTGGCTTTTACTGTATTATACCGTCCCCGTCCGTGATATATGGATGGAAGGAAGGAAGGAGAAAGGAAGGCTTATTCGGAGTATTAAAATCGATATTATTATTTGCTTATGCAACGGATGCCAATACCGGCATCATTCATTCATACCGTATATTTATTTGATGCCGTTTCTCATCGACGAGGAAGTCAATTGATTGATCCAATCTCACGAAGGCGATAATTATATAATCTTAAGAACCGGTATCATATCACATCTGAATATCATATCATATCATATCATATGTATGCACAAGCAGGACGATCCCGTCTTGCAGTTGCAGCAGACCAAACCAACTTTAAAAAATCGCTCGCAGTAATATCTACCCTTCCTACATACATGCCAATGCCATCCATCCATCCACTAACTCACAGACACCGTCGTCCGCACAGAGCACAAATCGGACAATTGGGATAGAGTAAGTAAGTAAGTAAGTAAATAAGTAAATCTTAGAGTATTATTCTCCGATTAAGTTTTGATTTTCTAATTTAACTTTCCTTCCCGCGCGCGCGTGCGTGCGTGCGTGCGTGTTACTGTGCAGATGGAGAGCATGGCTTTTGTTCGCCCTCTTTTTTACTTCCCCTCAACCCTTCTACCTGGCAAGTATGGTAAATAAGATAAGAAAAGTCTGGAGTGCAGTGTTTTGCCTTGGTCTAGAATCTAGACGGGATAGTTTTAATCTTATTTTAAACTTTTCACTTGCTGTTATTGTATGTAATCGGAATGATTCTTATGACGGCTCGGAGCGCCTACAACGCTACGCTACCGAACGCTACATACTAATGCTCATGCTAATGCTATGTTATGTTATGCTACGCCGCCGCCGCCGGCGTCAGGAAGAAAGGGAGGGAAATAAACGTCGCAGCAGATGATGCAGTGCGGGCTTGGTCGGTAACGCAGGTCAACATGCAAAGAATCATGTCATGTCATGTAGGTATGTGTGATTGATGGATGGATGGATGGGGAAGCTCTGAAGAACTATTTACAGTATTATTTGAATGGGAGGGATGGATAGGTACCGGTACCGCTAGGTGGTTCAGATACATACATACACATCATGTGTATATGACTTACTTACTGTCATGTATGTAGCTTCGGGGGGAGGAAGTAATATCAAACACATGGTATGCTACAAGCAAAGAAGCAAAGAATCTATCCATCCGCATGTAGGGAAATCATAGATAGGCAGCCTTTTCGTACCGGTATTTATTCCAACTTGCCACTTTAACAATGCTTAATGATATAATTGTCCAAGAAAAGATCAACAAATCTGTTAGGTCATCGTTTCTAAAGCAGCTTCATTTTTCTCCGCCACTTTTCCATCATCCATGGATGCATGTCCAAGGTATATCAAGATAGATGAACGAGATCTGAATATCATCATTATACTCTCAAACCAACAATAGCTATAGTACATAGATAGACAATCATAGAAATCGTCGGGAAGAGAAGAGAAGAGGGAGCAGAAATATAACAATATTGAATCAATCATCTATCAATATCTTCCAATCGATTCGATTTCATTGCCCATTCCTATTGCGGCCCTGTTCAATCCAATCCTTAGACCAAGTTCAATGAAAACCAGTAAAAAGATCCTTGCCTCTATTGTTCGGCGACGGCCAGATTTCTCACGACCACCATTTTACAAACTCTGCCACTTTTGATCAATGGGATTGGTTGCTGATACCACATACTGCCACCACCCTCGTTTTGGGGGAGATTTTTCTATTTTTTCTATTTTTTTTATTTTCAAGGTTCCTCATTCATCATTCATTCATTTGTTATTATTATTATTAACGAGGTAACTTTTGATCAGAAACGAGATCAATCGATATCGATCCCTCGATAGGTAATGGATGGAAGGAAAGGGATAAGGGTAGGTATCACATCACGTTCGATTCATTCTCGAGATATATCCATGGATGGGAGGGATGCCATGGTTAGATGAATGAGTGAATGGATGATGAGTGGATGAATGGATGACATTAGAGTTTGGTGAACCCCACGAAATTGACCTGGCTTTTTATTGATGATACTTGATGACCCGTATGGAGTATGTATCGTATAGAGAGAAGTTGGACAGTCAGTTACTTTCCTTATTATTATTAGTCGCAGGGAAGAAAAATTCTGTATGTATGTAGAGTACCACGAGAAATACAACCAGCGAAGCAAAATAAAGTAGAAGTACAACAACAACAACTACTACAACAACAACTACAACAACAACAGCTTTCATAGAGTACAATATTCTTGTGTTCACACCTCTTTGGTTCAAGTATTATTTCCGGTTTTATTTCTATTATGTTTTATTTTATTATTTTATTATTTTTTATTTCTATTATTTCTATTATTTTTTTATTTTGTCGTTTAATTCCGTACTTGTCGGACCAGTCCTCGCCCTTTCGTTTAACAATCGTGCTGTTCAACCCACCCCAGTTTCTTGTGCAAGGTTCAAGATTTGGCACAGGGTTAACTAGGATCTATAAGAGAAAGCTCGAAAAGATAAAGACGCTAATGGGGGAAAGATCGTTACAAGGAAGAGCTGGAGCTGGTAGGTGGTAAGTGGTAAGTGGTAAGTGGCAGTTATCGCTTGACTATTTTTTTTTTAATCCTTGATACGACTAATACGACTAGGGTAAGTATTTTTGTAGGAAGTGGAATAATTGAAGAGAGGGAGGAAAGATAATATATTGTACATATTAATGAGAATGGATTTATAAGTTAACTATTGTATGTATATACTCTCTATACTATGTTATCGACAATAAGGTCAATTTATGAATAAGAATATTTAAGAGAAGCTATGATGTCTATCTACTACGCAATGAACTAAAATAATGATAATACTAAATAATGCTCTAGTAAGTTATCCGTGACTGACTATACGAAACCATGAACTCTGAACGGAATCTAAAAGGTCTAACTTATCATTACGTAGAGAATCAACTTTCACCTTACCTCAACCAGATTAGTATCACACATCTACTTTCCGTAGCTTGAGGTCTAGCTTCTAGTTTCGGGATCAACCTACGGCCTAAATACATAAGAAGTATCCACTTAGGAAGTACCCTTACAGACCCAAAAGAAAAATAAATAAATAAAATAAAATAAATAAATAATAATAAAAATAATAATAAAAATAATAATAAAAATAATAATGAAAATAATAAAAAGCTTGAATTAGAAATATTATACGATAATCGTTGATAGATAGACAGGATGAGAGAAGAGATGGGAATAGAATAGAATTGAAGGAGAACAGAAAAAGGGAGACATGATGAATTGAAGAGAAATATCTATCTCATCCCATTCATTTATTCATATCAACTTTTATCCCTGCTTCATGAAATCAATATCAATAGCAAGCCTTCTTCGTTTTCCTCACCTCCTCCCCTTTCATAAAAAATATAACGAAACAATAATAATAATAATAATAATAATAATAATAATAATAACACCCTTTCTTAACTAATAAACCTTTTCTCTAAACATTTTCTTCAATATCTATGTACAGTACAATTAATAAGACTGTTAAGTACAGTGCAGTACATATTTAAATTTACGTATTTGTCCGTGCTATCTTCCTACATGAGTTTCCAAATTCTCTAATTGTCTGTGTTGTATTGTCTGTGTTGTATTGTGTTTTGTCTATCCATATCTATCTACCTATCTAATATCTAAATATGATACTATTCATGGGTCTAATTGAATAATAAATTCTCTCTACTGTAGCAGTTATCATCCCATTCTTTATTATTCATATTCCTATTCCTATTCCTATTCCTATTCCTATTATATATTTTTTTTCTATTTTACCTTGGTCATCCAAGTTTCTATTCTCCTTCTCCACTTACTCCCACCCTCACCCTCCCTCACCCTCACCCTCACCTTCACCCTCACCCTCCCACCTAACCCTACTCCACTCATTCATACTCTCCTCTCACCCACTTATTATTATTACTACTTCAATTTACTACCTTAAACAACTATCTAGAAATCTAAAACTCAACTAACCTTATTAAAAAAATAAAAAAGGACTATCTAGATTATTTTTTATACCTTGACTAGGCCTTTTTTTTTTCTTGACCACATTGACACACCTTACCTCATCCATTCAATCTATTTTTCACGGCTACTCTTACCCCCATCAACTTTCGTTAAAACTTATCCTGTTCAACCAATACCCTTAAGCTTTCACAAACCCACCTCCCTCCACCACACACACATCACCACCGCCTCGTTTCTCTTCTTTTCTCTCCCTCCCGCGCCTTTTTTTTTGTTTCCAATCCACTCTCTTATCCTCCCTTTCCCGACCTCCTCCATTTCTTATTAATTACAAGAGGTGCAGTTGTAGGAAGGAACAGAAGAACAAGAAGTAGAAGAAGAAGTAAAAAAAAAAGACATTGAGAAAAAGTACAAGAGAAGAAAGAGAGAAAGTGTGTGTGTGTGTGTGTGTGAAGGCAAACAGAGGTATGCCTACTTTTTCCCTTGTCCAATGTTCAATTCCAACTTGTGTAGATTGTTGCGCATCTTCTTCTTTCCATTGAATTACTGCAGCGCTGACTGTTGTACCTGCATTAGAGGTGGCAGATATTATCAATTCCTCTGACCGACTAACACCTATCCACAAGTACACATCACGCCTCTAACATACTCCACTGCGGGTAATTTCTTCCCTATCATCGTCAACGAATATTCACGAGCTTCACGATTTTCTACGTTCGCATCCTCGAAGCACGGATCAGATTCTTTTCAAAGAAGCGACAAGCACCAGCATACATACCTGCAGGTTCGCGTAACTGCCAACGATCCTGTCGTGGAGCTTCGATCGCACCCCAATTGGATTGATCAAGGGAAACAAAAGCTTCCAGTCCTTTTGTAACGACATCTACGAGCCAAACGTCTGTTTTTTCGAGTCTTTTGAGGTTTTACAAGATTGTTTTGCTTCCATATTTTTGGCATATGCATTATTTTCTTTTTCACGAAACATAAACGACCCGTTACGTTTGCGCTCGTTGTAGAAGAAGCTATATTTGTTTTCACTCATCATTTCGATAACAGCCTCTGTCTATTCTATACTCTAGCATCATTGTTTTGTTTTTTGGTTGAAACATTGCATCTTGTTAGCAAAAATTTTATCCCTATCCTCAGAAAGCACTTTTACCCATATTCTACGCACATCGACCACAAGTACAACTTGTTGTCGAAAGTAAATAAGAATTTTCAAGTAAGAAGACCTTTACTGAGTCTACCAGATCATTGTCCTTCAGGACTTGATCATCTAAACCGAAAAACTGGATCTTCCGTCGATATCGCAAGTGCAAACCCGGGGACCTTCTGACGTGCCATATTATAACCCTCACGCTGCGCAACGACCATTGTATGTGAGTGATAGGTTGCCATTGCCTTTGCCACAGCCGCAACAGGCATATTCGTCTGGTACTTCGTCTCCCCGGGTCGGCTCACTTAGCTCTCTGGGATCCTCTTCAATCTTGAACGGCAGTTCTCATTCATCTTACACCACCGTGAGCTCGTCAAACGGCCCTAAGACTCCCTCTCCTACCCCAGCCACTAGTGGTCTTTCAGTATCTTTACCCCAAGCATCATACAGTACTCCTCCAGCAAACCCAGCCTATTCATACACTCAAGAGTCTTACTCAAACAACATGAATCACGGCTCTCAAGACATGTATTATCCTGCGCACATGTCGGCTGGCCAACCGCCGCCACCTCAGACTGTCACATCTGGTTCGATGGCTCATTACCCTCAACATCAACCGCCGCTGCTCCAACCAGGATCACAATACCCAACTGCGCAACAATACCAGTTTTATCCCAATGCAATTCAGTCACCGCAGTCAGCTCAAGTACCAGGCTCAATGGGTGGGCAAGGAACTGTACTTCCACTCCCAGCGATGACCACTCCTGGAATGCCACAACAAGGCTATGCTCCACAAAATTTTGACACAACTGGTCAAGTTGCTCCTCCCGGAATGAAACCAAGAGTGACAGCGACTCTATGGGAGGATGAAGGTAGTTTATGCTTTCAAGTGGAAGCAAAGGGTGTTTGTGTTGCAAGACGAGAGGGTAAGCACATCTTTCAAGTTCCATATATACAATACTAATAAGCTAGATAATCACATGATCAATGGAACGAAGTTATTGAATGTTGCTGGTATGACTCGTGGGCGAAGAGATGGTATTTTGAAGAGCGAGAAATTGAGACATGTCGTCAAAATTGGTCCTATGCATTTGAAGGGCGTTTGGTAAGTAGAACTTTGAACTACTTCTCAAATGAATATTTCTAACTTAAATTTCAGGATCCCCTTTGAACGAGCCCTGGACTTTGCGAATAAGGAGAAAATCACGGAATTATTGTATCCATTATTTGTTCACAATATCGGTGCCCTTTTGTACCACCCCACGAACCAGACGCGAACGAATGCAGTAATGGCAGCCGCAGAGCGACGAAAGAATGAGCAAAACCAAATGCGGAACCCACAAGCACCTGGTTTGCCTTCATTGAATCAGCATCATCATCACTCAATGACTAACTCAATTGGTGCTCCTCTCTCAGGTCCACAGCATTCTCTTGCCCCTCATCCCAATGTTGGCCGTCCCGCACTTGAAAGATCGCATACGTTCCCTACACCTCCAACTAGTGCATCTAGTATGATGGGTAATATGGGAAGCTCGGATAGCAACTTCCAATGGCCTGGGCAGTCAATGGGCAACGTACAAGCAACGAATCCTCTTTCAATTGACACTGGCTTGAGCAATGCACGTTCAATGCCCACCACACCAGCCACAACCCCTCCAGGAAACTCAATCCAGACGATGCAACAATATCAACAAACTCAGCAACCTTACGATTCTTCTAGACAGATGTATTCTGCGCCACCTCCACAGCAAAATGCATATTCTCAAGCTGCACCTCCTCAACAAAGTATGGCTCAATACTCGCAGGCAAACCCCTATATCAAGAGTGAAATGGGCCCCCCATTAGCGAGAGCACCAGGTTCTGAATCGGAGCATCACGATACAAAGGATGCAAGTGGTATGATTCATCAAGGAAATGGTCAAGTTGGACATTCCCAGGTTGAAGAAGAACCTGATAACGAACATGATGGTGGTGGTGAATACACTCATGATAGTGCAAACAATTATGATTCTGGCCGTCGGTCTTACAACTACACGAATGGCCCAACAGTTGGATCATTAACTGGGGAACACGCACATTTATCACCCGAGATGACTGGCTCACCAAACCACCCGGCTTCTGGGCGAGCAACTCCGAGAACAGCATCTGCACCACAGTCATACTATGCACAGCAACAAGGCGGCTACAGTACTCCACCAAGAATACAACCACCATCGAGTAATTTGTATAATGTAATGAGCAGCGAACGTGGAACAGCTAATGGCAGCACGGGTGGTGATCCATATGCACCACAGTCGGATTTGGGATCCTCAATGTCTAACGGTTATGCTAATCAGCAAAACATCATGAATGGAGGAGCCCCGACTAGTAACAAGAGAGGAAGAGATGATGATGACGACGGACGCCCGGACAGTAGAGGCCCTGGTGGAATGGCAGATGCAGATGGCTTGAAGAGGCGGAAGACTATCCGCGAAGGTTCAGTTTCTGGTCAATCTTATGAACCACCTCTGAATCGACCTCGAGCAGCCATTGTCCAACGACGCCGGTAACTGGAGTCCCCAGCTCTCACGCAAAGTTTTTGCACATTCTTCCAGTAATCTATCTTCCGATGATTATCTGTCTTTTTACATTCGGCTCGCGCCAGAAAAGCATATTTGACAATCAAAAACACATTCCTTTAGAAAAAATTTCCTATTATCTTCACGATTGTCTTTGTACCCGCCAAACATAGATTTGGCATTTTTTTCCATTTTGGAAATAACGACGAGATTATGACTGAATTTGAGATGATTTCCAATGGATCCATCGCTACGGCCTGACGATTTAACGCTTTGCAACATGGGAAAGGAAATAATTCTGTCTATTGATAAATGATCCCAAAGATACACATGCAAGCGGGATTTTTCTTTTGCTTTGGGGGTTTTCTTGCCACTAAAAAATCAAACCGCCTATTAATGACACTCTAGGCGTCTTGTCTACACGAAACTTTGGGATTTTCATACTTTGGATATTCTATGGGAGGGCTTAAATGAAATTTTTTTGTTCAGAATGACAAAAAATAATGAGGCCAAACATTCTTGTTTTTTAAACCAAGCAACGACATCACAAATGTTTATGAAATCGTGGGACAGGGAAACTTTTGAACCAAAAAACAGAACACTACACCGAAGTTTCATGTTTTCTTTTCTTTTTTAATTTTGGAATTTTTTTTTATTTTGGATTACACAGTTTATGATGAATGATGACCTTTTCCTTAACTTACTATTACTTTCTCTGTTGCTGCTGCTATTTTCTTTTATTCTTGGATTTGTTGATGGGATATGAAATTATGTTGAGTGGTTATTGAAACGTAAGATTTTTATGTAACTAACTTACCTCAACTGATTGATTGATTGATTGATGGGAATGGATGAAATGACTTTATGAAGATATTTTTGGATGAATAACATTGTTAGGATGGATGGATACGGGATTGCAGGGAAGACGGTCATAGGTGGTTATGAATAGCATGGCATATATGTATGCATGGTTGGATGGATGGATGAATGAATGAACGGGATTGATTGATGGATTGGATGAATGATTGAATGAACGAAGGATGAGAAGTCGAATCGAATTGAGTATACTGTAGTAGGGAGGATTATTCTAACAAAAAAAAGATACAAATATGCATGCAACCACTATACTACACAGCGAGAGACATCACAAATGAAGATTTTGAAAGATTTGCTTTGCCTTTTTTTTTTGTGGGTGATGTTATGTTATGTTATGTTATGTTATGTTATGTTATGTGAAATGAAGTGAGGTGATGTGATTGTATCTGCGATCTCATATAAAACTTGATAACAATAATAATAATAATAATAATAACAGCTATATACTTAATCACTAGTCCCATACATAGTAGGGTAGATCGAGAACGGGGAAGAGGGAGAAGAAGATATTGTATGATTTATGATTTATAATTTATAGTTTTTGATTTATAGACTGTAATAGTGATGTGTCTGGATGTGATGGGATGCATAAGTAAGTATTAAATATTTGTGCATGGAGAATATATATCTAGAAGTCTATTTATTTTAAATTAAAAATTATTTGTTTTGGAATTGTAGTAAGTAGATAATTGGGTGAATTGATTGATTTGATTGATTGATTTGATTGATTGAAGGATTGGAGGGGAGGGGGTGTGATGATGATGATGATGATGATGATGCGTGCGGGCTGGAGTTGATGTACTGTAATCAATGTAAGGTTATAGAGCATAGTAGATTGGAACTAGGTTTGAGGAGTAGAATATAGCGGGTCTTGGGATTATATGTATAATGTATAATGTATAATGTATAATCTATAATCTAGATAATATGCGATCTCTATCGATCCCGATCTTGAGCTCGAGAATATACTGTATGTATATGGTTGCTGATACTTAATCAAGAGATATACTTCCTAGCAACTGTAGAAGAGAAGAGAAGAGAAGAGTAGTGATTGGAATCTTGTGATAACTCTTTATTCTTCAAACTGCTATTCATTTTTTTCACCAACCCCCATCCATGCCATACATACATACCCTTAGCGAATGAATATTCCAACCTTCGAAGCCCCTTGCGTATTTACTCTGCACTTTATTTATTATGCATCGTAAGTATGGTATACCAGTCCCTCCCTATTCACCCAATATCGAGAATTAAGACTCTGCTTATTGTGAGGTTTGAGCGGGCGATGATTGTTTCGGTAAGTGAGAGGTGGACGAGTTGGAAGAGATGGATCTGATGATAGTATGGTCTAGGCTCTCCTGTTATCGTCTGTCTAGATTGTAGATGCTCGCCCCCTGGGCCTATCTGACCAAGAATATCCGAAAAGTAAAGAGGAAGAGATCAAGGATCTGAAGAGAAGAAATACCAGTCTGAAGCTGATGTCACAAATCCCCAATATGGCGATTTTCGGTGGGGGGAAATTTCGTCGGTTTCAAGGTGGATTTTGGACGATGGTGGGGAGTGAGGACTCATCGGAATGGGGAGAAGTGAGGCGAGAGAGAGAGAGAGAGAGATGAATATTGAAAGTGGGTGGAACAATCCAAGAAATAGGATAATGAGAGTTCTCGCATCATATATTCACATGCATGATACGCAAAGGAGAAAAATAACATCCATATTCCACATGACCAAACCAAATTAATCTCATCAATCAATCGATCGATCAATCAACTCTCCAAACCAAAAACCTTATCCTCCCTCTTCTCTCACCCTCTTCTCCCGACAACGGCATCTCCAACGTCCCCTCCACCAATCGATTTTCTCTCACTCCCTCCACAGCTTCTCTTAAACATTCTCGTGTATTCGTTGATACGCTACTGCTAGACGAGACCTGTGGTTCGGGAATCGGTCTCG
Organism: Scleromitrula shiraiana; assembly: GCA_028455995.1. Lineage (NCBI taxonomy): Eukaryota > Fungi > Ascomycota > Leotiomycetes > Helotiales > Sclerotiniaceae > Scleromitrula > Scleromitrula shiraiana. The sequence continues at coordinate 1,499,792 of JABELC010000005.1, forward strand.
ATAGTGGAAGATGGCCCCAGGATTTATCGAATTCGTCTTGTGTTTGTGAACTGTATTCGTGTTTTACCTGTTTTTTATTTTTGTCCGCAATGAGAGGAGTTTTTGTTTCTGTTTTTGATATTGTTTTGGATATTGAAATCGGCGGAGATGTATACGTGGATGTGTAGACTATGCCGAGGAAAATCCCATTCATGGTCTCGTCGCCGGTTTCTTCGGAGAGTGAGAGTGTGGAGATGGTGGGCACGCTGGTGGTTGGTAGGGTGCGGAGTGTTGAGAAGTGTTTGAGGAGGAGGTCGGGGAGGTGCGCGTAGAGGGTTGCGGGGAGGGTGGTTGTGAATGGGAGGGAGAGGGGTAGGGAGGGCGTGAATTTGCAGGTGGATGATTGTTGGGGGATTTCGAGAGGTTGTTGTTGTTGTTGTTGAGATTGGGATGACGGTGGTGCTATATCTGAGGGAATATGTTAGTCTTGTTTTGGGATAAATGGAATGGAAGTAGTAAATGTGAAGAAGAGGGAGAGCATAGAAGGATAGATGGAGATTTTGTAAGATTTAGCTTTTTGAAAAAGATCAAAACACAGTCCTGTAGCTCTTTCGATGTTCCCTAGGAATCTCCAGCTATGACGGAATGATGTGGTCTTGGGATAACTCACAACCTATCTTCTCAATCGCCCTCGCCGATGCAACCGTTCCCAAAGCCAGCGTAATAAGTAAATTAGAGAACAGCATTTTCCTAAATGTATACATATAATTTCTCTCTTTTTCTTTTTTTGCTCGTTCACCCACGTATGTTCAGATCGATAACTTCTCAGAATTACAAAAAATAATAAGATGGAATAAAATGATTCTTAGGATCCTGTCATCGGCCGACCGTAGCCTTTTAAAAATTCTTCACGGACAACCTTCCTTCATATTATATCACAAAGGAGCACTCGCTCATTTGCTTACTTACATGGACAATAATCCGTGCCATAGAAATGCCAAGATAAGGAAGAGGGGCAAATGTTTAACGCATGTACATAAAAGAACCTCAATGCTTTTTTCATGTACCATAAAGATTGCTATTTCCACAATTTTTCTCGAATTTTATATTTTATGATCGAGGAAGGGCAAATTGAGAAAAATAGACGCGAGGTCTAAACGTTATGGGAATTGGAAAGATCAAAGATATTGATGGGTCCCAGACAAGTAGATGGTTGTTACACGGTCTGTGTCAAGGAGTTAGTTAGAGGTAGTTCGTTTTAGGTTTTTGGGCACGCATGGTATGCACGTAATCTTCCGTTTGCATATTTAGCGAGGAAATACCCTACTCCACTTGAGTATTTGGGACCTTTGAGGTGGTATGTGGATATTTATTTAATTTTGAAAAGGCCAAGATTATTGGTAGGTTTTGGAAAGATATCGCGAGGGAAATGCCATGATGCGGTGACAGTATAAGTGGGGAGGAAGAATGTTTGGACTGGCTTGGGAGACTCGCAATATTACGCGGTTACTGCTAGATTAACCCATCGCCTCATGATTTCTCAAACGTCTCAAGTATCAATGATAGAATTCTTTTCTTCTTGATAAGAAGTCGAACACGAAATGCCAAGATATGTGAATATTTGATGAGTCGTCATGATTGTTTTCGATGATTTTTTATTCCTTTTCGGTATTGAAATAGATTAAAGAACTATATCGAAACGTTTTCATGCTTGAACCTTTTTTGACCTGGACCTTCACCGTATTCAACGGACATTTGTCCATTGCCACGAATTTTGTACTTGTAGATCATAAGACCTTCTAAACCGACAGGTCCACGCGCATGGATCTTATTGGTAGAGATACCTACTTCAGTTCCAAAACCAAATCGCATTCCGTCGGCCATACGAGTGGATGTATTCCAGAATGTTCCGGCAGAATCAACTCCTGACATGAATTGTTCGGCGAGAGTAGAAGATGAGGTAAGAATTGCATCGGTGTGGTGAGAACCGTGAGTGTTAATATGGGTGATGGCTTCGGTGATGCCAGAAACTGTCTTAATGGCAAGCACAAGTGCCAAATGTTCCGTGTCGAAATCGCTTTCCGTTGCATCTTGGAGGAAGAGTCCTTGATGAGAAGGAAGTTTTGATACGAGAGCTTGTTTACTGGTTGCGTCGCATCGCAACGAGACACCTTTCTCTAAGAGTGCTTCGGCAACCTTAGGGAGGATTGTCTCTAGAGAATCTTGCTCTACCAGTAAAGTCTCGACGCTGTTGCATGCTGCAGGATATGAAGTCTTGGAATCAACCACAACTTTTGTCGCCATGGCTACGTCAGCAGTATGCTCAAGGTATATTGAACAGAGACCATCCGCATGGCCCATAACTGGAATCTTTGTGGAAGATTTGATATATCTGACGAGTTCATTTGAACCTCTGGGAATGACGAGGTCGATATATTGGTCCAGTGATAATAGCTGTGGAATTACATCCCGTGTAGTAACGAGCTGTATAGCAGCTCCTGGTACTTCTGTAGATTCTAGGGCTGCTGAAATCACTTTTGAAATTGCAATAAATGATTCGGTGGATTCTTTGCCGCCTATACAGAGTCAATTGTGCGGTCATGAGAAAATGAGGGTCATCTTACCCTTCAAGATAGCAGCATTTCCAGATTTGATAGCAAGTGATGCGATATTCGCAATAACTTCAGGTCGGGCTTCGAATATAATCAAAAGAACTCCTATTGGACATGAAACTCTTTCAAGATCTAATCCATCATCCAATCGTGCTCGTAAAGTAACTTTTCCAACTTTTCATAAGTGTCAGTAAACACGAATTTTCTTGTAAATATCAATGTACCGTACCTGGATCTTCTAGATCTCTGACATCCAGAATACCTTTTAACATATCCTCCCATTTTCCTTTCTTTCCCAAATCCAATCTTGAGACTATACTTAAGCTTAGACGACCATCTTCAGCTTCTTTCCTAGCCAGCTCGAGATCTCGTGCATTGGCTGTAAGAATTTCATCTTTGTTTTGTAAGAGTGCATCATGTATAGCAGTCAAAGCCTGATTTCTTGCAGAGGTTGGAAGTGTAGCCAGAATATGAGATGCTGACTTTGCCCCGCTTGCAGCTTCTGCAGGGAGTGCGTTTGTTAAAGACATTGGGACCAAAGTTCGTTTAGATTGATAAACGAGAACTCAGATCAATATTAAACAATTCGAATAGTAGAATCTTTGCAAGTCGAAGTCGTAATATAATTCATAAATTCTTTGTACTAAAGCGATGACTGGTTTTCATTTTGATGCTCACGTGATAGCGTAGATAAGCTATCAGGGGTGCCCCAGATATCAGAAAGTGGAAGCAGGAGCTTCAAGGCAACATCACAGCCTTTCGCATCATCTCCGTGTATTCACTCAATTCGATTTCAGAAATTATTTACAACAAAACGGAAGACAAAATACCCTGACAGCATATTCTCGAATTTTGGAGCTCCAGCTTTCAAATGCAATATCCTATAGAATTTGAATGGCATAATTAGACATCACAAAACTCATCTAAAAGTCCACGAAAGCTTTACATTAATTAGTTTACCAACAACAAAAAATAAACAACGAAAAGCAAACAACAGATAACGAACGACAACTTCACACATTCGGTTACGAACTTCCATAGTCTGCAGCCAATATGGATAGCCTTCTACCGCGAATGCTTTCTTTCCCTCGCCATCCTCCTCCTCCCCATCCAATTTCCGATCAACAATACCACGATGAAATCAAATCGCAGATTGAAACCATGAAGAAGATACCCGAGAAGAGTTTGTTGCAAAAGACATCAGGTGGAGAGAGTCCCTTAGATGTGAGAGTTGATGTTTATATTTAATGTGTTCATGAGCTGATATTTGTGGCAGGTTATCAACCCCGCTCTAAATACAGTGCCATACATCTTCATTCTGTTGGCTCATATTAGGAATGAGAAGAACATCGATTATGATGAATTATGGGCCAAGATGACAGGATTCTTGTGCAGCTTTGATGGAAGGCAGATTCGATATCTTGGCCCACAGTTAATGAGTGTTCTAGATGCTATGGGGAATCTTGCTCGATCAACTAGACAGGTGTGAAGCAATATTCTCTGAATGCGAGAAACAAACATGCTAATATCAAGTAGCCAGCCGCCGCAATACCATCACTTCGAGAAGCCATACTTCGAGTGGACCCTTCTGGATCTGTACTTACTACGACACATCTATTCCTTGTCAAATTAATACTTGAGACACGAGCATACGACGCTGCCACAACAATCATTGATAAGCCTATACTATATTTGCCGGCCAAAGAGAGCATATCGTACACGAAGTTTCCTTGTGAAGTCGACCTTGCGCCAAGTTCTTACATTACCTCGACGTCTGGTTTAACGAACAAAATAAAGCCTATCGATGTGTTGGAATATTTCTTCTTCAGTGGAATGATTTATATCGGCTTACAAAGATGGGAGGCTGCATTCGAGATGTTAGAGAACGCTGTCACATATCCATCAAAAGATTCTGGCGTCAGTCTTGTTATGACTGAAGCCTACAAGAAATGGCTACTTGTAGGCCTCCTTCTAGAAGGAAAAGTTGTTCAACTCCCAAAAACTACTTCATCCACAGCTGCGAAAGTTTATCACGTCATCGCCAAACCATACGAGACTGTAGCTAGCATCTTCGAGACAGGTTCCGCCTCACGTCTCAAGTCCGAGATCGAACACGGTCAGCAGTTATGGGACGAGGACGGCAACACAGGTCTCATACTTTCTGTCCTAACCGCCTTCCAAAAAGCGCAGGTTCGTAATCTTGCTAATGTTTACTCGAAAATTGGGGTACCAGAAGTGAATAGCCTTACAACAAGCGCAGAGACTGGACTCAAATTAACCTCGGTGCAGAAAGCAGAAGATCTAATTCAAAGCATGGTTGTTGACGGATCCTTACCTGCAACCATGATTCGAGATCAATCTGGTCAAACTGTACTCAACTTTGCACCATCTGGTCCTATTCTCTCCGAGGCACAAATACAGAGAGAGTTGGTAGCATCTACCCAACAAATTCAGAATCTAGCGGCGCAAATCAAAGTCACAGATCGGATATTGACACATGATAAAAGATACATTGAGTCTGCCCAGAAGGCAAAGAAGAATGCGAAGGCTGGAGTAGCAGATGTAAATATGGATTGGAATTCGGCAATGGAGGATGAAGATATCATGACGGAAATGTATTGATTTTTACGTTCACGGAGAGATTTCGTGGGTCGATCTAAAGGGAGGGGGATATGTTTGGGAATTTTGCTTTCCTATCAGACACAGCAAATGCTTCTCGAAGAGATCGAAAGCAAATGAACGGCACACATGCGCATGAGGCATATTTATGGGGTAGCATAAGCACTGCATTAGGAAGATGGTAATGGCGTCTATGAAGATATGACAGGTATGATACTACGAGATAGAGTGTTTTTACACGCTATGAGAACGAAGATAATGAATAAAGAAAATCAAGCAAGCAAGCAGCATGCGGTATTTCTGATCATGATAATTTTTTGCTAAATCTACGTGCTATCTCTCCTATTCATCATGTGCAAATATCTGCAATTGGCTATCTACAATAATAAGATAACCACCCTTGTAACGCCGCGCCTTCATTCTCGTATCATGAAGCGAATCTTCCTCTCCATAAATTTATCATGATAATACTTTAATCAATAATCATTAGAAATTCTTACTTCTGCTTCAGCTAAATTTACAGTCCCCAACTCAATCATGACAGTATTTCCATGTGCATATTCTCTAATCAAGGTTGTATGCCTTGATCAGCTCAGCCAATTTCAGAGCATCCGCGCTGTAGTTCACAGGAGTAGCTCCCAGAATTTGGTATCGTACTCTGTAGACAAACGTTAGCCATTTGGTCCATAAGACATGGAACATAAAACATACCTTGATTGCTCCTGATAAGTATCAGTCTTCGCCCTACATCTAAAGGTCATCATTTTGCAGTTGGCCTCTTCAAACACCTTTTCCGCGCCTGCCGGATCGTTCTCTTTCAAATCCATCAGCTCATCTGCACTCTTCCCCATAACCAGTTTTCCTACATCGTCAAATCCAGACAACCATAATTGACCAGTGTGATCGTTGACGTTCAATGACATGATGTAGCGATATTGGGGTCTTGGGTGCGAAATATTGCATTTCTCACAGCGCCATGTACCATCTCCCATATCAGTGACTTTCTTGCTGCAATTTTCGCTCATACATGCCGCATAGCAGAAATTGTCTTGCTTGATGTAAACGACGGTTGCCCTAACAGAAAAGTAATCAGGTTCTTCCTCAGACATTCCAAGATTTTCATCACGGACTTGGGCCACTGTCTTAAGCACTTCTTGACGACCACCCGCAGCTCCTGCTCCAGACATGTTGGAATGAGAACTGAAGTTTTCAGTGCGGCCTTGTGCATCGTACCATCCCTTGAGCTTGTGGGCTTCTTGAATGTCAGGGTCGAATGCCATAGTCCCAGAAGACAGTAAGCTTAGACTTCGGCCACCGAAGTCAGATACTTTGACGCCCTTGAAAGCTATGACGGATTCGGGGTTTGCATCAAAAGTAGTAGCGATCTTTCCCCAGATAGTTAATCTGACGGAATATCCACTATCATCAACCAATGTCAATTCTCTTTTGTCATACGGCTTTTGGGTTGTTTTGGATATGATTTGTTGAGTTTCGTCGACGTCTTTTAGTACAGCGATGAGATCAACTGTGGTATTGGGATCGATCGTCTGTAACGTTTGAATGTCGGTGAAGTTGTATCTCACCTGGGGAACATTGTCTTGATCTTCGGCTTTCTCAACCAAAGTATCTCGCTCGAACACAAGTTCATATTCGTTATTCAAGGTTGAGAATTGCTTCTTTGCAATATTTACTTTGCAAGGACTGGTAATATAATAGACCTGGCCCACCTGGAAAACCTCATATAAAGCATCGCATTGTTCGCCGAAACCCGTTGCCTTGATCTCTCCACTTTCATCTAAGAGATTAACACTGAAGAGTTTGCCTTCACTGTTTGGCTTCTGCCAAGTTCTGATATCAGATTTTGTCGTTACTCGAGCCTTAATAGTCCATTTGTGTCCGTACGGTGATAAGGATTCAATCGGATATATAGTAGCATGAGATGATGAGCTGGATGGTCCCGTTCGAGATGGAAGTGCGCGATCGTGAGCGGCAAGTTGTTGAGGCTGGGGCTTGTTGTTTCCGTAGAAGCCAGTTCCAGCAATCGTTGTATTATTTGATTTGGTATCCCCTTCCTCTAAGACCTTTACCCCAACCGGTTCTCCAATCTTTTCTAGTATTCCAAGGTTTTCGATAACTTCGAGATCAAGAATAATCAAAATTCTAGTAATGTTAGCTCTGATCCACCAAGTTAAAAATTAGGTGCACCAACTTTTTGCCCTTCACTGAATTTGCTTGATATGATTTCAGACGAATAAAACATCCTTTGATGAGTTTACCCTCATGAATAACATGATTTGCCTCTGTATTGGAGTGAGCGGGGTAATCCATTCTTGAGATGAGTTGTACTTACGAGTGGCAAGCATACATTGCACGAAATTCTCAATATCGCTCAGAACAAGCCTGTATCTTTCAGGTTGTCCTTCGCTACCCGAGCCCAGAGCCTTGACCTGAACTACCTGGCATATTGGTACAGGAAACTCACTGTCGAGACGATGAGGTTCATTGATGATTGCGCTGCCTTAAGGTTAGCAACAGTAAAGTTATTCACAGATTATGGCCTCACTTTAAGGCCCCTTGAGTGATCGTAGCTTTTGCAGCCTCCATATTTCCCTATGGCAATGTGTATATCGAATCGTGGTATTTGAAAATGACTATTGACTTATCGACTTTTTGGATTTTATGAGAAGTCGCGTCTTGTTGCGTGTAAATTGATTTTGGTTTTACGCGTCTTAGGAACGTGCACACAGCAAGGTTCTGCCTAGATTATAACGCTAACCAACCTAGGGTATACCCGTGACACCCCGCCCGCTGGGATTCCGCCCTTCTATTGCCAAGCCTGCCATCAATCCTACCTCCCTTTTAGTTTAAATCCATCAACTTTATCAACAAACAATATCAACGATACAATTATATGATAAATCACAACATGGCCGACGAAACCGCCACAAAAGCTCCAGAAAATGATGCAATGGAAGATACCCAAAATGTCCCTCAAGAGGAAGCAAGCCTCTTTCCAGGAGATACACCAGCGCAAAGTGGTGCTAGTTTGGGCGTAGGTGGATGAGGAATGTATGGCTGATGAGCATTACTAACTTTTATCAAGGAGCACTGCGTGAAAGATAGACCCACTCGTTAGTTAATTTGCTCTATTTGGCCTACATAGTTCTTTCTAACAGAGACAGCCTCTGGTCAAGGTCCATCCGGGGAAATCACCCAACTTGGAGGGGTTGATACTTATATTTCAAAACCCAACGACTACCCCCATTCCCCATCGAAACTTCTACTACTCCTCACTGGAGCTACCGGCATTCACTCCAACAACAACCAGATACAAGCGGATAAGTTTGCTAGTGAAGGATTCCTAGTTGTTATGCCAGATATGTTTTCGAATGACCCATTGCCCGGCTCTACAACATACTCGGAGGAGAAAGATCCATCTCTGATCGAAAAACTAAAGCTCCGTGCAGCAGAAACGGCGAAGAGCTTCTTGGCAGATATGTGGCTCGCAAGACAAACGCCTGAGAAGATCATGCCTATCATACACAAAGTTATTGAAGCAGCAAAAGACGAGTTCGCAGATGCTGTTGCAGGTGGCGGGGGAATATACTCTGCGGGCTATTGCCTTGGCGGAAGAATGACTTTGCTGCTCGCAGGAGACAAGCCAGATACCGCTCACTGGGGTCAACAGGCAAAGGACGAAGAAGCAGGCGTGGCCAAGCAGGGTCCATACATCAAAGCCGGAGCTATTGCTCATGCAACATTAGTTAGTAAGGAAGACTGGGAAGGTACCAAAGCTCCACTGTCATTTGTTTGCGTTGAGGAAGATCAATTGTTTTCTGATGATGTTCGTGAGGCTGGCGAGAAATACCTGAACGAGAATAACGTAGAACACCAGTTCAAGACCTATACTGGTGTTCCTCATGGTTTTGCGGTAATAGGAGATTATGAAGCGCTGAATATTAAGCAGGCACAAGCTGAGGCATACGATCAGATGTCAGCATGGTTGAAAGCACATTGAATTTGGCGTTGCTTTTGGAAGCGCTGGGCGTTAGGTGGTATGGTGACTTGCAACTACAAGTCAAGCTTTGGCCCTTTGTTAGTATGGCAATACAATCAAGATATTTACAAGGCAATTTCTGATTTCGCCAAAATGTGATGTCAATTGGTGGCTCATGTTGAAGATGTGTTTGAAAGGTTGGATGGCCAGAAAGGCCACAATATGGGTATCTTATTCGCACATCTCAATATCCAGCTTCACCCTATCATAATTACGTTCAAAGACCAATTTCTTGTCTCATTGGTTCTTGCATCTTACACGAGGATCCCGCTCCTCAAAGTCCACTTCTGTCTTAAGAAATAGTACAGATAATCTTCCCTTTACTGGTATTCTTTTCCATCAATTGATGCGCCTCAATCACCTTCTCCCAAGGTAGTACGCTGTCAACAAAAATCTTGAAAGTTCCATCCTCGAACTTGGGTAGATACTCCTCCAATTTATTCCGCAGCTTCCCTTGATAATCCACGTCCCTGCTTCTCAAACTGCTACCCTCAAATCTCACCCTCTTCGCGATGAAGGCCTTCATATCAACGTCTTTAAGCTTCGTGCCACTCATGGCACCCAGATGTACAATTCTACAATCTTTTGCTGCGACATCCAAATTTCCTTGGAAGTAGTTTGCACCAACAAAATCAATCACAATGTCAACCCCCTTTCCATTGGTAGCAGCCAAAATCTCCTTCGCCCAATCTTGTGTTTTGTAATTAAATCCCGTGGTGGCACCCAGTTCATTTACACAGAAATCGATCTTCTCCTGCGATCCAGCCGTAACATAAATTGCCGAGGCCCCTGAATTCTTCGCCAACTGGATGCCAGCAATCGACACCGAGGATGCACCCGCATGCCAAAGGATTGATTTACCTTCAGAAAACTCGCCAATCAAGTACATGGCTTGAGTGGCGGTTATCCAGGTCTCGGGTACACCAGCTGCTTCCTCCCAGCTCAAATGATGGGGTTTCTTTAACAGCATATGTGTGCTGACTGCAATATATTCTGCATAAGCTCCTCCATATGCTAGGCCAAAAACTTCGCCTCCGACTTGAAATCCTTCTTTAACATTGTCTCCGAGGCTCTCAATCGTACCACTGAACTCTACACCGAGGGTTTTCGGAGCTTGGGGTGGTAGCGGATAAAGTCCCTCGCGTTGCAGGAGATCCATACGATTGAGACCGAATGCTTTGATTTTTACTATCGCTTCGCCTTCCGATGGAGTGGGCTTAGGGGTGGAATCATTGATGTATAGCGCATCTGCATGGCCAGTGCCATTTTTAATATCTGTGAATGCTTTCGTTAGATCGAGGAGGTTCGTAAAGTGTGTGTTATTCCTCCTGATTTTTTCAATACAAACGTAAAAGATAAGAACGAAAAGTATACTTACCAACTGCGCGCATTGTTTTACTCATTGTGAATCTGTGAGTTTGGTTTTATGGATATACTGAGTAGAAGGGGATGATGCTATTTGAGGAATGCCAAGTGGTGGGGCTACCGATGACGATTGCGGGGCCTTGAAATTTGATAAGATAAAAACGAATTGCTTATAAATCTACATAGTACTTCCCGTACTTACTATAATTTATAATCCATCAAGTGAATGGTAATGACACTAGGTACTGTATGGTGTGGTGTGTATTTTGTTTTGGCAAAAATGTGGCCAGCTAGAATATCTGTCGCCGATGAGGGGTGCTTTGAGTGCATGCATGCACAATGATTATTAAGATGAATAATACATATGAAATAGAATTGGATCAATAAATATTTTGTTTGGTTACATATAAAATATCACCATTATAAAGTTTTATATGCATGCACAATGATTATTAAGATGAACAATGCATATTTTGATATTCTACCGACGAGATGGAATTGGATCAACGGATATGGAGTTTCGCATGCATGCACAGTGATTATTAAGATGAACAATGTATATTTTGGTATTCTACCGACGAAATAGAATTGGATCAACGGATATTTTGTTTAGCTACATACAAAGCATCACCGTCATAGAGTTTCCGCATTCGTGGATAGAAAGGCGGGGTATACTGTACGGGGAACCAAGACAAAGCCCCCAAATGAGATAGATATATTGGCCGACTCTATCGTTCCCTTTGCCCCTTCTCCCCCCTCGTTTCCACATCTTATCATTAATTCTACAACCGAATATAGGATCTTATACCACCACCTCATTTAGATTGAACAGATTAGACCCAAAACAGCCTACATAAAATGGGAAATTGGTTTAATCCGGATTCTGGGAAAGGGCAGACCATTCTGGTCACAGGTGGTAATGGATTTGTGGCAGCTGCCATCTTGAATGCATTTCTATCTCGAGGTTACAATGTCCGAACTACGGTTCGTAGTGCAGAAAAGGGGGAGACTTTGAAAAATAACTACAGCAAATACGAAGGCCAACTCTCGTATGCCATTGTCAAGGATATTACTGAAGACTCGGCTTTTGACGAAGCCGTCAAGTCTGTTGATGGCGTGAGTTAACCCTCCTTTTTCACGGAGCCCATTCATTGACGAATATAAGGTAATTCATGCAGCATCTCCTTTCGTCTTGAATGTCGAGGACAACGAACGCGATCTTCTCATTCCTGCTGTCAAGGGCACAACATCTATCTTGCGAGCCGTTCAAAATAATGCTCCACAAGTCACCCGTGTTGTCATAATTTCCTCGTTCGCTTCCATCTTGGATATGGACAAAGGTCTTCGCCCAGGCTATGTTTATAGTGAATCTGATTGGAATCCTATCACTTATGACGAGGCATCTAACCCTAATACATCGGGCGCAGTTGCCTATTGCGCATCCAAAGCTTTTGCCGAAAAGGCCGCATTTGATTTTGTGAAGCAGAATAAGCCTAACTTCAATATAACCACAATCTGTCCACCAATGGTTTATGGACCAGCCGCACAGGTTATCTCATCTCTCGATCATCTCAACACTTCATCAGCCGATATCTACCGCCTAATGAATGGCTCCGTGAAAAGTGTACCTGATACTACCTTTTATGCGTTTGTGGATGTACGTGATTTAGGCGAAATTCATGCTCGAGCTTATGAGTCCCCTAAAGCTGCTGGTCAGAGATACATTACTGCTTCTGGTGGATATACATACGCTCAAGTATGCCAAATCATTAGGAAGCAATTTCCTCAACTGAAGGACAAAACACCAGAACCAGAGACAAGTGACTTTCCAAACGTGTACGGTGTCAATAATGAGAAGGCGAGGAAGGAGCTAGGAATGAATTTTAGGGATCTAGAGACGACAATCAATGACCAAGTTGTTCAGTTCTTGAGTTTGGAAAAGAAGTTGGGGAAAAATTGATATGACGGGGTCTTGAATTTGCTTCGTCATGTACGTTATTCAGGCCACGCATCTCTCTGTTCTTCTCCCCAAAGTGGGTCATATCGGTGATAGTTTAATTCTAATACTACTCTTTTCAAACCATCAATGCATTCAAATGTGCCTCGTTGAGCATAGACAATCTAGCTAGGTCAAGTAGCCTAGCGTAGGTACTATGTATCTTGCATCTGAGTTCTGTCTTTCTTTTCCCTTAATTTTTTCTCTCTTCTTTCCTCCCTTTTCCCAATGGATCTTAACAAACATGGCATCACGGGTACCACTGTACACCACTTATGAGTATGTACCATCTTTGGTAGCTGAAATCGTTACGGAAAGAATCATGTACAGACTGATAGAAGTATTTTATGCTACCTTGGCCCACCTGCACACTTCGATGATTCTATTGATTCACATGCCAAGATACACCATCAAATATATCACAATTTTCCCTTCGCAATGAACCAATTAGATGGAAAGTTAAGGCATACTGACCGAATATGGTTAACGCGCTTTATCCCAATAAGAACATTAGAAGACTGCAGATTGCAGATCCTCCATCTAAATTCCAATTACAAAATCTCGTATGCTCTACATGCTATATGCAGTTTTCCGTTGTACGCCCGTCCACAAGATGATAATCGGCGGATAATATGATTGATATCTGGTACGCCATAAGGAATTTCCGAATCGGTGTTTTTCGCCTTTTTCTTATGAAGAACTACGTATATCCGGCGAAGTAGATTTAAATATTGGTGTTCCAAGGAAAATATTTTATGTGTTTGGGTATACTTGTAAGCCAATCTGGTTGATCATCAACCATCAGTCATTCATTATATGAAGGTTAACTGCATGTCTTGAGTAACACCATACCAGGAAACCGTGAAAACTCCGAGTAACGTTATGGAAAGTGTGTGCCTAAGTAAAGTCGTAACCACTGGAAACGCCTCCAATTTCCATAACCCAGGTTCCCGGCATATTTAGCACTGTTGTGTAATACAAGGCAAAAGAGTCCCTTGCGCTGAGCATGAGGTGATGTCTTCGGTATTTGAAAAATCTCCACGTGCGAAACCCACCCGTTCAGGTTCGGAATCGGCTACATTGAGGAAATACCCAAAGTTTTAATCCGTTAGTTTTGGTCATTCAATCCGTTTCCCCGCTCCACCCCGATCACATTCTCTGTTCCCGATATGATATATCAAATTAAAACCAGCCCTATTTAGATGCTCGTGCCTCCCATCTAGGCCGATTTTCGGCAGGTACCTAGCCCGTGGGTGGTGGTCGACCAGCGGTTCCTAGTTAGGAAACTCGCACTGTCCCTATCGCCAGAAAGATTTCTACGGCGTTGTCACATCATACCAGCCCACCCAGTATGTATGTTGTCTATGCTCGTCCTGAGATAGATTGTTAGTTGATGGGACGATGCAGATACGGTAAAGCATTCTGGTTATGTTTCACTCAACATGAGTTCATTGGAAATTCTGTCAACTGGATCAAGAATCAATGGACAGATGTTTGGATGCAGCTTAATTGTATGTTCAAACCGACGGCGTGCATTTCTTGATGACGCAACTATCCTAAGCACATTCTGGGCCTGTTCCACTCAATTGTCGACCACGAGAAGATCATGTTGCCTTTCACAATGCTTGCCAACTATGATTTTTTGCCTCCATCTATATAAGCCTGGTCACATCATGTGTAGTATCGGGGATTATCTACACCATCATACAAGATCTGTACTCTCAGGAAAACAATTCAAAACCGGCTCACTTGGCCCCCAAGTTACCAACAGAGATCTCCGGTATGAGAAACTTTCCTGTTGTCAAGATGCTCCCAGCTATACTCGTCCTTAACGATCGTTATTATCCGAGTTCCACCAATTCTGCTGCAAAAGTTGGAGCCACGGCATTTGCGTTGCAAGTGGCTCGAGCTCTTGATGATGTAGGCCTGTTCGGCGGGCTTATTCTGTATGAACGACTAGATCATCTAAAGACGCCCCTTGTACAGGTCATGACAAAAGACTCGACGCCATGCGTCAAATTATCTTTTCACTTCGGCATGGGTACTGCACAAGTTCGATATGCTTTGTTTACTGCAGCTGCCCTCCTCGCGGCCACCTTTTCAGAAAAGCTACCTCCAATTTTATACTACCAGACTGATACACTTCTCAAATATCATCCAAATCGTCTTCCATACTGTGTCACACATCACGGGCCTTTCTACTATGACTTCACTCGTCACTTTAGCGACGATCTTGCTGCAGTTGCATATGGTTCTGATGAGAAAGCTTCTCATTTGAACCGTTCACAAGAGGAAGGACTACAACATTTGAAGACTTCTGATCGCGCTTACGTTCTGCAACACTCTTACAAGCAAGGCGAATACCTCCTAGAACGTGGTATAGACCCGGCTCGTATGCGATCTCTCAATCCTCCGATACATTCTATGCGTGTTGAGAATCATCACAAATCAAGCAACATCGACAACTTGACATCCTTCTCCAACAGCAAAAGGACCCTCATATTCACTGCTGTAGCTCGACTAGATTACTTCAAGAATATTGATCTTCTAGTGGATTCGGTGACCTCACTTCTCAACCGGGGCCGATTCGTGCGCCTGTTGGTCGTGGGTGGAGAAGGCACTTCAGATAGAGCATGCGCCAAATTACTTTCTCGGGTTCCAAGAGAACACAGTGCCCATGTCAAAATAACATCTAAGATTCCAAAAGATGACCTGTATGCTCTTTTCGACTATGCACAGACTCATGGCATATTCGTATGTACCTCTCGTTACGAAACTCTGGGTATTACTCCGCTGGAAGCTGCCTTAAGTGGTGTAACTACACTCATGCCCGACTGCGATCTCGTCGAAGCTTCGCGTTACTTTCCGGCAGACTATAGATTTGAGCCTACAGCGTTTGGTTTGTCGGGACTTCTAGATGGCTTTCTTCGTCGAAGATTGAATACTTCTGGCCTCGAGTTGCAACGATACATTGATAACTTGATCTCTGAGAAGAGATTCGTCTATGACTTGCTCACTGCCTGGGCTGATTTCTCTCAGCATGCTTTGGGGGTGTTAGCCACAGTTCCTAGTGCTCCTTACGAGGAATGTGGCGCATTGAGAATTGGGGGCCGGCGAAATTCCATGTAGCTTCGGCATCATAAGATAAACTGTTCTTTGGGATTTGCTATAGAATCGGAAGCAAGGATTTTGTAAGCCTATCATGGCAATGACAAGCATTATTGTATCATGTTTGGTTTCTGTTTAGTAGTTAACAGCGATAGTTCTGAATGTCACATTTATACATTATTGAAACAACTGGCAAGGTATTGCTCCTACTTTCTGTCGTCTATCGGTGAAATGTTAAATTACTACGGCGTGGAAGATATACCCTTGTTCTCTTACTGGGACATAATCGAGTTAGCATCTCGGATCAAGGATTAGTCTGACATCTGAATGCTGCGCCACCAGGAACCTTGCAGTCGAGCACACCTCGTTATATTTTAAGAGATATCAGCGTGGTATCTTCCCTTTGCCTTCATCCATAGGATTTGGTAATTTCAGATCATTTGAGAGATTGGATCATAATGTTCAAAGCAAAGTAAAGTTATCATTTGCCTTGCCCCAAGTTATCTATGATCTAAAAGCAAATGCAACATAACAATCATACAATCTCCATCGTATTCTTCGTCCGAGTCCTTCAATCCATACCTGCCAGAAACTTGCAGCATTTAAAATTACAAAGAAAAGAATGTTGGGCAAGTGCCCAGTGGTAGCGAAAAGCTCGTAATTGCTCAATCGCTCTATGCCTCAAAAACGGACCTCTTGCTGTTGAAACCAGCAGTCGGCTCGCACAAATCTAGCCACATAGTTCCTGTGGACAATGGACAAGTTCTGGTATTCCTATCGTCTGGGTGTTGGTACGCATCCACGCAGAGCTGACCAGCTGGACACTTGAGTTGAAGACAAGTTCCAGTTCCTGAACCTGCTCCCGTTGGGCTAATCTTCACATTCTGATTAGCGAAGGGCGAGCCCACCAAACCAGATCCTGATCCATCTAGATCGCTAAGATCCCAGTAAAGGCCACCGTATGCTCCAGTGGTCCAGCTGTATTCAAATTGTAGAATTGATGGCTGGACAGCCCAGTTGGAAGTCGTAGCAATCTTCAAAGATACTCCTTCACCGCTGGTGTTCCAAGGAAGAGTAAGTGCATTGCTAGATCCTGAGCCAGCGTTGATGGCCCATGGAGCGGCTCCTGGTGTATAATAACAGATGCCGTTTGCACCTTTGTTGCAGCCGCCGTTGATTGATTCATAGATGTATACAGGGAATGTGCACCTAGAAACGTATTAGCACAATTCAATAAATCCATAATTGTAGGAGACTTGCCAGTTGTTGATAGTAAGCGAAGCAGATGCTATCGAGGCCGAGGTCAAAGCAACGAGAGCTGAAAAGGCGTAGGAGTAATGCATTTTGTAGATGTTTGAGTAATCTTGTTAGAAGAATGTAAAGGAGTGTGAAACGTTCCTGTTGGAAGTGGAAAAAGGAGCGTGAGAAGGACTAGGCCTAAAGAAAGTAGAGAACGAAAAAGACAGTGAGGTTTTCAGATGATGAAACCAGAAGTTTGGATGTGGTGGTGGTAAAGCATATTGAGTAAGGGAACTCTTGAAATATATAGAGATAATGCAGGCGCACTCGATTCTCAGAAACGCCAATGCCGAAGGATGAGGATGATATGAAACCATGTTTCCTGCAATAGATGGTGAATTTTCTTTCCCACATGGTTTTCAATGTAACCTCAGCTGACGTGGGATTTGGTCAACACCAACCCCATCGGCGAGGGCTAGGTTGACTACCACTATCCAGGTGTTCAAGAACCATGGACCCTAAAAGAATCGATACGTTGAAGTAAGATTGGCTTTTAGTTACATTATCAAATTCGTCTGTTCCTTCCAAAGTATTTCGACTTAGGTGACGCCCCGCCAATTTAGCCGAACTAATTTCCTTGCCCTTATATGCCATGCTATTATTTCAATCTTTGACAAACATATTAATTCAGCCTCATCCTTTTGGCACGCTTCAGGTAAGATGAGAAATTTGAGATTCACTTGACCAAAATGGAGATTAACGGCCAGGCAAAGGATGTTATTCTTTCTCTTCTCTCTCAAATGAAATGCCCCTTCTGCACCCAAAAGACCTGCAATTCATTTGAAACTGCGGTGTGCCAATTTTCAAATCACTCAACATATTTTGTCATTAGATGTTCAAAATCGAACGGTTAGTGACTGTCGCTAAAAGGGTCTGGTCTAGTGGTATAGTGTTCAACCAAAATCTAATATAACTTAATTAAAAATTGGTCGTAAAGCATAGACTGCTGGTCTTCCTTCACAAAACAGCCTTATGGGGGCCCATGGGTCTCTGAATATATCAACATCGCACAGCTCTTTTCGGATGTGCTTGGGCGAAAAATTCGCATCATTCCCCGCTTTTAATCATGAATTGCCTGCAAACAGAATAGTGATTACTGTACCATATTTCCTGAAAAGGCCTCAGAAGTGGGATGTTATCTATTGTCTCGGTGCATGCCATGAGATAACCTGCACCATGTTGGCTAGCCTAATGCATTAAACCGGCAATATACACAACCAAGCCCCGCGCTACCCCAGTTGCAATATGATTAAGATTTGAACTGCGAGTTCGCTTGAACAACTTAACAGGGCTGGTTATAAAGCTTTTTATTGAGAGTCACGGCTACAGCCGAAAGTCCAAAGGGGACCTGGTAGATGAAGAGGTGTATAATTCTAGATATACAGTACATAAGTTGCCAGATTAAGGCGTCGGATCCCTTTGTGGTAAGTTCCATTAACAATAAGAGTCTTGCGTCTACGACTCGCATTGAAGAGCCGAGAAGAATAACATCTCGTCTTGCGTGAGGATAACCTTTGGAAGCTTCACCTGTCTATTTGCTCTCGAAGCTCGACAGCAAAGACCCCAGAGGAACGATGACTGGGTTCAGTTAGATGAAGGAAGAAAACGGTTCTAACGGGGATGGGGCACATTTCCGCTCCCAACTATCACAGCAGGGAAAGTGCTCTAGGAGAATACCTTCACACTTCAATGGTATGAGTATATGCATTACTTGATGCTCCACTAGACATGTAATCAAAGAAGAGGTCTCCGAGTATACGATGTGACCGCAGGAAGTTGTTACTTCTTTAAAAACACTCGTTTCGCGAACAATTCGGATATATTTCCACCAGCCATCGCAATGAATGGCGAAGAGCTTGTTATTCAATATGATACTTCCTAAGATTTGAATCCTGCGACCGCCCAGCGGAAACCTTGGAATAGAAGATATATAACTCTTTATTTTCTTCCTCAACTGATACTCTATATTATCAACTCTAAGCGGAGGCACTTCTCGGAGGCCTGTCGGAATAGAAGTATTGGTGTTACCTGCTTTTTCTATTGCAGATATGCTCTTGCTATTATGGCTACCTCTCTTCTATGTGAAGAGGGCGACGACGACGACGATGATGATAAAAATATTCCGAGGTCAACCAAGTCCGGACCAAATCCGGGAATAAATTTATCCTCCGTTTTTGCCCGTTGACTGGAATTATGTGATTTCAATTGAATAAACTCTTATTGGTTAATCTGGTGAGGTAAGCGATGTTCACCTCGGATAGATTCGTTAGCTCGAGATTTCGCCTTCTCCACAAGATTCATACCTATTGTTGTGTGTTTAATCGAATTGAATTTATCTTTGGGTGTTTGTTAATAAGGCAAATACATTCAACGACGGCTCTACCGTATATGTGCCATTGATAATTAAGATATTGTAATAAATCCTCTCTTTCAACTATATTTCAACCTCTACCAAATCAATCAACTCCTCATCCTACTACTCTCCACTCCCCCTCTATACAATGGCAGCTCTCCGTACAACAGTCCGCAGCACCCGCGCGATATTCGCCGCCTCGCGACCGGCCTTCAGATCTCAGATGCGAACGATGGCATCTGTAGATAGTCCAACAGTCTCTCCATCTCGTCCCGTTGAGCCGGCTTCCAAGACGTCAACAGTCAAAGAACCTGCTGCCGACTCCGACTCTTTGATCAAAACTTTCAACATTTACCGATGGAATCCAGATGAGCCAACCAGCAAACCCCGCATGCAATCATACACTTTGGATCTTAACAAGACCGGGCCAATGATGTTGGATGCACTCATTAGAATCAAGAACGAGATCGACCCTACTCTTACATTCCGAAGATCCTGCAGAGAAGGAATTTGTGGTAGTTGTGCAATGAACATTGATGGCGTGAACACCCTGGCTTGTTTGTGTATGCATCTCAACTTTTGCCCCCATATATCTTCAAATACTTACTGTCCAATAGGCCGTATTCCGAGAGATGCCAAACAAGAGACTAAGATCTACCCATTACCCCACACTTATGTCGTCAAGGACATCGTTCCTGACCTTACACAATTCTACAAGCAATACAAGTCGATCAAGCCATACCTTCAACACGACACCCCAGCACCAAACGGAAAGGAATACTTGCAATCAAAGGAGGAACGTAAGAAGCTTGATGGACTCTACGAGTGTATTCTCTGCGCATGCTGTTCAACATCTTGTCCTTCTTACTGGTGGAATAGTGAAGAGTATTTGGGACCAGCAATTTTGTTACAAAGTTACAGATGGTTAGCTGATTCTCGTGACGAGAAGAAGGAAGAGAGAAAGGCAGCTTTGGACAACAGCATGAGTTTGTACAGATGTCACACAATTCTCAACTGTTCAAGAACATGTCCGAAGGGATTGAATCCTGGATTGGCAATTGCGGAGATTAAGAAGGAGATGGCTTTTTAAGCTACTAGGTGGATATGAGGGTGGATTGGAAACATGATGAGACAACAATTCAATGCAAATTTGTGGTGTTTGGGGAACGGCGGTTGCTGCTAATGCGGCTTGTCTACAGTAGATACGGAGATTAGCAATATGAATTATAGCCAGCTTTTTTTTTTGTTTGTCTGGAGTCTCGAATTCAGTACCCAAAGGACGAGTGATTTTTATAGAAAATATCTATTGATCATATGTTATGGCATGTAGATGAGGAATCATGGTCAAAATCATCCGCTACTATGGCCACCTTGTCCTCCACCACCTTATCCTCCACCAACCGGCTGCTGAACAACTTCATAGACGACGTGCAAAAGATCTGTAAAGCCCCTGCTGTACATCAATGCAATCGCCTTCCCAATTCTTCGCATAGCGCTCTGGTTCATATCGCACGCGCCATTCGCGTCAAAGACCGCAAGCGTTTGCATGGCTGTTTCCCTGGGAAGGCTCCATTCGACCTTAATCTGCTGGATAATATATCTCCGACCCAACGCAATCTTTTCTGTCTGGTTCTCTTCGATTGTCTCATTAAACTCCCTCGCCATTGAATCAAACATGAGTTCAGGTTCCAGCCCCAACGCTGGCATCAAGCAGGCTTGGGTGCATAATGGTGTGGATCTCCATGGTGATGCGCCGGCTTCAGAAAACATAACCAATACGCATGGCATTTCTCGTAAGTTTTAGATTGTTGTTTTCGCGGGCTGTGTAAGCAGGATCTTGCTGGGCCCAACTTGATGTGAGAAGGCTGCTGTGGTATGCAGCGTATATCTTATATCCAGATCAGCTCTTTCAATATTTTAGAAACAAGATGAAAGTGATGGTTTGCATGAAAAAGACGTGGTTAACCTTTGAGAAGCCTCAAATAACTGCCAAAGGAGAAGTGAGTCCAATGAGAAAGCATGCTCATGACAGTTTTTCATGTCTTGTTGACTACTTTGTTTTGCCATTCCTTTCTATCTGTACTATCGCCTTCATCCAAAGACAAACATTGTTCAATTCCTTTTCCTTTTCTTCTTCTATCAACGACCTTTCAAATTCTATCCAATCTAATTCCTGCAATGGATAATGATTCTATTTGATTCCACATAGTAGCAAAGCTTAGTCTATACCTTCATACAAAAGATTACTTCCTTGCCCAGACTACAATTCTACTAGTTGCTCACATGTTTTCATGCTATTTAATCTTTATTCACATCATTTTCTCTGTCCCGATCCAAAATATGGAACCTAGTATATGCAGTGTACACATTTCATCTAGAGTATAAATGCTAGATGCAAATAGATTACAATATCATGTTACATCTTAATTATGATAAATTCAATGGATGAGCTGTATTAATCAACAAAACCTTCCAAGAGCTGATTGTTATAAAGAGACAAACACGCCGTTGCAGAAACTTGTGAATTCCATACAAACAGTACTAAGGAAATGATTCATTTCCAAAGGATCTCAAAGAGGAAAACAAAGTGTTGACTGATTTCTGGATTCCATAATCACTCAAAAGAATAGAAACTGACAGATACTACGGCCGTTAGTTAAGGGTTCGTAGGATCACAATACACGATTTACAGTTGATTGCGACTTTCATGTCATCTGGGTATAAAAGCTTCATGCTAATTGGTATTTATATACATCTCTAATGAATTATGATGGAAGTATTAGTGTTTATATGGTTTGCTCTTTTCATAGTAATGGTGAAGAGCGGCAGCGAGAGAGGAAGGAAAATTTTGATGCCGGCGGGTGGTTACTATAGGGTTTTTTTTGGTATGGAATTGCAGCTACATGTATGATTGTATCATCTGTGATGGAGTAAGAAGATCGTAGGAGAGAAATGTGCCTGCATCCGATAGAGACCGATGAAGATACGGTAGTCATATATTCTTATTCCTTGAAACCATCATCGAAGCTGGTATCTAGATTGATCTCTGCTAATCTGTTTGACTCTTTCCATGTATTCATTGAATAGTTATCTCCTCATGACAGTGACATTGTGTTGTCACCAAGATTCCACATATATCGGAGATTCTCCAAGGCTACCAAAGAAGATCGACCACATTGGATTTCATGTTTCCTAAATCTATTTTTTATACCCAGTGCATCTCTCTTTGGGAGGGAGGTTAGCCAACAGCCCGAAAGTAACAATCACAGGTACTATACGGCCATGCGAATGTTTCTTCATTTCCGAGGTTGTTCAAGTTATATTATTTCATAAACTACCTTATCTATATACCTTCCAATGCAGTCATTTTAATCTGGCTAACTCTCCCATGCTATCTTCCTGTTTTGATTCCCATCAGCGTACATGACGTAGTCCTCCAGATGATTCAATCTCCCCACAACCAGTAGTATATATCCATAACATTCATAGATTTATCGCCAGACCACAATATCAAGATATCTGCTGAGCGATAATTCAGGGGGGGCTGCCATCCAAAAATATTATGAAGCCTTCAGAAGTGCGGAGAAACTTCAAGACTAGATGGCCAATATAGACACCAAAATAAGAAGGCAAGATAGAGTCATTGACGCAAGTTTCCAGATTGTCAATTTCTCTGACTCTCAAGCTGAATATCATAAAGCTCTAATAACTGAAAAGACGAAAGAAAAAAAACTTGAAGGGGGTTCAGTCAAGGTTGAGTTCACTTCAAATAATGACTTTTACTTTATTCCTCTGCCAAAACGAAAAAGAGAAAGGGGGGCCTTTCCACCCCCTTCTGCACAAAAAATCACGAAATGAAAAACAAAAGTGAACTGCAAAGCCTCTATAAACTCCTAGATTAATTTATCCAACCTATATTCGCCGTTTCTAGCGATCAAACCGCCCCTATTGACGTTACTGCCGCATGTGACAAAGACCGAAATCTCAAACGCTGCTCCAGGATGCTGCCTAGAGCAGTTTGTCTGATAAAATGGAATTTGTTTGGGTGTTTATAGATTGGGATTCACATTGGGATATATCAAGAGAGGTACTTAGTTGGTCTGTCAGGAGATTGAGTCGATGTCTTGGTGGATTGGTGGAACTCAATATTTGGTGTGCCGAAGAGAAGAGAAGTGGTCGGGAAGGAGAATCAAAATTGGAACATAAATTGCACAGAATTATCATGAATAACAGTCATGGTTGTAAATCTTCTGTTTGGAAGATCGGGGATAACCATGGTTGTTAACTTTGCCTGTAGAAACTCATATTTAACCATGGTTGATCAAGAAATAGAATTCGCAATGAGATATGCAATAAATCAGTAAGAATAAGTAGTCCTGAAGAAAGAGAAGTCAATGATGAATATATGTTGATAGGGATGATAAATATGGACATCTGAAGCAACATGTCGCTGGTTTATAAGAAGCATTGTTGATGGAGCAATTACTACAATGTTGTTGGAGGGAGGGAGGGAGTCGCTTTAGAGAATATGTTTTGAAAGATGAGATACGTCTCTGTTTACTCCATCCATGATTTACTTGCTATGAAAGACCTCGACGAAACTGTTCTGTTCACGTTTTACATTGAAGATAATATTACTTGAGGGTCTCTACTATACTTTGTGCTAGCAAGATATACGCAAATAGAAGCACTGATTAACTGTGATGTGCTCTGAATTACAACTTTTCACTCTTCTTAATTATAGGATTGCTGACGTTTGGAGCCCACTACATAATTTAAACTGCTGACACCTGGAAACACAACTCTATGGACTCATGGTAGACGCAGAAAGAATTGCTTGCGGAAAGAAAGACCCAAACTCTCGGCTGTTGCTGCCAGGCATATTTCATATCGAATGACCCGAAATGTTATGCTTGCTAGCATAGTTTTTTTATGATTAAAACATATTTCCAGGAAGTTTGTTCTATTCACTAAGATATTGATATGTTTTTGAGATCAGACAGCTAATGGATCATCGCTCAAGAAGAACTAATGAATGCACAGTCGTTAGTATGCAAAGACCCTGATGGGGGATCGACAAACTTGATATCGACTATCACTACGGTAATTCCATAGACCGGCACTTGATACTTTGAGGAAGTTACAAAATAGATATTAGGCACATGAGTCAAGTAGTATTCATCATGTTCTGCCCATCATCACGATCTCAACAACATCCATCCAAATTCCGAAGATCGATAGCCACAGCACCGACACAAATATATTGATACAAAAATAGCAGACTATTGAACGTTGGCCCTATCGAAAACCCAATTCAATAGAACCGCAATTACTGCGAGTGAAAAGTGGAGTTGGACCCTTTGACAGCTGAAGGAGGCCCAGGCGTTGCAATGATGTCTATCAAAAATTTGCAATGCTCGAGCTCAGGGTCATGCTGACGAACTATCAACCTCCACAATCTATCTCATGCTGAATTGAGAAATTGATCGTGATACAGTACAGTAGTAGATGTGAGGGACTTTCTCGTAGCAAAATTCTATTATACTACCTAGTAGTAGAGTACTAAAGCTGCATACACATATCCCAAGACACACGAGAGATTTGATACACGACAACTGGACAAAGTGCACACACGAACGATACCACCATGGACGGAACATCCCACGAAGAACTCATATTTCATATCCACTCAATATCTATGTTTCAGCGGCCACTGAGTTCAAGAGTTGCGGTGAACTCGATACGTGTGGGATAGATGGGAGCGATGGAAAGTTCTGCAACACAGTACAATACGGGTAAAGAAAAAGACTCAACTCAACCCAAGACTTTTTCTGGGTTCCCAAAACCATCTCAAGTTTTATCCAGAAAAGCCATTTTTGTTTATCAAGAGAAACCTGCTTGGAACTACTGTACGTATGGATGTATGTATGAGCAAATGCTTCAGCCATCCACCTACATCTCTACCTCCAGCCACACACCAAATTTTTTAAAAAATTATTCCTGAAACACTCACCATCTGCACTCCCACATGCACAATTCCTGCATAGACATATGCAAATATTTCATAGACCCCAACCACCCATCCAACCTCGCCGTACGTACGTACCCCTCACATAATCCAATCCCAATCCCAATCCCAATCCCAATCCCACATGAAAAAACGCCGATTCCATTAATCCGCGTGAGAGAATGAATGCAACACTACGATGTATCCCATCCCATCCCATCCCATCCCATCTCATCCCATGTCCATAGCGGAGGTATGGAAGTAAGATTTTAGCCAAATTTATATCCGAAAATGAGAAGGGCAAAAAACGTGCTGTGCCTGAATTTACATCGGCGTGCAAATGCGAAACCAAGGCCGAAGGAGAAGAAGGGATTCTGAATCGCGACACATGAACAATTAGTCAAAGCGCGGGACAGCACATTCCATTTTGAGGGTTCACCAACTTTTGGAGTTATGTTGATTGGATGAGAATCATTCAGTTGGTATTTTTTGCCGTTGGTCGGAAGTTGGAGTTTGGTAAATGGCAAAACGTTTGGTGTTTTACAGTCTCTTCATATGCACCGCTTGTTAGTGAAGGGGAGGGATTTAGAGATTGAGGTTGAGATTTGAAGATATTTGTGTCTCGAGTCGTGCAATCGATATGCTCGAGCGAGTATTCCTGTATTCCAGTGGATTTGAGATTATTCTAGGTAGATAGGTAGTAGTAATCGTGATATGTTTCTTTTCTTTTCCATTCATACATACAGATGCACTGTACTGTACATCCATACATACAATTTGAGTTATTTTCCTGTCTATTTCCAAATACCTACATACATACCGACCAATATCACAAGCAGGTTTCAGCAGCTGCAGGAACCATCCGCGAGGGCCGACCGCAACCTCCCCCCTTCGTCAAAAGTAGAAACATTCTAGAAAATATAAGCAAGCCCAGCCAAGACGTTTACAGGTATCCATGGTTCATCGACGAAAAAGCCTTTCTCCTCATACGGAAGGAGTCATTCGAATTCCTTACGTGCAGCGTCATCATCATGATATACACGATTCGAGTGGTAGCAAATCCACGAAACTTTGGATAGAATTAGGTTCGTGAAGCCAAAAACACATGGAAGCCAGCAAAGTAAAGCAGGCTGGCAGGCAGCAAATTCCACAATCGAGAAATCCTACCATACCTTCCCCTCCACTTCCCAAAAAGACTTTGCCGCAAACCAAAGAGAAAAATTTCTTCACTCTTTTGAGGCACAGGCTGATGTTATGGCGTCGTCTTACTTACATATTTTTCGTCCAATGTAGAGATTTGGCAACAGTAAGTTCCAATTTTCTTATTTTCTTCAGACCGAAACTCAAAATCCTTCTACACAATACAACCCTACACAACATAAGCACTTTTTTCTTTATCGAGATATTTCCCTAAAATCTCACTGGGTGATTGATAAGAAAAGTATTTGAAAAATATAATAAAAAAAACCGTTTCTTTTGTTCGTACCATTCTTCCTTCATTCCTTCCGGCTTGAAAGTTCTAGTCAGATCGGATTGAAACGAGTAATCAGATCAGATCAGATCAGATCAGATGTGCATTTAAGGATTCTCGAGTTTTCCGAATGAGGATGTTTGTACGAGAAAGGTTGATTACATACATGCATACATACATACTGTGCCCTGAATGTACTTCCGGTTAGAGAATAACGAAAGGATTCTTTTTTTCTTACTACAGTAGTCTGTCTGTCTGGTCAGGCTTAGAGTTGTGTTTTGTTTCAATTCCACGTTGTGGTTTCCATTTTGTGTAATGGTTGATTGATTGATTGATTGCTTGATTGATATCGATTGATTGATGACATGGAGGGTGTCTATCTTCGTGTGGAGAAATTTCCATAGTCTCTTACACACATCTCTCACCTACATAATCGATGAAGCTGACGGATAAACCTATTTTTGTATTTTTGTATAGAGAAGATAATCATTATATCGAAACGGGATATCGGTATGAATTACTATTCCCCAATTCCAATCCTTCGGAAGATTGCTAGTATCTAGTAAAAAAGAAAAGAAAAATCAAAATAAGAATTTAAAAAAATATTTTCTAACATTTATTTTGAATTCTTTCTTGATGATAGAGCGGCGAATTCTTCACTCTGGGAATGTTTTGCAAGTTGGGGGTATCTCCATAATGAGACTAGTACGTAAATAAAATAATCCCCATTAGCATGATTTGACATGAGTCCTGTGACGAGAATATTCCTCATATTTCTTGTTGATATCGACATGTTAAGATTTGGAATACAGTGTTGGTTGAAAGCTAAGATGTATGTGTATTGTAGTTAATATATGGTCCCATCTGATTGGAGCAATTCTATTCGTGGTACTGCCAGTATACCTATACAAGGCCGAAATACCTCCTCGCTATGCCGTCGCTACCACAGAAGATCTGGTAGTATGTGCGATATACTTCGTAGGCGTGACGATTTGTTTTTGCTTATCAGCTCTGTTAGTCCCCCTACAATGTAGTAGAGTGTATACAGAAGACACCGAGAGCAAAAACTAATGCGTGACTTGTAGATATCATACCATCATGTGCCACAGTCAAAAGATGGATACATTTGGAGCACAGTTGGATTTCCAAGGAGTGATTCTACTTATATGGGGAGCTACAGTTCCTCTTGTCTACTATGGATTTTATTGCGACTCAGCAGCTCATACCTATTTCTACTGGACCTTTGTATGCATTTGACCCCCCAAGAATAGATCTGATGTATATCAAACATAACTAATACAAACAAGTTATCATTACTAGCAATAGCATGCTCCATATCGACCTTCCAACCACAATTTCGAGATCCCTATCTACGTCCCGTTCGAGCCGCAACTTTCGGTAGCCTGGCCATCTTCACCATGGTGCCTGTCATTCACGGAGCCACCATATACGGCTGGCAGATACAGAATCAACGAATGGGTATCACTTGGGTCTTGATAACACTAACATTGAATATACTTGGAGCAACTGCTTATGCCATAAAAGTAAGTCGATTGATGTAATATGTTCTTTATGCTTGACATAGTATACTTATTAATATCAACCAAAAACAACAGTTCCCAGAAAGATGGTTCAATAAAACATTCGACCTCTGTGGTGCTTCTCATCAGCTCTTTCATATCATGGTAGTATTGGCAGCACTAGTCTATACCAAAGGCATCTTACAAGCATTCGACTTCGTTCATGCTCATGACCAGCTATGTAGGAGATGAAAAGAGGGAAAAGAAGAGAAGAAGAGAAGAGAGCGAGTAGGGAAGAACGTACTACTTCGTAAAAATCAAAGGGAAGATTAGATGGTTACCTCGTACCGCTAGAAGTGACGATATGAATATTTCATTCATTGATCATCTTGAACACCGTATGTTCCATCCAACCAATCAGTCCCCCTAGAATCAATCAATCAATCCATCAAAGCAATATTCAAGGATCGCAACAACACATCCATCCCGAGACGAGACGACCACCGCCTTTTTGATTTGCCCCAAAATATCAAAAAAGGCCTCATTCATTTATGCTTTTGATGAGTTGTTTATCTATGTAACTGAATATAGAGTTTGAGTAAAGGTCATGGCGTAAATACAAGTTCTTACAGTCTTACACCTTAAGAAAGGTCTTATCCAATAGATAATTAGATGATTGTTATTCTTTTGAGTTTGGACTCTCCCGAACCTAATATATCGATTACGTTATGGTATATGAATAGAACAGTATAGCAAAGCGAAATAAAAGTCTCGTCTCGGTTTCAGAGTTTCTCATCTCATATCGAGGATGAGAATCAGACACGTGTACAAAAGTTACTTTACTTTACTTTACTTAACTTGAAATACATTACATTTTACTTACACATAGATTGATATCGACATTTGAAAGTATGTACCGGTCAAGAAATAACTACAGGTAGCAGAATATGGTACAGTCCAAAAAAGCAAATGTAGGTGTAGAACTCGCAGCCAGCTAGCCAGACCGTCACTATACATACATAGTACATCCAAACATGTGGAGAATCCTCTCACATACAATCCGTACGGAAGTACAGTATTCCCTCCCCTCCCTCGCCTCTTCTCGCCTCGCCTACTGTATCTGGCTGGCCTCGGTTCGAAAATCAAACGGTTTCCGTTTCCTTACACTATCGCGACCGCCCACTAGTACCTAGCACGCCTAGGTATATATAATGCGCGCATGATTTAATATGCAACATGCATGAACGTGAAAAGGCGGAACTTGGGCTTTGCTTCATGCTATTATCTAGGTACTTTGTATTAAAGTACGATACATACATAGTAGATACCGAGACGAGAGTCTTAGCATAAAGTTTTGAGTCGGAAGGATGAGGATGGAGATCGGTTTTGCTTCACCGGTATATGCGTCGACGAATTAGATGGAGAGACCTTCTAGGATGCGGAATACTTACATATAACCATACCATCATGTGGATGGATAGGTACATTAGATACAATATGAAAACCCCACAGGCCACCGCCCGCCGCTCCGCCGACTTATTGACTTGCTTTAATATTCGCGGTATGTAGCGGTAGCGATCGGTCGATGCTATCGTATCTCACCACATTCAGACCCGTCGCTACTTTACTAATATCCATATTCCGTACCTATGGATATTGGTTACATGATTTATTTACATTACGCATACCCATATAATATTCCATCTACAGTAGTGTTCCGATAGCCCTTCGGGCGACCTGATCTGATTGACTACTTTGCTTTGACACACTATGTTCTATTGACCAGAACATGGATATCGAAAATGGAGTAAAATTGTTCTGTGGACACCTATGAAACGTTCGAGAAGGTCTATCTACCATATCTAGATTATATATACAAGGGGTTAGCGTATATAAGATTAATGAATAGGATGGGGAATGGATTAAAATAATGAATGGATGGATGAAAATAAACACAGTTGGTAGACGGCGATAGGCGGAACGAAATGATATATGTATGACAGGGTATGATGAATGGGGAAAAGTGGATTGGTTTCGAGTTGATCTGATTTGGTACCGTTATCTTTTCTTTTCCTGGCCGGTAGCAGGCCTTGTAAGCTTTCGCTATGCTATTTGCTTACGATGGACGGATATGGATACGTATCGGAGGAATTATTAGGTGAGGGAAATCATTCATCTGAAAGCCTGTAGGGTAGGTACATAATACCTAGGGGTTTTCCTCATCTGACAATAACCGCGCGGCGGCCCCACTACTCACTATGTACTACTGGTGCTGTCTATAAGTATTCTTTTGGCAGGGTGGTTGATCGGGACAACTGGGATTTGAGATTATTGGGATCCATTCATAGAACATATGGAAAGAAGGTGTAGAGTACACTGTCTATATCTATATTGTAGAATATTGTAGAGATATTAGAGTGATTTCGCAAAAAAATACAAATATAGAAAATGACAGGTTTAGGCTAAAATAAGCATAGAGTGCAAGGTTGATGGATATTAATTAATATTACTAATTAAATAGTATTCATATTAATATCTATTTTGTATGTATGATGATTTTGGTATAAATTATATAAACTAGATTTAATATAATAAAGTTATATTACAAATTATTGTATTTGATTTATATTATTATAAATGATCTATAATGTATTGTAGTGGACTATTTATAATAATGTGGATATTTTACAAAAGTGTGGATTTGATCTAATCTTTTTAAATATATTGTCTGTAATTTTTTTTTTGCGAAATCACTTTATTATTCCGAAGATGACTTTCGGATATAGAACCTTTCTTGACCAATTGGTATAAACTGCCGATAATGGGTTGTAACACAGACCTCTTGTTCTAATATCAATTCTCTTCTCTTCTTGATCGACATTCTTTGCGGAGGAAAAGGCGAATTTTCTCATCCAGGTTCGTTCTCAAGTCCCTAGATAATTGTTTTGATATATGTTAGGCCCACCTTTTCCGGACCGGGACGAAATACTGGTTGGAAATAAGTAGATCATAATAAACACGACGACACCGCTCTGACGACCTGTTGCTGTTAACCCTCTCGTTCCCCGCCCGCCTTGTTGATCACAAGGAATAATGAGAACTATCTACAGTATCTATTAAATCCAAGCCTTTTAGCAAGCCTATGGTAAGACATCTCTGTGGCAAACAATCCCATCCTATCATACCATTGCCATTGCACGATCATAGCATTCGTCTCCAACAGTAAAAGCCTCATGAAATTCGATTTTTTTATATGCCCCAAGTGTTCGCAGATTCCCGCTTCACCGTTCGACCCGAGACATGTCGACAAATGCATGTCTGCGGCGTTGCTCGGAAGCATAGGGACAATCTATATACCCTTGAGGGTAGAGAAGAAAAATCCGGGGTTACCCAGGTCTGGCCTTTCGGTCGGCCTTTTTGGCCCTTCCATTGAATGAATAATAGTGCCGTTTCTTTCGAGAAGTTTTCTTGATTGGGGAAATTTGGAAAAATGAAAATAGTCATACTTTTTATCTAATCCAATACAACATCCTGCTGAATTGACCTAACTAGTACGCATTCCGGATAGAACTAGAGCCTAGATTCCAGGTTCCCTTGCGCTGGGATCTTCTAAACGTCTATTACGGTACCTGGAGCCATCAGGAATATTGAAAAGTGTCACTCCACATGTAACATGTACCGTAGATATCGTGATCTTTGCACTCTAACTAGTTAAGCTTCACCAAAGGACCCAAAAGACGACGAGGGCATTAGGAAGAAGGATCCGAAACCCGCGAGTGGGTCATCCTAGATTCGAGATTGAAAATCATTTGATTCAGTGAAGGCCCATCAACTTGACAAGACGGACTCTAGGGATATATCCCCGTTTGACTAGCAGGTCTGGCGTGATGTACTGTGGTTAGTTGTACCTTTACTACGGGAACAAGCGAACAGACCTTCCTTTCAGTTATGATATCGCTATATCGCATCATAAATGGGATGGTTAGATAATGAAAATTTCGGGACGACAAACTCAATAAAGTAAGGAACCATTGCTCCTGTTATTGACAGGTTAGCATTCTTGTACCTGCATTGTTCCTGCAGTAGCAATGGGTAGGCACTGTATGGGCTACTGTACTGTAGATGGAAAATCGGCCGATAAGAGGGCGGTCACCCACTATCCTTACATCTCCTCACCGCGGCCTTGGATTGGATTTGATGGGTCGGTCGGTCGTTGGGCTTCGTAGGGTTAGGGACCCTAGTAAGCTTTTCTTCTGGAAGTCCACCGAAGAAGTTTGCTTCATAAATTAAAAAAAAGGTTGTGCGAAAAGTAATACTTACTCCACCAGTGTATGTAACTTGACTGCGCCCAAAACAGGAAGCAAAAGCAGCAATCAGAGTCGCACCAAAATAGACAGCATTATCTCTATGTATAGCATAGTCTACGTAAAGATTGCATTAGCTGCATTAGCTTGTATGCATACATCAGCACTTTATGCAACATATAACATGCGATTCGCCAGCATTATTACCCACCTAGGCATCATATGCGCACACATGCAAATATCCTTCCATTTCACAAAAACTCTTTTCAACCTCGAACCTTGTGATAATAACCGTAGGTACAGTTTGAAGTGGGCGAAACGCTGTGCATTATTGATAGTATGTGCATTTTATGCAACCATCTCGTTCATCTTAAACGCTAGATTGGGCTCATCACCGTATCAATTGGATCATAATGAACATAAAGAAGAAGATGATGATATTGTAGACATGAAAATGAAGATTCGAATTATTGTATAACCTTTAAAGTTTGCTTTTGTTCTTCAGAAACGGTACGCACCGATTTAAAATCCTTAATTTTAAGGTTGACGACGATGCGATCATCCGTCCTTTGACGTTCAGTAAGACTTGGCAAAACCTTACTCTCGGTATTTACCAGCGAACTGATATACTTGAGATGATCTCAAACGCCGGCGTCAAACATTCGTATCTCGAATATGTCATCATTTTAGCCTGGTGTCGTATCGTCCCTAAACCTTACTGCGTTTATTCGAGACAATGTTTCCCATATTACCTTAATTCGAGACTTGCGTCTATGAGCTTTGTTTTTACTCATCGTCCCTTATGATCCCTCACAACATAGATGGATCAGGGTTACTGTACCAGTAAGTAAGGTTGCAGAATGCATCATGCCATCATCATCATATTTCTGTTCCTGCAGGAAACGATGAGTAAGCTCATATGATTCTAAAAAAGTTCTCTCTCTGAATAGTGACTTGTCATCATGAAAATATATCTTTGATGTTTAGCGAATATCTGTAATAATGTGACATATCACCGCCAACGGGAGCAAAACGGGAGGCGGGGAGACAGTCTTGCCGTCGTCGTTCATCGCAAGGGAAAAAAATCAGACCAAAAAGAGGTTCTCAAGTAGCTGTTTCAAGTTTTCCCTGCCGGCGTATTTTTCTCCCTCGCTCCCCACAAATGATGTTGATCAATTGACCTGTAGACGCGGGGCAAAGATCTTTTAGAGGAAGCTGAGAAGGGCTGAACCCAAGGATTATTGTCGATTAGACTTGATAGATAAAAACTTTGGAAGAGAGGGAAAAAAATCTGGGGGTGATAGGATAAGAAGGATGCATACGATGTCATCCCAAAAGGTTACGTTCGGCGAATTACTAGCAAGATCTCTGAAAATGGAAATTGTGTAGAAATCAAAGATGGGAGATTTAACTTGTGATAGGTTGAAATGTACAACGCCGAGATCACATCGAAAGATTTTTCATGTAGCCAATCCAGGTACCAGTAGAGACGGATAATTGCATTATCACTATGCACAAACTCAAGGACGAACGAATGCACGCTTTAGACTTCATGTATATCCGCATCTGCAGTTTGCATTTGATTCAAGAGGGTGTGGTTCTCGATGTGAATGGTCATCAACGTGTTTCGCGTCTCGCCCTTTTGAAGTAGGTATGTTGAATTCTTCGAATAAGAATGTTAAAAATTGATGTCTGTTTTGCTTCGAATCGATCCAATGAATCAAAATAATGAATGAATGAATGATTGATTGTAAATCCATAAAGGCTTGCCCAGTCGCATTGGGATCGCAATTGGATTTGGGGGCATGTGCCTTTCTGTTGCAGTCGCAGGATTTATTGGCAAGAACATCGTGAATGAATGTTTAGGTGGATGCCACATCAATAACCAGTTGCCAAATTTGCTCTTAGAGCTGAGGTAAGGTACTATGTATGGATCTGTTAATCATCATCATCAATCATCAATCATCAATCATAATTCATCATTCATCATTGATCAATTCCATGTCAAGTTTAGGAACCAATTGAAGTAGTAATATCAATATCAAAGTGTCTACTTGATGATTTATTACCTACTACTTATCCGAAGAGAGAACAACAGATCCGAAGACGTTTGATTAATTGGCTCTGGTATGATTATTCGGAACTTTAAAGTAAAGTATAAGTGAAGGAATTTTTATATAAACTCTCGTGAAATCCTTATCCTCATTCTCATTCGATTGATATCTTAGTTGTGATTATAGTTCTGCTGGTACTGTACGTCTACAAACATTCTGGCACGAATCAAACATACTACTACCACTACCACTATCACTACCGTGCTACAAACATCATACATACATAACCTACGTAGATATCAATACCTAACCTACCGAGTAGCTTTCTTAAAGTTACTGTGCACCTATTTGGAGAGCTGAAGTTTTGTGTTGGCATTACCCACTGTGCACCAAGTAGTAAATGTAGTGGAAAGTAAAAAAAAGCCTTGTAGTGGAATGATAGGTACGGAAAATATTGTACAAAGTAAAAACTAGAAACAAACTTCCAGCTTACGATGTAACTACTATCTATTACTGTATACCAACTATTACTGTATACCAAACAAAACAAAACAAAATAAAACGGCATTGTACGAGTTTACGAGGTTTAGGAAAAGAGGAAAAGAGAAGAGAGAGGCAAGAGATAAATCATAGAAGAGACAAATCATAGAAGAGACATGCGTTCAACGAAATAGTATTTTTCAAACAAAATATCCATTTTTTCCTGAAAAAGCCAATCTGCAGGCGATAATGACGCGGTGTTTCGAGGAAAACTCGTACAAACGACACAAATAAGGTACCTATGGTGTCTATTTACCAGCATAGTACCAGTATAGTTGCGTACTTCTATATAGAAAATGGAACCTAACATTTAAATTTTGTTGTCGTGTCGTATATGTCGTATCGTATAAATTCGTTCGTAATAATGTACTAATGGGAAGGATAATAATAATAATAATAATGATAATAATAATAATAATAACAATAATAATAATAACAATAATGATGCTTATGTCTCTATTATTCGGGCTTATGCATGCACAATATTTTCTTTGTACGCCTCTCAGAAAATAAGAGGTATCGCTGCTTTTGAGGAACCTTGTGAGAAGAGAGAATAATAAAATGGATTAAATAAATTAAATAATTGAATAATAAAAAATGGCTTAATTTAATCAATACCATTTTTTTATTTAAATTTTTTAAATTTCTTATTGGTTTATACAGTACATAGTTCTCTATCTATGATTAGTTCTTGAAAAGCCTGGCCCAATTACCTTTCATCCTCGTCTTCGTCCTCCGCTTCGTCCTCGTTTTCATCGTTATACTCGTCCTCGACTAAAAGGAAAGTCTAATCTAAATATTCAAGAAAGTGGTGAATGAACGAATGAATATATATGTATGTATTCTAAACCCGTAGAGTAATATATCTTCATTTATGTATTATATTCTCCTCTACTTCTTCTATCATTCCCGAGCCTTCTTCCTCTTCTTTACCTCTTCCTCTCTCTCTCTCTCTCTCTCTCTCTCTCTTTTCTTCCCCCACTCTATAATATTATTATTGTATCACTTTGTTATTAAGAGTAGACATCCGAAATCCACCATCAACACTAATTCATATATTCCCGGAGAATCATTACTTTATAATAGCGTGGAACACGAATTAATATACTAGGATTCTAAAGGTTCTAATGCACTAGATTTAGAAATTATCCATATCCATATTTATTATTCGTCCATCTCAATGCTGCCGGTTCCCCCAGACATGAACTAGATATGATTAGACAACTAACTAGACCTAAGTAGACCCAAAAGAGGACCCAAGACCTTTGACAGGGCCTTTGAACATTCTAACCCCATTATACCATTATACATTATACCTAATCCACTTGCTCACCCATCCACCAATCCATTATATCCCATCATCCACTTACCCACCATCATTAACCCATCCACTCATTGATTTCTTGTTCCTGGACCCACCCGTTTCCCATGTTTTTCGCCTGAGACTTGGCCTTTCGGTCGCACTGCCTATCTTACACACCTCTATCACACTCCTCGTTGATCTTTAAGATCTTCTACTTTATTTGCAGGGTCCCCGTCACCACTTTCGTTTGCTTGTTCTTCCAGGTTTCCCTCATCGCTACTAAATATTCTTCTTATACATACCGACTAACGGTTTCCTTTTTGTAACTCAATCTTTTTGGAACATCTTCGACTTGTGCTTTTTTTCATATTAAGAGCCTCTTCGAACTTCTTCCGTACCTTCATTTGGCATCGTGCTACTATTGTTCTATATTCTATCTCGAATCACTGAACCCAACTCTCAATCGTCAATAATATCATACTGAACTGCGAACCTTTGTGTCGATATCAATCCTTCTTCTACTTGACAAGCATATGTATAATCAGTTACCTCAACATCACCACCAATACAACTATTAGACAGCCATCACTATAGCTGTTGTCCAGTCTTTCCTGCGAACCCTTGTACTTCATACTATCAACATTCTCGACCTAACCGGTCCGCATACTCACACACTACGTTTCTAGACGTAACGTAATCTGCCAAACGAATTCATACGAGATCTTCTATTTGAGATCAAACACCCAAATCGGTATGTTTGTCTAGTACTACCAATATACATGGACCGGACCCTAAAGAATGCCACTGACATTCTATCAGACCATTTTAGAAGAAACAAACGTCATGGACTCCTACGCACAAGCAATGGGTCAATCCCCATTCTTCTACTACAACCCGGACCCCAAATCGGACAACCGTCAACATGGTCACTTCTCCCAACAACCAAACAATGTGCAAATACCCGTGTATCACCACCATGCTCAACAAATGCCATCGACCCCAATTTACTCCAGACCCAACTCTTCTTGCTCACAGCCCCCAATGCAGCAGAAGATCTTCAACTCTGGATATCTTGGAAACATGACCCCAATGGCCTCCCCACGCCCAATGTACCAAAAGCCAACTATCTTGATCCAAGAACACTCTCCAAGAATGATGATAGACTCCGAAAACGAACATGACATGTATTATTATCCAACAACACCACCCCTTTCCGCATCTGCCAGTGTTATGAGCAGCCCTTCTAACCGTGACATTCTGCCAACCCCGGTGAACAGCGTATTTTTCGGTGTAGAGAGCTTCGAAGGAGTAAAGGAAGGATGCGAAAGCGAAGTTCGATCGGAGAATCTTGCTGGAGGAGAATGGGCTCGATGCGGCTCCCCACCTATGACACCAGGTATGTTATTGTTCATTTCACCTTTTTCCCTTACCTAGTAGTATGATGTTTTCCCATTGTATATTTGAACTTTGCAGTTCAAGCATCTTTTGTACAACATTTTCATTATTGATTGTTGCGAGGAAATTTCATTGAAATAACAGTGAATATAATTAATTCATTCACATTTTTACTTTTTGACTAACGAGGCTATCTTTCTAGTGTTCATCCACCCAACCTCGCTTATCAGTAACGCTAATGAACTCCTGTCTGCGACTTCTTGCCCTTCGCTTTCTCCTTCCCCTTCCCCTTATCCAAGATCTGTCACCTCAGAACAATCCGACTTCGATTTTTGTGATCCCAGAGAATTAACTGTTGGATCTGCCCGTTTACCTCCAACATCTAATCCAACTTTAATCTCTGCTCCTGAATTTCCTCCTTTACCTACACTTTGTGCGGGAGACGACGAAGAACACCAATACATGTTAGGGGGTAGTGACGTCTTCACAAAAATCGAAACACGTGCGAGCACTTTCGATTTCACATCTGACCCTTCCAGCAACCACAC
The DNA here is from genome assembly GCA_028455995.1 of Scleromitrula shiraiana. NCBI lineage: Eukaryota > Fungi > Ascomycota > Leotiomycetes > Helotiales > Sclerotiniaceae > Scleromitrula > Scleromitrula shiraiana. The sequence goes on from JABELC010000005.1 coordinate 1,538,322, forward strand.
TCTCCCAACTTTTGATCATATCTCTGATCTTGATTCGGAAGACGAATTTGTTAATGGTCTTGTAAATTTCCCCGCGACAGATAACGTTCAATTTATTGGTAACAAGAGACAACGCACGGGCTCTGATCTCGTTAACCCTGAGAGCGAAATATTTATCAGTGAGGACGATTTTGAAGACTTCGAGGATTTTGACGAGACCGAAAAGTTTGCTGTTGCTTGTCTACCCAGTCCACCAGCTTCAGGATCCGAAAGTGAACCAAAAAAAGAAAAGCGCACAAAAAAGTCAAAAGCTGCGGCTCATTGTCACGAAGATAGCTCCGAATTTGATTCTATGGTACGATCCCGAAAATTCACTGTACCAATGAACGATCTCTCTAGCGCACCACAAGAAACCAACACCGACACCAAGCAATCCTCCACTGCACCAAGTCAATCAGGATCGTCAGAAAGCAACATGACTTCAAATGTGATGGCATCCGGTCAAGATGGTGGCGCCTCGCAGCAATTACCAGTCAACCGCCGCGGTCGCAAGCAATCTTTGACCGACGATCCTTCCAAGATCTTCAAATGTGATCTCTGCAGTCGCCGTTTCCGACGACAAGAACATCTCAAGCGTCATTACCGCTCTCTTCACACTCAAGAGAAACCATTCACATGTGGTGATTGTGGCAAGACATTCTCTCGCAGCGACAACCTCAGCCAACATGCGCGCACTCACGGAAGTGGTGCTATCGTTATGGGCGTCTTAGAGGATGGTGAGCTACCAACTGATCATATGGGATCTGGTAGCGACGCTGAGGGGATTCGAGCGCATGGAGCTGCCCTTTTCAACCTCGCTGCACAGGCCTCTGGCAGTGAGAGCAGTGGTACCGACAGTGACTCCGATGCTCAATCTCGCAAAGAGCGAAAGCGAAAGCGATCCGAGTAAACATCCCTATGTACGATAACTCGATGGGCTTCACACGCCTTTTTCACGAACCTTACGAAACGCAAAAAATACGCATAAACAGCTTCATATTTAGGCCTCCAATTGTGGACGGTTGTTAGGGATAAAGGATCAATTGACGTGTCATGATGATTTGGGAGGGTTGCGTGCAAAACATAAAAGTCATTGTTGTGATTGTGCTGCTATTTGAGCAGACATGTTATATTCTTCATGTATTCTACTTTTCATTTTCGGATATTTGTACTTGTGTCAGTTAGCGTGATGAGGGATGGCTATGGGGCAATTCTTTAAAGGCTTGTACTCTTTGATGATGGAGAACCACAGTGGCTTTCTTCTTCTTACATTCGTTGTAATAACCTTACAAGGGGAGCTGTTGATGGAAAGCTGGCGACCGTCTTCACATCTCTTGCTTTACTATTTTTCTTCAGATCAGATCACTAGTGTAGCTATTTGGCTTCTTGCTTTATGCTGGCCATGAACGTGGGGCACTCCAATTTACTACAACACTATACACGTACACACATACAATGATTCTCCCACATGCAAAATTTTAGATCTGGTGACATTACAATCTTCTGGACTTTCTGGGCAGTGAGTATGAGGTCTTGTTGATCCGGTCATGACACTTATGCCTCGGCTTCAATACTTGTTTGATTGTAAACAAAGAAGACATCATCCCCATAAACTCATGACTTCATGATCTTCAATAGACTCGAAGGAAGATCCATACAACCCATTCATGGATTGCTTGGATTGATGTTCACGTCACCAAGTATGTCATGCCTGAGGCATTAAGCTCAAGTACCCATGCAGAATTCTCCATTTTGACATTTCCTTTAAGAGATCCATTTACTCCAGATCTGAAATGGAAACTCTTATGTACCCGATATATTTATCCATATTTTCCAGAAATTGATATCATATAATTCATGTACATGTAGCATTGCGACATCAAGCTCTTCACCTTCACCCTTACCCTTGCTGCAGCAAAATCTGCACCCCCAAAAATACGGAGATCATGTCCGAATCTCTAAACGTGATCGCCCTGATATCCGGTGGTAAAGATAGTTTCTATTCGATATGTCACTGTATTCAAAATGGACACAAAATCATAGCACTAGGAAATCTGCACCCAGCACTTCCAGAAACGCAAACTCCCCACACAGAGAACAGTACCGATGGCAGTTCTGCAGAAAATGAGAACGAAAGTGATCTCAATAGCTTCATGTATCAAACCGTTGGACATACAGTCATCCCATTATACGAAGACGCCTTAGGAATTCCTTTGTATCGCCAAGCTATTCTCGGATCAGCCATACAGACCGGAACAAGTTATAGTCATGCCTCAGTCACAGGATCAGGCGACGAAAAAGATGAAACGGAGTCACTTATTCCACTACTGAAAAGAATCATGACGGCTCATCCAGAGGCAAACGCTGTTAGTACTGGTGCGATTTTATCTACTTATCAGCGAACGCGCATCGAATCTGTTGCATTGCGGCTGGGTCTTATACCTCTTTCGTTTTTATGGCAATATCCTATTCTTCCTCCCGGGAGACAGATATCGTTGTTGCAGGATATGCAAGATGTGGGTTTGGATGCGAGGATTATCAAGGTGGCGAGTGGGGGACTGGATGAGAGTTTTTTATGGGAGAATGTGGCGAGTGAGAAAGGGATGAGGAGGGTGGAGAAGGCGATGAGGAGATTTGGAGTGGATGGGGATGGGGCTGTCTTGGGAGAGGGTGGTGAATTCGAAACTTTGGTTGTGGATGGGCCTGGGTGGTTGTTTAAGAAGAGGATTGTGGTTGAGGAGAAGCATATGAGGGTTGTGAGGGAGGGTGGAGGCGCTGCTTGGTTGCAGATTCGGGGGGCAAGAGTGGTGGATAAGGAGGAGGAAGCAAGTGGAGAAAATGCTTGTCGAATACCTGATATGTACGATCAAAGATCTACCACTATTTTGGCTGCATCGAAAGAACATTCAACTTTAGCGGATTCTTCGGCCAATGTCCAACCTCCTTTCTCTCCGATATCGTGGTCACTCGACACTCCGAATGATAAAGATATTCGAGACGATAGCATACTACACTGGACTGTCACAGCTGATGAAATGTCGCAAAGCTCATCGATATCAGCGGAAGCAGAAAGTGCCATAGCTGTGATAAGATCGCGTCTCGCACAATCTTCATTATCAACCACAGACATAGTCTCCACAATCATCATACTGCGGTCTATGAAAGATTTCGTTACAATAAACCAGGTATACTTAGAAACCACCCAGGTTATCGGAAGAACTAACTAACATATCCTAGATCTATGGCTCTCTCTTTTCTCATCCCAATCCCCCATCTCGCGTAACCATTTCCTGCGGCGCCGCTATGCCCACAAACGTCAACCTCCTAATCCATCTAACCCTCCACCGACCCTCCACAACCTCACCACCATCCCCACGAAAAGCTCTCCACGTACAATCACGATCCTACTGGGCCCCTGCTAACATAGGTCCTTACTCACAAGCATCATCTCTCCCCTCTTCATCCTCATCCTCGCCACCTCAAAACACCATCCTCATAGCCGGTCAAATTCCCCTAATCCCCCACTCCATGGCTTTACCCCCTAAATCCCCAACCTCCTTCCACGAATCCACCATTCTTTCTCTCCAACACCTCCTACGCATCGCCGACGCTACCGCCGTGAAATGGTTCTCTAGCGCTTGTATATATGTTCCATCCCCCTCATCAGCATCCTATTCCCTACCCACCCAATCCCGTCTCGCCTACCATGCCTGGAAAAAGATCCATAAACCACCCCAGATTTCCTCAGATGAAGAAGAGGGAGAAGAAGAGCGCGATCTCTGGGAAGAGAAATTCCACTTCGGATATAAAGATTCAATGCCCGTAACCACCAGCGCAGCTGAAAGCGGTACATTGTACCCCTCTCAAGGTATTCTCTCCTCCTCCGAAGACGAGAAGGAGAACCCCACCGAGCCCGCTTTTTGGACCGCCGAGGTAGATGCGTTACCCAGAGGAAGCGAGGTGGAATGGCATGCGCATGTGGGTATCTGTGATGGTCCTGTAGATATCGCCGTGAGTTCTTTCCCCTCTTTCTTCTCATTCCTTAGCAACCTATACATCATCATTATCGCCCCCCTACATCACTAAAATACAAATAAACTAACCTCCCGCCAGAAATCCACCCACAACACGCAAACAACCCAAACCCTCACCACGCCCAGCACCACCCACCACACCATCCAAATCCCATATCCCAACGACCAAAACACCGTCCTCTCCCTCACATCCACACTATCCATACCTCCCAATCCAATACATCTCCCTCTCCATCTCTTATACATCGACACCAGTCTCCCTGTCCCTACAACACTTTCGGCTATAAACTGTATTACCGGAACGGATGTAGGTAGCGACAGGGGAGTAATACCTTGTAAGAGTCTTTGGGATGGGGAAGGTAGGAGGTTGGCTGCTGTGCTTGTTTATTGGGATCCGTGGGCGTAGTTTTCTTATTGATTCGTAGGGGGTTTGTGGATTATGGGTAGATGTACGTGGGATGGTTATGAAGGAGAAAGAGACGGATATATGGATATAGATACAGATACAGATACAGATATGGATGGGGAGCTAGTTGATTTATCACAAGGGGCAAATGTAAAAGTAGACGTTAGAGGGGTCGGGGTAAAAAGGAAACAATTACACTACCGATTGGAAATCACCTAAATTAGCAAACTATTTTCTGTTTTTCTACACTTCTAAAAACATCTGTTTGGTTTATATACGTCCAATTTGTATCAAGTAGACATTAAAACCCGTATCATCTCATAATGAAGTGAACTTTCCATTCTTTTCTCTCTATATCATCTTTCCCCTATAATACACACTATATATCTAAAAGCAACACGATCGATGCCACTGTCTTGCTCTATATAGTATTGTATTGTATAGTACTGTAGCCGGCCCCAAGCAAAACCTTTAAAACAAGCTCAAATGAGATGTATTTTGCACCTGCTCCATGTCTCAGGCATTAATACTTTTCCTTCTCAGACATACCAAAACTTTTGCCAAAACTCCTACGAAGAAGAAATGAACGCCAAATTTAGTAAACGCTGTATTTTCCCCAAAATCAAATCGTAATTTCCTGTGCTTTTGTGACCATCCCATCCCATGCCCAACCCGCCTACCACCCATACACCGCTTGTTGAAGATCCCAAACCATAACTCCGTCGCAAATAGAACCAAAAATTGAATAATATGTGATAAAATCTTTCATGGTGAGGTGATATTAATCCATGAGTCATCGGTATTCGAATGAGTCCTCTAATCCTCTCTTTCATCATCAGTTGCCGTATCATCTTCTGCAAGCTCGCCCTCATCGTCATCATCATCTTCATCCCCACTACTATCATCATCGTCCTCATCCTGGTTTAATCCGGGGATACCTTTCCACTCAACGTAATCGCCCTCAATCCACTTCTTTGAAGCAGGCAATTGGTATGGATCGAACGGAAAATATGTGTCTAATTGATGCCAACTTTCATTGTTTCCACCATTGCCCGAATCTCTTAGCACACCACTTCCATTAGCAGATGAGAATTGACTGAGACGAATACGTTTGTTGGTCTCAAGCAATGGATAAACGTAGATGAACCGTAAATGGTGAGCAATTTTAGCGAACTCGGAGACGATGGGCGGGGAACAAATTTTGAGGGGGTTGAGCTTAGAATAGATGGCTCGGGAAAGGGTTTCTTTGACGCCTTCAGTCCAGACAAGTTCCTGTCCAATGAATGCTGCTGGATCCTCATCATCAAAGACTTCGGAGGAATTTATCAGATCCCGCCAGCGAAAACAGAAAATGTACAGGAGAGCCTGTGTCATGGCGTAAAATGTCCCGTACTTCTTTAGATCCGGTCCTCTACACGTGAGCTCGTTCTCTATTCTAATGTGATCTAAATTACTACCAATGAGCTCGAAAACTGTTCGAACTACCTGAGGTTGAACATGTGCTCCCCGAGCAACAAAGCTAGCGAGGTATGCTGCAGAGGACTGTCGGAGGACAGCAGGTCTGCCTGGTTGGAAAGCTAGTTGAACACAAGTTCCTGCAAATTGATCGATAAGATGTTCTGCCTTTTGCGCATAATGGAATAAAAGAAACTGTGTGTGTCGAGACCGATAAGCAGGCAGGATAATACTGGCAAAATGTCCAAGTAAAGTTTCAAACATAGTAGCAGCTTCGATACTATCTGGGTCCTCGAAATATGGATCGTAAATGGCAAATAAACGGTCGAGTATGGCATCCAGTTTCTCAAAATTGCCCCGAAGCTCCTTCGCTTGTTTTGCCTGCTCTCCTATCGCATCATCTTCACTATTGACTGATTCCGCATCACTATCATCAGAATCGCTACCCTCATCGTTGTCGTCATCATCCTCTGGGGCGATTAGAGCAAGGACCGTAGAAGTTGCGACCTCATCATCCAGATCATCCAAATCAACTTGCACTTGAACATCGATTTTGACCAGGCGGTCGGTGATGAGCGCGAACACATCTGATTTGAGCTCGGGAGCATATTCAATCAGGCGAACCAGATTATTAATGTACGTAACGTGCATCCTCTGCGACTCGTCGGAGAAAGGAAATTTGGTAGAAAGGATAGGTGAAAGAGTGGCGCTGGCGGAGGGGATCAATCGAAGGAGGTATTTTAACGCAAAGTGAACTCTTGACAAAAGCTTATCACGGCTCACATCCGGGCAGCCAGGAAGGCGACCACTCGAAAGTCGTACTACAACCCTGTTAGAACAATTGTTTCAAAGCTTCGGACAAACACGAAAGATAACTTACCACCAGTAAAATGATCTACGAGCATGCCGAGGACCATTCCCACATAAGCTCCTTGTGCACTAACCAGGTTTCCCAAGAACTGCGCATACACTTTGACAAAACTTTCCTCTTGGCCCATCCATTCGCATGACAATATAGCTTTGACTAGTCCGTTGCAGTTTTTGTTTAGTAAAGAGACATAATTAGTGAGCGCAACCAAATATATCTTCATCTCCTCATTCGTTGCACCATCTTGCTCTTCGTCGTTTTTAGCCGTCGAGAAAATCCCTTTAATGTCATCGTACTTTTCGCTGTCGCCTTTTCCATGCGCCTCGATTGCCCTCTTAACTTCTGTTCTAACACTTTCTACACTTCTGCCTTTGGCAACATATTCCTCTAATATTTTTTCTTCGACTTTTGGATTAAATGATACCCTAGCTCGTTTCGTTTTAGGCATCTCCGCCAATAAATCATCGTCTAGTTCGGCATCTTGAGCTTTGCGTATTGTGCCCGACATGGTGGTTTTCAAAAGCGGTTTATTGCCCGTAGTAGCAGGCGTTGAGCGATCCATTGAGGCAAGGGATACCATAGCGCAGAAGATTGCAAAGGCAGTTAAAACGAGATAGGGTCATGAATAGCACGCAGGAGTATGATCTACAAGAATACGGAGTGAAGGTTGCGATGTCAATCGAGGCAAGGCTATGAGGGGAAGAAGTTGAAACTTTTTTGTCGTGTGCCAATCTTAGCTCTACCTCAAAAAATTATTTTAGCTTGACATCACATGATTGACCCCGACTTGCCCCTCCGCTCCGACTCCCCGCTATCCGCTAATATAATCCCGGCTCGGCGAATGGAAAAAGTATATATGCCCCGATGATGCAACAAGCACTCGGCATTCTTTTGGAAGAAAAGTGAAGTTTCCTCTACCCTTCTCAGAGATTCTTATCTAAATGACTCTACAACAGACTATAATTCGTGCATCAAGTTTTTCTCAAATCCTTACCACCATAAGATTTCACATTCACGAGAATTCGGAATATATTCATTCATCCTGATATATAGCCTGCATAAGATGTATGGTATTATTCTGGCAATTTGATGTGGGGCTGTTTATCCTACACATCTCATGCTCGCCTTACTACTCAATATTCTTGAGACCGAACCCCTCTGAGGTTATCGGCCTCTTGCTTCCAAGAGCCAAGAAATCTAATAAAGCATCAAAAAACACCCCATACTTTTCAGCCCTGTCCTGTCATGTACAAAGAAAGCGATCTGGATATCTCGAAGTAAAAGTAGCCCTTTGGCACCCGCCCAATTCCTATCCAACACCTTCCCTTAATCGATACATACTATCAATGTATTTCCGCATACATTCATTTCCTCTGTTGAATTTCTTCGCCTGATATCTCGAATATTGTTGTTCAATTTGTAAATAAGTCCACTCCGCCCTAATAACCTTCTCCACCAGTAGCACCATTATGACCAGTACTATAAACATATGCACTATCATGCTCGCCTTCTACTTGTTGGCCCGCAAGAACATTGTTAGCACCCTCTCCACCCGTAAAAGTTGCCGAGGCAGCATTGGCAGAAGCAGATCCAGCAGCAGGTCCAAAGCCAGAGCTACTAGGTCTATTTTGATTATCACCTCTAGCCGATTGTTGCTAGAACTTTGTATTAGTCTTGTACGTTGAGGTCCTTGTAAGCATAAATCATAGGTAGATGCTAGAGGGCTATTTAATACGTGAGATGACTTACTTCACGATATTTCGAGAGATATATCTTGAGTGCTTCGGCGTAATTCTCAAAACCCAAAGAAGTCATGGCAAAAAGAATATCCTCTCCATTGACTGTCTTGCGCTTCTCCTGATGACACTTCTCCGAGGCTGTGATAGGACAATTAGACCTGTACGCCGTACAAATAATCTTGTTTTAGACATCGGGCCGAGACATACCTTCGCTAGTGATGAACGAGATGAACTCGCTGACGCATTCTTGCATACACTCTTTGGCCTCTTTTGCAATCTTTGCATTTTCAGGTAGAGCCGTCTTCATGATACGTGCAACTGGCGCAAAGTTACGAATGTTAGCTTCTGAAGCACTAAGATCAAATTTTTCCTCCTTTGAGCCGCCTGGCGTCCCAGGCGATCGAGAAGAAGAATCGTGGGACATGATAGGATGTATGACCGCCGTGACACCGCTAGATTGAAGCGTTTGTGCCCCGAGCTCTTAACTGGCTCAATGGCGAAAACATGCGCGTGTAATGAGTCCGTGATTGACGAAGCGATACCAGTCACGTTAAGTTTTGATATGCAGAAATCACACGAGCTCAGAGCGATATGAAGTATAACTGAAAAAAATCTTTAACTAACCATTTGCAATTGGGAGCCATCTATCTTGTTCTTTGACGTCGAACTCATATGCTCCAGGAGCGTGTGGATCCGTATGCTCATTCATTTGTGCGTCCGGGTCATCTGGCGAGACTCCTTGTTCAACCTCCGTTTCCTTTGGAGGGGAATTGGACATGATGTATCTGGGATACGTGCAGATATCGGATAGCCGCTTGCTTAAAATTCCTTGGTTGCCACGTCGATGTATGATGTGTAGGACACGTCGTAAAGCCCTGCGATCTCGCAGTTATGCGTATCTGCGTGTTGACTTGCGTCGATCCTCGAGCAGACAGCCTTCTTTTTCCAATGTGCTTACGGCTCGTGAATACTACCGAAAAGACGCGACTAAACGGTGGGTGGTGCGCCTCTCGTATGAAACTAGGGTCTTGGAATTGAATTACTTTCTGGGTCGGGCTGCTGCAGGTATCCTACTGCACAAATCGCGTTAGAGGTTTACAAAAATTTTGTGAGGGGGGTATGATATGGTATGGTATGGTATGGTATAGTATAGGATAGTATTGAAAAGGTGGGTTAAGTTGAGTTGGTGAAAGAAGGCTTACCCACTTTGGCTTTCTCAAGTTCGGAGATATTCGAAGGTAACTTGACTGCAGGATTGCGCCTTGTGTTTCTATGAAATCTGCAGGATAGTAAGTTGCATTAGAATTGTAAGAAAACGTGGGGTTTCAATGGATGAATTGGAAAAAAGAATTGAGTACGGGATGTGTAGAGGGTGTAAATAAGGTAAGGTAGGTAAGGTAGGTAAGGTAGGTAAGGTAGGTAAGGTAGGGGGGGTTAAGGGTAGGTACTGGTGGTGGTAGGTACTTAGGTAAGGGAATTGTTTGGGTAGCTGGTGCTAGCTACCTTCCAGCTGTGTGTAGGTAGAGAGAGAGAGAGAGGTTGGTGGGTTACTGTACTGTAAGGTCGCGCGCACCGGAATAGCGATTTTATTTGAGATACAACCTTTATTAGCTCCGAGGTTTCTTTCTCTGGTTTGGTGTTTAAGTGAATCAACAACAAAAACAAGGCACAACTCCATGAAATAGGCCTACTACTCCTACTTGGGTACTGGTACTCTACCGACGCGGCGCAATATCTGATCTAATTCAATTCTACTCAAGTAATAATCTATATTGAAAATTAATTATTAATTACATCTTATCATATTTGCCCATATAAAAAAGCTTCCAAGTTTCGAAAGGTACCTAGGCTATCTATTCAATAGTTCCTAGGTACTAGGTAGTAATGGTTCATACGAGTAGTAAGTACTAGAACTACATAGTATGTAGATTCCAAAAGTTTGCTCAAGCTTCAGCCAATAATTGTTGAATAGCCGTATAATAATAGGTATACATAGGTATAATAGGTACATCGTACCTATGGTAGCAGCATACCTAGGTACCTTTACATAGTACCTATGATGTACTATGTAACGCATTTGCTTGACTACCTTCCGTCCCTACTGGAAAATGGGAATGCCGTATGCATAAGTATGTATAGGCATGTATGTTATGGTAGGGGTTCTAGAATATGTAGCATCCAGCTCAATTCACCTCAATAATAGCTATAGGTTATAGGTCAAAATAGATACTGTAGGCAGTTCTACATATGCACAATATTGAGTATGATGGTCATCTTCCAAGACTGTTTGATGCTGCAACCAAAAATTCACAACCGCGATGATACATTAACTTTGCCTCGAACTGTGAATGGCGGAACAACAAGCTGACCGAGCTTTTCCAGACGTCAGGTACCAGAAAGCAAGCAAGTACGTAAGGCAAGGCTTCAAGAAATAGATACTCTTGGGAATATTTCTCGGAATACGGTAAGACCTATGAATGGAGGATTGGGAACTTCTGGAGAAAACGCCGACGGAACATTTCATTCTCGAATCCCTTCCAATGAAAAAATGAAGCTTCAGTAAAATTTCATTATTGGTCAAATTCATCGATTTTCGAGTGGATTTCGGTTGAAATGATTAGAGAATCTGTGTCTCATGCAACTAGGTCACGTAACGATACCTTCGTGTCGGCCAATACATTCAAGAAATATGCAACCTATCAGCTGCTACCTTCCAACATCCTCGCTCAACACCTACTTTCACCTACCTACTTTCACCTATATCGGGTCAGGTTCCCTGACACGCCGCCTCTTCTTTATGATCTTTTATTTTAATAATATATTAATTATTAGATTACATGTTAGATCACGTGTTTTAAAAAGCTTGTTCAAAACTTTAAATTTAACCAATCAACTACTCTAAAATATCGATTTTAACCAATCATTTATATTAAAAAAGTGCCAAGATTCTTCCAAGGCGCTAGTAAAATCACCCTTGTATCATACCAAAAAAAAAATGAGTAGACTCGTATAAAACCTCTCTTTTTGTAAACAAAAAGAAGAGGCACTGCTGACTTCACAGACACTTCAATATTACGTGATATGACATTTAAGACATGGGTAAAACCCATGGATGATACGAAAGGTAGGAATGATGATGGCACTCTGAATATAGGTACGTATGTGTTTCTGAATATCTGGAATTGTTCTCTTGCTTTACTTGTACTTCATCGTGTTTCATCAAGGTTGATAAACAGGCACAATTGCACGTGTACACGACAGGAAGAAGCCACATGGGAGGAGCTCCGCAGACATGTACAGCATTGAAATTTATTAAAGTGAAGACTTGTACAATATGCATCACATTGTTGATAAAAGGGGTTGCGTTGCTAGAAGATGAATTGGAGTATATCAAAGACGTCGTTGTCGTTGTTGTATTACTACAAACGTATATAATCTGGGTGTTATTGCATTTCATCATTCATCCATGCTTACGATACGAGATGCCATAACGCAGCATTGATATTTTTTTCCAACCCCACAACGACGGGCATAATGCATCAGTGACAGGGTTCTCGTCAGCCTGGTGTGATGGGCGAACAACACACCGCGCTTCTGTTGCGAACTTAGCCTACAGTATGAATTCATCGGGACCTCTCGTTCTTGACAGCCTTCTATGATTGGGCATCAAGACTTCAGATCGAGGCGTTCTCGTTGGGCGCTGAGACGCGAGCCGCCGTGAGAAACCTAGGAGCCTCACTTGACTGGTTGTACAACGCATACAATCTGACCAATAATCTGAATATACCAAAGATTGTCGTGACGTCGCACAAGAAAACTCGTGATGCACATAAGAATGTCACAAACTTCGGGGTAACTTTGATGTGAGGAGAATTCGTTTTGACATGTCGAGATCTTGGGCATGAATGCTTCCCCGCGTATGCCATATTTGCTTCCCCGTTATGCAGGAGAACTACCTGGCAAAATCCTCATGCTTTCCTATTGACCGCCTTATGAACCAAAGCAGATTTTATCCGTCCTTGCCGTTGATGCAACGCCTATACTCCAGAATCCGTGACAAATGCTGACTCTACTACTGCTGCACAACCTGAATATTGTTCTTCTTCTGTGAAACCACCAGTATTAGCTGACGAATGCATCGATGTGGCAGGAACGAAGCCGTACCTTCCATTTCTCCATCTCTGACTGTTTACTGTTGTATTGCTTGACTAAATCTTCCAGGACTTTCCGTAGACCTTCCGAATTTGTCTTCAGAGCCGGAATCACATCCTCCACAGTTCTCTCAACAAGGACACCATTTATCATTCGGAAGCACTTGCGATCACCTGGAAGAGGATCAAGAGTTTCGAGAACGAGTCTATGAACATAGAAGCGGTGAGTATGAGGTTTCCAGGCAGCGAGATTTCGAGGTTTTAATGTATTGCTTTCACATGATGCACCAAGCCGAAATATGGCGAGGCTATGGGGAGAGAAAATAAAATTTGTTCTCACTTGTGCTCTTCTGCCTCCGACTCTACATCACCAATCTTTTGCGCTATCTGCTGCAAACCATTCTTGTAGTTTGTATATTGATTTTGGAGCTCTAAATGATAAGTTAATATTGTAAGTTTTGTGGGGAAATGCAACCAACCTTGCTGTTTTCGAGCCGTAATTTGTTGTGCCATATTTGATATACAATACGATAGATCAAACAGGGAAAACTTGTTTACAGTATCGCAAGATGTTGGAAGTGATTCAATATGGGCGAATTTGTAGAGAAAGCTGTATGAAGCGCGGGGCATAGCAAAATGATTTAATTGGGTTGTTCTGCCAAAGCGGTGAGCTATATTATTACCAGAACCTTTCGATCTGGATAGAGAGATTTCGATCTACATCAACCCAGACAGTTCAGACCAAGCTGCAAGATGCATCCTCATTTATGGACGAAAGATAATGCTATAGGTAATCGTCCCAATTTGCTAGCCTAGGTGCAAAGTTTACAATATGATATTTGTTTTGCTACATATCGAATCGCTCTGAACCCGTACTAATACAATACCTATAGCCTGCGAGGAAGTAATGACAGCATTGGACGAATGCCACGCTCGAGGGTTTCTTTGGAAGTGTATGGGAATGTGTAACGACAAAAAGACAGCAGTCAATAAATGTTTACGAGCCCAACGGCTGGCACGAACGGCGGCAAATCGCGAAGCGGCGAAAATCAAGAACGAGCAAATTAAAGCAAAATGGGCCGAGATTGACGAGAACTCATGAGCTTCGAATTGGCGCTTGGCAGATTTGTAGACAATGCTTGAAGGGTTCTGCATACAGGTGGCGTTAGTAGATGATTTTAAGGCGTTCTGGGAATTCAAAAAGGAATGAATGGAGACAACACCAGGGTGTACTATGCATAAGTATGTGATCATGGGCATCGACGTGGGATCAGTTCATGGGCCGGGAAGAGGGGCGCATATGGACGAAGATTGTGTTTGGGATCAGTCCCTCGCCCATGCTACCTTGCGAGAAAAATACCACTCGATATCAAAATATGGAATGGTAATCAAAGATTTCATTCAACTGATACATAATTTTGTACACAATAGTTTCCATTCTCGTGGCCACTTCCTCCAATCGTCCATCCCTTGACAAGTTTACTTTCGAGCTCTGAAAGCATTTCCAAACGTAAACAATCCATACAAAGCAAGCAAGCTCAAACCAGCAGGTAATGGTTTCTGGCTCTTGATAGCCCTTGGAATTGAGGAGCCTGCGAGAACAACTGATGCGAGGAGGGCGAGTCTAATATATCCGATTAGTAATTGATATTGCATCAAATTAAGACCTCGGAGACATGAGAGCCATACTCAACACCATAAGTCTGGCGATTTTGAATGCGATAGCCTCCTAGCAAGTACAATGTACCGACAGTGAGGCCAGCAGCGATGGAAGGAATACTGCCAGTTCTCACATAACCCATCGTTCCGCCGCCTGCGGTAAGAGCGCCGAGGATATAAGCTGGTAGTTCAATTCCCTAATTAATGTTAACTCACTATCGGTCGTATATCAACCAATACCGTCATGTTCTCACCATATTTGCGATTATTTAAATTATTGAATTACAATCGATTTTCTCGTAGGTATAGAGCTTGAAGTAATCGTGAATGGTATCATATATAATTCTCGAAGCTATGGGAATACGGATATACCCCTCGGCAGCAGCTAAACCCTGCAACGCTAGCCTAAAGCCGGACCCCATAATCCGCATCAAGCGTCGTGGCCTCGAGCTCAATATAGCCAAGCCAAACTAAACATCCAAAAAAGAACCACAAATTCAGAACTATCTCTCACCAATTCAACTACAATCTCTTCCGCCAAGTATACATACTTCAAATTGAATAAACCAATACAATGGCGCCCAAACGCAATGCCTCTGCCATCTCCGAAACCACAACCACAACCCAAACAATCCCCTCCTCTACACCTGTCAAGATCCCATCGAAATCCTCATCCTCCAACCAATCTCCACAACAAGTAGCTTACAGCATCTGGCAAAACTACCTCGATACTACACCTCAGAGAACGAAGCTGATTGATGTGTTCATGGCATTTTTGGTTGTAGTGGGAGGTTTACAATTTCTCTATTGTGTTTTGGCGGGGAATTATGTAGGTTCTCTTCTAGCTGGCTCTGCCACTTGTCTGTTCAATTGGGAAAAGGGAAATTCAAGAGGAGAAGAAGGTAGTTGGATATCAATGAGATCAATGCTAATATGTTCTTTTCTAGCCATTCAATGCATTCCTTTCCGGATTCTCAGCAACAGTTGGACAGTTTGTCTTGACTGCTTCATTACGTATACAGACAAATGTTGAGAACAAGGCAGACTTTGGCTCGGTATCACCAGAGAGGTAGGTCATCTTGTCCTGTGATTTGCGGAAATGGGAAATGCTAATGGACTTGGAAGGGCATTTGCGGACTACGTATTCGGCAGTTTGATTCTACATTTCTTCTGCGTCAACTTCATTAACTAGATGTACATTTACTTAGAGCGGGAGGTTTGTTGAAGATTATGAGTATGGCGGATTTTATAGGGATTGTAGGTATACCAAAAACGGGAGCAATATATTATAAATTTTATGAGCCATAAGGTTGTCATTGAGTGAGGATTACGACATAGGAAGTATGGAAATTTGATCATGCATTTAGGGGTATTATAAACAAACTAGTCTACGCCGCTATCATTGGATTCTTGCTTTTCTTCCGGTGCTGGAGTTGGTGTCGGACTGCTTGCTGCCGGAGTGCTAGCTTTTGGATTCTCCCCAGTCTTCGGAGGCCCTCCTGCTTTTGGAGGTGGAGGCACGCCTCCCCCCTTTCCTGTCGGCGCATAATCTAATTCCCTACTTTTCTTCTCCCCTTCCATGAAATAATCATCCATAAGTTTATTCGGACTATGACTATGCTTTTTCTCTTTTTTCCTTGCAGGAGTTGTGACGGATGCACTCGCCAATTGAGCAGGTACCAAAAACTCACTCGGTTCTGCACCCGCAGCTGCTACAGCTGGGACAAAGAATTGTCCTGGATCACTTTCTTGTAAAATCTCCCTTGGCTCTTCATTCGAAAATCTCGCAGCCTCTCCCTCAAATAACGTTTCACCTGGGCCGGCAATTGGCTCGCTCAACGGTGCCGGTAATCTATGAAGTGCACCATATCCTAACACACAACCCAACGCTCCCTCTCCACCCCAATCCCTACTAGGATGAATAGTGATTTCCCTCGTAACATTATATTCATTGTTGTAAACATATAATCGTAAAGGTCGTCCAATATGATCTTCTACTAATTCACCCAGTCCACTTTCTCCATGTAGCACACCCTCCGGTGTCCCAAGTATATAGTCGCTGTAAGGAAGGAGACCAGCGAGGTCTGCAGGTGAATTGGCAGGTACATCAAGGATGTGCCATATGTTGGAGACGGTAGAAATGGATGTCCATTGGAGGGTTAAGCCTAGAGAGGGTGTATCGGACGGAACGGGGATGTGAATAGTACGTGTGCGTTGGCCCTGGAAATGTGATAAGTTTTGGTCCTTGCAAAATCGAAAGCAGGAAGGAAGGGATATATATATATACCTTTGCGCTCCATAGACCTAGAGTTACTGTACTTCCCGCACAATTGCGAACCTCTTGAGCAAAGAGATTGGCATCTGAATCATCCTTATTCCAATTAGTTTTATAGATTAACTCAGGAGAGAGAAACTCACAATCATGCGACCATTTATTCCCACTATAAAATCAAACCAAGGCTCGATGGACAATTCTAAGGTCTTGTTTCGTAGAACTTGGAATCCAAATGCACCATGATTGTCCCTGTTCTGGTTGGCGGGGGAATCCGAGTCTAGCCTTGATATAAACCTATTGAGCGCGTTGAACATCGTGAACTATATGAACTCTATGAAAAGTAATTTTCGAGGCTCCGAGGGGTAAGTTGAACTTATGAGACGTGTTGTTCTCTCATAGTGAGACCCCTGCTTTGATCAGCCTCGCGATGATCGAGTCCGAGCTTCTTCTTTGATGTACGGGATGTTCTATCCCTGCACAAAGCACGTGTAAGCGTTATAAAAATTCCCAGGGCTATTTTCTTTCTTTCTCGAAAACCGTTGGTAGAGACCACTCGTCTAATGATGTTGAGTGCAGAGTTTTCTTGAAGGTAAAGTAATTTCTCTTTTTCTAAGGTGAAAGTGTGGTAGATTAATGATGGTTCCAGGCAGTCTCATCGTGATTGTCGAATTTCGACCATCATCTTTCCATTCCCGTTTGATTTGATTCGGTAAGGCTGAACCAAGTGCGCATTGTGATAACTTGATCTTCTTCCTAAGAAATCACATGTGAACGAAAAATCATTCTTGGTGGAAACGAGGAATTACTTTTTTCGTGCAGAATATCAAATCTACTTCATGTGTTGAATACGATTGTTTCGACATTGGAAATCCGTATAACTTCTCGAGAGAACTCGTCAAATTACAGATTGGATAGAGCCTGAGAATCTACCTATCATACCTAGGTATCTTCCAAAGTTCTTGTATCCGCTTTTGGGTGCTGTTCAGCTCAGCCAAGTCTCCGAGCTCTCGTCAACTTTGATATTGTTTTACTCCGCGTTTGTCGTCGAAAGGTGCAGTCTCGGACCCAAAGTCATCACCAAATCTAAGAGTTTGAGCAGTTCGAGTCGACAATTACAAGAAATCCTCAAGTATCCCTTAGGAGCTGGAATAATACTACGTTGTGATCAAAAAACCTGAGAACAAAATAACGACGAGGTCTTCCAATTAAAAGTCTTTGGCCAATAATCTGGGAAAATGGCTGTCGGTAATAGCAATGCAAATGGAAAATCCATCTTGGGTGATTCTAAAGATACTCAAAGCGGTTTAATCGGAGATTCACAGATTTTCCCCTTAGATGATAATTGCACTCACTATACATATCTCAAAGAAGTGCCATGGGATGTGCAGAAGTAAATCCATGGCCTTGTTGAATTCAAAGATACGCTGCTAATATTCACCCAGATATTGGCATCAGCGCTACAGCGTGTTTGAACTCTACGATGAAGGTATCTACATGACAGATGATGCATGGTTCGGTGTCACGCCTGAGCCTGTGGCCCAGTATGTTCTCCTCCCAATACACCTTCATACATTACAAATTACTAACGTGTTTCCAGTAAAGTAGCAACTGATTACGCTGCCTTCACATCCCCTTCCAAAACAATCATAATTGATATATTCGCTGGCGCTGGCGGTAATTCCATAGCATTCGCACTCTCTGGTCGCTGGACTCACGTAATTGCCATTGAAAAAGACCCCTCAGTTATCGCTTGCGCTCAACACAACGCCTCAATCTATGGTGTCGCGGATCGAATAACCTGGGTTAACGACGATTGTTTTGCCTACCTCGCTTCCCACGCCTCTTTGATCGACCCGCAAGAAACCGTCATATTCGCATCACCGCCATGGGGTGGTCCCGGTTATACGAGCGATAACATATTTGATTTGAGCAAAATGTTACCGTATTCCGTGCGACATATTTATGATGCGTGCAAGAAAATGGATATGGCACTGTACTTACCGAGGACAAGTGATTTAAGACAGCTTGCCGAGTTAGCGCCCGATGGAAAGAAAATTGAGGTTGTGCAGTATTGTATGGAAGGAGCAAGTAAGGCCTTAGTGGCTTATATTCCTACTACGGAATAATCGCTTGGGAGCTAAATGCTAAACCGACGGCACTACAGGGAAACTCAAAATGGTGTCTGCCTTGAAGCCTAAGGGCTAGCAACATCTTAGCTGCCGCATCCCGTCGATGTGGGGATTAGTTTCAAATAAATATTTTGTTGCATGCCGTTGTCTATTCCTCAGGCACAAGGCATATAGTTGAAGCAGGCCTGCGGTTTGCAAGTTTGTAAATCCATGGATATTTTAGCTGCAACGCCTGAGATGGTATGATACAAAGACAAAGCAAAGCTCTATAAGATGGAAGAAGAAAAATCCTTGCTTACTCGCTCCACCACATCATCATACTTCATCAGACCAATGATGAACTTTCGTTCTATCGCTCTCTACCGTCCTCGAGTTATGCAACTTATCATGTAGTCTAGTACGCAAAACCTCTAATATCGCTCTTTCCTCATACTCTAGTTGCAACCAATTCGGTATCACGATGTGGTGTTTGTCAATACAGATCATCGGTTCATCCCTTCCATACCGACCTCTTGTTGCCATCTCCTTCTTACCCTCATTACCACTCGTACTCTCGGAAGTCCTCTCAAGATCGTCTTTCCCTCTTTCTGCCGCATCAAGATCCATAGGCGTCCACCAATATGCTGGGAACGTGCGTTGAATATTATTCAGTACGCACGCCGTAGCGACAATCAAAACATTGCCCAACAAAACCAGAGGAATCAAGTACCAGCCAATTTCCGTGATCTCTTCAGACGTTGCGGCTAGCAACGCAGTTGCACCAGCAGGAGGATGAATGGTACCTGTTAATCCCATGATAGCAGAACTTGTGCCAACGGAAAGCGCACCCGCCAACCAGCGAAGGTTCTCAAAATCGGAACTGAGACGGAAAAGTTTGGTTATGCTAACTCCAATGATGGAGGAGAATAGTTGTCCGAATATCGCATTCCGAGGCTGTGAAAGTGGTGAATCTATTGCATTGTATTCGAGGATTGCGGCGGCACCCTACATAGATATTATATTAGTGTTCAGACTCGATCCATCCAACTCGGCTCAAAGTTCAAACCAAGAATAAAAAACGAAGAGGACATGAAAGCTGGAAACGAAAAGAGAAGTTCATACAAAACTTGCAATAACGAGTGGAGTTCCATGCTCACGAAAATAAGGCGTGGCATAAACCCCCTCTACAATAGCAATTCCGCAAAAAGCGCCTATAAAAGCCCATATCCAAATAACCAATGTTCCAACCCTCTGCCTTGGCTCTTTACGATAGCCCAAGAACCATGAGATACAAGAAGGAAGAAGGTATAATCTAGAATATGGAATAAAGCGGCTGATATAATTGTCTATTTCGAAATCAAGAAACGACGACCATGATGATTGATCGGTGTGCATGATATATGTCTTGGCTTTTTTGTGCCAAGCTCGAGAGACTTTATTTTTTGGGTTCGAATCAGTCAGATAGATTTCGTTTTCAGCAATCTCGGGGTTGACTAGATTCTGGTAATGGAAATTGAATATGCGTATATAATGTATTAGAGATAAACATCATCAAATCAATTAAGCAACAAAAGTAACAAATAGAATTAATAAATATGATATAATATATAATATGTTATATGTATACAAATAATAATAAATACATGATATAACAATACCGTATTCCCGAATTGCGTGCGTATGTACTGTTTGTTGTCTTTTCGGAGTGCGCACGTAAGGAAGCTAACAAAATTCACCTTTTCCCTCAAATGTTTTGCCATCCATCAAACTAATGACAAAGAGAAAGCTATACCGAAGTCACCAAGTTTAAACATCTCCGATATATAGAGAGAAACCACACAGAACCGGAGAACTCACTTGGTCTGAGCTATTTCTGATACTTTATTTATTTATTTTACTTACATTCTCAATTTGCACTGCCGGTCCCGTATAGTACCGTGACGTGACCTGACTAAAGAAAACCCCTTCCTTTTCTCGATTGAGAAATTGGGGGGTAATGGCAGTCCTTATTTGGTGTCCTACTGTCTTTGGGTTCCGTCAAAGTTAACGTCCTTTATACATACATACATACATACATACATACATTGGTGATATTGAGCTCATCTCATCTATGTTATGGCATGGCAAGGTCGGTTTCTATATCAATATGAATGGATGGATGCATGCATCCTCCGTTCCTCCATATATACGATACGAAACCCGGGGTAATGGGTAGTGCTCCGATGACGCGAGAAGAACCTGAATCACATACTGTGTATTATGTCAATGTAGGTATATATAGTCTTACCGCAAGGCTCAAGCTGTGTGCGTCATTTTCTACTGTATACTTCCGTAGTAATACAGTATATACAATTAGCTGGGGTTGTTTTCGATTTTATATTGCCCCTGATTCATTGTGTGACTTTTGTAGATAATTTCGAACCTATAGAGAAGAGCTTGATTTCTTCAGACGATAATGCTACCACCGTACAGTACATGGCTATACCTTGATTGCTTTTGATGGCGAAATTTTGGATGTGTGGTATGGGAAAGGGTGTGGATGCACATGTGTGGTGAATTGAGAAGTACCATGACACATAGAAAATAAGGAACGGTGACCGCCAACCAACCGTGCTATGGCTTCAACCTTCGCATGATTCGAATTTTATAATTCATTATTTTCACAGTATTTATAATTCATTATTTTCACAGTATTCATTCACTCCCTCTGTTATTAGCAATTCATTTCAATCACAGAACAGTTTATATGATCCGGATTAAGGAATGCTCCGAGTCTCTAGATTCTCTACTCTATCTCACTCGAAATATCATCCATCAACAATTCTATCCATATCCAACGACGACTCCAATTCATGATATGATATACTGAACATCCATCCCATTTATCGGCACATAGTAGGTAGGGTAGGCACTTTGTTATATATAGGATCAGAATCCCTATTCGGTTCTCACAATTTCAATATATAGATATTGTATCATTGAGACATCATATATCAATTTAATGTCCACTGAGCCACCTACATAGTAGTAGTTGGCGAAGCAATAAGTACGCGGATCTGTTCAACAATGACAATGACAATCAAGTCAAGTGCTACTTGTCACTGTCAGGACGATCATTTGGACTTATAGTGAGGCTGATTCATGGGTAAATGATGATTCCAAGGTATTTCCTCTGGTTCCAGAATCTATAATTCCAATATCGGGATGTATTCCTTCGGAAGCTTCAATTCGGTCAATCCACGTTTTCTACGAATATCCATCGCAGGACAGGATTAACTTTTCGTAAATACATCTCACTCTTACTCCTTTTCTTTAGGTTCATTTGCTTCTAAATGCCGATTCCACAAGTGCGCATATAAACGTTTTCCGAAATAATTTGTTCTGAATTTCTGGATAAGATGTATATATTCATCTGAACAGTTCAGTCCCGTTATAGGATATTCACAGTACCTATATGAAGTTCATCGCAAAGTTATTATGTTTGTTAATACGCATTGCTCCTTTTTTTTGCATTATTTCCTTCAATGTTCTCCTATTCTGGATATTCCTTTCAATATGGCATCCCAATACCAATACCAATACCCATCTCACGTCCAATCCAACCTTCCCAACTTCCATCCCCATCCCCATCCCCATCCCCATCACTATCCCTATCCACTCCCCCAAGATCCCAACCCAATCCGCTCCTCTCCTCCCGAAGCGGGCCTCTTACTGTATAGACACCACAACAATCCTAAGAAGAAGACTACAGTAGAATCCCAGGAACCCGGGAGTCGAAACAAACTCTATTCTGCTTTGCTTTCCCGTGTGAAATGTGCACGTGTTTAATATAATGTAAGTAGTGGATGATGGTCCCGGGCGGGTGCTCAGGGCATATATAGTGTGCCCGTTCGCGTTTGTTTTGTACATTGTATAGGATAGCAAAGGATAGGGTAGCAAATCTCATATATATGATTATCTACCCAGTGACTTATTTAGATTGGGAAAATACAAGAGTGTTGGTTGGTATTTGTAATGTAATGTAATGTAATATAATATAATGTAATCATTCTTACGAGTCAAACACACCCAAAAAAACCCATCACGCCATCCAAACATACCGCCAAAATAAAATCTCAAAATCATCATGTACATTTCAATAACTTGAGATGGCTCGAAGCAGAGGAAGGGTATTTAAACTTTTCGCATGTTTATCCCCTTAACGTTAGATGTCCCGACTCCCGAGGTTTATTTAGGGATCTACTCGCTCGTAGTTGATTAGTTTGGTCTAAACTAGTCTAGACTACCTGCGTATACTAGAGTTCAGCCGAGCCAGTTATGAATAGTTAAAGGATACCGATGATGTTGGATTGTGATATATACGTAGATTTATTCATTGATGTGAGGTTTGCATGAAAGTTTTCAAGATTCACATGTCTGATTGATCCAAATAATATATCCAAGTCTTCAGGCTCTCACATCATCAAGCAATCAGGGGGGGGTGAGGGGGGGAGAAGTAGATGTATACCAACCGATCTATGGCACATATTGACTCCAAACCCCCTAATTTCATATGTCTGTTACGCCAGAGCAATCCAAAACGAATCACGACTTGAATTAAGGAGGATATCGATGCTGAGTAGCTTATTGAACAAGCCACTTGTAGGGGCAAGAAAGTAAACACAGAATAGAAAACGGCTTCGGTTACAGATATAGATATATATATAAATAGATATGTATGAAACTTTTCCATCCTATCCCTCAATATGCCCAAAAAATGATGATATATACCATTCATAAATTCCATTGCCATTATCACCCACCCAAATCCATCCAACCCAACAATTGCATGAAATATTTGAAACATAAAAGAAAAAAGCGTGTGAGATCCAGCTCTTCCTTTTCCTCGGTTTCCCATCATTTCCCCAAAGCTAGGAGATATGAGATAAAAATAGAAACCAAAACCCGAAACCGAAACAAGAGAGGGAGTTAAAAAAAGGATAAAAATAGCCCTGTCCGTCCCATCCTGGGGTTCTCCATGAACGCCCTGCTCAGAAATAATAAAAATGGCTCGCTTTTAGAGGGAGCATCTGATGCCTCGCCGAAAAGTGTAAAAATATTGATGACGTTGATGTCGATGTAGAGAATGAGTTGTATCAACTGAGGAAGGGGAGTTCGATCACATGTTGTTGTACATGTGCATAGCGATTGTGAAATGTAAAGTTGTTGTCGTACGAACGAGAGGGGTAGATTCGGTGGTTAATGACCACATAGAGAACATCGACCTTCCTCGACAATGTAGCGCTCATGGGGACTTCTGGCACATCGCTGGTCGCAGTTGCCGTCCATAGTGGTCATGAAGTAGTGAGCACCTGGGTCGATACATGAGCTGTAGATGTGGTAGTTCCGTGTGTAGTCGCACATATTGGTTGGTCGTGATGGTGATATGAAGCTATTATTGTTAGTATGAGGTAAAGTTGAAGGGAAGGTGTATAAAATAGAGGGGGAAATATGGGACGTACTGAGGATGTCGAGGTTGATGAGAAGAATGTGAGGATCGAGTTGGAGATGTGATGGCGAACGACTGCGAACCCGAGTGTGCCTTCGACATGCCTTTTATATGTTCAATGATAGAGGCTTCTTGGGGCTGAGATATATTGAATTAATGTTCGGATATTTCACCTTCAGCTTTCCTGCAGCACTGCTGAGAAAAGCAAGTTCCATATAAATGACCTTGTCGTAAAGATAGCTTATATGGAAAAGCCAAAGAATCTAGAGCTATAGCCACCAAACGTCGAAAGGGTGTCAAATCCCAGAGACACGTCCAGTTAAATGAGATGTAGTCAACATGGCAAGTACAAGACTTGTTATAATG
Organism: Scleromitrula shiraiana; assembly: GCA_028455995.1. Lineage (NCBI taxonomy): Eukaryota > Fungi > Ascomycota > Leotiomycetes > Helotiales > Sclerotiniaceae > Scleromitrula > Scleromitrula shiraiana. The sequence goes on from JABELC010000005.1 coordinate 1,562,889, forward strand.
TAATGCAATATAGCTTTAATAGGTAATAGAGATGATATGTAAACGCAGAAGGTTTCGAGGAGATTTGCGTTGTGTTCAAGGAAAAATGAATAAAGAATAAATGAAAATGTACAAATGTATACCTGTGATGAGAGCGAGGGGTAGATCCACCAGGAAGGAAACTCTGAGGAAAGGGCTCGGAATATAGATGGGTTCAGTTCACCATGCATTTGATTCAAAAAGGGTCATACCATATAATCCATAACCATGGCGCGCCGCGGATCCAAACACCCATACCATTATGCCATACCATCATCACCTACCTATAATACCTAGCAGTAGTAGTGGTAGTAGTAGTAGTAGTAGTAGTAGTAGTAGTGGAAAAAAAGTGAACTTATTTTTATAACAAATTCGAGCGAGAAGCGGCGTATGGTGGTGGTGCGTGCAAAGGACCGACCATCATGGATTTTCGGCACGAACAGAAGGAAGTTAGAAGTCGGAAGTTAAAAGTTAGAAGAAGGAAATTAAAAAGAGAGAGAAGGGAAAGCCCTTTCCTTTCCTTTCGCGCTTCGACTATGGAGCTATGGAGCTATGGAGCTATGGAGTTATGGAGCAAGTGGAGGATTTGGAAGATTTGGAGCCCCCATTCGATGAATTTGTGGGAATTGTGTGAGCACAGATATATGGATGGAAATTTATTACTGTAGACAGGACCATGGTCCGTGAGGGGAGTGGAGTAGGTAGCGAACCTTCGAAGACACTTTTTTATTTCATTTCATTTTATTTTATTTTATTATTTATTATTTTTTATTTTTATTTTTTATTTTTATTTTTTATTTTTATTTTTTATTTTTATTTTTTATTTTTATTTTTTATTTTTATTTTTTATTTTTATTTTTTATTTTTATTTTTTATTTTTATTTTTTATTTTTATTTTTTATTTTTATTTTTTATTTTTATTTTTTATTTCTTTTTTTTCTTTGGCTCACCATTTTGCTTATTGATATTCGAGATTATTAACTTATTTGTTAGATATTCGGATCTACCAATTTGGTATTTGCTTGGTGACTTGGTTGTTTTTTTTTTTTTTTTTTTTGGTGTGGTGTTAGGATGAAGGTTGATATTGTGATTGGGGAGGGTAGAAAAAAAAAATGTAGTACAAGGTCCGTGAGAAGCCCGGTCTTTTCTTTCATTCTCTCCCGTGAAGATTCCTTTTCTTCGGCAATTCCTTAAATATTATTTCGAAGCCCTGGAGTCTGAGATCAATCATGTTCAAGGTATCGAATCTCGATTTGTCCTATCGGATTCGGAGCGGAATGAAATGTGTCATTGTACAGATTGGGCTGGAGAGGGAAAAGAAAGGATAGTAATGGCCCCCACCGTGGATATACAAATTTCATACTATTGAAAATATATATTGTATTACATGGTTCATCACGACATAGCTGGAGAAACCCGGGAAACTGTAGACATACTGTACTTGAAAGGAAAAAGGAATTCTACTAGAGACGGCGGGCGATCCTTCAAAGCATTTCCATCTATAATTACACGGACGTGAACGCTCAGATGTTTAGGTGAAGTCATTCCATGTTTGTCTTTGTACGCCAAAAATCTCGTAAATTCTTTTTATATTGGTGCCGTCCCTTGATCAATACTCTCTTTTCGTGCTCAGTGTATTTATTATACCTGTCCATACTTTCGTATCTACGAGTATATTTCATATTCCATATGTCTCAAATATATACCCATCGATACCAACGTTTGATGAACATAACATATTTGAGGACCAGGAAAAGGCGATTCATCCTTACCTACCCTCCCTATGTACAGCACCTCCCGAAATCACTCAGTTTGAACATTAGGTCTGTGCACATTTCTGACATATGATCCGCCTCCCGTTCAACTCCTCCCAAGTGTCATAAATATTACATCTACTCGGTCAAATTAAAATTGAAGCACTGGCACGCGCAAAATAAGCGAATCGCTCCAAAATCGACAATTTTATACAAAACACCTTTTGCGTCAATGTAAATAAATCGATCAATTATTGATGGAATTATTTAGAATATTAATTTGAAATATGATGTATTTTTATGTTTAAGTACTAGTATTTATTATCAATAAATAAAGATTAAATAATGATTTTAAAATTCAATATCATACTAGTACTACTAGTATTAACTTGTTATTAAAAAATCGAAATTCAATACTCAGGCAAGTAAAAGAATATTCTGAACTTTTTAAGAACTTTAAAAATCTTAATAGTTTATTTAAATCAAGATTATATTACTAGTAGTAAATAATATTTTAATATAGTAATTATAAACTTAAACATAAATTATCATATATAAAAATTTAAAATAATTTTGATGATTTTTAAAAATCGAAATCTAGCAAGTTCAAGTTATATTATATTTTTTATATATTTTTAATATATATTACTAGTAGTATAATATTTTAATTAAAGCAATATTGATCGATTTATTTACGTCGACGCAAGAGGTGATTTGTATAAAATCGACGATTTTGAGATTATTCGGCAATTTGCGCGTGCTACCGAGTGCTATAGCCGACCGGTATATATCCAGACACGACTTGGATTGATGTACATTTTCTAGACTTTCCCGTGACATTTCCTGGCCCATAAATTGGATAGAATAGGAAATATACCTAGGTAAAGACATCAAATTACCGTTTCAACGAGGTCCAAGCTGGGCCCGGTTTCATATCATTGACACATTGGGTGTCAAAGCAAAGTGTCTAGGTATATACCCAGAAAGCTGTTGAAATTAGCTAGTATCCATCGTCTGATAGTTAGTTCCATGTCGTTTTCGAATGAAGAGTTGGCATTTCCTGCTAATCATTGGTCGATGAGTTGTATTACTATCCATACACACAAGATCTGCCCGTATATTCGGTCTCTTATTAGTCTTTGAGTTGGTGATGTGGATAAATCTTGATCCTTAAGTTCGGCGATGCCGAAAATGGAGACGTCCCGTCTAGGTGATTGAAGAAGCAAGCATACATTCATGTAGATCAACCAATTTCAAGGGCCAAAAAAAAGAAAAGAAGGGCTCTTTTTGTCGACCAATTCGTATTTATGATAGTGAGATGATCACTTATGATTTTTCAAATGCCGAAAGCTTATTCTCATGATTTACAGGACTGTCAGTAAGTGAAGAGTTAAATGGTTGAATTATTATATGTAGAAGTTGTGATGAAAATGTAACAATTAATACTTCATATATTTCGTACCCATCCCAGTATTGCAAGTAGCCCCACCGTTCCTTCCCCTTGCCCAAAGTGTGGATTTGAAAGTATGCCCCACAAGTTTAGATTTCCTTGGAGTTTGGATCTCGGTATGTCAACTCATCGTTGTAAGATCAGACCAAGGAATTTAATCCAGCCATCCCTCACTCAAACACTTCCCACTCAGGCATCTATCCCTTCATCATGCCGAACAAGTAAATCGAATCACAACAAGGCAGCCACTGCGGCCAATCCACCGACTAATCCGGCACCAATTCCGCCGGCTGCTTTTTGAGATCCTCCCGAGGTTCCTGTGGCAGATGCAGATGCGGATGATGATGCTGATGAACCAGTAGCACTGCCCGCAGCAACCGAAGACGAGCTTCCACTTGCACTCGACGAACTCCCCGTTGTAACAGGAGCATTTGCACCCGAGCTGGTCGATGTTCCAGCAGCAGTCGAGCTACCAGATGTGGCCAAAGAGCATGAAACCGCCGATGGCAAATTCGTAACCCCGGATACCCTGCACAAATTCTGAGCATATGTCACCGCGGCTGCTTGATCTGCCGCATCGCATTTATCGGCTAAACAACAGGCGATTCCACTGAGGAAGGTAGAGCTTGAACAAATGCAGGCGATGTCGACGCTGTTACATCCTCCGATTGAGGATCCTGAGGTGAAGGTTGTTACACATGATTGCTGTATCAGTTTTGTTTGATTAGTATATCATTTTGTGATACAACAGGGAGTGGAAGAATGAGAGGCTCCAGAGAAGAAGTTTGTGTGACGTGGGAAGGAGTGATGGATATCAGTATATTCAAACTTACTGCACATGTGGGGAGTCCATTTTGTGCTGTGGTGATACCTGCAAGCACCGCAATTGTTGCGATAACGAAATTGGTCTTCATATTTTTGATATTGAGGGGGGAACACAAAGAAGTTGGAATGAAAAGGTAGAATAGTGAGTGATACAAAATTTGAAAAATCTCAATTGAATTGAATCTAAATAGATCAATGATAAGTTTGAAAATATCTAATAAATACTAACAAGTAGTTGGTAAGTATTTCGATGGGAACTATTGACTTGGTTAAATAAAGGAACCTCGGAGCCACCATAAAATATGGTGGTTACTCCAGGCCATTTTAAGATTCACCTTACTACATACATACACTTGCATCCATCCTGTTTAACATGATAGGTTCAATTCAATCAATAATCTCTTGATAGTTTACAAGTAGCTAAATAGTGGTGCACCTAAAATACTATTTCAAGATAGCTACACTTACATAGTACATAGTAAGTACTACTTGAGTCAGGTAGGTCGCTAGGATCTCTTATTATTTCATCTCTTCTTTTCCATATGTCTATTCCTCCTTGCGTTCACATTTCAGATTTGAGGTTTTTTATCCCAAACATTATAATAAGACTTTATCACATCTTTTCTTCTGTTGGTGTTGGTGTTGTTGTTGTTGTTGTTGTTGTTGTTGTTGTTGTTGTTGTTGTTGTTGTTGTTGTTGTTGTTGTTGTTGTTATTATTAATGATGATCCTGCTGTTATGATTGTTGTTGTTTTATGTCCAAGTGTTTCATGGCAATGAGGTTTTATATGTTCTAAGGGTTCAAACTTATATCCATGCCCATGTTGTTGCCACATCCCTCCTCCCCCGCACTATCTAGTAGATCTATAGATTATACCGGTCAGCTTATTGGTTCATTCACTTTAGCCGAGGTGACTAATAACCAATAAGTAATCAATCATGCCAATTCTAAGTAACCTACTTTAGGAAAGTCGCCTTACTATTGTAAAGTTAGAATGTAACTCTAGAAATAATCAATTACAGTCAGAATCCTTTCTTGAAACGTCAACGACAAACGGTTTTGAAATTGCAACATATCGTAATGGATAATGAGATACTCATGATCGAGTAAGGTGGAAGAAGGGCAAATCGTTGCTCATCAACAATATCGTTTGGTAGCTACGGAAACATTATAACAAAGGAGAATTGCCCAGGCCGTCGAGATGGGGATGTTAATTTTGGAGGCTCGCATGGAACATGTACCAGGTAAGCCCTTCTGTCTCCAACACAATTTTTACAGCTCTAATCTATTGATATAGGAACAACTAGATATTTCGATGATCCTGAAAGACCTCGGATTGTATCTGCTGCTTCTGTGGGACTAAAATGCGATACGACTGGACCCGATCCCATCATACTTGTACCTCAACCTAGCGACGACCCCAATGATCCTCTGGTATGTTTTCATATAGGGCTGGGAGATGTTTTCTTACAAGATATATAGAATTGGCCAATATGGAAACGAGATGTTATACTACTCGTCCTCTCCCTTCTTTCCATTTTCGCAACATGTTTGGGCCCGATCCTCGCAGCGAATACCTTAACCCTCTCCCTATATTTCGAATTACCGTTCACTGAGATTGCGATTCTAACAGGATATTACCTTTTGGGTGTTGGATTTGCAGGAATCTTCTATATACCTTCGGCTAGAATATGGGGCAAGAGACATGAGTTTCTTATTGGAACCATAGTGTTGATATTCTCGAGTGTTTGGGGAGGTGCCTCTACCTCATATCGGAGTCTACTCTGGGCGCGAATATTTCAAGGAATTGGAACAGCTCCGTTTGAAGCATTAGTGAATGCTACTGTCGGTGACTTATATTTCGTTCATGTGAGTATCCGCATCCCAAGACATCTACTCTGCAGCTTATTTATGTTGATACATAGGAACGTGGTAAACGCATGGCTCTTACTAATCTTGCCGTCTTCGGAGGGAGTTTCTTCACACCAATTCTAGTCGGAAAAATTACCCATACAATTGGTTGGCCATGGTCATTTTATTTCGTCGCCATATTCACTGGTGTTTGTTTACCACTCGTCATATTTTTTGTTCCGGAAACCGCATATGTTCGAGCCAATCACCTTAACACCGATTTAGCATCTACTGATGATGTTCATCTATTCAATCTCAAACCCGGCCATGAATTGGAGCAAGTACTTCGTGGACCTAGAACAATCGAAACTACCATCACTTCTAATTACTCCAATGGAAATCAATCCCCCAAGCAATCCAGCAAGCGAAGCGGCAACCGTAGTCCCCATAATAATGGCAACTGCAGCCAAGTACCTAAGCTTTCGAGCTACAATACCACACTCCTTCCCTTTAGCGGCCGATACTCCCAAGAAAGTTTCTGGAAACTCCTCCTCAGACCCTTTCCCCTTTTCTTCCAACCTGCCATCTTATGGGCCTGTCTTATCCAAGGAACTTTAATCGGATGGACCGTCTTCATAGGTATAATACTTGCCGCCATTTTCCTGGGTCCTCCTCTCTTCTGGGATGAAGTAAAAACAGGATACGCGTATACTGGTGCTTTTGTCGGTGCTATACTTGGATTTGTAGTCGCTGGTATTCTTGCGGATTGGAGCGCGAAATATATGACTAGAAAGAATAGAGGCATTTACGAACCTGAGTTTAGAATTGTACTTGTAATACCGCAGTTGGTGTTTGGATGTGCGGGTCTCTTTGGTTTCGGAATTACAGCCAGTAGGCCAGTAGATTTTGGCTGGTTTTGGCCTGTTTTCTTCTTTGCTTTGGAGGTTATGGGAATGGTTATTGGAGCTGTGGCTAGGTATTTCTTACTTCTTTCCGTGTACTTGTGATTTTACTAATGATTGGTTTTAGTGCATTATACATAGTTGACGCGCATAGTTCGTATTCCTTTGCTCCTAAATGTCTAATCCTCTATCAATCCATACTAACTGCCAGCGAAATTTCAATAGGAGACATAGCGATCGAAGCCTTCACCTGTCTTCTAATCTTCAAAAATTTCTTCAGTTTCGGTCTCACATGGAGCGCTTATGGATGGCTTATTGATAGGGGCGTTTATGATACTTTTATGATTATTTCTAGTATTCAGGTTGTGGTTTGTTTATTGAGTGTGCCGATGTGTAAGTTTTCTTCTCTTGTTTCTGATTTTTCCTGGAAGGAATACTATATACTATACACAATGGATGGATGGATGGATGGATGAACGAAAAAAATATACTAACAACGATAACAAATAGACATCTTCGGCAAGAGAAACAGGGCTTTCTTCCATAAATATGATATTCTGGACATATTAAGGTTGAGATAGAATATCTCGAGGGAGTAAAACCGGAAGAGAGTAATACACTGTAGTCTGGGGATTTTTCACAAATAGTTTACAATCTCAACTTCCTTTGGCTTGCGATTATTGCTATCGATGTATTGCATATACTCTATATACTTCCATTGAGTTCAATTTATAGAACTAAGATAAGATGCTTGCTGTATTGTGTATGATGCAAATATACATACATGAATCACCTCATTTTGAATCCTCTCCCTCCTACTCACTCACTCGTACTAGATACATCAAATACACATATACAACACCGAATAATATCCTCAAAATAAAAAAAAAAATAAAAAAGTAATTTATCGACCAATCAACCATTCACCTAAACTCACCCATCACCTAAACTCCACCCAACAACAACATAACCCCAAACATCCCCACTCCACCCATCAAACAAACAAACAATCACGTGTATCACAAGTGATATGAATAAAGGCCTACTGGCCCAATGGCTAAGGCGTCTGACTTCGAGTACGAAATCATCAGAAGATTGCAGGTTCGATCCCTGCGTGGGTCAATCAATCAATCAATTTATTTATTTATTTATTTATATATGTTGTGGGAGTTGATGTTTTTTTGATGATGTCTTTTTTTTTTTTAATGTTTCGAGGGGGAGGGAGGAAATAGAGAGAACAGGGTGGAAGGTTTAGTTACTGGTTGTGGTGGTGTGTGGGGTAATTATTGATTAGGTTTTTTTTTCTTATAGTATATATACATTCGATATGATCGGATGTCAATTGATGAAGTATCAACAAGAGAGTGATAAAAAGTATATTGGACTCAAACACAATGATCAGTTATCCCATCACAGGTATTTCTCAAGATATCATGAAAAAATTATTGGGAGAAGAGTAATCGATTTGTATTTTTATCCCTCTATCCACATTCCGTCCCAATCATAAATGATCAACCAGTCAATCTCTAGACCGATCATGCAAACCATAAAATCAACGGACTATCCGCCATCCACCCTCCCTGATTTAAATTCATAACATAACTTAAAGTCCACTCTTAATTTGAGTATTAGCTTCAACCCAAGCCTTAACATCATCCCTATCTCTCTCCAACCAAGCAGCCTTCGCCCTAATACTATCACAGCTTTGGGCAAGTCCCTGATCGAATCCCTTTGTGCTTCTCGAACTGAAGAATTTCTCAACACGCTCCAAATCTTTCTTGGATGTGAAGCCTGATGTGCAAATTGATACAACCGTTCCTAACATTGATAGACCGGCTGGTAATCTTCGTGAGAGTTCATCCCAGTTCTCGGTCATCCAGCTGAAGAGAGCCTCAATACCCTCTGGGTGGCTTCTGAGACCACCCATTGGTAGGTAAATATCTTGTTCCTTAACTTCACCATTGAAAGGAAGTTCAAGGGTTCGCTTAATCAATTCTGGATCCTTAGCTCGTCCTAATGATCGAAGAGCGGTATTACGCTCATCGCTGTTTGTTGATTTGCGATAAATGTTGATGATAACATCATACTATAAATTGTTAGAAAATATCAGTACATGTTTAAGATTTCAAAACGTACCTCTTTCTTGCCACCGTATTTCAGGTTAATAGCAAAGACGCTACCACGAATGTTGGGATGGATAGCAGATTTATCTCCCTCTGCGAACTTGGCAAACATATCTTGAGCAGCCTTGATAATGACTTCATCACCAGACAAACCAGCGCTACCAAATAGCGCAGCCTTAAACTGTTGTTCAACATGCTCATCACTATCCTTGAACTCCCAACCCGCCTTGTGAGCCTTCTCACTGACAAGTTCTCTCTGGAATGACTCAAGACCATCTCTGATCTTCTTATCCTCGAAAACCCAAGCAGTTTGAAGAGCACTTAAACGAGCAGTAATTTCGTTCCAGACAACAAATTCGGATTCATTTTTGAAGCCCTTCAACAAGTTAAGAACACCAGAAGTCTTTTGATAACCACACGATGCAAGAGCTCCAGCATCTGCGATCATTCCTGCACGATCTTCGACGGTGAGTAATCCATCTTTAGCAGCCTTTCCGAGTTTCGTAAGTCTCTCTGGAGAGTATGAAGTTCGGTAAATGTTAGTGTGATCCGCATTGAGCTTGAAGAAGTCCAAATCTGAAACCTTGAAGTTATCCTCTCTCCCAGATAGAACAAGTTCCTCCTCAACACCATCCTTTGTACGAAGACCCAAGAAGACAGGGTACAAAACTTTGTCCTCTTCTGGCTTAACATCCGCTGTGCGCAAGAGACGGTTTTGCTTAACGTGAATGGTCTTTTCGCTCTCATTCTCCGTTACAGTAACGACAGGGTATCCAACATTCTTAGTCCAAATATCCATGGCCTTTGATATATCCTTGCCACTTGCCTTGCTCAACGCATCCCAAAGGTCTCCAGTTTGTGTGTTACCATAAGCATGTTTCTTAAGGTATTGACGAATACCCTCCATGAAAACATCTTCTCCCACGTATTTTGATATCATACGGAGAACGCATGAACCCTTGGAATATGAAATAGCATCGAAGATTTGATTAACTTCGTCAGCTCGCTTGACTGGAACTTCAATTGGATGACTACTGCGTAAAGAATCAAGGCCGAGAGCACCTTGAAGGGTATCCGTGACATAGTTTTGCCAAACCTTCCATTCTGGATAAAAGGCATTGCAGGAATACCAAGACATCCATGTAGCAAAACCTTCGTTGAGCCAGAGACCATCCCAGAAATCCATCGTTACCAAGTTACCAAACCATTGATGTGCCAGTTCGTGTTGGACTACCTCTGCGACTCGTTCTTTGGTAGAGGCACCACTGGTCTTCTCATCAAATAAAAGATCGACCATTCGGTAAGTAATCAGACCCCAGTTCTCCATTGCACTAATCACCAGTTAGCAATTGCTGTAGTTACCAGCAAGATTTTGACTACTTACCCAGCCGAGAAATCTGGAATAGCAACCATATCCTAGTAATGAGTTAGATACGTATAGTTGGAGTTGACTAGATAGTACTCACCATTTTTGGTAAAGGGAATTTACTATCGAAAGTTTTCTCGTAAAACTCCAATGTTCGGGCAGCAAGTTCCAAAGAGAATCTTCCATGTTCAATGTCCTGATGAGGAGGAGCATAAACTCTAACTGGAAGTCTAAACTTATCCGTCTCAATGTAGTTGAGTTCTCCAATAATGAAAGCTAAAAGGTAAGTCGACATAAGTGGAGATTTGTTGAATTTAACAGCCTTCTTTCCAGTTTCTTTGACTTCGGTCTCCGAAGCTACATCCATATTACTTAGACAAGTAAGATGCTTTTCAGCAATCAAAGTAATTGTGAACTCTGCTTTTAAAGCTGGCTCGTCAAAACAAGGGAATGCTCTTCGGGCATCAGTTGGTTCCATCTGAGTTGTTGCTAAAATACCCTCTGATCCATCTGCCAGCTTATATGTTGATCGATAGAAACCGGCCATCTTGTCATTTAGTTGACCTGTAAACTTAATCTCGAGTTGTGCTTTGGTTCCTTTTGGTATGGTCTGCTCGAAGGCGATGCTTGTAGTCTGAGTGGTCTTATTGTAGGATACTTTTGGGGAGGAACTGTTGATATGTTAGACAAGCTTGGAGAATCACAAAGAGGGCATTCCTGTATCAGTTACTAACCTGATGGTTTCAGATCCAGAGATGACTTTGATGCTGTGTAATTCAAGCTCCAGTGTGTTCAAGGAGATAGATGTAGTATCATCGGCAACATCCAAGTCAATAATGACGGTACCATCGTATGTAAACTTCTTGAAATCCGGTTCTAAAGTGAGGTCGTAGTGTTTTGGAATGACATTAGCAGGCAAGATCTCTCTTCCTTGGGTAACATCGATCCCAGAACCCTCAACGTTTCCCTCTGCATGTACACCTCTACACATATTGTGTCTTCTGTATGAACAATGGCGGACTGCCGAAGTGGTTAAAGGAGTGGTTCGAAAGTGACTTGATAATTGAGAACGATTTGAAGATGGTCGAATTCTAGATATCAATATGACTTTAAGTAAGCTCTTTGTACTCTTGTAAGATGATAGTGAATGGTTTTATAAAGTTAGACCGAGTCTGATGAGCTGGATATAACTCAATGACTATCTATCAACTAAAGCTTAAGTAGTACTACCTAGGTATGTATTACAAGGATAAATAGGTCATAGGTAGATGTTGAGAAAATCTCACGCATGATGAGTTATGGGATTGATAGGATAGAATGGGATGTGATGCTAATGAAAGCTCCTTGCTTCCAATCAAGATGAAAGAAAATAGCGGAGAAACTGATAGAGATTGAGAAAGGGAGAAAGGGAGAAAGGGAGAAAGGAAATATGGCGGAAATATAAGAATATGGGGAATTTAATACATACAATGAAGTAGATGTTTTATATGAAGAAATTGAAAGAGATTGAAAGGATCTTCTAATAATTGGTAATTTTCTTTGTGTTATAGATGAATAGAATACACTGGCAGGAGGCCGAGTAAAAGAAGAAGTAAGGAGGGTATTAGAGAGACGCATTGACAATATAGAAAAGGAAGAAAGGGAGGGGGAAAGAAAGAGGGGAGGAGTGGAGGAGGGAAGGAGGGGAAGAGGGAAGGAGGGAGGTCAGGGAGGGAGGTCAGGGAGGGAGGGAGGGAGGATAAGGTGACTCAGGTGAATGGATGAGTTACGATAAGGTGGAGAGGCCTGAGAACTGCTATAGTAATAATAAGTACGGTCAAGGTAAGTAATAAGTGTACTGTACATACGAGCAAAAAAAGAACCTATGATACAATGATAATGATAATGATAATAATAATAATAATAATACCATACAATACCACACAATACCACACAATGCATATGGATAATGCTGTGGATCACATACAAAAGAATAAAGGGAAGGAAAATATTCTATACGGAAGTAGAACTAGAGGGATTAGGAAGGTGGGGTTAGTAAACACATTCATTGAAGTTAAAGCATTGGATAAGAGATGTAAATTGAATAATGGGATAATGGGATAATGGGATAATGGGATAATGGGATAATGGGATAATGGGATAATATAGATAATAGCTCACCGAAGCTCGAGAGAATTCGCCGTATGTTGCTCACTCACCTCTTACACAAATTTATATAGCTTTTCTGAGTACGTATGAATATATTGTATGAGGTGAAAAATATAACCTAATGCGAATGAGTTTGAAGCATGTCGTCGTCCTTCTCTTCCATTGTCATCAGTATCACCAGTCTCACCAGTATGTATCACCACATACATATGCAATACAATTTTTTTCTTAAAAAGATCCTTGTAATAATTTGATTTGCCCGAGTACTCAACTTTGACCTGCTTAAATAGGTAAGTATAGTCATGCAAGATTATGTAAAAGGCGGTCAAGAAATACCTAGGCTTCACAAATATTATGAAATTTATCTAATGATTATATAATAATTTTAAAAAGCTTTTTTACTTTTATTTTTATCTTATTTTATTTCCTTCGTCTGACTTTCCCTCCTTTTCTTTTTCTTCTTCTTCCTCAAGCAACTTAAAAGGTTCGAACAGCATTATTCGATTTTACTTCTACGATGTGTTGACGGACTCCAATATATATATATTTATTTATATAATTTGGTTGTTGCAAGAGGAAGACTTACAACACCGCAAGTTTGAGGCGACCAAGATTGCTTTCGAGCTCTGAATGGAAGTCATAGGAAGACGGTACAATCTATTTTTTTTCTTTTGAATTTTTATAATTTCCCGTGGTATTTTCCACCTTTGGTTTCTCTTGAGCTTCGAATTTTAATGCTTCGAATCGTAATGCTTCGAGCTGGATACTTTATCTTGTAGATGTATATATCAAAATACTATATCCTCACACATACATCATTACCTTGTTGTTCACTACTTCTTTTTTGTTGACTTGACTTTGAACGTAAGGTTTCCTACTGTTGTGACCCCAAATCTTTATGATATTCCCAGACCTTTGTATAGATCTCCCACCTTTGGTATCAATATGCGTATCCAAAACTCCGGCTCTAACTCCAGCGCATCCAATCCCATCCCATACCCATTTTTTTATCCCATCTTCATAACAGCATATCTTCCAAATACAAGTTTAACTCCTCTATAGTCCATTCAATAACAATCACTGACCAAGCCCATCATCCTCCACAACCCCAAAAAGTACCCTAAGCCAAAGACTACACCCCCTACACCCAACACTAAGCTCCCCATCCTCACTCGCCTCCTCCAAATCCCTCTCCCTAATCAAAAACCCCCTCTCCTCACCACATCTACAACTTCTAAACCAAACATCCCCTTCTCCTTCTCCTTCTCCCTCTCCCTCTCCCGCCACTTCAACACCCAAATCATCCAAATCCACAACCTCCGCCCCCGTCCTAAACCCCCCTCCCTCCCCTCCCTCTCCCCCCAAGACGTCCTTCCCACCACCCCGCCGCAACCTCAACTCCCTATCATACAGCCCCCGTCCCTTCGGATCCGATAACCCTGCAAACGCCGCAGATATCTGGTCGATTGTATAAACTCCCTCTTGTTCCCTTGTCCCATGTCCATCCCCATTTCCATCCCCATTTCCATTTCCATTTCCATGGTTATTCGCATTCCCCTTCTTATCAGGATGATTCTGCAGAAGTGCGCGGCGATATGCGCTTCGGAGCGTGGCTATGGGGATGTCTGTGGCATTTTGGAGGAGGGGGGGTAGGTCTAGTATTTCGTAGTAGGTGGGTGCGTGAGTCATTGATCCATTGGGGGTTTGGTGATGTGGTGGTTTTGGTTTGCGATGTTTTTTTTCTATGGATTGGAGGGATGGATGGATGGATTTCTTTGAAATCGAGGTGGGATGATTGGGTGGGTGCCTGAGGTATCAATATTGTTTTTGTCATTCTGAGCTTCGGATTTATGTCGATGAACTTGTTTTAAAAACCCCAGGACTTTATCATGATTATGTTCTAAAACTCTATGCATAGGTAAAATTGGAAAATATGAAATTTGTCTATATAACATGACAGTTGTTTGCTTTCTGTTATTCCTACATTTGGGGTGAATTCTTTCTGTATTGTTTGAGGTTCCTCGGCAGCAGAACTTATAAGTTAGAGAAGTCTCTAAAACTTAGGGAAGTCTCTAAAACTTATTCCTGCATTCTATATTAAACATGTCACTGCATCGCAACCATGCATCGCAACAAGCAGAGTAGGCATATAAGCTTGCCGCCTAGTTAAGACAAACAGTCTCGAATAATGGAGAAAAGTTGGGTGTCCCGCCAGTCCCATCGAATAAGAACCCTATCCTTAAATCAACAGGTTAGGATTCTCCAATCCTCCCAAGACCGCAATGTATGCGAGAGGTTTGGAAGTTTATTATTTTGCTTTTCCTTCGGTGTCACTTTTTGCTACGTCATGGGTAAATGTATCTACAAGCAGGATAGCTGAGATGAGAATATCGAGATTTTTCTGGCAGTGAAATGAAGATTCGATATCTATCTATATCACTAGTGCGAAGTCAAGAACAACAACATCTCGATGTCCGTCTTCTTTTACATTTGTTCTTGTAAAGATTGACAGATTATCGCTGTCTTCCAGCCCATGTACATCAATCAAGGGTTCTCCATCAAATCCATCACCACTCCATACCAACTCGAATTCCACCTCCCCGTTTTCTTTTCGGGCTTGCACAATGCTGAGGGTGGAATCTGTGTTACCTGGTAGAACAAGATAGACATCATTTTTTCTGTCAACGCATATGCTTGCTCTGTTGCCTCTTGTCGTGGGCTTGGATGTACTCGGTACTACGTTTTTTGTCCATTTCCCTATTTATTGTTAGTACTTATCTGTCGTATGTGGACTGTAGTTCTACCAACCTTCATTATTACGATGATATAGTATCCATTGTTGTTCGCCAGCCGTGTTCTCTCGGTTTAATGCCCAAAAGTCACCGTCCCAACCCACCGCTTGTGTCTCTTGATTTAAAATTCCACTATTCATTGGAATTTCAAAGACTCTGGCTTTTGACGTTGGCAATATACTATTATCTCCACCAGCTTCTTTTTCTCCGTTCAGTATTGCAATGATATCTCCGTCAGAGTTCTTCCACGTATTGCCAATATCGTCAGAATACGCATAGCTGAAATCAAAGTTGTTTTCAGGCCCATTAGGTCCTGCATTTTTTTTATGCGCGTCTGGTGCAGTGGATGAATCGAACTGAATAAAATTGCGATAACACCATGACATGTGGAGGCGGGAATGGCGATAGTCCAATCCATTTATATAAGGACTGTTAGATATACCTGTAAGATGTTGACCTAAGTAGGTATATTCATGGGTTTTAGCTGAATAGCGATATACAACATCTGACCCTAGACCTGCCCTAGAAATTTTGTCAAATTATTTATTCAAAACCAAGCATCAAGTATAACATACTGTCCAACTCGATGAGTAAATAACAAATCATCTCCAACATTCACGAATCTAGGATAAGTGACATCATCCAGCAATTCATTATGAGGGATCCCAGGGAGATAATCTTGAGTCTTGCTGAATATCGACTCATCCCATCGATCCTCCCCAGATTTTCCAATTTCCCAACGTTTCGCAATCTTAAAGTTCAATCTAAAACCCGTCAATAAAATAACCTACCCAATCATTCCAACTATTCCAACTCACTTAACACAATGAACATCAAAAGCCAAATGAATACTATCATCACCCTTACAAATTCCCACCGAAATAATATCATGTCCATCATCCCCATATTGTTCATAATCCTCAAAACTCACCACCTCCCACTTCGCATCCGTCACACCTTTAGAAGCCGTAGCTTTTCTTCGACCCAAATTTATTATACAAGCATTTTGTTTCGTAGCTGTAGGATGATCTGTATAATATACTACATACTGCCAACCATTTATAGTCGTAATTGCATTCGCTTGGAAGGACATAGCATTTATCCTATTTTTTCTCTTGGGATCGGCTCCAAGAATGGAGATGCTAGGGTCAGAAAACATTGTTTTTGTTGATCTTTAAAATTATCGGTTTGGATGTGTATTTTGATATTTTTATTTCCATTGAGAAAGAAAATAGAAGTACAAATACATATATAAATACCAAGACGAAAGAAAATCCACATCTATACACTTTACCATATCACACTTTCCCCACCCCTCCCTCTAAAAATCCTATATGCCATTTTTATCCCAAATCACAACATCACAAAAGTTCCCCACTACACCACACCAAACAAGATAACACCAACAACACTCCCACTATACATCCCACTATCTCTATCAAACCAAACCAAACTAAACCAAATTAAACAAAACCAAATCCCACCTATCCCCATCACCCATCAAATCGGCACAATCCATCCCGAACCATCACCAACTTCCCTCGGGCTCCTATCCCCCGCGCCAACATCTCTATTGAAACCCCGGGAATACACCCCTGGTCCGGCTATCCCACTCCCGACAAGCGATCGCCCCCTTATTGGTTTAAATCTCGATATATGTTGTGATTGTGATTGTATAGTGATCGGTACTGGAGGGGACTGACTGGCGAGACTGCCTTAGGTTCGGGGTAGTATGTAGATTGGCGTGGGGAGTTTGGGGATCGAATGGTGCTTTGTATCTATTGTTGTTTGGGGCTCATGGTTCGTAGCAAGGTAGGTCTGGGGATGGGGATGGGGATGATGCAGCAGCAGGTAGCATTATGCATATCTGACAGAGGTGCAGTACGATTATAGTTGATATCTAGATACATGGTAATAGCTATCTATGGCCCATTCCTTGTCGCGTGAGTACATAAATATATCTACCTTTTCTCGAATCTCTTTCTTGGTAGACGGTTTAACCTTATAACATTTTGTTGTTGTTTTGGTTTTTCCTTTTGGATCTTTTACTTCTTGCTGGTTCTTCTTCTCCCTTTGTTGATTCATGGCGTGATACTATCGTGTAGTGCTGATCTTGAAATCTCAAGTCGCATTCTATTCAATTCGATAACTTACCCATATACCATCCCACCACACAAATCCATCTAACCACTCTTCCCATCCCATCCCATTCAATTCCATCCAATCCAATCCAATCCTATCCCATTCCATCCCCCTCTCAAAAACCACGCTCCCCCTCTAACCAACAAACACGTCTAGTACAAAAACCGCAGTCTCCGCACCCTCACCTTCCCCATCTTCATCCCGCTCACGAGCAAATATGTTCAGAGCTACGATACTAGTCTTACTAATAATAATATTCAGCAGCTTGAGAGTTGGCAGAAGGCTATGTTTACTCCAATCCATTTAATATTCCTTCCCTCCTCACAGTTCATTCATTTGTGCATCTATTGAATCCGTCAAACCTCCCCCCCCTCCAAAATAAACATAAAGGAATTAACTCAGCCGACCAAAAAAAAAAAAACAAAAAAGAATTCCATCACCCCCATGGTTCACTGCTAGCTAGGAATCCTAGCTGCCAGCTACTGGGTCGGCAATATCCTAGGTGTTCTGTTCATAACACCACTTCGTGATCGGTATAGACGACGGATGGCGATATTTTCTGGTAGTTTGGTGGCGGTTTTGGGGACGGCGTTGTGTACTGGTGCTATTGAGGGTATGTTTATTTTTTTATCTTTGTATATTTGTATATTTGAATTTCTCCCCCTTTTTATATCGCGATGAAAGATGAAATGAAGTTGGGGAATAAGTTGCAAGGACAAAGGAAAGTAAAAAGAGAAGGGTGGTGAAGGGTGAATTTTGCTAATTAGATGGGTGAATAGATGATCGCGCAACTGCTATAGCTCTTTCAAATACTGAGTGTTCGATGGGTTCGATTGTTGCGGCTTGGGTTACTTTTGGTGAGGTGGTATCTTCGTCTTTTCTTTTGTGGATGGATGAATGAATGGATAGACGGAAGGGTTCACATGTAGTGAGGTGAAGTGGAGATGAAGGCGTGGAAGTAGACGTGGTATTTGTAAACTGGTCAAAATACACATACTGACACGAATAAGAACATTCTGACTAAACTCTACCTGGTAATTCCCATCCACCTATCATTCTCATTTCTTTACTTGTAAACAGACATTTCGACTGTTTTATCTTTATGTGTATCCCGATTTCTTCTTCTCACGATATATCTCTATGTCGTTCCATTTTCATATATACCTTTTCATTTGTCATCAAAATAAACGTCCACACCCCTAACCCCCACACGCACCCTCCCCATCCCACTCAAACTAACGCATCCCCAGGCCCTGGCGCATCCCCTCCCTCCTCCAAGCCCTCGGAATATTCTTCCTCCCCGAATCCCCCCGCTGGCTCGTCTCCCAAGACCGGCGACGAAGCCGCCCTCGATATCCTCGCCCACTACCATGCTAACGGCGATCGCGAAGACGAGGTTGTGCAGTTTGGGTTTTGCGAGATCGTGGGGACGATTGAGTTGGAGAGGCAGGCGAAGAACAGTAGGTGGAGGGAGTTGTGGAGGGGAAAGGGGAATAAGTGGAGGGTTTTTATTATGATTGTGGGGTTCTGCTTTTTTTTAATTTGGTTTTCTTTTGGGAGGGGAGGGGAGGGGAGGAATGGAAGGGGTATAAGAGAAGAGAGGAGTTTGGTGAATGCAGATGTATGTTTGTGGGGGGATGAAATGAAGGAGAAAGCGAGAAACGTTCAGCAATGTTGAAGTTTTCAACGATAATAATCCAGGACGCCATCTCAAATCAGAATAGAAATAATAATCCCCTACTCTTCCAATAGTGGTTCGGAATCTGCAAACAATGGTTCGGAAATGGAGTAGTCAGTTACTACCTCCACATAGTAAGTTTCTCCTTAGCATCCCATCCCATCCCATCCCATCTACCCCCCCGCGCGTCGGTCGCCGTCCCTTCCTTCTCTGGTCCATGTTCCTCATCCTCACCACCCCCACACACCCATCCATCTCCACCCAGCGCGCACAACCCCAGCTGCACCGACGCAATAATAGTTTATTTATATGCTTGAGATTCAACCGTATAGTATGCAGATGAAGAGCATTAGTATTTTTTTTTGGCTGGTTACGGGGGCGGTCGAGGCGGTTCATACGTATGTAAGCCGATTGGATTGGATTGGATTGGTTTGGGTGGAAGTTTTTTTACTTTGTTTATGTGGTGTGGATTGCGGTGGTTTGTTTTGCGTGTCCTGAGACCATGGGATGGGGATGGGTTTGGAGGATGTGGCGCTGATTATTGAGGGGAGGGGGCGATGGTCGGGAAGATGGGGGTCGTGGTGGAGGGGGTGGAGGAGGAGGAGGTGGAAAGGAAGATTGGATGGGCGGATCATGTTGAGAAGGTTGAATGGATTGAGGGTGTTTTCGGTGGAGCTGAATGTGAATGTGAATGTGAATGTGAATTGAAGTCGATTATGATAATGGGGGGAATGGATTCGGCACCCGGATGCCATAACAACACTTGTTTGTTGGCCTGGGCGAACTTTGCAGGGCTTCACTAGCTTGAAAGCTGTAAGTCTTTTATCAGATAGAGTTCATAATAATCCCAGATTATATTGATTTAATATCCACATTTATCTTTCAACCACCTTCTACCCTCCCCCCTTTTCTCCTCTATCTCGCCCGAGGCAGCGCAGCATAGCATCGAATAATCCACCTACCAACCCGCGCCCTTCCCCCCAAAAGTACCATCCTCAATTTTCTTCTGCCCACCCCCACCTCTCTGACTCTTTTGCTGCGCCGCCTCATGTTTCCTCAATTCCTCCGGAACCCTACTGATACTACTCTTCATCAACATCTGTTTCAAATCATACATCGTATCCGCATCCTCATTGCCCAGGAACGTAATCGCCACACCGCTCTTCCCTGCTCTACCCGTACGACCAATTCTGTGCGTGTAACTCTCAATATTAGTCGCCATGTTGAAATTAACGACGAGCGAGACATCCGGAACATCGATACCACGACCCGCGAGATCCGTCGCAACGAGGACGTTGGTTGCGCCGGAGCGAACACTTGCGAGTGCAGCTTCACGCTGCTCTTGCGTTTTAGATCCGTGTAACGTGACTGATGTGAAGCCCATGTGTTTGATATCTCTAGCCACGGCATCACAATTACGTTTGATATTGACGAAGACGATAATGGGGGGCTGAAATTCACCCGAGGCGAGAATCTCATTGAGACGTTTCTTGCGTTTATCTTCTCCCGCGACGAATTCCACGCGTTGTTCTACGGTTTCAACGGCTTCACCCACGTTACCAATTGTGACGATTGCAGGACGACGAAGGTATTTTTTGGCGATTTTTTCAACGGCCGGAGGCATGGTAGCTGTGTACATCATGGTTTGACGGTAACGGTCTTTTCCACCGAGATGACGACTCATGGCTTGTGCATCTTCTGCATCATCTGTGTCTGGTTTTTCATTTCCGACGGGAAGAGCATCGAGGATTTTGTTTACGGATTCTTCGAACCCAAGATCGATCATTCGGTCTGCTTCGTCCATAATGACATAGCAACATTGACCTAAAACGAGGACTCGTCGTTCGATACAATCGACTAGACGACCGGGGGTTGCGATGATGATTTCGGCACCATTGCGTAGATTATATGATTGTTCCTCTAGGGAATGACCACCAACAATACTAACGCAAGTAAATCCAAGCGGAGTAGCAAATTTCTTAGCTTCAACCTCAATTTGTTGTGCCAGTTCACGAGTTGGCGCAAGAATGATAGCATATGGACCATCATTCTTTGTAAATTCGTTCAGAGGAGGTAACTCGGAGATATAGACCAATAATGGCAGTAAGAAAGCTGCAGTTTTACCTGAACCAGTAACGGCAACACCAATCAAATCTCTTGCTTGTAATGCGACAGGTATGGCAGCTCTCTGAACCGCTGAAGGCTCATCATATCCAACCTGAGAGATAACATCCAGTAAACGTTTCGGTAATTTGGATTCCGACCAACTTCGCATAGGATTAGGAATTGCACCCCCCTTCGTACTGATATTGAAATCTTCCTTGAAAATACGCCAATCTCTTTCACGCATATGTTCTAATTTCTTTTCGCTCCAATGTTTATCGAGGGAATTCCGTCCAGCATCTTCTTTCCTTCGTCTCTCCATCTCCATGATTTCTCTGGCGCGAGCACCTCCAGCTTCCACATCTCTTTCTTCCAATGCTTTAGCATATTTCAAAGTTCCACTTTCATCCTCAGCGAAACCACCTAGTCGGCCTCGACCATAAAATCCCGCTTCAGCTCGTGCTTGATAGATAGGATTATAATCCGGACTTGTATCCTCCTCCACATTCCACTCAAAATTGAATTTCTTCTCCGTCGTCCTTCTGCGCTTCTTCTTTGCAGAAAAAGTCGATTGATTGGTTTCCGCACCCATATATCTCGTTCTTATCAAAGCAGCTTGCAAATCCTCCGCATTCGCAGGTCGCTTTTCCCCAGCCACAGATCCTTTCCCTGTACCTGCAGCTGGTTTAGCTGGAGGTGCCATATCGCGATCATTGAATCGATTTTGTTGCCCATTTCTCCCAGATGCAGGACCAGTTGGTGGATCTCCATTACGCATTGCTCGAGGACCGGTAGGAACGAAGGAGGAATCGCGACGTCCTGTATCTTGTTGATATGATCGATCATAACCATTTCTTTCGTTTGTGGTAGATCCATAGTTGTTCTCGAGAGGTGTCCGATTATCGCGTTCTAATTCAAGCTTGCGCTTCTGTTCTTCAACTTCCTTTGCCCTTTTCTCCAGAGCTAACTTTTCCCGCGCAGCTTTCGATAGAAATTTTGGCTGTAGTTTTATATAGTTAGTAGTGGTACAAGGGAATACTAGACATGCATTGTAAACATGACTGCCAGTAAGGTGTGAAGCAGATTGATAACATACCTTTGCCGCAGCTTCATCTGCTTCTTTCTTTTTCTTTAATATATCCTCGATACTTAATGGCCCACGACTTGTAGGAGCTCCCCATCCTTTCTTCTTCTTCGGCTCCTCGATGGGAGGTGGAGGTATTGAATCTGAAGGTGGTGGGGGAGGAGGTGGTGCTAACGAACTAGGTGGTGGAGGAGGAGCAAATGAGTCTGGAGGTGGTGGTGGGGGAGATGGCGGCCTTCCATTCATATCTGTAGGAGGAGGTGGTATAGCATCAACGCCATTCGAATATCCGTTAGATGCCATGATTACAAACACGAAGATAGATATAGAATATAATCAAGAGGTTTGAAACGCGAAATAATAAATCATAAATTCATCAAGACAATGTAAAGATATTTGCTGGCGCAAAGTAAAATGTATTTAGTCTTGATTGTTCAGAAGGCGACAAGGCTGAAGATCAAATCAATTCGAGGCAGCCAAAAAATCCACCGCTTACTAATCACGATTATGAATTTTACATCTCCCATCAATATCAACCACAAATCGCAGCCCTACAGCGACCATCACAATGCCGACACCTAGACAATATGTAAAGCTCGCAACATCGCTGCCACCGCAGCTGCAACGATTTTTCGCCCGATACCCACCTCAATCCATCCTTCCCGCAGCCTCTGAGCTACCTAATGCGACCAATACCTCTTCAGCAGATGCAACTACTACGACTGCACCTACAGCTTCTGATGCAGTTGCTTCGGAAATATCAAATCCTTTCAAACCGACTAAGCACCCAATTACGGGGAAATGGCATGATCCTATTTTCTCGCTGAGACGGCAGGCGGATTTGGTGAAATTGGCCAGACGACATGGGGTGGAGGAACTTTTACCGCACTCTATCAAGGGAACTGAGGAGAAGTTACGCAAGAGGATGGAGAATGGATTGAGGGTGAAGGGTACGGGTGTTGGACAAAGCGTAAAGGGAAAGATGTGGGAGAGAACAATGAAGGCGAGGTATGTTTTGGAATGTTTATATCTACATATGATTGTTTTCATATCATATTGTTGCAATAGTCTTGGTCAAACACATGTGCTAATTTGTACTTCACGACAGATTGGAGAAGAGGAGACAAGCTATGTTGGAGATGCCACAGATGATCCAGACTTGGAAAGAGGTACGGTATTTCAATCCAGAAGTTCTGCGTAGCATACTAATTGATAACCACAGAGAGGTCATGGACGTGGATGGAAGAAGTGGCCAAAATAGATATGGCAATGAATATTATTTGGCACAATATCGTCCAAATGAGGAGGTTGCTGGTTGTACAAACATCATGTTGGGAATGAATGCATTGGGAAGGGCGTTAGAAAGTATTGCACAATGTTGCAAGTGTACATCATCTCTTCTAGAAATTGAGAGAAATGTTCAAATCCAAAATGTTGTATTCATCCTCTTTCACATGCTGATATATGACTTGAGAATATGCAAGGACCAAGATGGAATTATGCAACATGTGAACGGTTCTTCCTCTTGCAACAACCGTGTGTATCTCAAGGATGCATCAAAACGTTAATATTTGTATATCGACTCGTATCAAACTCAAACGCCATCTTTCCCTTCTCCAGTCAACGAGAGAGTAACGAATTTCCATGTGAGATATGCCATCAATCAACCCATTCTTCGATGCGAACAAGGAGGTGGTCACAGTGGTATGAGAGAACCAATTCATAACAAATCCTTACCATGGGCGATCCATTAAGGCTGGACCTTAAAACCCACATGGTAAGAGTGGCAAAATGTCGATGAGATGAAACCTAGCAGATAAATGTATGGGTATAGCAAAAATATAACCGAGCGATATATCAGGGGTAGAAGAACTACTAATAATCCAAACCAATTGCGCAAGCTCCAAATGCCATTCATTCTCAATATCCACCCACCCATGTAAATTGAAGATGGGTGACAATATGTAAACAAAGGCCAGATCAGGTACAGAAGCTTGTGATGCACATGTTTTGCTCATAACAATAAAGTTACAATGTACTTACACCTCGGCCTATATAATATAATGAAATGGAATTAAAATCCTTATCCAAGAAAACGTGGTGTTTTTCTGGTCAAGTTATCAGAAAACGAATCAAAGAAACCCTACAGCGATCCTTATTAGCTAAACCCCAACAAAAATCTCAAAATCTCAAAAAGAATTTGTTGGGGAAAATCTCTCGGGTAAAGGTTATTAGTTAGGTTTTATTAGTTTGATAGGGACCTCCTAGACCCTCTATGCATGCTATGCATGCATATTCATGATATTACAAGGAGCCGAGATATATCTATTTTGATTGGTTGATTTCAACATCAGAATTGATTGTAACACAAAATGAAACGTCGTTTGAAAAGTTTTCCTTTTCTTTTCCTTCCAGAACATTAATCTATGGGTGCTGGCTGGCATGATTTGAACTTGATGGGAGCTTCTAGTTAGGTTGTTCGTTACTCTGGTTTCCGTTTCAATTTTCATGTGAACTTGTCGAGATGTTGATGGGTACTCACGTATGATCAACTTGAGAAGATGACAGTGACTTTTACTGACTCTGTTTTAAGCAGCAAGATATAAGTCGGAATGTAAACAACCACCACCTTTGCAGATTGGCGTCCAAGCTGAAAGCTGTACGTGTAGTTACTGTACTGTACTGTACTGTACTGTACTGTAAATCTGCCACTCAAACTTCTCAAGGAATTTTTCCGGTACAGAGTATTTTTTAAGCGGTGAGATAAAGGTAGAAATGACTGTCGTGTTCAACATCCCCACAGATTTAATCCCCAGCAAATGTATTATAAGCCTCAACCCGAATCGCCAAGGGTTCTCCACGACGGATCGAGGAAAAGGAAGGTGGGCTGGGTGGCGTGAGCTACATGTCAAAAATTGGAATATCCGTTATATGGAAAGGGCAGGGCCAAAAGTTGAGATTGATTTTGGTGGTGGTACGAGTTATCATGAGATGATTGTCTGATGAGTACAAAATCAAATCAGCAATACTCGAGTATGGTGATAATAATAAAAGTAAAACTTATAAATTCTTTTCACTCACCAGGTTCAGCCCCCCCCCCCCCCCCACCAAGAGATAAATAAAAAAATCTTGATAAGATCTCCATCTCCTTACTTTGATAACAACCTATCGGGATAAAGATAAAAAGGAGGTTCCTAGTTTTTTTGATACTTGGCCCCTCTTTTTGCTCCCCTCCTCTTCTCTAAGAGAGAGAGTCTAATAAGAGTCTAAGAGTCTATAAGAATCTAATAAGAGTTGTGAGGGTCTAAAAATCCATGCCCATGGATTGTAGCACAGTTCAACATGCGACTTTGTGGATACTGTTAATCAACGATTTATTATTATAAGTTAAGTTATTATTATTATAAGTTATTATTATTATTATTATTATTATTATTATTATTACTGTTCCTTGACAACCAAACTTTTGAAACGGTTTAATAAATAGTTGTAGGAGGCGAGTAGGTATTTTCTAATGAATGCTAATAACTCAAGTTGCCAACTGTTGCCCAGATGGGAAAAAGGAAGAGAGGAAGAGAGGAAGAGAAGTGCCAAGGATCAAATCACTCATCTGTATTGAATTCTATTGGACTAGTTTTACAAATTGCGTTCTACAAATTGTCCAGTTGTACTGTACTTTACAGATGGATGGATGGGTAGTGGTTAGACAAGGCAAATAATAATAGTAACTTAATAATAATAAGTTTATACAAGTACCAGATACTCGTAAGACTAATAATTAACTACTACCCGCCCGTACTTAAAGACTTAAAGTACAAGTACACTAAACACGGATAGATACTCTATAAAAATCTTTGAAACCTTGTAATGTTGACTTTTTTTTCTATTTTTTTTTCTATTATTTGGTACAATACTCCATACTCGTAAGGAATGAAGTAACAAAACTAGAAAGCTAGAAAGCCGCTAGAGAAATAGATCTATTATTTTTATTTTTTATTTTTTTTTTATTTTTTATTTTTTTATTTGATTTTCATTTTATTTTTTTTACTATTCTTCTTTTTTAGGGCAAACATTTCATCTCATCCCCCTTACTTCTTCTACTACCCTACCTTCAACTTCTTCAAAAACCACCCCTCTCCCCTCCCTTCATAAAATAAGAAAGAAGATTCCTCTCTTTCCCTTTCTTTTTTTCCAATCTTCTACTTTCTTATTCTATTATACATCATAAATTCCTAATACAACCTTTTGAAGAGTATCTTCAAGAACTCGTAAGTAAAATTCTATTATATTTGATCAAGCAATTGGAGAAAGAGGAAATTAACACTTATTATACTAGTTCATATCGTTGGGTCCTTCCTATAATTATTTCTCACCAAAAACTCACCTCCACTCCCCCCCTCTTCTACCTCAACAAATTCGATCAATTCACTTCCAATACTCGAAAGTATTTCCTTCACTTGTTTTCACCATTTGAGAAATCGTTACAGTTTTAAATATTTCAATCTTTTCGTTTTGAAATCGAGTCTGTAAAAAAAATACATCACAAAATGGCCTCTACTGCCATTCCACAACATGCCGCCTTTAAGAGGACGGTCACATCCACAACAACCGATTCAGCTCCGTCAACAATTGCTGGATCTCCTAGTGATACACCCAGACAATCTCCATCTTCCACTTCTTTGTCGTCAATGTCATCTTTGGGCGATGTAAAGGAATCGAAGCCTTATGGAAAACTTATCGACACTTACGGAAACGAATTTGAACTTCCAGATTATACTGTTAATGATATTCGAAATGCAATTCCAAAGCATTGTTATGAACGTTCTGGAGTAAGAGGTTTGGCATACGTAGCCCGCGATATCGCCAGTTTAGCTACCACTTTTTTCCTCTTCAACAAATACCTTACCCCGGAAAATGTTCCCTCGACACCAGTTCGTGCTGCTTTGTGGACAGTTTACACTATTGTGCAAGGATTGTTTGGTACTGGATTATGGGTTCTCGCTCATGAATGTGGTCATCAATCTTTCTCTCCATCCAAAGTTTTGAATGACACAACTGGCTGGATTTGTCACTCTCTTCTCCTTGTACCATATTTCTCATGGAAAATCTCCCACGGAAAGCACCACAAGGCAACCGGGCATATGGAGCGTGATATGGTTTTCGTTCCAAAGACTCGTGAGGAATACTCTTCTCGTATTGGAAAGTTGGTTCACGAGCTTGATGAACTCACCGAGGAAACTCCAATTGCAACTCTCATTCATTCCGTTGGACAACAACTTGCTGGCTGGCCTTTGTACTTGTTCATGAACGTTACTGGTCACAACTACCATGAACGTCAACCTGAAGGTCGTGGAAAGGGAAAGAAAAACGGTTTCTGGACTGTCAGTCACTTCAACCCATCGAGTCCTTTGTACGAAGCTAAGGATGCCAAATTGATCTTGTTGAGTGATCTTGGTCTTGCAATTGTTATCACTGGTCTTACCATGCTTGTCAAAGCTTTTGGATTTTACAACATGGCCATTTGGTACTTCATTCCTTACCTCTGGGTTAACCACTGGCTTGGTAAGTTCTATTTCCCGCCCAGTATCAAAATCACTACTAATCAAAACTTAGTCGCTATCACCTACCTCCAACACACCGACCCAACTCTTCCTCATTACACCGGCGAGAGCTGGAACTATGTTCGTGGAGCCGCAGCAACCATCGACCGTGAATTTGGATTCGTCGGCCGCACTTTACTCCACGGTATCATCGAGACCCACGTTCTTCACCACTACGTTAGCACCATTCCATTCTACCACGCCGACGAAGCCACCGAAGCCATCAAGCCAATCATGGGACGTCACTACCGCGCCGATGTACGAGGAGGATCTCTCGGTTTCTTGAAGAGCATGTGGACCAGCGCTCGTTGGTGCCAATGGGTTGAGCCATCCGAGGGAGCTGTCGGTGAGGGTAAAGGTGTATTCTTTTTCCGTAACCGCAACGGACTCGGTACCAAACCATTGAAGTTGAGAGCGGAGAAGGCTTAGATGTCTAGATGGGATGAGATTAGAATAGAGTAATAGACGAAGTGCTCGTAACTCGTATTCTGGTGAGGAAGGTATGGGAAGGAGAGGAGCGCCAATCAAGTAATGAATATTTTATTTGTTTCGGTTGATCACTTACTTCGCTTTTGATAGCTACCTACCTCCCTACTTTTGCATTCATCTTTCTCACGCTGGCAGTGGTGTGGTGTGGTGTGGTGTGTTTGTTGTTTGTGGTCTTTTTTTTTCTTTTTTTTTTTTCAAAGGGAATAAATGAATGAATAAATGGGGTGTTAAAATGGAGTTCAAAGAATCAGATAAACAAATAAATCAATGAATGAATTAAAGAACCTAAAAATACTTTACACTATTATTTGTGATATCATACTATATAAATAACTACTAGTACCCGATATATTTTTCTATTGTTTTTTTTTCAATCGATCTATCCGGCAAGTATCTTTCTTATCCCTAGTAACTTCGTACCCCTGGTAACTTCGAGTTGTTGATGAATCTTGTATAAGATCTATCTTATCTATCCATCCATCCATCTTTGGATTGGGGGTGGTATGAGATATAATGAATGGATGATGAATAGGATGAAATGAATCGGGTGAAAGCTAGGTGTGAAGGAAGTAGTGGACTGTAAATAACATGCTAATATTATATTCTATTAATTATTCATTCATTCATTCATTCATTCATTCATTCATTCATTCATTCGTTTATTCGTTTATTAGTTTATTAGTTTATTCGTTCAATTCATCATTTCGTCAACTAGGTAGGTATCTAACTAAAGTGCATTAGTGCATTATCAACCGATCAATCGATCCATCTCGTATCTATGCTATTATCTATATTTGTCCTTCATGTCTTTTCTTCTCTCCTCTCCCCTCCGCTTTTCTCCCATCGCAAGTAAACCCAGCTCTTCTGTAGTTTCCTTCGCATACACTCATCCCATCCCATCCCACCATTCCTATTGATATTACCAATCCCTACCCAACCCATCCCATCCACCCATCCATCCATTAACTACCTCTCATACCTAGGCGGTAAACTCTCATGACCACCCATCCCACCCTCCCTCTCCCCCTCATGAACATCCTGATGTGCATACCCCCCACCATACCCATTATACCCATTATACCCACTATCCCCACCACCCCCATACCCATACCCATACTCCTCATTCAACACCGGAGCCGACGGTTCCAAATCCACTTGATACCTTTGTCCATCACCCCTCCTACTACTTTCGCCCTCCTCATCCGCATCCGGAAATTCCATGGGCGCGCTCGCTTCAGCGAGGAGTCTCTGTCTTTCCAGTTCCTGTTTATCGTCTGTAGGATTTGCGGATGCGTGGGGAGTGAGATCTGAAAGGGAGGGGGCGGATGGAGCAGTCGAGTTTGAGGCTGATGTGATGGTATCTGGCGGTGGTCGTGACGATATTTGAGGACTGGTGAGGGAATTGGAGGGGTAAGATGCTCGTGATCTCGAGTGTAAATCGTCGGCTGTATAGAGATCGTCTGGAGCGGAGGAATCATGCAGTGGATGAGGTGCGGATGGAGCAACATTGCCTGATGATGATGCCTCGGTGAAATCTGGGGGTTGACTTGGGAGGAGTCTTTGTTCTGCACGCCGTACTCGCTCTTTTTCACTTAAACCTTCTTCTGATTCGATTTCCGGTGGTGGTATGTATATTTGGGTGTGTGACGGAGGTGGGTATCTAGGGTAGTGATTTGGGTATGGCTCGTAGTTTTGATTATGTTCATGGTCGTTTGGATAATGATTAGGGTATTCTTCATAAGCTGGATCGTAATGTGGATATGGATGATTTGGGTATTCGTTGTGTTCACGGTTTATGTACTCATGATCGAATGAATCCTCGTGTATAGGATCGTGACCAAGAGGTGGTGTATCTGGCTTTGAATTCGAAGATCCATTCGTTTGTTTACCTGTCTGTCTTGCTTTGTTGCGAGCACTATCCGTGGTTCCAACAATAACTTCAAAGACACAGGCAGCTACACTTTTCTCTCTTCTGATGTGATCTGTATCAACAATGCTTCCACCAAAGGCAGCTAGCATGTTAGGATTGCCATCTGCTCTATTGCCCGTATTTCCATAGCTAGTAGGTAGAGTGACAGTACCAACTCGTTGTATATGACGTTGCTGGCCAGCCAGTTTTCCTCCCAAATCAACAACAACTTCAACGTGATACTTAAATGTAATCATCTGACCAGGTACACCACTTATAGTGGGGAAACAATCTTCGGGGACTCTAACTGACGCCGTGACTTGTGCTGTAAGTGTTGTAGGATCCACAATGAGTGGAGCAAAGGTTTGTGAAAGGTCTTTCCGGAAGACACTCGTTGAACCAGCAGAGCTCAATGACAGACCGCCCAATCCAGTTTTCGATTTTGGATAATATTCCTCGTGCTTCAACCTCTCGGCCTCCTTCCCTTTAATGTCCTTGAATAATGATAATGGTGGTGCAGAATCTATGCGACCTTGTCTGTAAAGGGTAATAATAATCCCGTGCATACTTTTGATCGGCTTCGTATGTTGTACATTTATTCTCACAGGTAGATTATCTCCTGGCAAACAGCCCGACTTGAGTAATTCGATCTTGGCTGTAATTGTTTTGTCCTCCAACGAGTTGCTACTGTTCCCTTGACTATCCCGAGCAGATCTAGCAGATGATGGAACAGCGCCGAGTCGAAAACTCAAGCCTGTATTACTACTGATCGTACTATCTGTACTGAAATTGCTTTGAGCATCACTCGCCGCCGGACTTCGAGGTTGTGTCTGGTTATCGAGTATTTCCACCTGGCTCGTTCTATCTAATCGTGGCGATCCAGTCTTTCCTACTACATCGCTGACTGACTCTGTCTCTGTATGGTCGCGAGAAGTTCTATTCTCTTTCGGTTTGATTGATTTCTTCCTCCGCGCTCGTTTCGATATAGGTTCCAAGTATATAGTTTGATGTTGGGGAGGAATAGGACCAATATCCACCCTCTCTACCAGATATATCTTCTTCTCGCACATCGAGGTCGCAGCTATAGATGTAGGTCGTGTAATGGTGGAAGAGATTTGATAGGAAATTGTCCCTCTCTCAAACTATTCGAAGCCATTAGTATTTGTCGCATTGGGGTTTTAGTCGTAATTTGCCTACATCGATGCTTGTTGGAATTCCCTTACTGGGGAATTCCAGTTCAAAATTGAATTCATATATCCCAGCATCGAGTCTGCCTTCGCCACATAATGCCACCTCATCCTGGAACAGTGAACAATATCCATTTCCGAAGTATTGCGATTTCATGGGATTCCCAGAAGCAAATTGGCCAGTATCCGGTGGTGGTTCATTCGTGCCATTCGCATGCTTGTAGACATGAACAAATCCATGAAGGCAGACAGTAAGGTGGGTAATTCTTATTGGCTTGACAATGGTGAGTACAACAGAGCCCTTGACCAAATCTCCTGGAGAATAGTGACGATGAGGTTCGAGGGGTCGAATATGGAAGTCGGTCAGATTTCGGGTACGAGACTTCAATGGTGAAGTTAATCTAGAAAACAATGAGCGACCTGTCGAACCATTTGGGGCCGACGAAGCCGTTGAAGCCGTTGAATTGGCATTCGCGCACATGCTAATAAATATATATATATATATATATGATGTGTTTGCGATGCCAAGTCCTTGATCGTGTTTGCCAAGTGCTGGGAAGGAATTGACGGCAAGTTGCACACAGGAGTTATTGGCAAACAAGACAAATTTCCGGGAACCCTGTGGGGACTTGGTGACTAAAGTAAAAAAGATTGTTGCTGATTGTTATGCTGAAATAGCATAGAGTATTGGTAAAGTTTCAAACATTTCAAGAGAAATTGAGTAAAATTAGGTTGAATACGTATTATACGTAGCATACGTAGTAATTGGAGATACTATGTACGGGGGAAGGGAAGTATGCAGTGGAGATACCTAGTAAGAGATCTTGAGGTGTGCACTGATCATCTAAGTTCGAGATTTTGATGGAGATAGGAATGGGATTTGGGGGGATGGATGAAGGATGATGGATAGTGGATAGTGGATGATAGATGATGGACGATGGACGATGGACGATGGATGATGGATGATGTATGAAGGATGATGAATGATGAATGATGAATGATGAATGATGGATGATAGATGATGAAAAAGATAGAGAAGGGAGGGGGTAGTATGGCGGTATAATTATTTTCTTTGAGGGGGATGGATGTTTGGGTTTTGGGGGGGGTGTGGGAGGTGGGTTATTTGGTTTTTTTCCTTTTGGGCGTACGTATTGATGTGGATTATTGTTAAGTGAACAAAACTTAATTAGAATAGAATATCTATATATCTATACATCCATATATCTATACATCCATACATCCATCCATCCATCTATCCATCCATCTATCCATCCATTAATCTATTAATATTTGAAGGTTCTAGGTTGAATTGATGAGTCTATGAGAAACGGTCCCGTTTCATCGGACTACAATAAAAAGTATCTAGATACAATAGTCTTATAGTTTTACCCTAAGTAGGTCCTATATTTGGTATGCGGTATAAAGAACTATTGGTTTTTTTTGGGGGGGAGGGTCTTTTTGAGGGTTTATGGAGGGAGGGGAGGGGAGGAACCATAAGAGCCCTGTAGTATATATATCCTTGTAGTATATCCTTGAACCTTCCTTCCTTTCTTTTCTAGGTTCTTTTCAAATGTTTCTAAAACTGCCGAAGCTTTTCGCTTTTTGTCTCCTTCTGGAACAGTTGTCTTGGTTTTTTTAGTCTTAGAATGTGATAAAACTACGTATGTACCTACGTATTTCAAATGTGTTAATAATTTCCTTAAAATAATGAAGGAAAAGATAGAAGCTTCAGGGTCTAAATAGTATACAAGCTGTGTAAAGGAGCAACAGCTCGATAGAGTATGAGTATGTACGGGGTCCGGATAATAGTAGAATGTAGATAGTATTGCTTCGATGGTATGGATATGTATATGTATATGTAAATGTAGATGTAGTTGTATGTATCAGTAGAGTAAGCACATAGCAGTAGCGATGAATGTACTCGGAGTATATGTTAAGATTGTGAATATCTATCTATCTATCTATCTAATTCTAGTTGGCTCGGGGTTGAGTGACAACCTTCAAGCAAAGCAGCGCAACGCAATGCAAGACAATGTGGAATACTACTCAGGGAGGGGTTTAATGTTTGACAGGCAAGGAGATATGGATGACGAGAGACACCATAACCAGACGTTTTTGCTTAATAACATGGAATTAAATGAATAATGTGCAAGTGCAGTATATATCTACATAATGATGCCCGAGTAGTTTTCAACAACATTGAACAGCAGATGAAATTAAACAGATGCTGTGAGATGTCGTTGAGATTCAAAGTGTATACCTACTTTGTATATACAGTATATGAGAGCTATATAGTTTATACTAGTACTCAATATAGACATCTAGATTCTAGAGTAAGTAAACCCTACTGAGAATTGGTAATACGTGTATACGAATTACGCAACTGGATGTTTGGGAAATCCGGAATAGGACTATCAAATCTAAATCTGACTCCATTAGGATTTCCATTTCAATTCGCGCCGAATTCGAATTCACATCCAGCTGGAGCACTTATTTATCATGGATGGATAGCATGTCAGATCGGAAAATCCATGTTCGTTGCGTGTTGGTTGCAGAAAAAGCTTACATTTATAAAATTGTCCATCCAGGATTACCTGTTCGGTAGTGGGACACTGTGGGAGGGATTAACTGACATTATTTTAAGGCTGAAAAGGTGAGTTTAAACCAAGGCTTGAAGTTCTGTAAGAAATATTTTCTTCCTCCCCTCTTGAGAGTATTTGATACAAGAAGATTCATGGATCGATCTGCTGGATGTGCCGGTATAATTATCCATGAATTGGATACATAAACTCCAGGAGTTTAGGGCTGTCTACCTAGGTATGCTGTACGTATAAATGTAATGGTAAGCAAGAAGGATTCAAGCTTAACTTTCGTTCAATCCCTTCCCCGGGGCCTCCTTCCTTCCATGCATAGATTCGCTTGACACATCCATATATGGATAGGTAAGGTATACTTCGTATACCGATACAGTAATATCATAACCGCCAGTATGCACGTATAATATTGTGTGATATCAAGCGATCATTCATACCGATATTTCTTCCTCCGGTTACCCCAGATATTTGAGATAGCCGGCACAAGTGGGATAAAGTACGAGGAGTAGTACGAATGTATTATCAAAGAACTGTCATATTCCGGCTCGCCTATGTCGAATATCAACTGGTTCCTAACTCCCAAGATTGCATTTCCCTTAATCCATTCGCTCGTGTTTTTCTTCCGTGGTTGGTGCAGCTGTCTATCGTTGTGCGATGTGATACCTAACTACTATGCATCTATAGTACAATATCGATGTTCATAAGTAGAAAGATACATCTAGACTTTGGCATTGTACAATATTGTACATTTTCCATCCATAAGAGTCTAGATGCGGGAGACTCTATTATGCACAGGTAGACATACTCACATAGGTCTAGTAGATATTTTACTTAATCCTTTCTACCATTTCAATTTCCCATCCTCATATCACATCGCATGGAAGTATATAAAAATGTCGCTGGTAAATGATGATTTGCTACTCTGCATCAAACTCATTACTGACTCATGGATTTGCAGGACCGAACTCACTTCGACATGCAGGTAGATTCTATGTATGAAGCCATATGAAGACATATCAATATCCGAGAAATGAAGGGGTCGGGGGTGGTCCCCTCTTCTTTTTTCAATAGCTTAACTTACCGGCCGGACACGAACACATCTGGTAAAGAGTTTGAGGTTACATTTTATTGATCAAATGAATGTCTCTACCCAAAACTGATGTTTTCTGTTTGGAATTTATTGGGGTCTGTTTGTCTCCTGTGGGTCCTCCCGAATTTCGTTTACTACCTAGACCAGGTACTTCATGTACCGTACGTATATGGTATCGTGGCACAGCCTAGAATATCGCACCTCCTGTAAGTTCCCACCATTGGGCTAGGATGAAAAAAAGCTTGAATTGTTTATTTTTTAGTTCCCTTCTTCTCTTTTCCCACTTATGTGGATTGGAAATTTTTACTTAATTTCTGATTGGAAGATGTTGAACTAGGGTTGTAGAGAGTATTTGTAAATTGTTTCATGACCGTGTCGTGTCGAGTCACCGAGTGTCAGCATTTTTAACCGGGCACTCCGGGTCAAATCCAAAGAAAAAAATTAAGTCAGTCAGTCAGTCTTATGTATTCGATGTACAACGGTTAATGATTTGACCATGTGTTCTCAAATATTACGTTCTATTTTTATCTTTGTGATAGACATTGAGAAAGCTGAAGCTACTGTCAACGGTATCATATACCAGTGACTGACAAGCTAGTCATACAGTATTGTATTCGGTGTGTGTGTGTGTGTGTGTGTGTGTGTGTGTGGAAAAGGCCTGGAGTTTACCCACCACGGGCCACGCAAGCCAAGACTCTAGGGACATTGATCTTTCCACGCAGTGGTGGACGGGATCCACTAATTTGGAACCACCAGTTCCTTCAACCCTTCTCCAACGATATAATCGTCACCACATGCTGTATGCATAATTTCCGCAGCCTGAGCTCGATCCCCAGTCAAGCTGACTAGGAAAGACTCCAAGGATTCGAGATTATCAGTCCATCTCAAAGCGCTCTCCTTAAGCTTTTTGGTTTCCTTCTCCTTTCGCAATACCTCGGTCGGATCATTATCACTGTAAAGAGCCAATTCCTTATCAAGTGCTTCATTCTCCTTCACCAGCATCTCAAATGCCTCCAACAAAGCTCTCCTATCTGTTCCCTCCCTCTCAAGCATCTCATCATCTTCCCTCCTCTTAACCATCTCTTCCTCAATCTGCACCTCCGCATCCCTAATCGACGCCAGTAATTTCTCCTCCTCCCCCTTCAATTTCTCAATCATATTCTCCTTGCTCTTCTTCGTATCAGACGTAAATGACCAATACCAATTCCCACTTCCGATCTTCTCAACCCGGATCAGGTTCTCGTCTGTGAGCGCTTGGATGTAGTCTTTTACTTGCATCCCGTTGATGGACCCGATGCTGGGGAGAAGCTTCTCCAGCTCTTTGATTGAATATACCCCCATTGTGGTGCGAAACCAGTCGAGGATCTTTGCTTGCTTGGCTGCGGGTGGTAGGTTCTTGGGTGCCTATATGGGTGGATTAAGATTTATGTAAATATTTCTGGGTTCATCTATCTTGTGGGGTTTGGGGATCTCACCATTTTTGAATGGGATTCGTTCTTTCTTTTCTATTTTTTTATATAGAAAATAGTGATCTTGATGCTTTGATGAAAGTTTGTTGAATGAATTTGTTAGATCTAGATTTGTAGATGAACAAGGAATGTTGGGTGGTTTTCGTAGAGTTGTAAAAGTTCACCTTTGAAAATCTACAAACTAAGAAAATAAAAACATAATCAGCCTGCGAAGAAATCTGCCCTTAAATAAACCTATAGCAGATTTAACAATGCGATCTCTCTACCTCCCTTTGCTTCTTTTCCTATACTTAAGAGATTTGAAAGTTTTGAAATTTGAAATGTTAAGGCAGTATGTTATCTTGGGTTTGCTCTATTTATCTACATACCGGTATATATACTATCAATCTGGATCAATAAGGAGATTTCCACCTAGATCAAGTTCGTTAAATACTGTATGTTCAAGATCCTGTCTCTGTTGTACCTTGACAAATGATTACTATGTTCTAATATACAGTTAGATACAACCAACACTCCTCCTCGATCCTTTCTATCAAGGTATTTTATAGGGTTATCTCTAAAACTTGTATATTTGGGGCGGTCTTCTTTATTCTTCTTAGATATTGATGAAGTAGCTTGCTCCGTTGTAATTTGAATTCAAAACTCCAACAGGGACTTTGTATCATAACAATGATTCTCCTATTACCTATATAGTAGCTACTTGTAGGCAAATATAATCAACTGTGATTTGACTACTACTGCACCTAAACGTCGTCTTCTCCTGCCACTGACGATCTAGTAGAGCTCTGTCATCAGCGAGAATAAATCCTATAACTCTTAATATCTCCCTCGTATATCCCCAAGTTCCTCACTTCCTCGCCTCTCCCAACTCGCTATCTTTACACAGACTATTCACCCACCCACTTCAAATATCCAGTCTACTCCGATCAGACATCGTCCCCTCTCTTTCATTCATTCTCCTCTTCTAGATTACCTCTTTACAGAATTGGATTG
This sequence comes from Scleromitrula shiraiana, assembly GCA_028455995.1. Taxonomy (NCBI): domain Eukaryota; kingdom Fungi; phylum Ascomycota; class Leotiomycetes; order Helotiales; family Sclerotiniaceae; genus Scleromitrula; species Scleromitrula shiraiana. The sequence goes on from JABELC010000005.1 coordinate 1,600,456, forward strand.
GAGAATTTACCTAGTTTTCCTCATGGACATTTGTCTACATTGGCGGTGTTGTGTTAGGATCCGGAGTTTCGTCTCTTGATATTGAGAATCGTCCCTTAATATCGAGAATATCTTTTATACTTTAAGGCGAAAGATGGAAAGAACCGGCGAGGAAAATGTATTTTTCTTTATATCTGAGTCCTACCCAACGGCTCTTGATCTGATATTGATGATAATTTTGTATTGAACTGAAAGGGTATTCTTTGATATGCAGTGGAGTATTCTTCTCCCTGTTTGGATCTCTTCTATTTTCTTCTTCTTCATATTGAACACTCACGTATCAGATGAAGAGGTCATAATTCCATACCAATCTACCCACTACGGTTCATCTCCGCGAGTCGAATAGAAAGAATTTATATGTAGATATGAAGCTGACAACAAAATTCAACCTAGACTTGTAGAGCTACTTCCTCTTGCATAATTATAATCAAATCTCTTCTATTGGTACGAACGTAGATATTGAGCATTAAACACTTAGATACAATTCATATTGTGTATTCAATTTTGTCCAAAATCGAGGTATGCTTTATTCAAACGTATTGGTAGCATCATATGAGATGAGAGCCACATCAACACAATTAGTGCAGTAGACTTCTGTTGTAAGAGAAAGGAATAGGATGAGACGAAGATGACCATTCACGTGAGTTATTCGTACATATATCATTGTCACCAAACATCATATGTCATAAGGCACACGATACCCGAGATGAACCAGTAAGTTTCTTAATATAATTATACTAATACATCAAGAGCAAGAACATCACTATAGGAGCCCCCACTCCGCAGCACTGACAATGACACTTCCAACACATTTGTTCCTCAGATCATCTATCGTGCTTGCCCTGCTATAGATGTGATCGGATTTTCTCAGTAAACTTTATTCCCTAATAGCTAGACTTCCCACACTTGTGTATTTATACTATGTTGCTTTGGCGGGTTGAACTTCTCGCAGCTGTGGCACCTTCTTGCTGATAAGCATCAATATTAACTAGAAAGAACAAGAGCGGAGGATAAAGATGAGAACTTACAAAAGAATCGGAGTGTACAACTTCAAGTATGCCAAAACCTTGACATCACCACCGTGATATCCACCATCGATATTATCCGCGGTGTTGCTTACAGCTGGGAATTGTATAAAAGAGGGGTGCTTGCAGTCTTGGTGGTATTCAAGATTGTTAAGGCCGCTTCTCAACATCACCAATCTATACAATAAGGCTCACAGCTAATATGAGCTGGAGAGTGCAGCAACAACTTAAATTTCAAATGAGGATTTAAAGCTTCTCGCCACCACGCTGATAGTTTCAGAATAAAGAGATGAAGTCTATAAAAAGAGTGGAGTATAAACTTACTAGCTTTGAAATCTCCGCGGACGCGCGATAAAAAGATGGAAAATGGGTCGAAGCAATCTACATTTTGAAGAATAGCTCCATTAGCAAACACAGCAGGAATCCAGACTTAGGTCCAAAAACGTGGTTGAGGCATAAGAAGTTAAGAACCTTGATGATTGAGACATATTTTTGATTGGTTTTTGCCAACGGATTGGAGGAGGAAATTGCTTAATACAAAATACTTCAGCTGCTAGTCCGATCTGCACCGAGGCAATCTGTAAACCAATCCTCACAAGGTGATTCGGGATATACCTAGATATTGACAATCTCCAATTCACTATTTTCAATTCAAAGAGCAAACCGTGATAATGTCGGAAAGCCGAAGGCCGGGAGACCGAACCTTAGGCCCGAAGTCTGAATGACAGAAACTTCCAGACTAATGTCATTCTTGCCTTTACTGCAGGATAATCATCTCGAGTCCAGCATTGGTTCATTTGAGGGGCATTGAACATTAGAAAGCACGGAGGGTGAATATCGAGTAATGAACAAATTCCAAATGCAAAGATAAAGTTGGAGAAGCAAGAGAGAAGAAACTGTAGATTCTCATAATACCAAGAACACCTGACGATAATGTACAGCTAATGGGTTATTGGATACTTGAATGTTGTTGGAGCTTGCCGTCGCTATCCGAAAGGGGGTTGAACCAGCACCGGAACATCCCATTTGTTTATTTATTCCATTTCAAGACTGAGAAAGAATCACCGCACAAATCGCTAATCACACTACGACTACGACCAACTTTTGCCCACAAGGCTGAACTTTCAAACAAGTTTTCGATCTATCTTGGCTATAATCAATTTATTTGATGGATCGTACAACTAAGTAGATCTATCATACTACCTAATTGTACAACTTCCGAAATACAATCGAATAGCTTTAACAAGGAAACACCTTCGCAAAACAATTTTTCACAGCACGCAAGGACTTTATCTACTAAGTACGTCAAAAGGAAGGCGGCATGGCGCCAACGTATGCCACGCATCGAAAATCGAACGGCAATTACAGGCGTAACCGTGTCTCATGTGTAACTGACAGCTTGCCCGCGCTTACGTTTGATAACGAATCTCCAACGATGTCGTCGTCATTCTTTCATGATTTCTTCGACGAGAACGAGCTACCATCGCCATTGGTTTCAGTGTGGTCATCATCTTCTGATGAAGATACTTCAGATGCCGATAGGAGAGAGAAGGAAGACGAAGGCTTACCCAAGCTCCCCAAAACACACATGACGGCGAAGTTGGCTGCATTCGCAAAGCACGAGCAAGAAGCGGATCCAGAATTTCTTTTTTTGCCAAAAGGGATAAACAACAAAATTAGGGAAAGAGATCCCCTAGTAGATAAGCTCCGGAGAATTTTCAAACACAAGTCACGAAAGAGACCACAACAGATCAATAGAAATCTTGCACTGACACCTAAGCTTGGCGTACCAACCAACGGCGAGAAACCGACAGGAGCGCCAACAAGATATGTCCCACCGATAGCTCCGTATCGAGAAGTAACGAAGTTGAAACTGTTGGATGACTTTTGCAATCCTCTAGGCGGAGACTTTCAAATATTCAAAGAGACTGCCGAAGAGAGAGAGAAGAGAGTGAAAGAAGTCCAGATCGAAGCAGAGCTACGAGCAGCAAGCGATCGACGATTAAAACTCGCTGGAAGACAACAATTCTCTGATCCACTAATTGGAAGAGCTCCGCCATTGTCGAAGCGAGCTCTCGTCGAGCCGTTGATCAAAAGGCAATCCAGAGAGCGAAGGAGGTCCAAGCCCTTTTCAGAGCCTCCAACACCAACTGTATCTGAATCCACAACAACATCCGCAACAACATTAGGAACAACGTCATCCTGGCCAGCTGATGGCGACCGGCCGCACGTATGGAATTACAACTACTTGCATAAAAAGAGTGTTTGCCCTCAGACAAAGAGTAGTTCCACGGAGGACAATGACTATTCCGGCCTATCTACGATAAAGAGTGAGAGAGGCCTGGAAGATTCTGACATATCGAGCAATTCTCAAGACAACAAGGGTTCTTACCGTCCCGGTCCTGTATCGAAGCCAACTATGACAGCCGGGTCTTCGGCGATGCCGTTGAAAAAAGGACATAACCGGTCGGATTCAAAGAGATCTGGAACTTACTCATTGTTTAGCACAGAAGTTATAGATCCGACTGATACAAACATTTCTGTGCAGGGTTCAGAAGATTTTGCTACTGAGGGAGAGAAGCTGCGATCAAGAGATGAAGCTGCGAAAGCCCTTTGTGGAGAGCTCCCTCGTAAGGATAGTCCAACAACAATTCGAATTTCTAGAAAATCATCGCTTCAAGACGAAAACTTCGAAGACTCTATAGATAACAACACAGATGCATTTCGAGTACACAGTCCAAGAGACGACTTTCCTGATATCATATCGCCAGCTTCAAGTTCAACTATTAGAAAGAAGCTCGACATGGTGATCAATATAGATATTCCACAAGTATCGGAGATCATTAACACTCCAGATGGAGGACGAATTGAAAGATATGGATCATTGAATGTAAGTTTATCTATCGTTGATTAGGTGGTTACATATGAATTCCAATATATGTGGCGATGATGTTATTTGTGAGGTTGTGAAGTTATGAGGTTTGAATTGAAATTAAAAATATGCTCGGATGATGACTAATAATTGATCTTGTTTAGGTTTACAAGACAGCCCCTGCTCCAGTCAGACATGCAACTTCTCGATCACATCCTGTTGTACCACTTCATTCAAAGCATATTAATCAACCAAGTCCTCCTACGCATGCCCAAAAGACTATCATACAACGTTCGGTAAGTCAGAAAATTTGTTGATAATGAAGTTCTCATGTTATTATATTCATGTTCATATATACACCACTCATCGCTCAATATGAAACTTGAAGTGAACACTATCCAAGTGCACTCAAGTGCGAATTTCTTGTGCAAAAAAGTACCTTAAAGAGATTACATACATACCTATGTTATGTAGTAGGTACAGTAAGCGGATGATACTATTCTACCGCTTACTCGCGTTGGCTCAACTTGGCAGCTATTCACATGCCCCTTAGTTGATATGTACAATATAATATGTACAATAATAATGAACAATTCACTGACTTCATATATTTGATAAATTTTAGGAAGATAATGAGTTCCCTTTTCCTTCGCCTTTAATTGTTTCCGGAAGACAGAGAGTTGAGCAGCATTCAGAATTTGCTAGTTTCCCTATAGTCAGAAAAGAAACATCTGGATTCGAACCCCATGCAGAGGCCGACAATCTAGGAAATTGCCAAATCGCAGGTAGCATAAATAGCCTGAGAGAGCAATTCCATAATACCGAGGAGCAGGTACACTCACGGCACTCACCTCCCTTACCTGTAACTGGTCGGTTTACAGCAACCACTGACCAAAACGTCGTGGGTAAAAGCGATTTTTCACACGTGACAACTTATCACCGATCGTTTCCTCGAAGGGAGCGCAATTTGCCAGTTATCAACTCCGCCGAATCGCTGGTTTCCAAAGAGGCACAGCCGATATCCTCATTAGATCCTTTTTACCTCGAAGTTTATGCTCGACAAGACCCACAACAATCGAACGATCACATACTTAGCATTCTAAATTCGAATTTTAAAAGACCTCCCGTCTCACCCGCCGATTGGGTACCACCAAGTCGTCAGAGGCAGGAGAAGTCCCCAATTCAAACTACGATTTCTCGTGGACAGAATTACTCTACTAATATAGAGAAAACTTCGAATCAAACAGTCCAGAGTTCGCGTCCAGCTCTCACTCAAAACATTACTCCGTTTTCAAATACTGAGTCCACGAGGACTAGAATTGAAAACGTGGAAACAAAAGCTTTTGATAATTCCAACGGCTCTCCAGTATCTAAGAATTTAGATACTTCTGGACGAAGAGATTTTTCAAGACCTCAGCCACATAATTCACTCTTAGATAATAAATCCAAATTACCTGTACCTAATTTCTCACCTTTCGCACAGTCGCGTAATTCTCCGAGCCCTCTTTTCACACAAAGCAATTCAAAGACTCCGTCTCGTCTCCCATTACCATCATTCAGGTTTTCACCTAGTAGCCCTATTACTTCAACACAGCCGTCTTTTTTAGATAGTTGCCTCACAGCTTCTGGAGCCCATTCTGCCAAAATGGAACGTCTCCAAGTCAGAAATTCCGAATCTATTTCGATAAAGACCAAGGCTACTGAGGATGCCCGGCAAATGCAGGCTTCAGTTATTGAAGCTGCTAGCAGAGAAGGAAAAGATCCACCGAAATATGCCCTGCTAGAACTTATTGGTAAAGGTAGTTTTGGTCGCGTTTACAAAGGGTAAATTGACTCGGATTCCCTCTAAATTCTAACTGCTTGCTAATGCGTCCTCTAGAAAGGACATGACATCGGCTGCTATTGTGGCTGTTAAGATTATTGATATTGATGAAAGTGATACTATCAATCCAAAGAACGCCAATTCCTACAGTGAATTCTTGAAGGAAGTCAACGCTCTGAAGACATTGAGTGAAAGCAAAGCTCGAAACATCAACCATGTTATTGAGGCTTTGCCAGTTGGCCAAGCAATGTGGATGATTACGGAACATTGTGGAGGAGGAAGTGTTGCTACCCTTGTAGGAGTTATCAGTCATATCTTTAGACCTTAATACTGATTTACCGCAGATGAAACCTACAGCCCCTGATGGGTTGAACGAAAAGTGGATTATACCGATTCTTCGCGAGGTAGCTGAAGCTATTAAATGGGTTCACGAGGCTGGCATTATTCATCGGGATATCAAATGTGAGACATCAAACCTATGATTCATTTGGTGTTGAGGCTAACAATCATTAGGCGCAAATGTTTTAGTTACAGAAGAAGGCGGGGTACAGCTTTGTGATTTTGGCGTAGCTGGAACCATGGAAACCAAAGTCGACAAAAGATCCACCATCATTGGTACACCTCATTGGATGGCACCTGAGTTGTTTGATGCTACTCCTAGTTATGGCAAAGAGGTTGACATTTGGGCTTTTGGCTCTATGGTTTACGAAATCGCTACTGGACTTCCACCTAATGCTGCCAATCGGATTCCATTTGAGCGCCTTGGACCACACTTGAAACAGCATGTTCCGCGACTCGAGGGAGGAAATTATTCTGCAGATCTGCGAAGCCTTGTGGCATATTGTTTGGAGGAATTCCCGAGCGAACGTCCGGGTATTGAGGAAGTACAAAAGCACCCTTATATTTACAATACTCAGGCCAAATACCCAACATCTTCACTTTCGAATCTCGTCCGTGCATTTAAATTATGGGAGGATCTGGGAGGTAGTAGAAAGTCTCTATTCATGCTGGGTGGTGCTCAAGGACCGTCCGAATTATCCTCAACTGCATTATCAGATGATGACTGGAATTTCAGTACAACTGCTGCCTTTGAGCAAGAAGTTCGTCGTCAATCAACGGCTCAAGACGTCTATGATGTCTACGGTTCCGGTGTAGATTTTGATGTTGATTTCGCGGAACGAACCTCACGTCCTCCGCCAGCTCAAAAGGGTAGACGCCGGCCTCCACCAGAAGCATTGGCTCCGCTCAAAGCCCCTTTGGAGAAAATCTTTGATCCCAATACGCTTTCTAATTACGAGGAAAATAGTAGAAATCATTATGGTAGACCGTTCCCGCAGCCAACCTCAGATTTACCTCTGCGAGATGATTCCGCTCAGAATTCTATTCGAGATACAATGATAGACCTCGGAGGTCATGACATTGAGACCGGAATGTCTAGTTTCCCCGATTTGGATACAATCAAAGCTGGCAAACGTACAGGAGATGATACAGATGATGATTACATGACAACCTTGCCTGACTTTAGTCGACCGGCACTCAGTGATCCTGCAGATATCAATCCTAACCGTCGTACTCAAGATTGGAAATTTCCTTCAATGGCTTCACCTGCTTCTGCAGACCCAGAACTGTCGAGGTTCCCATCGACTTACGATGTTCCGCGACCTTCTATTACCCCAGGAATTGGTGGACGTCCAGCTCTGGTTCATCATCCTACTGAGCCTCTTGGCAAGCCGTTTAGTGGTATTGGTTTTCCATCTGCAGAACCTACGATGGCGCGGATGTCCGTTCGAGAGTCACTTATTGACCTAGACATGAGTTTACCTGATCCTATATCCGATTTTGTCCGACCTTCTACAGCAGAATCTGACGTAATTTCAATTTCGAGCGAACCAGGACAGGCTTTGACTTCATCCACTGTCAATCCCTTTGAACTCGAACATCATGCATCATTATTTCAACCTACCCATGAGCGTGAACCTTCTATATACGTTACTGAAGATTACACGGCTCCTCCTAGACTTCGCACTGGAAATGCTCTTAACGACTTAGCTGATATTTCAGATTTTTCGGCCTCTGATGCCGAGGGAACTCCAGGCGATGATGCCACTTCAAGAGATAATGCTTCCGACTCTGATTTTGGCCTAAGCCCACCACGCCGCACAACTCCACCGCGTCCCCGACGAGATCAAAACAGTGATCCAAACCATCATCGTTTTGACCGAAATCAAATGTACGATGCATCAGAGTTACCTAGTCTACCGACACCCCCCTCAGTTCGGGCTCTTACGGGCGAAGCAACTCACGACGAGATGGGATATGAAATGACACGAATGTTAAGCAGTCTTACCGGACAACTCGAAGCGTTCCGCTATATCTATGAATCACCTTCGCTTGCAACGCCAGAAAGCCACCGACGTCAATTTAGACAACGGGGTGATGGCACCATTCCCTCCCAGGGCTCAAGGTGATTCCAAGATCTCAGCTATGCCTTCATTCATTCCCTTTTATATCACTCACTACACACATACGCGATAGATATTAAAAGTTATTAAAATAATTTTAAGAAGAGGACATACCTCAAAAGTATCGTCGAGCTTTTATTTACATGTTTTCATTTCATTTTGTTTTGTTTTCGGCAGGCACGAAAACCTGCAGTATCTTGACTATTTTGGTCAAGGACACTCGTGTATGGTATTCATTCATCAGCGAGGCATTCATTCGTTCACTTTTTTTTGTTCATTTGGAGGGGGATTGTGTATGCATGCTGCATACCTTTTGATTTCGGTGATGATGGTATCTGAATGCATTCGTTTGGGGGATCCTTGATTTTATTTTATCTGTGTTTTTGTACTGATCACTATGAATGGATGGATGAGTGAGATTTGACGCTATATTAAAACGGAGCGGATATGAGAGAGGAGCTTTTTTTTTCTGCAGATTTTCATAATCATGATAAACGTAGACGTTTATACATGATCAATGGATGGGTGCAGGAACATACAAAAAGACAGACAGGAAAATGATATGATTTGAAATGGAAAGAATCCAAATATCAAAAGTGATGAAAAATATGTTTGGAAAGTAATTGGGTTCTTCACTTGTATCTTAGGTAGATAGCTTGAGATCAATGACAAAAGATGCAATCTTACAAATTCTTCAAGCGCAGATGTACAGTACATAAATACAGGATCATAGATTTCCGACATATGGATGCAAAGTGTTGGATTTATTCGTTTGAGATATGGTACTGTATATTGAGGTGGTATATGAGACTGATTAGTCCACCTAGGAATAAACACGAAAAGACAAAGTGTTGCTGTTTAAGATATGTAGATATATTGATATACCTCGTTTACTTCACAAACCGGAGATCTAAGACACCCCAGGCTCAACTAAATGTATACAATGCATACATTTGCCACAACGGTCCCGAATTAGATAACGCCTGCAAAGCATGATCTACTCCGCACTTGAATCCTACCATTGAAGTACCTTTTTGATGCTGTATGCAGTAGGCACCATTGCAGTGGCTTCAATCCATCAAATACTGAAGATTATATTGTCCGGTATCGCTCCTTTTTTCTTCAAAACCCCTCATCATGGAACTATGTGGTTAATAGTTATTATTAACTAAAAGCGGTATAGTTGTTCACTGTTGACGTTACTCAAATTTATGTCAAGAGTCATGATATCGAAAAAAAGAAAAAGATATCAGGACTAAATTAGAGGATGATTAATAATAATTGGTTGAGGATATTCCCTTTAGCTAATACTGATAGGGATTACTAAAACTTATTAGTTTACTCGACCGCTCTTTGTTGATTGGATGGTACCTTGTTGATCAATAACCAAGCGGGGCTGCTAAGAAAATTTTGGAACCTTATAAGGAATATAAGGGCAATCTCGAAAATCTATCCCACAAGAGTCATAAATTCTACAATTCTACAATTTCACCCCAAATCATCTACATAAACAATTCATCCCAAAAAAGAAAAAAACGACCTCAAAAGAATCATTTTCGAAGAATTCGAAGAAACAATCCTCTATTTTGATTTCCCCAACTTCATTGACAATGCTTAGAGACTTCGAACCATCTAAACTTCAGGAATAACTTCAGTCTGGAAAGTCAGAGAGGTTTTATCATTCCTTTTTTTATTTATCACCACACATTATAAGCTTATCAGAAGCTACCCAGGTAGCTTTTTTTTCCCCAATCGAAAAAAAATTCCATCTGAAATTCCTTCTTTTTTCCCCCACGAAAAAACCACTTCAACCTCAAGAATTGTTGAGATTGTTGGTTGGGAGAAGTGAAGGGGCTTAGGAGAAATATAACACATTTTTTCAAAGTTCTAATTGAAGCTTGAAGTTAACACAATGGCTCTCGCAAATCGTCTCGCGTGTAGATCAACCTCCCTCCTCCGCCAATGCAGGGTTGTACCAGCTTTACCTGCTAGAGCATTCACCACCAGAGCTCCAAGCTCTGTTATAAGAAGTCCACCTCAAGTGTGGAAAAACAGCAAATATGCCCGACTATTTTCTAGCTCTACTGTCTGCAATGATCAGACACAACCAGCTCCAAACGCGAAAGCATACTTGGATAGCGGGGTTGTGAAAGGTGCCGCCAACTCAGTCAACGTGAAGAAGGTTTTGGTCATTGGTAGTGGTGGTTTGAGTATTGGTCAAGCAGGAGAATTCGATTATTCAGGTTGGTACTCCATACATCAATTTTTGTTAAAATGAATCATTTGTTGGTGCTGCGATTTTTTTCGATAAGGCCCCAATCTATGTAACACACGATACTAATACCCCATTCCATATAGGTTCTCAAGCATTAAAGGCCTTGAAGGAAGCTGGTGTAGCTTCCGTACTCATCAACCCTAACATTGCTACAATTCAAACCGCCCACGTTCTTAGCGATGAAGTCTACTATCTTCCGGTTACTCCTGAATATGTTACATATGTTATCGAGCGTGAGAGACCAGATGGTATCTTCCTTACTTTTGGTGGTCAGACAGCACTTAATCTTGGTGTACAAATGGAGCGTATGGGTATCTTTGAGCGATATGGAGTGAAAGTTTTGGGTACTAGCATCAAGACCCTTGAGACTAGTGAGGACAGAGATCTCTTCGTTAAGGCTCTTGGGGAGATAAATATTCCAGTTGCTCAATCTATTGCCGTTGGAACCGTCGAAGAAGCTTTGGCTGCTGCTAAAGACATTGGTTACCCAATCATTGTCCGTGCTGCCTATGCTCTAGGTGGTTTGGGTTCTGGATTTGCAAACAACGAGGAGGAACTTCGAAATATGTCTGCCAGATCTCTTACTTTGTCACCTCAAATTCTGGTTGAAAAGTCATTGAAGGGATGGAAAGAACTTGAGTATGAAGTCGTCAGAGATGCGAGCAACAACTGCATTACTGTCTGCAACATGGAAAATTTCGACCCTCTCGGTATCCACACTGGTGACTCTATTGTTGTCGCACCAAGTCAAACTTTGAGCGACGAAGAGTATCACATGCTTCGTTCTGCTGCTATCAAGATTGTTCGTCACTTGGGTGTCGTTGGAGAATGTAACGTCCAATATGCTTTACAACCTGATGGGTTAGACTACAGGGTTATTGAGGTTAATGCTCGTCTTTCCCGATCATCTGCTCTGGCTTCTAAGGCTACTGGTTATCCTCTTGCGTATACTGCTGCTAAGATTGGACTTGGTCACACTCTTCCCGAGTTGCCAAACGCTGTTACCAAGACCACCACTGCAAACTTCGAACCTGCTCTTGATTACATTGTCACTAAGATTCCTCGATGGGATCTGTCAAAATTCCAACATGTCAAACGGGACATTGGTAGTGCTATGAAATCTGTTGGTGAAGTTATGGCTATTGGTAGAACATTTGAGGAATCTATCCAAAAGGCTATCCGTCAAGTTGATCCTCGATTCGTTGGTTTCCAAGGAGACAAATTTGATGATCTTGACTATGAACTCCAAAATCCTACAGATCGTCGATGGCTAGCTGTTGGACAAGCCATGCTTCACGAGAACTACACTGTCGATCGTATTCACGAACTTAGCAAGATTGATAAATGGTTCTTGTATAAGCTTCAAAACATCGTCGACTGTACTCGCGAGATGGAGGATATTGGAAGTCTCTTCGGACTTAAAAAAGAACTTCTCCAAAAAGCTAAGAAATTGGGTTTCTCTGACAAACAAATCGCTCAAGCTGTTGGCTGTACCGAGGACGAAGTCAGAGCTCGAAGAAAGAATTTTGGAATTACTCCTTTTGTGAAGAGAATCGACACTCTTGCTGCAGAGTTCCCAACAGCCACGAACTATTTGTACACCACCTACAATGCATCAACTCATGATGTCACTTTTGATGATCACGGAACTATCATCTTAGGCAGTGGAGTTTATAGAATTGGAAGCTCTGTCGAATTTGATTGGTGTGCTGTTAGTGCCACACTCGCGTTGAAGGAGTTGGGCAAGAAGACAGTAATGATTAACGTAAGTCTTTGACCTCCCCCCCTAGTTTGTTTCAGTCAAGGCACAAGTTGTGTCACTGCATTGCCGAACTTGAACCCGGACATTCGAAGTATCGTTTCCGACGACCAATTGTCGAACTTAAACTTGAGCAATGAAAGCATCGTTGCCAACGATACGTTGCCTAATTCAAGTTCGAACAATGAAAGCACCCTTTACGACATTACATTGTCAAGATCGAATGTGCAAAATGAGAACGAATTACCATTTGGTCATCTTCCAATCTCGGCAAATCGCGACTAATTCTCGCTTATTTTGCAAACTATATTTTGATATATTGCTAACATTTATCTATTGAAGTACAATCCAGAGACTATGAGTACTGATTACGACGGCGCCGATAGGCTTTACTTTGAAGAATTGAGCTATGAGCGTGTGATGGATATCTACGAGCTTGAGGCTGCTTCCGGAGTTGTTGTGTCTGTAGGTGGCCAGCTACCCCAAAACATTGCTCTCCGTCTACAAGAGTCTGGAAATGCCCGAGTCTTAGGTACAGATCCCAAAGACATCGATAAAGCCGAAGATAGACAAAAGTTCTCTGAAATTTTGGACAGCATCGGAGTTGATCAGCCAGCTTGGAGAGAACTCACTTCAGTTGCAGAGGCCGAGGCTTTTGCAGATGAAGTCAGCTACCCTGTTCTTGTCCGACCTAGTTACGTTCTTTCTGGTGCTGCCATGACTGTCATTCGTAGCAAGGATGAGCTCAAGGATAAACTTGAGGCTGCTAGCAATGTGTCACCTGACCACCCAGTCGTCATCACCAAATTCATTGAAGGAGCTCAGGAGATTGATGTCGATGCTGTCGGCTCCAACGGCAAACTCATTGTTCATGCCGTTAGTGAGCACGTTGAGCAAGCTGGAGTCCACTCAGGTGATGCTACTCTTGTTCTGCCACCAGCTTCTCTTGACCAGACTACAATGGATCGTGTTAAGGAGATTGCTGTGAAGGTTGCTAAAGCTTGGAGCATCACTGGTCCTTTCAACATGCAAATCATCAAGGCCGATGACCCAGAAGGTGGCCTACCAGCACTTAAAGTCATTGAATGTAATTTGCGTGCCTCACGTTCCTTCCCATTCGTCAGTAAGGTACTTGGCCACAACTTTATTGATATTGCTACCAAAGCTCTTGTTGGCCAAGATGTCCCCGAGCCAACCGATCTCATGGCCGTCAAGCGTAATTACGTTGCAACCAAAGTTCCCCAATTTTCATGGACTCGTCTTGCTGGTGCTGATCCATTCTTGGGTGTTGAAATGGCTAGTACCGGTGAAATTGCTGCCTTTGGAAAAGACCTCGTTGATGCTTATTGGTCATCTCTTCAATCAACCATGAACTTCCGTCTGCCAGAGCCAGGAGAAGGTCTTCTATTCGGTGGTGACGTCTCCAAAGACTCTCTTACCAAGATCGTTAACTATCTCTCGCCACTCGGTTACAAACTTTTCGCTGCTGAACCTGAAGTCAAGAAGTTCCTCGAATCTACCGCTCAGGGTGACGTCAGCGTTGAAGTTATCGAGTTCCCTAAGGAAGACAAGAGAGCTTTGAGAGAAGTCTTCAAGAAGTACGATATCCGTGGTGTCTTCAACCTTGCAAACGCTAGGGCCAAGACCGTTGTGGATGTTGACTACGTTATGCGCCGAAATGCTGTCGATTTCGGTGTTCCTCTTTTCATGGAACCAAAGGTAAGCAAATCTTCTGTATCTAACGTTCTTGACATCTTATGCTAACCAATAAATCACAGACCGCTGAACTCTTCGCCCAATGTATGAACGAGAAGCTTCCTCGCAAGGAAGGTATCCCAAGTGAAGTCCGCAGATGGTCTGATTTCATTGGCGGTAAGCCATTGTAAATAGTTTCTAATCAATATTTGATCTTATGATCTCTGGAGTTTCGAGGATCTTATGATATGTACATTGGTTGGGACTTGGATGGATCAAAATGAAAGATAGTGCATGGCATTCTTAGATGCTTTTTACTATTGTGTAGCTACTACTGGTCGGATAGGACATGTGATATCAAAAATGTTTTTTTACTTTAACTTATTTGACTTTTTGTTGTTTTGCAATTTGATGTGATGTGATGTGATTTGTATATGTGTAAGATTGAATGCATAAAGGATATAAATCAATATCTGATACCAACCAGATCTCAATATCCAACTCATTTCCAAGCTCATTTTCAATCATTACATAGGTTTCTGAGCTAATCTATTTTCTAATGCCTCTTTAGAATATGAACAATCAAACATCATGATAGTTTAGATATATTCATCTTGAATATCCATTTACAATTTTTAGATTAAAATATCTCTAGAGCCAACTCATTTCAAATACTCATATAGATACAGACATTCAAGCTCTCGGGACGTCTAACAATTCATAATCTTCTACTCTACTGTAGTTCAGATATTAAAAGGAACCAATGGGAGCTAATGGGTTCTAATGGGTTCTAGATGCTAAATCAACTCTAGATGTTCGACAAACAAGGACATTCTTATTTTTCAAGATATAAACAACATTTCAATCATTAACTCGTTCTCAAACATCGTACGTATACAGTAAGGATACTACTGCACCCCCAGCCTCACTCTGAGCCTCCTAATCGATCTTGCACATATCCGCAATCAAATGCAATTCCCACTCGTTCGTCTACGTAAACACACATCCCCCTCACCTCACCCTCGTCGTCCGTGTCATCTGCACACCATACTCTCGCATGATCGCGAAAACGTCTATCTTACCTTGTCGTCGGGCATTTTCTAATTTTCTCATAAGATTAGTATTTTCTTTGGGCATATATATATATATTCATTTGTGCTTGTATTACACACTACATTGCCGCTCTCGCCCCTCTTCGTATTTGAGACTGCTAAATATACAATCCAGTGGAAGTACAAATATCTCTTTCTTGATCTACTTTTTGTCTTTCGAGTTGGGTCAAGTTGACGAAATTGCAATCTTATATAGATTACAGATTCTACATGGTGTGTTCTCTGGTATGTGTATTTCTAGTAAGATCGATAATATTCGTAACGGAGTTTCAACGATCATTCTTGGTTGAGATGTTATATAGAGCTTGATATCTATTGCTACTAGTAGTCTGGATATTGAAAAGACTTTGACATGTTGAGTTCATTTTGGACATTTGATAGATTGTAATGTTTAACTTTTAACTTGGATTTTAAAATGATTTGAGATGTTCAATGAATGTTAATGTCTAACTTGTTTTGAGATATTGAACGGGTTTTAATGTTTAACTCAATTTCAATAATTGAATGAAGTTGAGATATTGAAATGCTTTCAGATGTTCAATGAATCTTAATGTCCAACCTGGTTTCGGACATTGAGTATATTTTAATATCTCATTTTAACTTGGACATTGAAATGATTTCAGATATTGAGCTCATCTCGAACCTTTAATGAATGTTAATGTTCAATATGTTTTAAGATATTAAATCAATTTTGATTGTTTGACTTTAGTTCGAACATTGAAAGAGCTTGAGATGTCAATAGCAAGTCGGACATTCAACAAATGATAATATCTAACTTTAATTTGGGACATTGAACTAGATTTGGATATTCAATAGAATTTGATGTTCAGTTCATTTTGAGATCTTGTATGGGTAATTGGATGTAAATTGATCGATTCATTGATATAAAATTTGATCTCCGAGTCCATTGGTGCCGGATCCGATTCGAGATCGAACTTGGAGGAGATATCATGCCATTGTGAGGGTAGGTGGTGTGTATAGTTTTACAATGCAATATTCAAAATAATAGGTATAGAAGATACTAATCAATTCACCATATGAAGAAACAGAGATGCAAATAAAGCAATAGGATCTCATCTGTGTTTTTGATTCTCCCCATGCATATTGCTGAACCGTGTGATAGCCAGCTACAGTAGCTAGCCCTAGGTTTTAATCTCCCTTCCTCTTGTTTTCTCACATCCCAGATTTTATATCATATGTACGCCATGAATGTAATGCATCAATCATATGATAGAATATCCACTCAGACCATCATCAAGAATGAACTCCTAACCCCTTCTGTTTCACCATATCATATCCATTTTCAGTATCGCCAAAAGAACCAATCAAACCACTTTCCCATCACCTAGCCTGAGATATTCTTCATCGAACGATTAGGATGATTTAAGGACCTAACACAATCAGAGGGGTATAAGCTATATCAAAAAAGAACGAAAGAAGTAAAAGAAAGACCATTGGTGATAATAAAGTATTTCCCCTTCATCTTTCATTCGAATTTAATCTAGCCTTACCCCACCAACCCTCTTAGCAAGACGCTCTGAGTATTCATCATCGTCGTCAGACGGCGATCGACGTTTTGGGGGTCGCTCACCAGTCGATTGCAAGATTGCAAGGAATGTTGCCCAGCCTGGCGTTGATTGGAGTTGATATCCATCTGCTAAATCATGTCCCGTTGCTACGCGGCTCAGAAGTGCTTCTTCTTCCTGTAGATGAAATGGGGCAGTTAGTATTGATTTTGTGATGGATAGAAGTAGATGCTATTTGAGATAGGTTGAAATAGAGTAGAGAGAAAAGAAGAAAAGAGTTACGCACTTTACTTAATATGCCTAGACTATGGATGAAGCATAGAAGGTGGAAATCGGAAACGACAAGGATACCATCACTAGACTGAGTGAATTGACCATTCCTGTCGATACCTAAAAATTTGCCAACATCTTTAATATCTTGCTCTTGACCAATGACCATACGGTTTTCAATGGTAAATGAATTCTTGGCCTTGAAAGCTGGTTTAGGATCACTAGGAAATCCGTGAGTTAGTGTTGTCAGGAGATATTCAACCGGGAACGCTGGTTTGGCATTCTCTTGAACACTCGCGCCGTATTCGTTAATCTTCCTAAAGAACACCTCAGGAATATATCGTGCACTATTGTCGGAATCATCGTCTCCTTCACTTCGCACTATCATGACAGTTGGATCAGCTGATGGCTCAACGATATCTGCTCGAACCATCTCCACCGCCGAGTTGGAAACTTGGTAAGCGGATATAGTAAGATCCCC
Source organism: Scleromitrula shiraiana (assembly GCA_028455995.1). Lineage (NCBI taxonomy): Eukaryota > Fungi > Ascomycota > Leotiomycetes > Helotiales > Sclerotiniaceae > Scleromitrula > Scleromitrula shiraiana. Next base: position 1,617,794 of record JABELC010000005.1, read on the forward strand.
AGTTTCATTGCCTGAAATCACACAGGTGACAAAATTGGATCCAAATTTGCCAGTATCGCTCCACTTCGTAGGTTTTGGGTGTTTGGCTTGTAATCGTGCTGCAAAGGCGATTTCGAGGGAGGATAAATAGTATGAATCAATATGCCTCTTGCATATGACACTACCGTTCCCTAAACCAGCGTCCAGTAGATCAGTCCAAATGACACCAACTTTCTCCATGCCACATAACCTGGCCACCTCATCTATTTCCTTCTCATTTTCCCACTCATTCAAAGTGATACCATCGAGTTCGTCGACCTGGGGAGGTTCATAGATAGCTTCTACAACAGCTTTAACTCCCAAAGGTACCTCGGTATATTCCTCATATCGACCATAAAGATAGCCTATACGTTGGGCTCCAGTAGCTCTCCAGAAATTGAGCAAGTTGTCGATGAGACTAGCCTGTGCGAATTCGACATGATCTACCATACGGAATGATTGTGGCTGTAGTGTGATTGCGCTCGGTTGGCATTTCGTACAGATACCTTCCGGCCATTGCGGATGGCCAGAGGGGCAATTCTTCTTAACCCGATAATATGGCTCGGTGAGTGGTGGCATAAATGAGCTTCCTAACTCTGGTTTGTTGGTTGCCGAATTAATCTTCCGTAGGTATGAGTGGAATGAAAGGTTCTTGATCTTCTTCTCCTTCAAATAATCCGCGTTGAATGGTTCTAAAGGCATACAGTAGTCGCACATTCCCTTTTCACCATGTCGGCACATTTTTTGATCCTTCTTCCTAGGAATCTTTCCATCCTTCTTGTCTAATCTATCATCCAAAGCAGATTGTCGCACTACCTCCCATGGATTCTTGATCTTTTCAGATGGAGATGTTATTTCCGGAGCTTCGATAGGTATTGAGTCGGGCAATACGATATTGCCATTCAGGCGGTTTGTTGAAGAAACTAGATGTGTTGGGGTGCCAGTAGATGTTTCGACATTTGAGCTACCATTTGACATGCTATCCAAGAGTTTATAAGTGAGGTATACCATATCGCCATTTCTACATAGTCCCATCAGCACAAAAACTTATAAACTTTTGGCCTTTTCCTGAATCACCTTAGACCAATCTGCGAGACTTTGACTTTAACAATTTCCACGAGGAGTTTACTATCACCACCCGTGGGCGCATTCGCGACAGTCAATGTGTTGATATCGATATTCTCAGGTAAAACTTTTATGAGCTATGAGAAGGGTCAATATTCAAAGATCCATGATAAATGATTATATCAATAGGCTGACCTTCTCACCAACTTGACCAAAGGTTTCATTTGGCTCAGTTGTGATACGGACCGTCCCATCTGGACCACGAAATCGGAGAAGCATCTTGAGCTTTCTTCTGATTGAGAATGACTGTTGGGAACAAAATTAATTTGTAGTGATGATGATGATGATGATGATGAAGTAAAAATACACAAATTTTAAGGGAGAAGTTGAAATGGCTTTGCCTAGAAATCTTCAATGTTCTTCAAGATTCTTACTGATGAAGATATTGTTACAGTGGAGGAAACCAAAGCTCCAACTAACTAACAATTGGAATCACCCACTACCAGTTTAAAGACGTCAGATCTCGGTAGCCTAGGAATTCCATCTCAAATACCGCCTACGCCGCCCACATACCGCCTTATTAATAATGCTTGCAGCTTTTGGGGGGTCTGGAGGGTGTATAATTAGATTATAGGGTGTGAGATGATAAATTTAGGTACAGATTTAGCGAATTTGTCCAGCCAAAAAATAAAAAATAAATTACTTATTAAGCTTATTTGTCCTTACCGACAGCTTGAATGAATGAACACATGTGGCAGAAGAGATGAAATAGATATAAAACTTTACAACTACTTTTAAGACAACATCGCAACAATACTTCCCCCTCCCCCTCTCCTCCCCCAATAGTGAGCACAACTAGACTTCTTTCAAACATTTGCTTGGAAGGCATTCCTACAATTATATTTCTTGTCTTAAGACTTTGGGGTTACACCTCTACAATACTGCCACCATGTTCAATTTCGACTTCGACTTCGATTGGGCTACCACCCTTCGTGGTTTGATTCTCCCATTTGCATATGTTGCCGTTCTACTTGGCTCTTTGATCACATTCTCTTCATTATCTAGAAAGAGGAAAGCAGGTTAGTAGAATTAACTTCCTATGGCTTATATGTATATTAATGAATCATAGTCAAATCCGCGAATCTTGCGCCTTGGTTCCCCCCCCATCTACAAAGAAATATCTACCTATCTTTATTACATATTGAACCAGAAGAAGGAAAGGAGAAAGCACCACAGATCCCGGAAAGTGTTATACGTGCGGCGTTGTTGAGAAGGGCAGTGGAGGACATTCACCGAATCATTAAAATCAGAACGGCAAAGCAAGCTTGCAGTACTTTATTACAAAGAGGCAGTGTAGGCGATGACTTATGGCAACGATTTTTGAGGGCAGAGAAAGAAATGGAGGAAGAATTGAGAGACGTAGTTATGGAGGTTGGTTTAATCCTAAATTAGGAATGATTTTATATTAACAACTGCTAGGCAAATGGGTTGGCACCAAACTGGGGTCAAACAATATTCCAGTCCGCAAACGAGATTGCTACGAATACTATGTTCCGAAACAAACTTGACGAGATTCAAGCGCAGACTGAAGCCGATAAAGAATGGTGGGGGAAACGACGTGCTTCAATCCAGGAAGAATTCATGAAGGAATTGGATCAAGAGGCCGAGGCGAAAGCACACAAAGTCGCATCACCAACGAAATCCACCAGTGATGAAGATGCCGTGTTAGTTGATGGCCCAACAGGCAGTGAACATGGGAGTCCCAGCAGGAAGAGAAAGGGAAAGAAATAGATGGTATCCTGCTAGTCGCACAAGCGCTGTATAATGGTATTGTTTCTGAAAGTATTGGCGTTCGGTGTCTGGGGGATCTTTCATATGTAAGATAAACTGCATTCATGGGCAATGGGGGTAGGCTTATGACTTTTAGCCCAGGCGCTGGTATTTAAAAATTAGGAAACGTTGGTGAACAATATATCATATCCTACTTCATTTCTACAGTTCTGTCAAATGTTTCGTGTTTAAATGGCGAGTCATCAGTTACCTCATTACTCCTATACTGCACTGCTTCAACCATTGAATGTGTTTGGGGATCGAGCTACTCAAGTATCGAATGTTTATTCGGTAAATATACATACAGTCATATATACTCTCGCTCCAATATCTGTATTTAAACAGACATTCAAAACAAATCAGTTCAAGAGATACTTTAGTGCACATATCTTGAATGGACAATCAAAAATTCTATTAGCTTAAGAGATTTGAATGTCTAGATTTGAAGGGACATTGGAAAACATATTGGCTTAGATTCGTGCTGGGATTTGAGAGTGCTAGGCATCTTTGCCTGCCCCCAGGGACTATCCATTTGAAATCTATTCTCAGCAAGACATCTTGTTAGCCTTTGTCTTTGATTCATTGGGATTGTCGAACACAAACACTTTGTCAAAATACTTCAAAGGCACTTACAAAGAGTCTTTGACTATGATTCCCAAAATAGACATCCACCAACAATAGCTTCAAAGACATTTTCTCTCAGACAAATTTTGGATTTCTCTCATACTACAAAGAAAGCTCCCCAACAATAAATCACATAAACTACAAGAACCTTCCAAATCCCCCCTCGATGAACCCTTTTTTTCGATCGGTATCTGGTATCTACACGATTTTCTACAATTTTCGTTTCCTTGTGTTTTTGTTTCCTTTTTCATAATATATCATATAATCTTTACGCTGCTGGCAGCTTTGCGAATAATCTTCCCTTGACTTTATCATTATTTTTAGCAGTCATAATCATATTCACATTCACACTTAAATACTAGAAATCTACCTACTTTAAATTTCGTCCGATTCATTCTATATTCTATATACATAGACACCGAATCATCTCATAAAAAAGCAAATAACGAACGAACATAAAACAATAATAATACCTCCTATCAATAAACGTTCACTACAACCATCACATCACCAAGCCCACCCAAATGTCCAACCAAAACCACACCACCAACCAAAACCACACCACCAAACAAAACATGTCCACCATAGCCCGACTCCGCAGCACCAACCCCGAGCTCGCGGCCAAAATCCAACAAATGGCACTCCCCCTCGCGCCGCTCGTGCGTCTCACAACCGGCGAAATCCACCCATCGTTCCCGCCCACCCTTCTCAATTTCTGGCTCCTCACATCAGAGGAGTTAGATAATCTGGCGCATTTTTATCATCAGAGGACCCCGTGTCAGTGGACGCAACACTATCCGTGTCCGGTGCGGTGGGATGCGTGGGGGAGTTTGGAGGAGAAGAGGAGGAGGTTGGGGAGGTTTATTGGGTTAAGGGGGTGTGAGAGTCCGGTTAGGGAAGTTAGGGATGGAGACGTGGAGATGGAGGGGGTGGAGAGTGTGGAGGAGATTGAGAGGAGGGTTAGGGAGAGCAGGCAGAGGAGGGAGGAGGAGGAGGAAATGTGGAGGAGGAAGGGGAGGTGGTATTAGATTCCTTCTTGGGAGGGTGATGATTATTATGACGATGGGATGAGACTGATGGTTTGGATGTGGTGAAAGTGTGCGTTGTGTTAAGACCAAGAAGTGGTTTTGCACATTCTTCTAATATCAAGTTCTCTTTTACATGCATTAATGTTTTCCCCATTACTATGCCCGTGCCTAAAACACCCCTATGTAAAAACCTAAATTTATAACCCTTTCCATGTCAATTTCGTCAAATGATCCGTCTTCTTCCTACTCTGTTTAATCATACCCAATAACTTCAAATCTGCCAACCCCCTATAAAACAACATCAAAGCTATCCTTTCAGTCTCATCCCCATCATCGTATTCCGGGCCCAAATTCGCAACGAAAGCCGTCCAAAGATCGAAGATATTGATCAGGGTGCCGGCCTCTAAGAATAGTTTGTATAGGATTGCAGTTGGTGGATGAGACATTGAGGCACCTTCTTGCGAGGGATCACAACATGAACAGGAGAGGTATTCATGAGGAGATGAGAGAGCACGTTCGATTGCGAAGCGCGGTTTTGGAGTAAATGCATCTTTATACGGATATTTGAGATCGTAAAGCCATACCTCGGAGAGGAACTGATCTTGTAAGTTTTCGAGAGTGACTAATTCTCGCAAGGCATCTATCAAGCGGTCAACGAGATTTGTGTATTCTTTATCGTGTTTGGTGAGAGATGATTTTTCCTGGCTTAACTGAACTTTTTGTGAGATAACTGTGGTTCGTAATGCCTTGTTGTGGATGCTATAGCTACTGCGGATGGATTTTCCTGCTTCCGAATTTGCTAGAGTGGATGCTTTTTCGAATATATCTAGAACCTCCTGATAGAATTCTGGTTCGACATCTGCCCAAGGTTCGAGATCTAGCTCAAGACTACCATTTTCTATAGCTTCCTTGATCGATTCTGTGACTTCTAGGAAATGGCTAAGAGGAGCACGCTTGATTGAGTCGATGACAGTAGGGATGACTTCCGAGTCCAATAAAGCTCCAGTAGAAGCCGCCATATAAAGGTCAATTGCCCCAGGAACTTCAGTCTTTGAATTCATTAGAATGTGCATGGCTCGGAGAGATTTTTTTATTATAGTATTCTTAATGACCACTGAGTTTGCAACTTCTTGGAGAAGGGTGTCATCATCCATGATGAGCTTTTTGGAGTGATGCAGCTCGCCTTGTTCCATGAGATTTTCAATATGTTTCTGAAAAGACGGTAAGATTCTCATCGCTTCGAAATGCTCTGGCTGTAAAAGTTTCGTTACATTAGAATCATTTTGAATATCCAGTAACACGCTCAATGGATTAGCATAGAAATGACACATATATGCATACTATAATCGTCAGCATTGTTCGGTGAATGAACATGGATATAGGAATACCTTAAGCGCTTCGATGAAGGCCTGTACACTCTGCACATGGTCATTCTGACGTTCCATAAAGCTCGACAAAAGAGCAGGGCCAAGTCTCAATGGCGCCTCTGACCCAGCAATGACTTTTTGGAATATCTTTCCGAGGATTGAACTGGTTTGCTCCACATCAAATTGAGCCCCATACAATAATCGACTTGCAGAACGAGAAAGTCTCTCTTGAAAGAGATCGACGGATGTAGCAATTCCAAACAAGAGAAGGAAAGGAATACGATCGAGCCAGGAGCTGTAATCCAAAGTCAGATAAATTGAAAGAAGCATTCATAACAATCAACTTACTTGAATAATGATATCACTTCTGAGAGAAGGCTAGAATCGAAGGCTTCACTGTCTTGAAATGATATAATCACTCTTTGGCACCCATGGGCTTTTACATAACCATGCACGATCTCCAAATCATAATTTAGGAATTTACGACCCTTAATTGTCAGCATTTGATAGTATATAAAGCCGTTGAACTCACGTCTTGTTGCAGGAAATTGCCGTCCTCGTCTTCATCATTCAATTTTTGGTTTGTGGCATCTCGAATAAGCTTTTTAAGTAGCATCTTCAGATTTGAAGCTTCCCCAGATCTTAGAGTTACAACTGGACCATTGACTTCATTGGAGAGCCTCGATGATAATTGGTCAAACAATAAGCCTTGAGAGGCAATATTTGGTCCCGTTACAATGAAGCAAGCTGGTACTTTATCTGTACTCCTTCTACGTTGTCAATATAAACGAATACTGTAGGATAAAACGGTTGCACCCACTCTTCATCTTGCACGAATGAAGTAACCTCTGATAAAGTTCCTTCATTTGCCTCATTCAGTATTAACTATGAACCAAAATGTCAGAACATATCTACATTGTAATATTTGCAGTAGATTTACCTCAATATTTGTTTCCGTGTTCGCCCAATACTTTTTGAAAAGGACTAATCGTAACTTGGAAAGTTCTGACGACTCTTTCTCGTTCAGTAACGGCGTCAGTTGAAAAACTTGGGTATTCTCGCCGATTTCATTGACTTGCGTTGATGTTCTTCCTACCTTTCTCCGCTTCTTTGGACGTTCAAGCAGTAGATCATCCTGAGATTTGGTGGGCGCAAATATATAGGCAGCCTATTATCAACTTAATTTGGTACGTACCAGACAAAAAGTTACAAAAGAAAATATTACCTGATGATCATCGAATCCAGCATAACTGGCAGCATCTTCATTTACAGACATGTTTGTAATTGATGGAGGAGATAGACCAACGCGGTGTGAATTAAAGTGTCGTGACGCGACCTTGAAGCGAAGTCATGCTGGATAAGTTTTTAAAAAAAGTTTCCCGATAACAGAACCATAAATTCCCCCCCTTCTCAAAGTCTGCAACATCAACACTTATGCCGCCTCCACATAATATATTAACTTCTGGAATTCGGGGATTTGTTTGTCAGTCATGCCGAACAAAATTACAGCTACCGCCACGAGCTCCATGGCTTTCTCGAAGCGTTACAAGTCACAGCAGCCCATCGAAATCAAACGATAAAAATCAGAGACGATTGCCACCGAATGTTCAAGCAGATACACGGCAATTACAAGATGAAGAACCTGTCATTAGATGGTTTGACCAAACGCCAGATGGTGTACGCACAGAAGCAAAGGAAGACCCCGAGGAAAAAGATCTTCTCGAGAGTCTTAATCATGCGGTTCAGGAGTTGAAAGCGGATGTTGGCGATGCAGCGGACGACATCAACGCCAATGAATTGGATGGTGAATTGGATGGTGAATTGGATGGTGAATTGGATGGTGAACTGGATGGTGAACCAGATTTGGAGACTGAATTCGGAAGTCCCTTGGATGCAAAAATAAAACGCCTAGAAGCGGATGTACAAACTCTGGAAAGCCTCACGAATAAACCTGGCCCAATATCTGATGAAGATCGACAAAGAATTCGGGACTTTTTCTTCAAGTCTAATGTAGAAGGTATGTTTTCATTCAGTGATATAGATATAAATTCTCACTCTAGCAGCTCTACCAGATACTTCACGAGAACCACTTCAGATATCGACTTCTTCAACTACCCCTCAGCCTCTATCTTCTCGAGTTAACGATAAGGACTTCTTTTTTATACGCCCAGCGCAATACTCCCCCTTGAGTCGTTCTCACATATTTAACTTGAACAAGGCTTTAGAGCGTGCGAAAAGTGACCTTGATCACAAAAACTTTAGACTGAATGAGCGTAGGCTACAAGCAATTTGGAAATACTATGTCTTGTGTCGGAAAGACCTCTTGTCTAATCCTAGTGGGGTTCCTCCTGCAACCTGGGGCATTCTGTGGAATTATGTTGTAAATCCAGATCCTCTCAACCTCGATAGAATGGCCCATGCAATGCGCCTTGGGTCAGATATGGAGAAAGCGGGGTTATATCTACAAGGGCCGCAATTGCTTATCTACATTGAAGCTCTCTTTATTGAAGGAAACCAGGAGGGCGCCATTCGACTGTGGAGAAACGCAGGAGCCGAATTTTTAGGAAATGATGAATATCTGGAGCTTGGTGCTCGAATGTTTGCTGAAAATGGCAATATTGAAGAAGCTCACAAAGTTGCATTAATGCTTGTTGATAAGTCGAAAGACCCTATAAGTGCCAGAATATTCATTCCAATCTTACAAGGTTGTTTAGCTGTAGGTCCCCAGACAGCTTCACGAGCTTGGGATTATTACATTGAGTTACGTACCCGCATGATTTCTCGCATGGAAATGAACGATTACGATGCAGTCATTTCACTATTCCTTAAAGCGGGAAGGTTTAAAGACGCACTGGCGGTTTTCAAAGATATGATGCTCACGAACGATTCATCTATTTCGCACTATGATTCTTTAGTATCTCACACCCCCCAACGACTGCCGTCAATATTCAACAACAAATTTTTCTTCGGAAAATGGATCAAAAAAGCGATTGGAGATGGTGATCTCGAATCAGCCAACAGGGTTCTAAACCTGATGCGCGACCGTGGAATTTGTCCTTATCCTAAATATATGAATGGACTCATTGGTGCATGGTTTAGATCAGGCACTTCTCAGAATCGGCAATTAGCAGAAGACATGGCATGGTCTATGATTGCTGCAAGGCTAGAGGTTGTGGAGGCCCGTGAAGCACATAAGTCGTCGAGTCTAAAAAGTCCAGTGAGAGCTAAAAAGACTCCAAATAAGCTTGACTATAAATCTCTAAAGCTAAACCCATCAGCAACCATTGAAACATTCACAATTCTTATGAAGTATTATACCCAGAGAAAGGATGACGAGAAAATGATCGACCTCTATTCTACCCTGGAGAAAGCGAATATTCTACCTAACACAGCCTTTTTAAACCAATTGATATCCGCCGAAACACCAAAAAGTTTACGTTCATTAAGATCGACTTATCTCAAACTTACAAGTGTTGGAGTTAAACCAGACCTTGAAACATTCGGTATCCTCTGGCTCCGGTTCAAGCAGCGGCAGACTCGAGGTATGGGTCCATCTTCGTACTACTTTACTTGTAGGGCGCTGTTCGCGGAAATGATAAGATGGGAACAAGTTTTGTCTAAAGAAATTGGAGAGGATGGCCTACCAGACGATATCTATAATCTAATCATCCTAAGCTTTGGGCTTGCCGATGATCAAGTAGGAACTGCAGTCGCTTTACGTGCCCTACAGCGTGTTTTTGGAACATATCCCACGGAACGTACAGCTAGCAGTATAATTTTACAACTGACTGGTGTTGGTTCTAATACGAACGCCAGAATCAGAAGACTAAATATGAGCAGAACAACAAAAGAAAGAGTCGGATTAGTGCAGAAGATTCTTGAGAGACTCAAGGAGCAAAGAATTGAGGCCCTAGAGAAGATGGGAATTGTCTACGATCTCATGTCAGATGAAGCTAAGTCAGAAGAATCTTTGATGTTGCTGTCAGATTTGCTACACATTGTAGCGCGTAAGCGGGCTGTTGGTGATGCAGGTGAGGCTGATCCCGATACTACTGAATTGGCTAAAGCAGCTGCGAGGGAGATGGGCGTCCCTGACTGTTCTCCATGGACTGTGTACAATACTGTCGACCGATCTTCTCTGGATATTTAGACTAGAATAGTACTTACATGACATATGGAAAATATAAATAACAATCTCAAAGCAAACTAACATATCGGGTATCATAATTTTAAACGCCTTTTCGTGTAAATAAACACCCTCAATCGTGGTCTTCCTCTGCAATACCGGGACAACCCTCCATGTCGCTGTTTGGGTATGTGTATTTGCAGAAGAAGCAATAGTTGTACTCTTTCCTTAGATGTTCAACCAACTTCTGCAATCTCTCAGCTGAATCCAGCTCATTGAAAGCATCCAGCTCGGGGTCTTCCTCTTCTAGATCATCCACGAAGGCATGTTGTATCTTATCTTTCCCTAGCGCTCTCTTATCATCTTCGCCTTCATCCGCATCATCGTATGTCGGCAATCGTGACAGGCTCTGCTGCAGATCATATCTCATCCTCCGATCCCTTTCCTTTTCTTCCCGTTTCCTAATCAGACCTCTCCATAAAACATTAATCTGCGTCAACGGTTTTGTCGAAATCTTACGCTCCTCCCCTCCAATCGTAGAAGTCACACTTTCTTCCTCCTTCGCTCCATTCATCCTTTCCGCAACTCTCATAGCAGCACCCACCATTCCTTCCAACCTCACCTCCTCCCTCTCCCTCCTAACCCTCTCCCTATATTCCCCCTCCTCAGCCTTAACCCTCTTCCCCTCCCTCTCCACTTCCGCCCTAAACTTCCTCTTCTTCTCCTCATCCAACCCTATCCCCCCTTTCCCCTCCTTTACATTAACCACCAACGGCTCCAACCTCGCATCTTCATTGCCCTCCCTCCCCAATGCCACCCCAGGTTTAAACCCCATCATCGCCATCATCTTAAGCCCTTTACTCTTCGCCGCCGTTTCCGGATCCGCAAGCATTGATGTCGATAATGCGGTTTCTCGTGCGGCGGCCTCTTCGGCTGCGAGCTCGGCTTTGGATTTTACTCGGCCTCGTGCTTCGGATTCGCGTTGTATGCGCTGACGTCGTTGTGTGTAGGTTTCTTTTTGTTTAGGTTGCGTCGGCTCGGCGATTATCATGTTCATGTAATCCTCTTCTTCCTCCTCCTCCTCCTCCTCCTCATTTTCATTCACCTTGACTTCTGGTGTTTTCGCATATCTTGAACCTATATTTGAATGAGACATAATTGATATTTTAGGTCGTTCTAAGCATCGAAAGGCGATGAGTATTGTGATATTTAAGGGTCGCGACAACAGATAATTAGCGGGGCTAGACTTTCGGTAGGCCTTTACAACAGTAAATATTACTAACTAATCCATTTTCCAATGTCTAGGTATCTAAAAGATGATTATACCTGTCTATAATATAGATATTATAATATTAAGAGCACCTACAGGTTTATCTTAATAGTTCATCAGCAGCATCTATTTTACTTAATCTCCAACCCTCGAACCAAGCAGAAAGAAAAGCTAATAGTGGATTGATTAACTCAAATACAATGTACGATGTGATCCATTTTTGAATGTCTATTCGAAATATAAACATTTAAATGTATTTTGAACAAATATCATTTTAGTATCTGTATTGAATGTAGATATTTAAATGTATTTTGGACGAAATCAACTTTAATGTTTATATGGGATTAGGACATCTAGACTTGATATACTTATTAGTGATATAGTCGTTGGATGCGAATATTCAGAACTATGAAAGCTTGGTAACAGATGAAATCATGAAACAAAACCTCTAATACCGCTCGTATGTATGTAAATCTTCCTCCCCTCTCCCAATTAAACGAATAAGATACTCCAGCTACGTAGATAGGGGTCAAAAAATGGAGGGGGCGAAAAAGAATCAATGTACGGAGTAAATGTATGTATAAATACTTATTTGATCAGGATTTCAATAGCTCAATCAGGTAGCACCAGCCAGTATCACTCTCAGGAAGATTTAATCAATGGTATTGTGCGTGATCTTTTCAACGTCAATTATATCATTGATACTACATACTGTTTAGGTAGGCAGTTCATACATTGCAATTGTATGATTCCTCTTCTAACCTTTTATTTTAGCATTGCAATCATTAGTAAGATTAACGGGCTCGTGAAGGTTGTGCTCGAAATCTTATTCTTTCATTTCCATCAATCATTTCTATCTTATGTCTTGTCTAGTCTGACAGCGGCGTTTCTTTCAATGAATGCCAAATCTACTTTGTGACCTAATAACTCCCGAATATTGTTCACCTAGAGAATTTGTTAGCGTCTAGAAAAGCCATTGTGTTGAAAAGAATCTTACCTTATATTTAATCATAGTTGGACGTTCCAAACTCAAACCCCATCCAAATACACGCATATCCTTGGGCAAGCCCAAAGATTCTAACATCTCCGGTCTGAACATACCACTATTTCCAATCTCAACCAATTTGTTCAAGCCTTTGTGGAAACTGAAGATTTCCATACTTGGCTCAGTGTATGGATTGTAAGCCGGTTTGAACCGTAAATCTTCCAGACCCATTTTCTTGAAGAAAACTTCCATAAATTCCATCAGGCCACCAAGAGACAGCCCGTAATCTGCAATGACACCCTCTACTTGATGAAACTCAGCCAAATGTGTTGCATCAACTGTCTCGTTACGGAAGACACGATCGATAGAGAAATATCTCGCTGGAGGTGGTCTTCCATCGGGGCCCTTTTGTGAAGCTAATTTGTGTAGCATTGCTGTAGAAATTGCAGTAGTATGTGTTCTGAGGACTAGCCTCAACGACTCATCTTCTGCCCAGGGATATCTATAACCAATTGAGCCATACTTCCCAACCTCGTGAACGTCCTTTACATTCTTCAACAATTCGTCGTAGTCAGCTTTATCGTCGTCTGATTCGGCGCGTGGCTTATCTGCGGTTTTAGGATCCGAAATATAGAAGGTATCTTGCAAATCTCGAGCCGGATGTTGTTGTGGGACGAAAAGAGCATCGAAGTTCCAGAATCCAGTTTCAACGAAACGATTGGTAGGCATTTCCTCAAATCCCATTTCAAAGAAAATTTGGCGGAATTCATGTCTAACTTTATTCAAAGGATGTAATGCTCCAGCGTTTTGGTCTGCTCCCAAGGCCTTGAAATTGTATGGTTTGAAAGCTGCAGTTTTCCATGCACCCCTAAATGTGTAAGTATTTCCGGGCGTAAATTAGGAATTTTGTACAACGTACGATGCAAGCATATCTGCTGTCAAATCTGTTTCTTCCTTTACTATCTCCAAAGCAAATTTCGGTCCCTTTGAAATTTCGAAGCTGATAACCTTCTGCATTTTAACCAATTTACGCTTCTTGAGCTCCGTTATCACTTTGGGGTCTGGATGTGTGCGCGTATCTTTAATGGTTTGTAATTGTTCCCGAGTTGTGTCTTGAACAGAATCGGTCTATACAAGTTAGATTTGTTCTTCAAGACATGGCGAGATAACTTACAGATGCTACTAGTTTGCCATCTTTTCCTTTTGAAATCCACTTTGACTTGAAAGCCTTGCCTTGCCCAACTTTAACAACATTCTTGTCTCCCACAGCAGCCTCTAGTTCCGAAACTGTGAGCCCATCCATTGCCTTGCGCAAAGCTTCAAAAACACGAGCCTCATGACTACCATTGGCAGCAATTTCTTCAGCTTCGGCCTCTAATATAGCTTCTTCTCGGTCTATCGTCTTGTATGTAATCATCAACCTTGAGCCCAACCTGTCCAAAGCACCCTTGATATCTGCAGACTTTTGTGACGGAAATGCGTCTGTGGAAAGGATGTGATCCTGTTTCGATAGTGCAATTAAAATCTCAGAAGGCAAATCGCCATGCTGCCCGGCTTCTGCTGTCGCCATTTTGTGCACTTCTTCAAGGAATCACAGGTTTGTTGTTACAGTAATTATTTAGAGGGGTGACTCAGTTTCTATATTTTTGATGTGCGACTCATCCAGGTGTGAAGTTGCCATATGTTTAAGGCATTTAGAGGGGTAAATCTTTTAAGTACACTCGACAAATTTATAAATCCACTTTCACAATTGCACATAGACATTCAAAATAAAATTGGCTTGAAAATATTTGAATGTCTATATTTAAAACAGAAATTTTAAATATGTTTGTTTATAATATATTTGAACATTTACTTTTTGAATGCACATTAGAAAATTGATTGGCTTGCAGTGGATAATCTTTATTGTTCCTCTATTTTTAGCTTGTAGGATCTAGATAATGACTCTTCCTGGCTCTAGAAATTTAGATGGAAGTATTTCAACCAAGCTAACACCTGTCTATTCTAAGCCTAACTCATCAGTTCTTATTTGGCCGAAGTTGCCGTCCAGAGTAGACCACAATCCCCAGTTGCTCGAGAGATCTGGAATATTTATGCCCTTAGTCCCATCTTCTTGTAAATTCAGGCCTAGTAGGGATTCAAAATCATTCAGAGTTTGATGACCATCTGAGAGAGCCAATTCACCATCCTCCAATTTCTCCAAAACTGCTTCTTTAGTGGCGATGCTGCTTGACTCCGCAGCGAATGCCCAGGCTCGGGCCCGGGCATGAGAATTGGGCTTATCAGACTTGGAAATTCCTTCTTCAAAAGATATAGACTCCGCTAGTCCCTTGTGTTGAGGTTCGATGGCTACCATAGGATAAGATGGTAACAGATGACTTTCATCGGCGAGCTTATTCATATCTTGACCAGCTTCTTTGCTTCGTTTTGCGAGACTGCTATTGAGATGTGATCTTTGTTGAATGGTAGATCTTTGTTCGCCGAGGATGGAGACCAGATCTTCCAGATAGGGATACGTGGAGAAGCTTGCTGTCTTGGATTCACGGGGATCATCAGTGTTCAGTGCTCCAGTAGGCTCTTCCGGTAGATCTACCGTGATAGAAAGAGGGAGTTCATCTGTCGCCCCCGCAATCAATTTTTTCCTCACTTCGATGTATTGCTTGTATATTCTCTTTATCGATGCAAGCTGAGAATCGATGTATTCCCTCCCTCTGTTTTCGGGTACGCTTGCCACTTTTCCTTCTGAGGCTGCCGGAGAATCGCCTGCCCTGCCCAATTCCATTTCGATCCAATTAATCAATTCGTTACGGGTTGTCTCCAAAGCTTGTTGTCGATTTCCTAACTCTTGTTGGGAATGGATTGTAGTAGAGCTGGCCCTGACTTTGACTAACAGCTTCTGCTCTTTTTTAAGAAGTAGTTTAGCTCGGAGAACCGATTTCTCTAATTTATCAACAAGAGTTTTCATATCTATTTTTCCGGCATCATAATGGACTTCAAATGGTGCTACAACTTGAGGTGGAACTGGAGGTAATGATCCCACATCATTCATCATCTCCACTTTCTTTAAATCGAGGTGATCATCAAGGGCAGCGGGTTTCTGCGCTAGTTGATCGACAAGAGTCTGAATGATACTGAAACTTTCATGTCTTCGCCGTTGCTTCTCTAGATCTAAGAAAGTGGTCAAAGAGGCATCTGCACTCGGTTTTGCATCAAACGATACTCGGGGTTTTCCTGGAGAGTTGTGGTCTTGCTGGACGCAGATTGCTGCAAAGTCTCGTTGGGCTTTTAAATTGGCTCTAAGACAGCGTAGATACTCATATCGGATACTCCCAAAGCCAGAACCTTCTTTAACTTCCGAACCAGGCTCTAGTAGAGGCAAATTTGTGGATCCCAAGATGTTATCTCTCGAATTTATATGAGAATTTAGGTGAGCAGTCAGGACATGTCTAATTTGTAGAGTATCCTGTCTCTGCCTGATATAAGGTTCCAAATCTCTATGAAGCTCTTTGATACCTTTGGGAAGAACATTATTCGAGTCCATTTGTCTTCTCTTCATTCAAATTTGATTTATATGGTGAGACTATCAAAACAAAGTAAAGTAGATAGATAGATAGGTATAATAGATGAGTGGACTTCCCACCAAGTGCATATTTGAAGGTTGAGGCGGATAAAATCATACTCCAGTTCCGTTAGCTTGTTTTTGGCTGTTGTAGCTTACTAAAGCGCTAAACCTTAAATTTGTGAATTTTAGATAGAATCTCTCTAGGCGGAATAGCCATATTCATGTTCATATCAATCTATTCCAAGGTTCAATATTTGTAGCCTTGTTACCTTTTATCCCTTTTATCCCTTTTTTTCCAAAAAGTTCTATGTACTAGATATAATTCCGTAATTCATGTGTTTAAGACGGTCACTTCAGATGACCTGAAACTTCACTTTCGACCATCCTTTTTACAATACTTCTTCTTTTCTAGATTCGCCATATAGGTACCTATATTTTATCGAGGTGTAAACACAGCAACTCTACAAGATGACAGACCAACAGCGCGATGTATCGCAATACAAGTACTCGGCAATGTCCAACCTGGTCCTCCAGGCGGATCGTCGATTTGTTACACGGCGCAATGATGAAGTGACGGGAGATCCAGAATCACTTGCGGGGCATATCAGTATTCGGGATATGGGTTCAAGAAATGCTCGCGACGACGCGCCGAAGCAGAAAAAAAAAGCATCAGGTCTTCCAGATATCGAGAGAGGCAGCTATCGTGAAGGAGAGGATGTATTGGAACGCGAGCAACGGAAGCGTAAACGTGGAGAGCCAGCGCAGCTTCGAGGAACTGGAATATTATCGGCGGCCGATGCTTTAGTCGAAGGCATTCGATACAGACCTAGGACTTCAGCGACTCGGGCAACATACGATCTTATTCTGACTACAGTTGCTAATAATCTTGGAGATGTACCACATGAAGTTGTTCGAAGCGCTGCCGATGCCGTGCTGGAATATCTCAAGGATGATGATATGAAAGACTTCGACAAAAAGAAGGAAATCGACGACTTACTCGGGGCAAGCATGAATCCAAAGCAATTTAATGAGCTTGTGAACTTGGGAAAGAAGATCACCGATTATGATGCTCAGGACGAAGATGAAGATATGGCAGACGGTGATAGCGGAGAAGACGGCGCAGAGATTGATGATCGCCAGGGAGTGGCTGTGGTGTTTGATGATAACTCTGATGAAGAGGGTGCAGAAATGCTTGACGAAATCCGTGACGAATCGTCTGAGGATGAGGAAGATGGGCAGGATCGTCCTGGAGATGAAGAAGTTGCTTTGGCTGGTGGCGCTGGAGCGGATAGAGATGCCGAATCTCAGGAACTGACCGAAGAAGAGGCATTAATTATAGACTCCGGTTCTGCACAAAATACTGATGGCGCTAAAGCAAAAAAGGATTTTATCCCTGCTCGCGAAATTGATGCATATTGGCTTCAAAGACAAATTGGCTCAGTATATTCAGATGCACATATCCAGCAACTCAAAACCCAGGAAGCACTGCATACACTCTCCGGTGCACCTGAAGAGGAGGGAGGGGATGAGAAGCCTTTGAGAGAAATTGAAAACGACCTCGCCGAACTTTTTGACTACGAACATCATGAACTTGTTCATAAACTCATCTCAAATCGAGACAAGATTGTTTGGCTAACTCGGTTGGCACGAGCTGAAGATGCGGAAGCTCGCGGAGTCATCGAGCGCGAGATTGCCTCGGAAGGACTTCGCTGGATACTAGACGAACTACGTGGCGGCGCACCTATTGGAGATGGGCCGAGAAAGCAAAAAATGGAGATCAAGATGGACATTGATGTTCCGGCGGAGTATATTAATGGAGGTACAAAAGAACAGAAAGATGGAGATGCCTTGGTGGGAGGGTTACAGCCTCGAAAACTTATCAATCTTGAAAATCTTGTTTTTGACCAAGGTAATCATTTGATGACGAATCCCAAGGTCAGATTACCAGAAGGGTCTACCAAACGAACTTTTAAGGGGTATGAAGAAATACACGTACCGGCCCCTAAAAAGCGAAATGAGCCCTCGGATCGCGACATTCCTATCACAGAGATGCCAGAATGGGCACGGGTTCCATTTTCTTCCTCTGGAAAACTGAATAAGATCCAATCACAATGCTTTCCGCAGGCCTTTGAAGATGATGGCAATATGCTGATCTGTGCTCCCACCGGTAGTGGAAAGACGAATGTTGGTATGTTGACTATATTACGAGAAATTGGGAAAAATCGCAATCCAGAGACAGGAGAAATCAATTTGGATGCCTTCAAGATTGTCTATATCGCCCCTTTGAAAGCTCTCGTGCAAGAGCAAGTTGGCAATTTCGGCGCAAGATTAAAGCCCTATGGCATTCAAGTATCTGAACTGACGGGAGATCGACAACTCACAAAGCAGCAGATTGCTGATACTCAAATTATTGTTACAACCCCTGAGAAATGGGATGTGATTACCAGAAAAGCTACTGACCTGAGTTATACCAATTTGGTACGTCTGATCATCATTGATGAGATCCATCTCTTGCACGATGACCGTGGACCTGTTCTAGAAAGTATTGTCAGTCGAACAATTCGGAAGGTTGAACAGACGGGAGACCCTCTACGCCTTATTGGTCTTTCTGCAACGCTACCTAATTACCGCGATGTTGCAAGCTTCTTGCGTGTCGATCCCACCAAAGGCATGTTCCATTTCGATGGGTCATTCCGCCCATGCCCACTTCGACAAGAATTTATTGGTATAACTGAAAAGAAGGCCATCAAGCAATTGAAGACCATGAATGACGTTACCTATACTAAGGTTCTTGAGCACGTAGGTACTAATCGGCAGCAAATGATTATATTCGTACACTCTCGTAAAGAGACTGCAAAAACTGCCCGATATATACGAGACAAAGCTTTGGAAATGGAGACAATCGGACAGATTCTAAGAAGTGAAGCAGAAAACCGAGAAGCTCTCAATTCTGAAGCTGAAGCTGTTAGCGATCGAGAGCTTAAAGATCTACTCCCATATGGTTTCGGCATACATCACGCTGGAATGAGTAGACCTGATCGAACATCTGTAGAGGATCTTTTCCATGATGGTCTGATTCAAGTCCTTGTATGCACTGCTACATTGGCGTGGGGTGTCAATCTACCGGCGCATACTGTTATTATCAAAGGAACCCAAGTTTATTCACCCGAAAAAGGTAGCTGGGTAGAGCTGAGTCCTCAGGATGTACTTCAGATGCTTGGCCGTGCTGGTCGCCCACAATATGATACATATGGAGAAGGTATCATTATCACCACTCAGACTGAAATGCAATACTATCTATCGCTGCTCAATCAACAACTACCTATTGAAAGTCAATTTGTCAGTAAATTGGTCGATAATCTGAACGCCGAAGTCGTCCTTGGCAATGTTCGTAGTCGAGATGAGGGTGTTGAGTGGCTTGGCTACACATATCTGTTCGTTCGAATGCTGCGATCCCCAGGTTTGTATAGTGTTGGCGCCGACTATGAAGATGATGGTGCGCTCGAACAGAAACGTGTCGATTTGATTCATTCCGCAGCTGTAGTGTTGGAGAAATCTAATCTTGTCAAATATGACAAAAAGACAGGGAAGTTACAAGCCACAGAACTTGGAAGAATCGCCTCTCATTATTACATTACACACAGCTCTATGTTGACCTACAACCATCACATCCAACCCTCTATAACCCCTATCGAGCTTTTCCGTGTATTTGCTCTGAGTGACGAATTCAAGTATATTCCAGTCCGTCAAGACGAGAA
Organism: Scleromitrula shiraiana; assembly: GCA_028455995.1. NCBI lineage: Eukaryota > Fungi > Ascomycota > Leotiomycetes > Helotiales > Sclerotiniaceae > Scleromitrula > Scleromitrula shiraiana. Next base: position 1,637,427 of record JABELC010000005.1, read on the forward strand.
GTTGGAGCTGGCTAAGCTCCTTGGACGCGTGCCTATTCCTGTCAAAGAGAGTATCGAGGAGCCCCATGCCAAGATTAACGTGTTATTACAAGCTTTCATCTCGAGACTAAAGCTAGAAGGTCTTGCATTAATGGCAGATCTTGTATATGTTACTCAGTCGGCTGGACGAATCTTACGTGCAATCTTTGAAATTACTCTCAAAAAAGGATGGTCTTCGGTAGCGAAGACAGCTTTAGAGCTCTGCAAAATGGCCGAGAAGCGTATGTGGCCAACTATGTCACCACTTAGGCAATTTCCAGGATGCCCCAGGGATATCATTCAGAAAGCCGAAAGAATTGATGTTTCTTGGTCTAATTATTTTGACCTGGACCCACCGCGTATGGGTGAGCTTTTAGGTCTTCCAAAAGCTGGTAGAACAGTTTGTAGTCTTGTATCGAAATTCCCACGCGTAGAAGTTCAAGCGCAAGTTCAGCCTATGACAAGATCAATGCTCAGAGTGGAATTGACCATCACGCCTAATTTTGAGTGGGACGATCAGATTCATGGAAATGCAGAGAGCTTTTGGATTATAGCCGAAGACTGTGATGGGGAAGACATCCTTTTCCACGACCAATTTATTCTCCGCAAGGATTTTGCACAAGCGGAGAATAACGAACATATTGTTGAATTCACAGTACCTATCACAGAACCCATGCCACCCAATTACTTCGTCACTGTCGTTTCTGACAGATGGATGCACTCCGAAACGAAGTTAGCAGTTTCCTTTCAAAAACTGATTTTGCCCGAAAAGTTCCCACCCCATACTCCTCTATTGGATCTTCAACCACTACCTGTCGCAGCATTAAAAACCGACGACTTGAGGTCACTTTATCCTGAATGGGAACGTTTCAATAAGATTCAAACACAGACGTTCAAGTCTCTCTACGACACAGACGACAACGTATTCATTGGAGCGCCTACGGGAAGTGGAAAGACTGTTTGTGCAGAGTTTGCATTGCTTCACCATTGGTCAAAGGGCGATGCTGGGCGTGCAGTCTATATTGCACCTTTCCAAGAACTTGTCAATCTTCGTTTCCAAGACTGGCAAAAACGATTTGCATCGCTTCGTGGAGGCAAAGAAATTGTGAAGTTAACTGGGGAAACAACTGCGGATCTCAAGCTCTTGGAAAGAGGTGATCTTATCCTTGCTACGCCTTCACAATGGGATGTGCTGTCACGACAATGGCAGCGTCGTAAGAACGTTCAGAATGTACAGCTTTTTATAGCCGATGAGCTGCACATGCTTGGCGGACAGGCTGGATTCGTTTACGAGATCGTTGTTTCTCGCATGCATTACATTAGGTCACAAACCGAGTTGCCCTTGCGGATTGTCGGTCTGAGCGTTTCTCTTTCCAATGCTCGTGACATCGGAGAGTGGATAGATGCAAAGAAACACAACATTTACAACTTCAGTCCACATGTTCGATCGGTCCCTCTTGAGCTTCACATTCAGTCTTTTACAATTCCACATTTTCCATCACTAATGCTTGCTATGGCGAAACCAACATATTTCTCCATCCTTCAAATGTCGCCAGATAAACCTGCTCTGATATTCGTTCCCAGTAGGAAACAAGCTCGTGCTACAACACGCGATCTGCTTCTGGCATGTGTAGCAAGCGATGATGAAGACCGTTTCTTACATGCTGATGTGGAAGAGATGAAGCCATTACTGGATCGCATTCAAGAGGAAGCACTTGCAGAGTCCCTCTCGCACGGTATAGGCTATTACCATGAAGCGCTCAGCACAAGTGATAAGCGTATTGTTAAGCATCTATTCGATAATGGTGCTATACAAGTCATGGTTGCATCTCGAGATGTCTGCTGGGAACTTGATTGCAAAGCACATTTGGTTATAGTAATGGGTACTCAATTTTATGAAGGCAGGGAGCACCGCTATGTTGATTACCCTCTGAGCGAGATTCTGCAGATGTTCGGCAAAGCCACGCGACCTTTGGAGGACAAAATTAGTCGGGGTGTTTTAATGGTGCCTGCTGTCAAGAGAGAGTACTACAAAAAATTCTTAAACGAGGCTCTTCCAATTGAAAGCCACCTCCAAGTGTATCTTCATGATGCTTTTGTTTCAGAGATCAGCACAAAGATGATTGAATCGGCAAATGATGCCATCAATTGGACTACTTTCACCTACTTTTACCGAAGATTATTAGCAAACCCAAGTTACTATAGTCTTGCAGATACATCTCACGAAGGTCTAAGTGCTCACTTGTCAGAGCTGGTAGAGACAACATTGAAGGACTTAGCCGAGTTCAAGATCATCGATCTTGACGAAGAGGATGATTCCGTAACCCCACTGAATGCAGCCATGATAGCTGCCTATTACAATATCTCGTACATTACCATGCAGACCTTCCTCCTATCATTGACAGGAAAAACCAAACTCAAAGGTATATTGGAGATCGTCACCTCGGCAACCGAATTCGAGTCCATTCAAATCAGAAGACACGAAGATAGCTTATTACGTAGGGTTTATGATAGACTTCCTGTCAAAATGGCGCAACCAAGTTTTGATTCTCCGCACTTCAAGGCATTCGTGCTCCTTCAGGCTCATTTCTCAAGAATGCAATTACCGATTGACTTGGCCAAAGATCAGGAAATAATTTTAACCAAAGTTTTGGGTCTTTTGAGTGCTACTGTTGATGTCCTTTCGTCCGATGGGCATATCAATGCCATGAATGCTATGGAAATGTCTCAGATGGTTGTTCAGGCTATGTGGGATCGTGATAGTCCTTTGAAGCAAATTCCTCACTTTACACCCGAGGTCATCAAAGCTGCAAATGAATCAGGGTATGTATTTTTACTTTCTATATTTCTTAAGAATTACCTGCTGACAAAATTGCGCACCTACAGTATCAAAGATATTTTCGAGTTTATGGACGCGATGGATCCTTCTGAGAATCCAGACTACGAGGCTCTCATAAAACGACTTGGTTTATCTCAAACTCAATTAGCACAGGCAGCCAATTTCACAAACTCGAAGTATCCTAATATCGAGTTGGATTTCGAGTTGGAGGACCCCGAGGAGATTGTGGCTGGATCACCGGCTTATATCAAGATTAAGATTGTGCGAGATGTGGACGAGGACGACGAAGCGGTAGAAGTGGATATGTCTGTGCATGCCCCGTTCTATCCGGCAAAGAAAATGGAAAATTGGTGGTTGGTAGTGGGCGACGAGAGTTCTAAAACTCTGCTTGCAATCAAGCGGGTGACGATTGGGAAAGCTTTGAACTTGCGGCTTGAATACACAGTGCCAACACCTGGAGAACACGATTTGAAATTGTTCCTCATGAGCGATAGTTATGTTGGGGTCGATCAGGATCCCAGCTTTCACGTTTCTGTGGCAGAAGGAATGGATGAGGATGAAGAAGAGGACGAAGACGAAGAATGAACTAATCTCTTTACTCGAAACGAAGAGTTGTTGTATAATAGATCGATTTAGATGCTCAAAAGCATATCTCTCGAACCATTGATTTGCTCGGCGGGCTATCAGGGATAGCTGCATCCTCATTGGATTCTCATTTGGTGTACGTGACTGTGCTGCCTGTGCCACCGACGCCGCCTCAAGTGATTGGCTACGGTAACAGGTGGCCCCAACCGTGGGCGGGTTCTCACTCATGCGTTGATTATGGTACAGCGGAATGTTCTATCATAGTCATTATTTCTTAGTCATTAGTCATTTGGTGTTATTTCGTTCGTTTTCTTTATTTCTCTTTCTGTTATCTCGTTGTTCCATTGTTACTTTCATCTTGAGTGTGAAAGTAATGAATCAGTTCTTCAACAGTGTTGATCTACACCGTATCATATCTTAGGAATTCACTTTACCGTTCATCCTCCGATTAATATCCGGGGAGGCTGGGGTGGTTGAGCTTGGAAGTTCTACAACAACCCACCACGTGATCTATCCATCTACTAGCGCGTAACTTCTTTTCAAGCGAACCATTTTGATTTCCAGAATTCCATCTTCCACCAAGCACCTTCCTCAGCACTAGGTCATCATCTTCATCAGATTATTCATCGACGAGCATTCAAATCATCGAATTTATCCCTTACGCGTCAATATCTATCTACCCAACATATTCTACAATCGCCCTTGAATTCTTTGAAGCTGTGTCGCGACGATGGCGGAAGAGGCAAGCACACGAGATGATGTAGTGGCGCCTACTACCTCTGCAGAAGTTCCAGCTTCTGATGCTATTGCGGAGCCTCAGGTTAAGGAACCGGAAGCTGAGGGTAACAGCAATGGTGTTCAAAACGGGACGTCTTCTGAGGTTCAAGTCGCGACTTCTACCGCAGGCGCGACGGAAGAAGGTACGATATATTTACTAATGCTTCAATTGCTGTTGGATCACTTTTGCTAATTGTCGCTATTCTATACTTAGTTAACGACAACGACGCCGAAACTAAACCTGAAACAAACGACAAACAATCAATTCCGGACAAAATACCAGACGACGCAGAACCAGAACATTCGACATCCATCGCCCCTGAAAACGATACTGAAGTGAAAGACGGTGAACAATCGGGAGCTGTCGCTCCAACAGCTGATGGATCTGCAGAACCGGCAGACCCAGCAGAGGCTGCTGTCGATACCCCTGTTTCCGCGAGCAAATCCAAAGCTCGACGCAAATCAGGCGTTCCTGAACACAAGAAGAAATTGAATAAAAAACAATCGAAGGCAAAGTTGACACATACGGATGCGAAACCTGGAGACTATTTTTATGTGCGATTGAAGGGATATCCTTTGTGGCCAGCAATCGTCTGCGATGAGGATATGTTGCCCAACACCCTCATCAAATCACGCCCTGTCACAGCAATGCGAGCCGACGGTACATACAGAGCTGACTATGAGGATGATGGACCAAAGGCTAAGGACAGAACTTTCCCTGTCATGTATCTTTTTACAAATGAATTGTGAGCATTACCCGTCTTTACCCACCCCCTTACCTCGCAAACAATAAATACTAATATTGTTTAGTGGCTGGATCCCAAATTACGATCTCGTTGACATTGATCTGGATACTGTTGGGGATGTTCCGCAGAACATGCGCAAGGATCTATATGCTGCACACCAGCTCGCTGCTGAGAAGCACGATTTGGATTTTTTCAAAACTGTTTTGACTGAGTTTATGGAGGCAAAGAAAGCCGAAGAAGAGGCCAAAGAGGCTGCCAAAGCTGCAAAGAAGGCCAGCAAAGCAAAGAAAGAGAAGGCACCAAAGGCTATCTCAAGTCGAGAAGAGAACGAAGATACAGAGATGATGGATGCCAGCGCAATTGTTGATGATGAGACTGATGTCCCAAAGTCCGTAAAGAAGCGCAAGACTGATGAGGCTGTTAGTTGTCATTATTTCACATTGTCTAGTTTATGCTAACTCAATTGTTCAGGAACAACCCGGATCAGCTCTGAAGAAGCCTCGTATTAAGTTGAATAATACTCCGAAGGCTACAAATGGAACAGCAACTCCTAAATCTGCTAAGGAGCCGAAATCTGCGAAATCTGCGAAAGAAAAGAAAACAAAGAAGACTCCTGCTAAGCCAAAGGAAACTGCGCCTGTGGCTCCGCCAGAGCCGGAATTGACACCCGAAGAAAAGCGGGTCAAAAAGGAGGTATGTTACTTAAATCTAAAGATTGAAAGCGTCCACTCTAACAATTCCAATAGAAAGAGATTCTATTCTTGAGGCACAAACTCCAGAAGGGTCTTTTAACCAAAGATCAGGCCCCGAAGGAAGAAGAAATGAAGCAAATGTCTGAATACGTCAGCAAACTCGAAGGATATGCAGATCTTGAAGTCAGTATCATCCGAGCAACAAAGATCAACAAAGTTCTCAAAGCTATTTTGAAATTGTCCGCCATCCCTAAAGAAGAGGAATTTCAATTCAAGCCCCGATCTCAAACTTTACTTGACAAGTGGAATAAACTGCTCGCCAGCGAACAGGTTGTACCCGTCGCAACAGAAACTACTACTGAAGCTGCCAACGAGCAGCCCAAAGCGGGGAGTGAAGAATCAAAGGCCCAAATTGATAGGCCAAATGGTACTACTGAGAACGATGAGAACAATGCGGAAGACAAGTCACCCACCCTTGAGACACCACTTACTGCTCTGCTTAAGGAGGAAGTGACAATTAACGAGAAGCCTATTCCTGAGGCTGAGGATTCACCAAAGGTATGAAAACATCACCTGGCAAGATTCTTGTCTGAGAACTAACAATCTCCCAGACAGAGTCAGCTACTGTCGAATCAACCACATAAGAGGACCACCCTGGAGAAGACGCTTTTTCCAAAGCGTGGATTTGTCACAGGGCCAATCCTTTCGATCAATATTGAGGATCGATTAATGAGCAACCAAGCACCCTCTAAGTTTTTAATCGCTATCTTTTCAGGTATCGTCGTATCATTATACGGCGTAGGGTTCATAGTTTTTGCATCTGCTTTGCGAGTTCCCCTTGTAACATTAAGAATTAACGGATTGCTACTACTCATGGAGTTTTAGCATTTCACGAACTACACTTTGTACAAATTTCATTTTCTGAAAAAAAGCACGCGATGGAGGAGCGCGGTATTTGACAACAGGACCATTTGGTCTGCATGAACACTCGCTTTCCAGTCTGACATTCGGGTATCTTCAGTTTACGTTAGGCAATTAGGCAATTAGTCAATAACCAAGCTATTAAAATAGCTCCTATGGTGCAGTGACTTCCAGCATTGAATGAATGTATGAAAATCGAGTGAAAGCTTCCATTGCTAACTTCAGGCTGCAGCTGATGACGCTTGTACGAGTTGATCCATTTCTGAATGTTCATTCAGTATTTGAACATTTAGAGATATCTTAAGCTCATTTGTTTTGGAGGTTTGTTCAAGATATAGATGTTTAAACCACTTTAAGTTAATTTAATCATAAATGTCTATTTGAAATATAGATATTTAGAATTTCAACATCATGAAGACGGATCAGAATTACTGGAATATTCTAACCTCACATATCAGGCATTATATAAACTTACCACACCGCTTCCTTATCAAGTCTACATGACTGGCAGTACTTTTTTCCCAAAATTATTTTTGTTCAGTCGAATCCTTATCACGACAATCATAAACATAGCACAATGTCCGCACCTACTCCCGAAGTTCTTCGATTCACAACGCACAAGTCCTTGACACATCGCCTTGTTCTTTCTGCTTTAACCGGTCGTCCTATCCATATATCTCAAATTCGATCCTCCTCGCCCACAAACCCAGGTCTTGCGCAGCACGAGATATCCTTTCTCCGTCTTCTCGAATCCATAAGCAATGGCTCCTCTGTTCAGATTTCATACACGGGTACACAGCTAGTTTATAACCCCGGTGTGATTGCTGGATCGATTGATGGCTTGGGTGCAGATGTTGACGGCGTCATAAAATGTCATTTGCCGGCGAATAATACGAGAGGTGTTAGTTATTTCCTGCTACCACTGTGTATGCTTGCGCCTTTTGCGAAAAAAGCCGTCAATGTGCGATTTGAGGGAGAAGGTGTCATTACCAGTTCTACGGAAGCTGGGGATATTTCGGTGGATAGTGTGAGGACGGCTATTTTACCGCTTTACGAACCTTTTGGGATTATGGCTAGCAAATTGGAGATCCGAGTTTTGCAGAGAAGTTGTGCCGGATCTGGAGGAAAAGGTGGCGGTGGAGTGGTCGAATTGCGGTTCGGGAGTCAGATTAAAGCATTGCCGAAAACACTGCATTTGAACAGGAATCCTGGAAGAGTAAGGAGGATTAGAGGAGTGGCGTATGCGACTGGAGTCAGTAATAGTCATAATGCGAGAATGATACACGAGGCGAGGGGAGTGTTAAATCCGTTGGTCGGGGATATACATATTGCGACACAATATGACCAAGCGCCATTGGTCTCGACGAAGGACAAGGCAAATCCGGGTGCGAAGAAGAGAACAGGAGTCGGTTTTGGGTTGGCATTGATAGCAGAGACTAGCTCGGCAGGTATAATTTATTCTGCAGATGTAGTATCGCCGAGTGCTGGAGGTGTTGCGCCAGAAGATATTGGTAAGCAATGTGCATATCAATTGCTGGAAGTAATATCACAAGGAGGATGCGTTACAAAGGCCGGGGCACAGACTGTACTCACGATGATGTCTATGGGTTCGGAAGACGTTGGAAGATTAAGATTGGGGCGAGAAGTTATAGCTACGGAGGATTTAATAGAATTGGGTCGCGATTTGAAGAAATTTGGGGCAAGCAGCTGGGGTTTACGGGATGTAGATGAAGATGAGAGTGATGATATAATAGTCAGTGTCAAGGGCACAGGAGTAGGCAATGTTGGAAGAGGTATACAGTAGGATAACGAAGTCGCATTAAACATGTCTATAGACATATATTCAATGCGCTGTTGGATCTTGAAACATTTATTCCTTGCTATGAGTTAAGACTGTGGCTCATTTTCACGAGTTTATGCTACGTCGAAAGCTCTGGTGGATAGCATTCCACCTTCGAGTCGCATCAGAAGTTTGCAATGTTGCCCTGGAGCCATTCCCGGGAATCAGTCGACTTCGAAGAGTACCTAAAATATTAAAATTCCCTATGATGGCGGTCCCCGACCAATACATATCCAATGGAGCATCATCCAAATCAATCTCTGGCTCCGCCAAGAGTTCCTCTCGCGCTTCATCCGCCTCTAATGTATCTGTTTGATTGAGAGATGTAGAAGTCCTTTCAGGGTCCAAAGGTAGCATTTCGGTGTCATCTGAACTGGTATCTAAATCTCGTAAAACTCCTCGCTCTTCAGAATCGTGGTCCTGCGTAGATGGTGCCACATTCGCGTCAACGTTCAAGTTAGAAGGACCCTTTACATACACAGCCAAAAGTTTATCCATTTTATCTTTCTCCGTGTGTATTGTGAGTTGGATGATTTGAAGAACCAGTACAACTAAATCAAAAACCACCAACTTTAACTTCGACGTTGGACCTTTTTGACCGATCAAATCGATGATCATCCCTCCATGTAAATAACCCCTCATTTCCTCGGTAGCCGCATATGGTTGCGTGAATATGTGTAGAAATATACAAAGTATGTTTGTGCCCAATAAGATACCGGTGTGAAAAGAGCTTTGGGGAATCGGTCTAACATTCACAGGTTTCGGTGTAAGGAAAATAAACTGAGGTATGCCACGTAAGAGAAGCTGGAAGAGAGAGCAACTATAAATATGATTAGTATTCTATCTTGAAGGGGGGAAATGGCGGCAAATATTAAGCTTACTCCATGTAATATAATGCACAAAGTTGAATGAAGACGGACAGATCAATATTCGACATCAACATTTTTAAGAATTCGATTTTCTTGCTCATCTGCACAAATGCTCTCGTTTGCGCAGGTGTCAGTCGAATACCTCTTCGACGACGATGTCTCCTGCTGCGATTATCAGGAGGGGCAGTCGAGGGACCCGCCAAGGATGGGGTTGAATCATTGTTCATTGCTTTCAGCACTCATTTGTATAGATTGTATTGGATTTAAAGATTTGGGCAAAGTTCACATTTTTGAAAGTGAAGGGAGAGGGCAAGGGAGTCTTGCAGCTCTTAAAGCGTAGTTAGTCGTAAGGTGAAGCTCGATGAGCAAGGTTAGGCGACAGCTAGAATTCACCCAACCTGGTGAACGTAAATTGAGTGCTTATTAAGCAACCAAATTTATGAAGCTACTATCTAAGATATGGGCCTAGCTAATTCATTTTCTAATGTCTGTTTAAAAGTTGAACATTTAAATATATTTTTAGCAAATTATATTTGAACGGCAATTGTGAATATAGAAATTTGAATCCATCTTGAATAAATTTGGATTTGGATACAATGTGAATATTGTAGTATTATATATGATTGATTGTACATGAACTGGACGGACATTCAAAAGCTCAAAGGGCCTAAATAATAGCCTTGTCAGCCTTGCACTAGCCAAGTGAAGCTCTGGATCGCGTAAAGTGGAAAATCACGACGCGTCTCACTAAGTTGTGCCGCCATTTCAAGGTCAATTCTAAGAGAGATAACGACTTCAAACACAACTAATAAAAGATTTACAATGGCAAGTTTTTTCGATCTCAAAGCTCGTAAAGCAGAGGCTGCTACAAATGGCACTTCCAATGGGAAAGAAAAACCATCGAAAGAAAACACAAAACTTCAACCATGGGTTGAGAAATAGTAAGTTTTTCTACTTTGATGCTTCTCATTTGTCATTCGCCTTACTGATGCATCAAGAAGTCGACCAAAGGGTTTAGGAGATGTCACTGCCCAAGATCATACCATCACCGTTCTTCAACGAACTCTCCAATCCTCCAACGTAAGCAATCCAATTTCTCATATATCCATCCTCCACAGCCTAACAACCTCTCCAGCTCCCACACATGCTCTTCTACGGGCCCCCCGGTACCGGAAAAACCTCCACAGTGCTCGCGCTCGCCAAAGAGCTCTACGGCCCCGAACTCATAAAATCCCGAGTCCTCGAACTCAACGCCTCCGACGAACGAGGCATCAGCATCGTGCGTGAAAAAGTCAAAGATTTCGCACGCATGCATCTCTCCAACCCCCCCTCCGCCGCCTACGCATCCAAATACCCTTGTCCCCCATACAAAATTATCATATTAGATGAGGCGGATAGCATGACGCAAGATGCTCAGAGCGCGCTGAGGAGAACTATGGAGACGTATAGCCGGATTACGCGATTCTGTCTTATTTGTAATTATGTGACGAGGATTATTGATCCGCTCGCGAGTCGGTGCTCGAAGTTTCGGTTTAAGAGTTTGGATCGGGGGAATGCGGTTGTGAGGGTGGGAGAAATTGCGGAGAGGGAGGGGGTGAGGTTGGAGGAGGGGGCGGTGGATGCGTTGATTAGGTGTAGTGAGGGGGATTTGAGAAAAGCGATTACGTATTTGCAGAGTGCGGCGAGGTTGGTTGGTGCGGTTAGCTATAAGGATGAGGATGCGGATGTGGATGCTATGGATGTGGATGGGCATGAGAAGGAGAGCAAAATAGTCACCATTAGCAGTGTGGAGGATATCGCGGGTGTGATCCCTGATGACACAATCGATAAATTGGTTAGGGCTATGAAACCCAAACATAAAGGCGAGGTATACAATGCTGTGTCTAAAGTAGTTACAGACATGGTAGCCGATGGCTGGAGCGGAACTCAACTCGTCTCTCAGGTATGTTTTTCCCATATTCATCTTAATCTTCGTAATAACTCGACCTTAACCCAATTTAATCTAACACATAAAAATAGCTATACCAAACCATCATCAACTCAGAACTAATCGCCGACAACCACAAAAATAAAATCGTGGCTCTCTTCTCCGAAGCAGATAAACGTCTTGTGGATGGCGCAGATGAACATCTTACTACTCTAGATTTATCTTTAAGGATATCTAATATCCTAGCTGGATCATGAGAAGGAACGGATTTTACTCAAGTAATGAAACGAAAAAGGAAATAGAGATGTGTATGATAAACACAAGATACAAGGCGTTTAGAGGGCAAGGAAAGGGGAAGGCGAAATTTTCATCTTTAGATATCATAATATCTTCCCAGTTAGTCTTCAAGATTCAGGAAGGAAGGAAATAAACAAAATAATCATAGGAGAGCATAGCATCATATACCATAGCAATAGGCGTAGGTACGAATTGTAACAATCAAATATTGCATATGTAGAATGACTGGCTAGCTACCTAACTTGGCAGAAATCCTAAATTGTAATATTATAAACAAACGACAATGCATCAAGCAACATATTATTCGGATGTTGCAAAAACAATCAAAATATATACCCTCACCCCTCACCCCCCATCCCCGAGAACCCCAGTCTTCCCATTTCTATACCTTTCTTCTTCTTAGTAAAGACATTATGAGATTATATCGAAGTATCCCATCCATCTTACAAAGCGACAACAACCCCCAAAACACCCATAGCCAACCCAGCACTAACACCCACGAATCCATTACCAACCCTCCCAGCCGCAGCATTCGAAGTAGCTTGCGCATTAGAACCCGTGCCCGTCGCTGCCCCCGACGCCTTCACCGCCCCAGTAACCTTCGCATCTCCACTCGAGCCCGTTGCGCCCGCCGCCGCCGTAGCCTCCGAAACATAGCTTCCAAATCCATCCTTCGAGAGAATGCTAACTTCAGCCAAGTAGACGCTATGCATGAAGCTGGCTACTGGGGAAGGAAGGGCATTGAAAGCGGAGGTGTTGGGGGCGACATTGTTGAGGACATCGGATTGGAGGGATTCTTGGAAGGCTTCGAGGGTGCTGAGGGCGGCATCGTCGGTGGCGAGGGATGAGGCGATGGAGAGGGCGACGGGGTCGGTTGCGAGTGCGGATATGTACGATTGGAGGTCATCAATCACTTGACTTGTTTGACTGTGAGGGATTAGTTGGTTGGATGGGATGTTTGAGGGGGCGTTGGAAAAGTGCGAACATGGAAATAGTTCATAGTGTAACATACGATGGAGTTTGAGGTTCGGCAGCAGGAGATGCTAAACCAACGGCAGTAAGCCCAGCAGCAATAAAAAAACTTGTGAAGCGCATTTTCGGTTTTGTGAGATTAAATGGATATTTAATAGATTGTATAGTTTTGCTAATTTATGATGCAGTTGTGACTGTAGATGCAGATGAAAATGAATGAAGAATGAGAGATTGTATAATCGCTTTACTATGATATCGAACAAACAGAAGAAGAAATGGCCGACTAGAAATAAACCTACAGAGTTTAGCCAAGATGTTCTTGGGATTGGATTCTGCTGATGCCTAGCAAGCCGTTATTCACAGGTACGAGAAATTATAATAGAAAACAGCCAAAAAAATATCGATTTACACCTTGGCATAATCAGAGGCTGAAAACTTTATAACATTTAAGTTTAAAATGTTTCGTCTAGTTGCAGAGTTTATACCCCTTATGAAGCACTCTTGAGGTGTTCGAAAAATGGGATCACTTGAAGCCAACATGCAAGCAAAAATGGGATAATCGTAAGGCACCTAATACTAGTACATACCTGCAGGGCGTTCAAATGAAACCCAGCCGCAAAATCTCGTTAGAAGCACCCGATTTCATGTCCAACACATAGGGCTTTAATTTGACACAAGTCAAGAAAGGTGGCACGAGTCCCAATTATACTGTAAAAAGGCGCCGCTTAGATGGAGCTGTTCATCTAGCCTTCATTGCGGTTTTTGGTGGCCCATTTCCGATAGTCGGTCAAAGCTTTTATCCGATCTTATACTTTCTTACCAGCCCTAAGCAGGTCAGAAACTTTTGGTGGTAAGACCAATGCACTCCTATCATTCCGTCGATAGAAATCTACAATTACTACAGCTGTCTTCTCAGGGAGATCTTCATGAATGAAATGGCCTGCTTCAGGGAATACCTGTAATGCATACTTCCCTACAAAATGTCAGATTGCCATTTCAGGAGTTCACACAATCAGTTAATCTTACCTTGCATTTGCCCGATTGTCAATTCTTTATCGAGTCTATCCGTTCCTGCAAGCAATAACAGTTTTCCACCTCTTGCCTCCAGGAATTTCTTACTAAGCCCGACAAACCAATCCTCCCAGAACGGTTGAGTGGCTGCCAAATCAGTGTGCCATGTCCATGAGTGTAATTCATTTGCTTTGTGCTCTTCGTTGTAATCTAGTAATGCAGGTACACTTGTCCGTGCCGATAAAGAATTTCGAATAGTCCTCGACCTAATATGCCATGCTATACCTGATTCTAATGAAGGGAACGCAGAAGGTCGCGATGCCAAATAAGTCTGCATGCTTTGTAAAGCATCCATAGCAGATCCCTCGACTACATCGAGAACTGCATAGCCAAGGACTGCATTGCCTAGCTTTCCACTTTTTGCAACATCTGTAACCACAGCTCCTCCGAGAGAATGGCCTATAAGAACAAGAGAAGGGAGTTCCTTCCAAGCCATCTGAGCCTTTGTAGCTCCAATAACATATAAGAAATCAGAGCTCAATGTCTCAAGACTGAGATCTAATTTATCCTGAGGAACAACGTTTGTAGAACCATGACCTCGAGCATCGAGAGAAAGTACGCCTGCAGAGGGTAAAAGTTTTCGTATCTCAGAGGTTAAGACTGCGAATGAAAGACCAGAGGACCCTGCTCCATGATGTGTAACGAATAAAGGCCCAGATCCCACAGGAGATGTAAGATATGTATGGTAGGTGATTGTATCCGAGTCCCTCTTATGTTCTAGAAACAGCTCCCGCTCAAAGTAGGTCGTCCATGGTATTTGATCAAAGCTTCGTTTATTTGCGATTGGGAGACTGAGATAGTCAAATATATTAGCAATGTAGAAATACCAGGGCCACGGGCAGAAACAAACCCTTGTGGCCGGACAAACAAGTTCTGATTTGGAGATGGCATAATTGTGCCTGTGGAGGAAACAGAAGAAGCTGACGACGAATCATCATCTACAGGAAGATCTGGTAAATCCCCTGGAGCATCAGCATCTTCCTCCTCATCTGCCTCGTTGAATTCAGGAGGAGGAGGAAAAGCTGGGACTTTGGGTTTGGCGAAAGATCGTTGTAAATCACTCATAGTCCGAACGTGCTGGGAGAAATTGGGAGCTTTCGCGTATGATAACCTTTAATGTTATGATGATTGATGATTGATGAGCTAGGGATGATTCTTCAAAAGTCGGATGTCGAATTCCTGAAGATTCTTTTTGTTGTATAGAGTGTAGTTATGTAGTGATGGAGAGGTATTCAAAGAGTTTGGAAAACAAAGTGTGGCTATGAAATCCTTCAGGAAGGCACAGAATAATAATATAAGATCCACAATATCGTTGTTAAGATAAGATAAGGATAAGAAAAAGAAAAAGAGCAATGAGGGGTGCAGTAATCCATTCATTCACCATCTTCCAAGATTTCTAATAGAACATTCAAAGTATTATCCCATTGTGTTATATTGTCTGACTTATTAGTATTAAAAAACCATACATATCTGATTACTTGATCTGATTTCAAAAACATCAAAGTATTAATAAATTGATTAGCTTAAAATAAAATATTATAATATTCTAATCTAATTGTTCAACTAAAAGATGGTGAATGAGATACAGTACAGTACATAGTGAAACCCCTACTAGTAGTTCTAGCCGGAGTATTAATAGCAAATGAATGTTCATGGGCGATCAGATCAGATCAGTAAAGGTTGACGAAAATCTTACTTAAATTATATTCAACGAAGCGACTAGACGATATAACATGATGATGATATGGCGAAAATAGCGAAATTTCAAGAATCCGATCAAACTACCAATGGAATTCTTTCCATTTTCACATTACAGCTGTTTAGAGGCACGAGGGGGGAAAAATCAACTGGTTGTACAAAGAACAATGGATCGAACCATCGAACCACTTCAAAGGCTATGTATGTATGGTAGGTCAAATGAACGCGTGAAGGCGGGATGACGTCGTGGGCTCAACATCATTTGAGTTTCTCCTCTCAGACCAGCCATAGTCCACAATCTCATTGTCCACAATCCATATTCCATATTCCATATTCCATATTCCATAGTCCATAGTCCACCAAATAACAAGAATAAACTTTAGTTTGTTGAACTAACCTAAGCTGATATATCCTCTCATTTCACCGGATTTTCGAAAGATGATTCAAGTATTTTTGAATTGAATTAACTAATAAAATTCCTCCCCGCTCTCCTCAAAAACTAACCTTGAAATACAATCTATACCAAGGATAGCAACTATTCGAATTCCCTCCTTCTCCTCCTCCTCCTCCTCTTCTTCGTCTTCTTCTTCTTCCTTGCTGAACAGTAGTTTTTCAGTGGCTTCCCAATAGCTTCTCAGTAGCTTCTCAGTAGCTCATATCCATATCTTTCATCTCATTCGTTTCTACTCTACCTTTATAGCTGGGTGCATATAGGTAGTTCCTAGTTTCTCCTTTGGTAACAGTCTTCAATTAATTTCAAGATTATCTACCTATTTATTTATTTGTTTATTTATTCTCTTCATTTTCATTCAAGTTATTAAACCATTTCCTCTTATTTACTCTCATCCTACAAATAATTTATTATTGTTGCCGAAGCCCCTCAAGATCGAATAACGCGACTTCATCGATTTAAATATGGTTTCCCTATGGGGTTCCAAGAAGGGCGATGATGAGAGTCAAGGTCCTAGAAGCACTCATTCTCAGAATGAAGATTCGCCCGATAATTTAAATTCTAATCAACCTCGTTATTCTCAAGAAGCTAATGAGCATACCCGTCTGCTTCCACCTACGGGTCGAGAGGGTTACTTGGATCCTGATGATCCTGCTGTAAGTTCTTCTTTTCGCCTTCCACTACCAATCACCACCTAGCATTTTAAATCCGATACTGATGAACGCATGTATAGGTCTCACCATATAATCTATGGATTGTACGATTTCTACGATACTTCACCGTTCTATTCGCCATCATTACATTTCTCTGGTGGGTCTTGCTGTTGGTATCGATTTTCGTCTCTCCGCCAGGAATGCACTCGAGAGGATCGGGCTTCTTCGATTTCTCTTACACCACCTTAACACTTGGACTTCTTCTCATCATACTTTTATTTTTCTCCACGCCATCCAAAGCAGCACAAGTAACATGTCTCGTCATTGCGGTGATCCTACTCATCGATATGATTTTGATTGTTGCAGTTCCGCGTCTCCGCGCTGAAGAGGGATGGGTTGGTATTGCTAGTGTTGTTTGGGCAACTCTCATCGCTATATGGACTATCGTCACGGATAGAGTTGTTGCAGCTGGCAAGGTTGAAGAGGAAGAGCGTTTAACTGGTCGCGCGGAGAATCGTCGTACTCTGAGAGAATGGTGCTCCGTCCTTACCTCAACCATCGTCTTGATCCTTCTAGCAATCATCGCGATACTCTTATCTGCAACATTAATCTTGAGATCTCGAGATGCTTCCCTTGCCCCACCCGGAGAGAGATACTATGTCGACGGCGATAAGTACCAAATACACATTTTCTGTGAAGGTAACCTCACAGACTCTAACGGCAAGAAGAACCCAACGGTACTTTTCGAAGCCGGTCGGGGACCATTCGAAGATGGACTATTACAGTTTGCCACAAGCGCTCTCGCCAACGGGAGTATCGCCCGCTATTGCTATTCCGACCGCCCCGGCATTGCCTTCTCCGATAACGCACCATCTCCATTTTCCGCCGGCATGGCCGCAGACGTCCTATCCGAAGGTCTAGCTCGCGCAGGCGAAGAGGGGCCATGGATCCTCGCCAGTGCAGGAATCGGCAGCATCTACAGTCGTATATTCTCCTCGCGACACGGCAAAGAAGTAAAAGGCCTTCTCCTCATCGACCCCATGCATGAAGATCTTCTCCATCGTCTAGGCAGCCCTTCAAGAGGCTTCGTCCTTTGGGGTCGTGGAATTATCTCACCACTTGGCTTGGACCGCACCCTCGCCGCTATCTTCAAGGGTCGTACACGCGAAGATAGGGTTTATGGACGGTCAGCCTATCAGGGAGGAAAATATCTCAAAGCCAAGCTGCAAGAATCTCTCGTCGCGGATTCCTTGACTAAGAATGAGGTTAGTAGCGCGAGGAATATCCAATATGATAATACTCCGCTTGCGGTAATTAGTTCCGGGATTGAGGTCAAGAGGGACAGTGAGTGGGAGAGGAAACAGGAAGATCTTACTCGTTTGACTAGGAATCTGAAGAGTTGGGATATTGTTAACAGGGCGCCATCGGAGGTGTGGCAGACGTTGGAGGGAAGAGATATTATTGAGAAGAGATTGAAGGAATTGGTTAAGGGGGCCGAGAAGGTGAAGGAGAAGGAATTGGAGAATTTGAATGCGGTTTGATGTTGGCTGTTGGGAGGGAAATAGTATACATTGGGAGCACAGTACATGATTTTTCTTTCTTGTTTCTTCACTTTTTCACTCGGGTGCAGGCATGGAGGGTGGGCTGTGTTGGGTTAGGGTTGCTTGCAGGAGGGTAGGCTGGGTTGGATGAATTCTTTATTTTATGTTTTATAATGTTATGTTACATAGGTATGATATGATATGATATGATATGATACAACGTGAGATGTTTAATCAGGATAATCTACGAATATATACCAATATTATCTCAAGACCATCAACCGTCGTATTTCCAGCTTGAAAGATCCAATGGAATTCATAGATATAACCCATCCGTCCATGGCAAAACTCCTTGTAAATGCGTATTCTCTATGCACATGCACACCAAAACGCCTTATATGGTCCCCTTATATTTTAGCCCGGGTATTGCCATACCATGCAATGCAATACCGCCCGCATCCTTTTTAATGACCCTACCCCTCTATGACCGTCCATTTCTAAGCACTTACAGCCATGGCGGCGGTAGGCTCATCCATCGCCGTCGTCGTCTGCTCAACCACATCTATAGACCGACTCTTTTTCTGATTCGATTGCTCAGCATCTCCATTCTCAGTATTCTTCCTCTTCTTCCCCTGTTTAGATTGCTGTTTAGATTGTTTAATCTTATCCAACTGGTCATCCGAAACGCCCAATTTCTCATCCACCTCCGCGGCTTGAACCAAAAGATCTTCAAATCCAAATAACTGACATATCTTACGATAATTCTTTGTCGTTACTACGTCTCTGTATATTGAGTTTTTCCCAGGCACCAAATGCCCGAGTAAGTATTTGGTGTTTCCCCATCGGTTCTCGGTATCCAAACAAAATTTCAAATATTGTTCTACGACTTCTTTCCATGGGGCGATTCCACCATCGGCTTCGCTTCTGAAGCAACTTGAGTTTGCTTCTGCGGCCGTGGCGATCATACCTCCATCGGTACCGAACTCTTTGGCTAGTTGTAATGCTTGGTCTCGATTCTCTACGTCCCCATTCATGAGACATGCTACACCGTTCTCACGACAGATATCCGCAATCATTTTTAATTGTTCGCGGATAGCTTTCTCGCGAGGTCGCATAGGTGTAGTTCGACAATGGATCGTCAACCCCGTAATTCCCGTAGCGCATAATTTCCTCACTAGATTCTCCGTCTTCTCGGGCGTCTCTAACAATCGTATCTTGACGCTAATTCCGATCTCGAACTCCGGTATGATTTCTTTAACTAATGCTTCGAGAATCGAACATAGTTTGTCTGGTGTCTGCAGAAGCGCAGCGCCCATTCCTGCGTGTGTACTAAATGGTTTCGGACATCCTGCGTTTACATCGATACCGGCTACATCGGCGGCGACGATCCGTGCACATTGGACTGCTCGTTCGGGATCGGATGTGCCGACTTGGAATATGTGTTGTTTGCCTTCGAGTGAGGGATGGAGTCGATAGATTACGTTTTCTTTTCCTGTGGGCTCTACATGACCGTTCGAGGAGGCTCGTGTGAAATCTATGGTGTTGAGTGCGGTGTTCACTTTGCGGGTTGTTCCTATCATGGATCGATCGACTGTTTCGGGACCTGTGGATTGGTTAGTTGTGATTGAGTATTAGCTAGAGGATATACATACCCCATACGAGATCTGCACCATAATGAAGAGCAAGAAGACGAGAAGGTAATTCGCCGGATCTTACCATAGGGGCGCTATTCACAAGTTAGCTTTATTCAATGGTTCGGGCGAGTTTGAAATTGATGTGTGGATGAAGACCTACAGTACAACTTTGCCCCTATAATCCACTCCCCTTCTGGGAATCGGAACTTTCTTGGGAATAGATGTCATGATCGAATATACAAGGCGTTGCATCACATCACATAAGAGATTGGTTGGTGGTTATGAAAATATTTCCTTATCGGCGGTGCGATAAGCCGGCACAGGCAGGAGGTGCGGGATAACTTATTACTAGCGTGCATTCTGACAAACGAAACGAAGCAATGCCTCCAGTGATTCCATTCTATCAAGTATGTTCATAGATTGTGAGATATGGAAAAATCTATTCAATCAACTTCTTCTAATGTAAGATAGCTTTTTTGACCTTCAAATTTGAGTAATAAGACATTCACAAATATTGTACCTGCTCGGCCGGGTAGTTGTAGTTGTAGTTGTAGTTGTAGTTGTAGATTTGCACTAGATATGTTCACATCTGTAGACCAGTGCTGCTTTTGTAGTGCTAGAGTTGGTGCATAAAACATAGAAATAGATACAGGAACAACTTATTAGACTTCTGGCTGTAATCGTTTCCCATTCAGTATAAAATGCATGATTCAATATGGTCAACGGTGATGGTATTAGATATTGGACGATGTGCCGCTTTTGAGAGGTTCACTTATCACCTAAAAGTGGAGTTGGAGAATTCTGAGGGTCGGGAAATAATGTAGATAAAACTCGATCTTCATAACTATTTCGGCCTTGAACGCAAACCATCGAAAAAAAAAAAGAAAAAAAAAAAGAAGCCGCGGATAAAAGGGAACATTAACATAGCATTCAACGGAAAGTACGAAAAAGTACCTAGGTACGATATTTGCTACGTAGGTCTACATAAAAGTAGCGGAATGAGGAACATAAAGCTATGTGAAACATCTAGAAATTCAATTTCAAAATTTCAAAATATCATATACAATCGGATCAACACCTCCTCTCAATTCTATCATACTCAACAATTCATCCAGCTCCATTATTCCTACCAATTGAACAACCAATCGAATCTGCGCCTATTTTCAAAAGGCGTGACTGCCGCTCTGGCTACCCCACCAAATAAAATATCCCCGAGAGTGGTTCAAATATCTCGTCACTTCTCAACGAGTTCTTCCTTTGGCGATACACAATCACAATCAACTACAAAAATGGCCTCTAAATACACAGTTAGAAAGATCGGAGCTCCAAATACCTTGGAGCACCGTATCTATATCGAGAAAGATGGTGTTCCAGTTTCGCCTTTCCACGATATCCCCCTCTATGCCAACGAGCAACAAACTATCTTGAACATGGTCGTTGAGATTCCAAGATGGACTAACGGCAAATTGGAAATTAGCAAGGAGGAATGTGAGTACCGCTTTTTATTTCATTCAATATTCGCCATCTCAATCACCTACTGCATCTCTCATGCGTATCTCTGTCAAGATACGATACTCTTATTTTCTTCCTTCAAACTGCAACAGCAGACAATTACTGACACATTGTGCTCTAGTGCTTAACCCAATCGAATGTCACTCCTATCATTAGAGCCGATTTGTATACTAATTTATGTTATAGAAGCAAGATGTTAAGAAGGGAAAGCTCAGATTCGTCCGCAACTGCTTCCCCCACAAAGGATATCTCTGGAACTACGGTGCCTTCCCTCAAGTATGATTCAAACGCTACGTATATCGTGTGCAAAGGACTAACACCGGATTAGACTTGGGAAGACCCCAACGTTGTTCACCCAGAGACCAAGGCCAAGGGTGATAACGATCCATTGGACGTCTGTGAAATCGGCGAATTAGTCGGATACCCCGGACAAGTTAAGCAAGTTAAGGTTCTCGGAGTTATGGCTTTGCTCGATGAGGAGGAAACTGATTGGAAGGTTATCGTCATTGATGTCAATGACCCATTGGCACCTAAGCTCAACGATGTTGAGGATGTTGAGAGACATCTTCCAGGTCTTTTGAGAGCTACAAATGAATGGTTCAGAATCTACAAAATCCCAGATGGAAAGCCAGAGAACCAATTTGCTTTCACCGGAGAGTGCAAGAACAAGAAGTAAGCTTTCTACAAACATGCTAATACGTTTTTCGAATACTAATCATATTGCAGGTATGCCACCGATATTGTACGTGAGTGTGCCGAAGCTTGGGAGAAGCTCATCACCGGCAAGACCAACCCTGGTGATGTCTCAACGTAAGTTCCCAATTATTTCAACTCCTGCAAAACTTTAATTAACAACCATACAGCACCAACCTTACTGTCAAGCAATCAAACAACCGTGTCAACCCTGACCAACTTCCTCCTATTCCAGCACACGAGAACTTGGCTCCGGCTCCAATCGACCCAAGCATTGACAAGTGGTTCTTCATCTCTGGTGCTGCCGCTTAAGCTCAAACATTATGAAAGCAAGATTATAGTCTTTTATGCTGCTGGGCCCTCCAAAAGTTGATCTGGGAAACGTTTATAGACGATACCTACATAAGCCAATGGCTATTCAGACAATGCAGAAAATTCCCAAAAGAACACTTTTTTGCTTGGCACCTGAATCTTCAGTGCGATGTGAACAATTCCCAGCCTCCGTTCACAAATCAAAGCTTCATTCATCATATTTGTGAAAGGCTTCTCCATCGCATGCGCAAAACCTTTGTGACGTGTTAATATAAGAAGACAGCTTGGCGTAATCTGTCTCCGCATTGGTACATAACGCAACTTTAATGGTTGCTTCCTTGGAGCTGTAGAAGCGGTGATATGTACATTTGTAGCATGTGCCTTCGTTGAAGTAAAATTCTTGTAAAACTATCGGCAGTTGTTTGGCGGTTACGTGCAATTTGTGAACCAACCTGCTTGATAATCCTCAAAATTCCCACAATATGCGTTGAAATAACTCTCAAACACTATGCCAAGTTGTTCCGAATATAGTTGCTTTAGTATAATATCGCCAGCTTAACTCGGCCGTAGAACGCCCCCCGCATATGGAATAAAAGTACATCCTCCCAAGAGTATACATCAATTTCCGTCCAATTCTGCCTGTCTAGCCAATATTCTCGAATGCCTGTCTACCTCCTCGAATACACCCTTGATTCCTAACTTCTCAGAGTCTAGTTTCATCTCTTTTCCATCCTCTGCCAAAACATGATTAGAAAGAACCCTACGCATGGAACTTGGCTTTGCGGCAACATACTGAATTTTACACGAACAAAACTTGGATCTCTGGAAGCCCTGGGTAGCACTTTCGTATCGACCTTCATAGTCTGTCGTGCATTGGAAGGAAGGACTGAAAGGAACAATCGGGCGGTCTTGGATTTGGGTGAGAAGGGATTGAAAACGGTAGAAACCTCTGTGATGAATCGGGTGATCATATTGGCTATTGGGAACTAGTGATATAGATCAGTATTTCGCAATCCTTGCTTGGACAGGAAATTAGGAATTACCTGGGAAGTTGAGCGCTCTGTCACAGTCCTGAGATGGAATTTGAGGTTCACAGGCCGAAGATGCGATACAGGCCTAAAATAAAATTCTCGGCAATTTTGCGGCTACAACTAGGATGAAAGCTACAATGCGACCCATGATGCAATGATAATTCTGGCCTTACACAACATCTCAAGGCTTTTGAAAATATCATATTAATCAACAATTTATAACTTGTGAATTACAAGCAAGTCATCATGTCGTTAGATTTACTTTCGGAGCGTTTATTAGCTTTGCAGGAGTCAACTAGGCAAGCAAAGGAACTTATGAAACGCTTAGAAACTATCAAATTCCAACCTGGCACTGTACCTCTAAGGAGCGACGACGAAAACATTGCTAAGGAACTTTCTACAGAAGTCGCCCAGATATTGAAGGAGCAAGATGAGGACTATGCGCTACTTAAAGAAGAAATTCTATGTATAGATGATGGGACCCCGGGTAGTTATCTGGAAACGCGACGGGATGAGCTGGAACAACTTGTGGAGAGGGACATGAAAGAGGTCAATCTGTAAGATACAATACGTCTTGGTTTTCAGAGTCTGCTATATGAATCGCACAGTTTACTAAGTTACATAGATGTTATGAAGCATTTCGTAAAGCGCGACTAAAAGCTCAAAAGCGTCTTAAATGTGCACAACAAAAGGAGCGCCAATGGCTTCTTAAAGCGAGCTTAAACCCCTCTCAAGCTTCAACTCCAAATTCAACAGAATCGCCGCAATGGCCTCCCGCGCGACCAAAAGTGGCACTCACGAAGGAGGAGAAAGAGATAAATGCTAGTGGTGATGTTACTCTCGCTTTGCGACGTACCCACGAGATGATGGCTTCAGAGTTGGATCGTTCTCAATTCGCACACGATACTCTGAAACAATCTACGGAGGCTTTGGCACAACTATCTGAAACGTATTCAACATTGGATACTCTATTATCGAGCTCGAGAAATCTGCTGGGGACCTTACTGAGGAGTCAAAAGAGTGACACATGGTATCTGGAATCGGCATTTTATGTCCTCCTGTGTACGATCGGATGGTTGGTCTTTAGGAGATTCTTCTACGGCCCGCTATGGTGGCTCGTTTATGCTCCCCTTAGGCTATCATTTAGCACCATCTTTGGCATACTTGGAATAATGGGATCAAAAGGCGGATCCGTTGTCGAAAATGGCGCTAATAAAGGATCGATTGCGATCCCAAGCCAGTCAATTCTTTCGAGCAGGAGTGAAAACCCAAAACTAAATAACGAGGATGTTCCGATTATGAAAGCTAGTAGTCATGTTTCACAGGAGACGACAGTGGATTCGCAAACTACTGAACATCCATCAACATCTACTCTGACGGAAGAAATCGAGTGGATTATCGATGAAAGTCAGAATTTCCAAGCTGTCAACGAAAAGCAGGTCGCTGAAGAAGAATTCGTTATTGAAGAGCGAATAGAAGATGCTACTCAAGATTCATACTCTATGCCAGATGTCGACACAAATGAAGAAGCAACTTCAGAAGGGAACCCAAAGAAAAGAATGTGGGAAGAGCCGGTTGAAGAAGTCGTTGAAGAGCATCTAAGGGATGAGCTATAGTTACTCAAAAAACTAATACTTTAATCCAAATCATAACTTCTTGTGATCCATGTTTGCATGTGATTCTCAAGTTTTTGTGGTCACTTATATGTTATAGCTGTTTTGCCCAGTGCACCGAATACAATAACCATAATCATGAAGTCTAAACACGAATTATACATTCAACAGATTGAGTGGTGTTATCTATTGCGCATGGAAAACAATGTCCATAGAGAGCCGAGTTGTTGTAAGATTAGTTTTGAATGTCCACTCACTTGATCATCAACACTGTATACAATCCTGATTTGGATGTCTGAATTCTCAATAGATATTCAAATGAATTTAACTTAAAAACAACTTCAATGTTTATGTTTTCGATAGACATTGAGATGGAGTTTGCTCAAAATATATTAGAATGTTCAAATTCTAAATCGGCATTAATGAGCCTAAAGCTTCGACTCATGCACATTTCTGCCATATATCACCGCCTTACTAGTGCTAAAACAGGGGTCTAGCTCTGCTCCACAGCTACTCTGGCCTCACGATGATATCTAACTCATCATATCATGACATAACGCACTCCGAATTCAGTATCACACACTCTTTTGAAAAGGAATTTAAACCGCGATGGAACAAAACGAACCCGCTGGGTCGCTGAGCTGGCGTCTCAGCTCTCATCCTATTACTTTATTATGTTTCCTAGGATTTCGCATCTGTAGGTTGCTTGCGCGTTCACTTAAAGAATATATATATATATATCCATGAATTCGGTAGCTAACATGAATTCGAACCGAACAGCCAGTCTCCTAGTCTACCTCTTCGGACTCTGGTTCAGCCAAAACTTGTTCGTCCCCCCTTCCAAACCCTCACCATCTCCATCCACAATAACTAACTGTCTCCCCCTCTCCACAGCGTCCTCATCTTCATAATAACCATGCTCCTCCTCGCAACCGATTTCTACTACCTCAAGAACATCGCCGGTCGTCGACTTGTCGGTCTGCGCTGGTGGAACGAGGTTGATCCTACGTCGGGCGATTCGCATTGGGTTTTCGAGTCGTCGGATCCCAGTACAAAGGTTATTAATGCCACGGATAGTAGGTTCTTTTGGATTGCGCTATATTCGCAACCTTTGCTTTGGGTGGGCTTGGCTTTTGTCGCTATTTTTAGGTTTGAGTTTATTTGGTTGACGTTGGTTGGTGAGTACGTTTTATTTTGTTGTTTTGGGGGTGGGAATGGCGGGGAGACGAGCTGGCTGGGGAGCATTGGGGTGTGGTCAAGGAACAAGAGGTTGCGGTGTAGAGGGTGAAGAACATACTAACGTGTGCATAATTCTATAGCCATTGCGCTGAGTTTGACAATCACGAATACCTTAGCTTTCTCGAGATGTGATAAATTTGGGCAGGCATCGAATTTGGCGGGAAGTGCTATGTATTCTTCGGGTTTTGCAGGGAACATTGCGAGTGGTATGATTGGAAGATTCTTCTCACGTTGAAACTAGTTCTGTGGGATGGTTATCTAGAGAGGAAATGAGGTTAGGCTCGCGGTGTATGATACCAGAATGAACGATACCTAAGGCTTTGGGTGATATGCTACAATTTACTTTACTGTTATCCTTGGGGCTTTTGGCGCCTATGTTTTTTCGTGTTGTGTATATGCAGTGGAGATTGTATTGGAATTCTATGAATCAAGAAGCTATCAATCTCAAGGGACGAGGTCCAACCGATGTGGAGAGATTCACAATCAGTATATGTGTGTTTATCACATCTTGGAAGAGTTTCCCAAGATACATCTACTTTTGCGCATGATTTGGACTGTATGGCTATCACAATCGTCTGTTTTTGAAGATCCTGGGCAGTAGCGAAAGAGTATGAATCCAAACCTTGGCGGTGAAGTCAAATTTGGTCTATCACCATCTCCTTTCGATATTCTTCATTCTTTACTTCAAGCTCGCATTTCCAATTTTAAGAGTTCCGGAACGTCGTTTGCTATCGATGATAATATTAAGCATTTAAATTATATAGCACGAGATAAATCTCAAGTGCAGGTCTAAAGTCTAGCCATCCTCCCCTCCTTCTCCGCCATCTCCCTCAACAACCTCTTCAAAATCTTCCCACTCGCATTCTTCGGGATGGACTTCACAAACCTCACACCCCCGGTCAACTCCTTATATCTAGCCAACTTCTTTCCACACCATTCCTTCACATCTATCTCCTCTAGCTTCTTGCTTTGCTCAACAGGTCGCTTCACTACATATGCACGTGGCCATTCCCCATCCGCAACTGATCCTTTCACACCAATAACTGCCGCGTCGATAATTAAGGGGTGGGATAGAAGGACAGCTTCGATCTCTGGAGGTGCAACTTGAAAACCTCGCACTTTTATGAGCTCTTTCTTTCGGTCGACTATGTACCACATTTTGTTGCCAGAATCACGGTAAACTATATCGCCGGTCTTGAAGAACCCGGCTGAGTCAAAAGATTCGCTGTTTGCCTTGGGGTTCTCAACTAAAGTTAGGGTATTAGCACCTGTTACGAATGAGATAGGAATGGAACTAAAAGCCTTACAATAACCTGGGATGACATTTGGACCCCGAACACAAAGTTCGCCACGGACATCATATCCCGTGATATCGTTGCCCGCATCGTCGATTATTCTATATAGTTAGTATATATAATCGAAAGAAATCAAGAAGCCCGAAAGCAAAGTACAAACTCACTTTACATCTATGTTTGCCAACATACATCCTATGCTACCGGTTCTATCATCCTTCCCATACGGTACCATCGCACAACCACAAGATGTTTCCGTCAAACCCAACCCCTGACATATTGACGCATCCGGCGCGCATAATTTTTTGAATTTTTCAAGTGGTTCTTTTCCAAGAGGCGCTGCACCTATTAGTGCAAATTTTAGGGATTTCAGCCTATCCCCTGCTTTTCCGGACATTATGATTCCGATCACTATTGGGGGAACTAGCATTGTGTCGTTGATTTGGTAGTTCTTGATGTGTGAGAGGAATGATTCAAGTTTGAAACGTCGCATTATGTAGGTTATATGTCCTCCTTTTAAGGCTGATGTGTGGGCGGCTATCGCTTGTTTAATGGCTTGTTCTATTGTCAGGGAAAGAGGGGGTAGGACTTACTTGGTACGCAGGCTGCGTGGAACATTGGCAGTGCAAGTAATCGCTTTATCTGTTGTTCAAATCTTACTTAGCTCTTATTCATGTGATTTGGTAGTCCACTTGAGCAATGATCTAGATAGAAATGGAAACATACAGTGTATTTTTTGTCCATTTGCTCGTGATAAAGACTGTGTTGCGCAATGAGGTTCTGGTGTGAGATTTCCGCTGCTTTCGGAAGACCAGTCGTTCCACTACTAAATAGTCTTGCGGCTGTAGTCTCTTTGCAGGTTTTTTCATCATCAAATCTCACCCAATCTTTCTCTCCGTGTTTCATCAATTCCTTGAATGATCGAAACCCTGAAGGAATAGGTTGATTTAGGACATCGAAGATCCAGATATTGGAGGTTGAGATTCCGCATTCTTTGGTAGCGGATAGTGTGTTGGTGAGCATTTCTGGCTCAGTGATGAAGAACTTGGCACGTGAGGTTTTGATATGATGTACAAGTTCATGAGGTGTGTAAGATGGATTTGTACCAGTGAACACTCCACCGGCTGCTATGATACCTGTTTGTAGAGAAGTATGAGTAGTCGAAAAGTCATGGGACCTAGATATCATGTCTCATACCTAGGAACATCATGGAATAGTATATCTATATTATATTGTCAGATATGTATATTTTGATGGGAGCATCTGTTTCAAGTTCCTACTCACATCATTGAACGAATTCAAACACACACAATCACCCTTCTTTAGACCAGCTGCTTGGAACCCGGCCGCTAGTTTTCGAATGATTACTCTGGCTTGGTTGGCAGATATGGACCGCGATGGATTATTGACGTCGATATATATCTGTTTGGCTTTTAGAACACATATTGACGCTTCCCAGAATGATGTCTTACAGGTCCATCTTGATTATAGGTAATATTGTCGAAAGTCCAAGATAGGATATCTTTCGTATCTAGAGGGATTATTTTTTCTGCTAGAAAAACCATTATTACGATGACCTTCTCGTCTTGGGTGCTGAGGGTATTACGGGCTGGTATGGAGTATTTAAATGGAGAACAATGCGAACCTTTCAGAAGTAAGAAAACATGGATTTACTCCGACGGAGAGATATTATTTGAAGATAGTGAATCTGGGCCCATTGCTTGTTGTCTCTACAGTTGGAGTTATCCATAGTTAATTTAAAGTAGTGCTGATGCTCCATCCATGACTTCAATTCTATTGGTGCGGAATTCCGCTTATGAGCCTTTTCCTATTCACTTGTATTGAGGCTATCTACATACTTAGGTACCCAGGAGAAGTAAGTGTGCTTTTCTGATATCTTGAAAAGAGTTTCTTCAAATTGATCTTAGAATCAACTATTCATGGAAGTATTCGGTGTTCGATATTGGGTAAGGAGACATGAAGATAAAGTTCATACTTCACAGAATCTTAAACTCTAGATTTCTTCTCTGTGATAAAGAAAGAGTAGGAAGTTGCTTACTTATCTCTATGGGTGGAGTAGAAGCTGCATGTACATGCATACATGCGGGGACGGGGGTCGCATCACTAACTCCTATCAAAGACTGTAATACGCTTATATCTTTCATGGATTTTGTTATACTATCTGTAGATGGCAAGTTCCATATTACTGCTACCGGTATATGTGTTCAGGAAAATATTATCAATACTTAATTGCAGCAGATATTTCAAACGAAGAAATCACTTTCGAGGTAATATATGACTGAACGTCGGTTCAAGATTAGATATTCCAATACTTTTTGGATCATTTATTTTCCAATGTCCATTTAAAATATAAATATTCAGATCTTTATTTTGTTAATTTGCTTGCGATTGCCGGTACAAACTAAAGGTATTCGAATATTAATATATATGTATGATTGTGCGTTAGTCAAACAAATATTCAAGACTTGGTCAGCTCGCATCATAAGCGGTAATCTTGTACTAGCAACATTAGATCTCTTAACACCACTCAAGCGAATTTTAGTTGCAAAAATCCATCGCTATATCTATTTGCTAAAATGCAAAACGACGAGCTCTTGATTCGTGTTCTCCCCAATAACCCATCTTTCATCTCCGCAGAGCTTCCCCTTCCCCATTAATTGCTGCCACCATTTAGCATTCAATGTTCTCTCGACCCTATGACTAGGCTCATCAAACTGTGGTTTTATACTGATCGTAATCATCTGTGATCTAAAACAGTGACGAGCACAATATCTGACGCCACTAGGGTCGGATACTTCAGTTGTGGTTATGTATGGATACTCCTAGAGAAAATTATTGAGTATTGTGACATAGGGTAGAGCAAATATCCCTACTTACCTCGTGCCTCCAACAAGGCGCGTATCTAGGATGCCTCATATCTACATTTCTCTCGCAGTATGATCCTGTAATATTGGTGGCACCACAGTTGTTTTCCCAATGAGGACCTTGTTCAAATGGTATACCAGTTGATTTAACGAAGTGGCAGTTTGGAAGCATATCGTCCGTTTCTGCGCCTACAAGCCACTTATGATCTTCTTCAATAAAATATACATGGCCTTCATCCATGCGTAATTCGTGGAGACGGGGTGTTGATAGCTGCCTGATGTTATAAAATTCAAGATCAGCGAATGATAAACGCCGTATCACTCTTGGCCCCTCAATTTCTTCTGGCTTCCCTTTTCCTGTAGGATCTCGAGATGGACGATAACTAGACGAGGGAGTGATATCCCAAATCACCATGGTTTCGATGGGATCATCATGACCCCATACATTTCTATTTGGCTGCCAAAAGTATATAGCATAATTATTATGTGAATGAACACTGTAGAATCGGTCTATAGAGTTCAAGGGTATTCCAAGAAAATGTATTTTCCATTCATTTCTGTAATTGATATTCCAATGACCCGTGTGGGTATCTAGTACAACATCATACGCCGAAGCAAAATGTCTGTGAACGCTTTCGTTCTCATTGAGCTCATGGTAAGCATCTTGTTCGCACCATTCTATAACCAATAACCGATCCTTCAATCGAATCCTCCGTACGACTTGAATATCTTGTTCCATTTGGAAGTAGACTTGCTCATTGGTACTCAAATCTTGTAGGATGTAACACTGCTTTTCAGCAGATGGAAATATAAGTAGCCCATCATCAAATGTCCATAATGTATCGGGATAATGAAAAGGGGCTGTTTTGTTCTCATATTTGAGATATCTTTTCCACGTTCCAACAGGATAGAAGCGTGACCATGCAGGCAAAATGAGAGATTGTGCCAAGGCAAACTTCAACATTCTTCTCGGCTTTCCAAACTTCAAGGAGTCATATCTCGCTGCTATGATAGTAAAGAGATCTGCCCAATCTCTCTCGCTATCACCTATGCCAACATTTTGAAGTTCCCGCGCTCGAGGAAAGTTTAGGTAAGTGAAATGGCGGTTTAGATTTGGCTCTGTCAGTGCTTTTAACCAACTCTTAGAGACCCTTCGGTTTTTGATAAGATCCTTTGGCTGTAGATAAGAAATTATAATGAAAAAGATATCGTTAGGCAAATTGATAATATCCATTATATTTTTATAAGTGGGCATGGTAAAGATTAGAGATTATGATTCCTGTCCGGGGTATCCAGTATGATATCAACACATCAATATATGGAAAAAAATATAGTGTGGTCGTGATTCGCATGTAATACGTCAGATATCGGACTTACCTCTAGACTAGCCCTTAGAGCTACCGGTACTAATACGGACTTATGAAAGCTAGGGGACTAATAACAAGAGTAGATCTACTCTACCGTACTTTAACAACAAAGAATTGCCTAGGCGTTCACGCGTTGTAACATGCCTACTATCCAGTGTACCTAGGTAAGTAGTACCATGGGCGTAGACGCTAGTACCTCTCTACAAGTCTCGCCACCATACCCACCTCTAGGTACAATCTCACAACAATCGTTCATCTTACCAGCGATTCATTTGCTTCTTAGATACCACCATATCTATATCTTTCTTATATTTACCATTATAGAAATTCATTCTTGTATCTCAGCATCCATCACCTGCCGCATTACTTCAATTTTTCAATTCTTTTACTTAACACCTTTCTGGATGTACCTTCCTAAGTAAGATTACTGTATCCCACCATTGATGTAAATTCACCAAATCTCATATCTCCATAAATAGCCATCATCCCGTCCATAGAACTACATTGAGCTTCGAAACACCCCTCAACTCATCTGCATCTGGTGCATATAACAACGTCGAGACATTCCATTTTTGATGTGGTGATTTTCAATCATTACACGAGTGATACCAATACTAATAATATTCACTGATTTTCTTCAGTTCATTTGTATCACACACACACGTATATCGTTGTGAACGAAAATGCGTCGAAGCTTAACCCGAGGCATCTATACTGCCACAGCTCGACATACCTCATCTACAATCCGTCCTCGAACAGCTTTCAATATGTCATCATCAGAACCTTCGAAAATTGCAACTCGCAGACTTCATGCTACAACTCAGCATCTTAGACCTGCTGCGGCTCTAGCAACCAGTGTCGAAAACTACCCAACAACCCATGAGAAGATTCAAGAAGTAAAGGATACACCGTACTTCATCGACAACAAATTTGTCAATTCCGAAACCACACAATTTATTGACTTGCATGATCCGGCAACAAATAATTTGGTAACGAGAGTTCCACAAAGTACAGATGCTGAGCTCAAGGCTGCGGTGGAAAGTGCGGTGAAGGCATTTCCAGCATGGAAAGCTACGAGTATTATGGCAAGACAGCAGATTATATTTAAGTTTACCGCTTTGGTAAGAGAAAACTGGGATAGATTGGCTGCTAGTATCACATTGGAGC
This sequence comes from Scleromitrula shiraiana, assembly GCA_028455995.1. Lineage (NCBI taxonomy): Eukaryota > Fungi > Ascomycota > Leotiomycetes > Helotiales > Sclerotiniaceae > Scleromitrula > Scleromitrula shiraiana. The sequence goes on from JABELC010000005.1 coordinate 1,670,069, forward strand.
AGGGTAAAACGTTTGCTGGTACGTCAATTTAGAGGCTTAAGTTAGATCTTGAAGCTAATAGTGGGATAGATGCAAAGGGAGATGTTCTTCGAGGATTGCAAGTAGCTGAAACAGCATGTGCTATCCCACAACAAATGATGGGTGAAGTGTTAGAGGTAGCAAAGGATATGGAGACAAGAAGTTATAGAGAGCCACTCGGTGTTGTAGCTTCTATTTGCCCGTTTAGTGAGTATACGAGTAGATGAACTATAATTTTCACCCTACTAATCTATGATAGATTTCCCTGCCATGATTCCTTTGTGGTCTATCCCAATTGCCTGCGCAACAGGTAATTGCCTCATTCTAAAGCCATCTGAAAGAGATCCAGGAGCAGCAATGATATTGGCGGAACTCGCTCAGAAAGCTGGTTTCCCAGACGGAGTTCTTAATATCATTCATGGTTCCTCGAAAACTGTCGATTTTATCCTTGATGAACCAGCTATCAAAGCAATCAGTTTCGTAGGAAGCAACCGCGCTGGAGAATACATCTTCACTCGAGGTTCAGCAAATGGCAAACGTGTGCAAGCAAACTTGGGTGCTAAGAACCACTGCGCCGTTTTGCCAGATGCAAACAAACAACACGCTCTTAACTCAATTGTCGGTGCAGCTTTTGGTGCAGCAGGTCAACGTTGTATGGCTCTCAGTACTTTGGTCATGGTCGGAGAAACGAAAGAATGGCTTCCAGAGCTCGCCGAAAGTGCGAAGTCATTAAAGGTAGATGGAGGATTTGAAGCAGGTGCAGATCTCGGACCAGTCATTTCCCCACAAAGTAAGGAGAGAATTGAAGGTCTGATTGCGAGTGCCGAGGAAGAGGGTGCAACAATCTTATTGGATGGTCGCGGTTACAAGCCAAGCAAATACCCCAACGGAAACTGGGTTGGCCCCACCATCATTACCAACGTCAAACCCCATATGAAATGTTACAAAGAGGAAATCTTTGGACCCGTTCTCGTATGCTTGAACGTCGACTCTCTCGATGCTGCTGTTGATCTTATCAACGCGAATGAGTATGGAAATGGTGCTGCTATCTTCACTCGATCTGGAGCGACAGCAACAGCCTTCCAGAAGAACATCGAATCTGGACAATTGGGAATCAATGTACCAATCCCTGTTCCCCTCCCAATGTTCTCTTTCACTGGTAACAAGAAGAGTATTGCTGGAGGTGGTGCAAATACATTTTATGGAAAACCAGGTCTTCAATTTTATACTCAGCAGAAGACTGTAACAAGTTTGTGGAGGAGCGAGGATGCAGTATCGAAAGCTGCCGACGTATCTATGCCTACACACAGCTAGATCTTTTGATTATTTAATGAAATGGGAAATGGATATGAATTAATGGTTCTTTTAGCAATCGCATGCATTTGGGGAGGGAAGGTCGGGAAAATGGATTCTTATCCGAATCTATCACAACCTTTTAGGCAAATGAAATTTTTATAATATCCCACTATGTGTTAAGTAGTCAGAATACAATTGCATTATACGAAGCGTAATATCCTTAAATATGATATCTGATGGTGAAAGTTGCGAACGAGACCCAGAATAAGTTTCACCAACGTTATTCGCCCCCCGATATCTCGCAATAACAACATTGCTCGCAGTTATCCAATTGCGAATTTCATTCACGGTGCATCTATGAGAGTCTAAATTGTAATTTCCGCAGAAGATGTGTGAAATTGGATATGCTTCTTCTCAAAACATCAGATGAAATCCTTCTTAAAATCTACAACAACCAGCACCTTTTCATTCCTCGCATCGGTTAGTGTATCGAAATAGTCCCGTGTTAGAGACACGGGACATATGGATTTTTCGTCCGATCCCCATGCCATTTTCCTAAGATATCACGGGTAGCTGGTGTCGGATCTTATGACTTCCTTTTTCTTTGGCCCCTTATGCATCTCGCAACGGGGCGGGATTCAATTTCAGATCCTCTTACTCCGTATGTTACACAATAATGCAGTAACGCCACAGTAGTGTATATGCTTTATTATATTAGTATGTAACGCCACAGTATTCTGTCTTCGCTCCTTGCCAGTGGTTGCCACAATTCTTTTTGTTCTGTAGGTACGTTCTAGTAATAATAATAATAATAACAATAATAAGTATGTCACTAATATTTAGCACGATACACTTGACACTTGAAGAATGAACCCAAGTGATACGGATTACTAATTTTGGAAATTGTGAACGAGCCAATTATCTAATATGTAAAACCTTGTCCGAAGCATGTTCTCAAACGCCAAGCTCAATCAAATAGTAATAGCATAATAGCATAATAGCAATCTTTGAAATTCCTATTATTCCTATTATCTCTTGAGGGGTATATTATTATTATTATTATTATTATTATTATTATTATTATTACTCTCACTTTCTTCTCTAACTGACCACCAAATCTTTAATGTAAAGTACTCCACTAAAGTCTTCGATGACCTGAAAAGTACAGATCTCAGGTTACATCAGTTATAATACCAACTTAATAAATCTTTAGAAGCATTTTAGCCATAGCCAACATATGCAGGTCTCCTGCAGAGATCTGAGATTATCTATACAGAATTTGGAAATTTTCCTATTCGTCAGTTCGTACTGTACGAGCTGCAGCGCTCTTTAAATCTCACGGACGGTACCATATTTTCATCCGAACCCCGCTATACATGCGAATATAATTTCGCCATACATAGAAATATCGAATATATATATATATCGAGCTACTCAACAGGTACATTGTGTACACTGGTTTTCAAAAGTTTTCCTTTTATATACATATATTAATATCAACTGTTCCATACAACTTATATCATATGAGTTATTATGGCTACTATAACTGATATTCCATTTCGAACATTACTTGTTCTGCCCACAACCCTTACCTACACATTCGTTGCGCATAGGCAAGACTTATTACTATTCTCACATTCCAGTTACTTGGGAACATTTGTCCAATTATGGATAATACAGTTTATCTTTTTTGGAATCTGGAGGGTCGTTATATACCCTCATTACGTCTCTCCTATACGGCACCTACCCTCCCCGAAAGGTAATAGTTGGTGGAATGGTCAATTCTCGAGGATAGCTGCTGAACCAACCGGAGAGCCAATGCGCGCTTGGTAAGTGTTCTTCTCAAATTCTAACTTTTCAACTAATTCAAGATGAAGGATACATGAAGTACCAAATGACGGTATCATACGTTACTTGTCAATGTTCAACTCTGAACGAATTATGGTGACTACCCCGAAAGCTCTGAGTGAAGTTCTTACCACCAAAAACTACGATTTTATCAAGCCTTCATCAGTCCGAGCTGGAATTGGAAGAATCCTTGGAATAGGCGTCTTATTAGCAGAGGGAGATGAGCACAAGATACAGAGAAAGAACTTAATGCCTGCTTTTGCATTTAGACACATCAAAGACTTGTATCCTGTTTTCTGGAATAAATCCACCGAGGCAGTAAGAGCAATGACCTTGGAAGTTCAGGCCAAAGTGAAGGTGGAGATTGCAAACGAGCCACAAGGAAAGCTTGAACCATATGAGAAAATTCAGTATCCAGGCGTGGCATACATGGAAGCAATGCAATGGGGTAGTAGGGCAACATTGGATATCATTGGAGTAGCTGGCCTTGGCCAAGATTTTGGAGCTATCCAGGATCCTAATACACTACTCAATCGAACCTATAGGACCGTTTTCAAACCATCACGTTCTGCGCAAATTCTTGGAATGCTTCAGCTCGTTCTACCTGGATGGTTTGTGTCAAGACTACCTGTCAAGAGAAACGGGGAAATCGAAGAAGCTTCAGCGGTCATCAGGTCGGTTTGCAGAGATCTTATTCAAGAAAAGAAAGCCAAGTTGGAGAAGAAAGAATTGACAGATGTTGATATTCTGAGCGTCGCTCTTGAAAGTGGTGGATTTTCAGATGAGAACCTCATCGATCAGCTCATGACTTTCCTAGCCGCGGGACACGAAACCACCGCTAGTGCGATGGCCTGGGCTATATATCTACTATGCACACATCCAAAAATTCAATCTCGACTTCGAGATGAAGTTCGCGCAAAACTTCCCAGCCCAGATACCGACGCTACTGTTACAAGTCAAGACATTGATCACATGCCATACTTGAATGCGGTATGTAACGAAGTCCTCCGATACTTCTCACCAGTGCCCCTCACATTGCGCGAGGCAGCTGTTGACACGACGATTGTTGGGCATCATATTCCCAAGGGCACCCGTGTTTTGATCATCCCCTGGGCTATAAACAAAGATGAATCACTTTGGGGACCAGATGCGGCGAAATTCAACCCCGATCGTTGGTTACCTGAAAATGGCGAGTTGTATAACACAAGTGGTGGAGCATCGAGTAATTATGCATTTCTGTCATTCTTACACGGTCCGAGAAGTTGCATCGGACAAGCATTTGCTAAAGCGGAATTCGCATGCTTATTGGCTGCTTGGGTTGGGAGACTTGAGTTTGGGTTGCAGGATAAGAAGTTGATGGATGAGAAAAATTTGGTGATTAAGGGTGGTATTACCGCGAGACCAAACGGTGGTTTACATGTTGAAGTTAAGGTTGTGGAGGGCTGGTAGATTTAATTAATTAAAGGTGTTGGAGGCGGAGGCGAAGTTGGCGTGGGGCGTTAATTCGGGGAGCATTTTGAGAGAACATATAGGTCTTCGGTCTTGATATATACATGAAAGTAATTATCTCAATACGATCCACTCATAAGATTCATGTTTAAGACCTCAAAACGCTCCATGTAGTACAAATTAGCCGACTAAATACATACATAGTACTATAGTAGATACCTTGTGCTACCTATGCAGTAGCCCCTTTTCGGGCGTCTAATGCCAATACATAATACCGAACTCGCAAAAGGCCCGCGAAGGGGAGGCATATCAACTTCACCAATATAATTACTATACAGGAATGTACAAAGTGTACTTGGGTATTTAGTAATCAAAGAAATCTGTGATTTGAAACTAATGCAAAGCTACCACAGTGTCATTGTCACCACTGCCTTGATCGAATAGGCATTGAGTTGGTCTATTATCTGATGTTCATTTAGGATACAGATGTCGAGAAATCTTTTGGATAATCCTTTGTTTAAAGAAAGTGTCGATTCAAATGTAGAATTCTTTGCATTCTTCCTTAAACATATATTCAAAATATACTAATTCAAATATGAATATGTATATAACTGTTCGTTCAGGGTGGATGGGGCGTATACTGAAGAAGAAAGCTGTCCAGCCCAATAACGAGAGAAGATGTTTAGCTTAGGAAGATGATATCAATAGCTACCGTAGATACTAAATACAGCATTTTTTCTGGTTGAGATATATCAATAAATCTACATTCACTCAACGAAAGTTTTGGATTCTTTGGGAAAAGTTCTCAAACAAAAAGTCGATAAAAAAACAACATAGCCAGAGTTCTGCTTGAACCCTCTAGTAGCTTGTAGGTTAAAAGTTGGAAGTTCCAAGACAACGAGGAGAATATTTTAATAGAGACTTGGCTCATCATAATCCAATTTGTTCATTCACTATTAAATCCTTCTTCATGACCGGACCCGGATATTGCAAAATATCTTTGCCTATCTAGGCAATACCGTAAAACTAACTGATATTGGGTTTATCGTATGACTTTTCAACTGTTCGGATGAAGATATACCTGTATTTCTGATGTTTGAGTGAATAGATATCAGCCGTTAAACCTCTTAGAATCATGATAAATTATATCAAAGCCCTTCTTTCAACACAAATCAGGCAATTTGAAAGTGACTGTAAGAACCTTAGGGCCTCAAATCAACCCCAAGGTACAATACATTACTTTATCAAGCTGAAGCGACAATGAGGTGAACTAAACCACCAGATTTCCTTTGGTACGGAAGTGATACTGTAGATTAATTCCATTAGAATTTATTAGTAGATATCACGAGTGACCGTCCAAGTTCCGTACTTGAAGACTCAAATCGATAGTTCAATCCCCCTCATCTACCTACCTACATAAGGTATCTACCTATCGTATTCTCCTCATTAAGTGAGTGAATTGAATGTGTTTAAAGGTTATTGAAGTAAATGAACCCATCTGAGCTATTAAACCCGTACTTTATTGCGTAATTTAAGGCTTCCCCTCCCAGCAATATCCTCTCACCACTTCCATCTACTTCTAACCCATCTCAACCGTATTCAACCCATCAAGTACTTAATCTTCTTAGATCAATACATGTCTCTTCTTCTTTAAATAATTTCAGTTTGGTATCAAAATAGTTTGTTATTTTGTTATCCTTCTCCGTCCAATCTACATTTGTAGGTAGTTCCAGTCGCGTTACTATCCTGCTTCGTAATTGGAAATTTTTGACGACAATCTACCATTGATCCTTTTCTGTTCTTCATAGAATGGTAGAAACTACAGCTGTCTAGCAAAGAATATCATCAGTATCAACTTGAGCCGACAGAAAATTTGATCAAGTAGTCAAGTCACTTATCTGCTTCTTATTTGGTAGTTTTGAAGTTCAATCGGAACTTGACTCTCAGGATAAAGATTTGTGAGTATAGATGTTCACTTTTAGATAGAAAGTTATCAACCGTACAAGGAAATCGGCTTGAACTAACAGTCATTTGATAGTCTTTCTTCTTCATAGAATCTTTTGTTGATCTTCCGTAGTTAAGAAGTGGACTTGGAATCTCTCACGCCTTCAGCTAGCAATCTGCTGACCTCTGGTAACTATTCTCTATAATTACATCTATCCGTAATTGAATAATCCAGTACAAAGTTGTTTCAAAGCTAATATCCTTGTCAGAAAGGTCTACCGTATTAGTCTTCTCCCGACTATATCAGGAACCGTTCAACAAATCTCCATATTATCTTTCGAATACTTTCCTCCTCAAATTACAACCAACCTAAGAGATCGCATCAGACCATGTCCACAGTCAACAACTCAGACTCGGGCTCAGACTCAGACTCCGGTCGAGTTAGTGAGCCTCAACAAGAGACCAATCAAGGTGTTGAGCAACAAGTCATTACACCACAAAATGCATCTCATCGAAATGCTACTCAGAATAATTCAAAATCAGATACCAAAGCTACTCAGCGGAGAATGGCAATGCCACCCCAACGAATGAACACAGTGGATTTTCAGGAGGGCTATAGAGCTGTTGCGGGCATGTACGATCAATCATTCTATGGAACTCCTCCCACTTCCAGAGACAATAGCTTTATGCCTACAAAACACAACGCCGTTCGACAAATGGCCGACGCTGAGTCAATTGACGATGACATTAAAGATGAAGAAAACATAGATGATGTTCTACACAATCCTGGAGAGCAGATGCCGTTTTTCAACGATGGAACTCCTATGGTTAAGGATAACACAAACAAAACTACACAACCAGTCGGACGCACACCATTACCAGATGGTAGTTCCCACCCTCTTAATTTCCCGATACAAGAGATTCCTGCTTTTAATCCGAACGGAGCTTGGTGTTCGGTCAACAATCGAAATCAGTATGCCACTGCTTATAGCAATCAAGATTACCAAGCTGATGGATTTGCTAGCAACATTCAGGAGTATAACGCCGCTACGTATATGAGTGGTCAGAATTTTGACAATGTCGATGCATATGCTGTTAGAGAACAACCTGGTTTCCAGATGAACCCTGCTAGTATGTACCAAAGCATAGATCAAGCCATGCTTAGCAATGGCATGGACGATGATGGTGTAGGATTCGATGGTCCTGTTGCTCAAGGAATGCGCTTTGAGGAAGGCTCCATCGTGCCAGGTGCTACATTAAGTCCACCATCATCGATACCATTACCACCTGCTCCATATCGCCCATCTGGTAATCTGCCGAGAGATGGTGAATGGAAAAATCCAGGAGCTCGAGTACATACGTCTTTCGGTCAAGTTGTGGTCCATACTGCAAAATGTGATCTTTGTGGAAAACGTAACAACTCAGTCCTGCAACGATGCACCGAGTGCAACCGCCAGTTTGATCATGAATGTAGATTTAAAATCTCCAAGGATGGCAAGCACAAACCAGACCTCGAAAAATTGGATTGGACTCCGAGAAAGAAACCAAACGCCAAGACCCGCCCAAATTTTGAAGGCAATATGCACAAAATCGCTAAGAAGGTGATAATTAGGAAAGAGGTTCCACTATCCCCCGCTGAACGCATTCAAATCGCGATGGCAACTCCAACCAGATTCTCTGGGCAGGCGAACTTTTCTAGTTCATCATCAATTACATCTACACCTCATTCGCGTGGAACTCTTAGTGCCCGTGGTAGTGGTGTTGCGCAGGCCTCCGCTCGCGCTCAAACTCGGCGCAATGGTGTCACCGCACGTCGTAGTAAGAGATCCAAAGAAGATAGCCATGATGCAGACTACGAGCTTGAGGATGAGGGACTGACACCAGATCAAGGGCGTGCGTTGACTTTGGAGCGCCGTCGCGCAGCGTTGAACAGCATGTACTTTGAAACCCAAATGGAGGCTGACCAAACTCGTGAGGCGGAAAACAAGAAGGCGGCAGAATTGAAGCAACGACAAGAGAAATGGCAGGCAGCGAAGAGAGAAAAGCAGCAGCGAGAAGGACAACAGCAACGCATGTTATACGAGCAACAAATGCAGAAACAGTATGCTAGTCAGAGAGCCCAGGCACAACCTCGAGCTGGACGAGGTCCTAGAGGCAACAGAATTGGTGGGGAACAGTTCGAGATTTTCGAGGATCGTGGCCACGAGCCTTCCCCCCAAGATATCAATGACTTCTTGACTCAGAACAACCCAAATAGCATGAACGTCCCAGGATTGTTCAACTCTACACCTCGTCGACGAGCTGTCAGAGCAAATGCACAGGAAACGGACGCCCAGCGCGCGGTAAATGAGGATAATGGTATTGAGGGCCTGCGAGCTCAAGGTAGACATGAGGAAGCCGAGCAAGCCGAGCAAACCGAGGAGGCTTCTGCTATGGGCCAGCAACAACAACAGCATGGGCGTGACCCTGCGGAGGGCACTCCTAATCCCCAAAGCATCTAGATCTGGATAGGCAATCTTTTTGGGGCTTTTGTTTCCAGCATATTTTTCATCTATATGAGACGATTGTAGCAAGGTTTGACACCGCTTGTAATCTCTCTATTTATGATTATTCAACAAACAACAGTACTTGCTGCAACTACGAGACAACTTCATACGATAATTCTTTCAGCATTTCTTTCTATCATTACGATTTCGAGCAAGTACAAAATAGGCAGATTGATTCTCATAACTTCATGATATTTTTTTCTCTTCGACTTTGTAAAACGAAATTGGCTTTCTCTTCAAGTTTCTTCGTTCCTTTCTTTCTTTCTGGTCTACCAGCGTCTCCTTTAGAGGCATTTAATCATAAGTTACGGTTTATTATTGAGAGTTATTGCAGAAAACGGGCAGTGTAGAGGTTGAGGAGGCTTTGAAAATGGAAGTTTTCAGTATTGAAATGCTGTAACTACTATGAACTAAGCATAGAGCAGACTTATAAAGATTTCCTTCGCTATTTTAAGAAAAATATAAAGATCTTTGGACACCAAAAACACTCCCTTCATCTGTGTGACTACATCTTGAGATATCTTCCAGCCGAACATAAAATTAAACAGAGCTTACTATAATACTCATTTTAAATGGGTATAAAATAAAATAATTTATGATTAGGCCAAGCTTACTGAAGCTTCACCATGTAATGGTCAAATTCAGCGTACAACTTCCCTCTGAGTCAAAGCATCAAATATAGGGACTTTACTAGCATCCCCTTTCCAACCAACATCCCAACGTCCCTCCCCCTTCTTCCTCTTCACATAATCCTCAGCTATCATCTGTAATTCCTCCCAACCCATACCTTCTTTCAAGAGTAGAATTTGCATTTCGTGCAATTTCAGTACAGCCAGCCTCACCCACTCAACACAATTATACCCTTCATCATCCTGTCTAATGGATACCTCCTCCATCAATCCCTCTATATCCTCAATTTTCCATTCCCGCACCCCTTGTGGTGTTTTCCTCCGTGTTTGTAGCTTGCCTATATATATCCGAACTAGTAACCGAGTGTCTGTATTTGGATCTATGGATATTGCTTCGTAGGTCCATGGTGTACTGATTGTGTTATCTTCAGATACCACGAGGAGATTCTTACAGTGATGTTTTCGGGTTGGGGATGTTTCTGAGGAAAGTGCTGAGTGTTTGGGGCTGATGTGTAGTGCGTAGTGGTAGGTGGTGGGGTGTTTAGGTCGTGCGTACAGGGCTAGGTGGATTCGGGGTTTGTTGGATGGCATGGTATGTCATGTTATTTTGTGAGAGGATGTGTCATGGAGATGAATTACTTAGAGGAGGTATGTTTTTATCTTTATATGTGGGTTGGAGTTTGAAGTTGGATGTGAATCAAGTTTGTTATTTTGTTTGATGTCTATGATAATCAGAGATAGCCCCTGGAGATAAAGGATAATAAGTACAGTATATTAAGGCGGGGCTCAACTCCGGCATATTTGTGATCCGCTATTCTGACATCTTTTTTTTTTGAGGAAATATGTTTGGACAATTCTATGTACATCCCTCTTTCCTCATAACTCACATTGAAATATTCAATACTGGTATGTAGTTGTCAGCAACGGCGGATATGCCATAAATGCGCTCCGTCTCCGCCTCGGATTTTGAATTTTGAGTCATCATATTTCTCATGTAACGATGATAATAGCAGTATAAAGTATGCCAAGGATTTTCTCGAGTAGAAGGGATTACAACAAGCAATTGATACATACTACTTACTGTATTCTACCATAAAAATAAGGTTTTTAGATCACCCCAAAAATTACAGTATTTCCACTATGTCCACTTCCTCCATAAACACCCCAGTTTCCGACCCCACATTCCGCTCCTACAACCCCTCCCAAGCTAAAGACTACGCTGCACAACGTCTATCATATCCGACTGAGCTCTACGAAACCGTGATATCCCACCACGCCAAAACAGGCGGGGAATTCAATCTCCTGCTTGATTGTGGATGTGGGCCTGGAAATGCTACTCGAGATGTTGCGGTCTCGTTTGATGAGGCTATAGGCTGTGATGCTGGTCAGGCTATGATTGATACGGCGAGGGAATTGGGTGGTAAGACGAAGAGTAGGAAGGATATTCGTTTCGAGGTTGCGCCGGCGGAGAGTTTTGCTGGTGGGGTGATTGAGGGGCTGGGGGAGGGGAGGGTGGATTTACTTATTGTGGCTATGGCGGTCTTGTTCTGAATGCGGTATGTAGAATTGTTTTTGGTTCACTGAGCTAGGTGCATTGGTTTGATATGGATAAGTTTTGGGCTCAAGCTGCAAAGGTTTTGAAGCCTGGTGGAACAGTAAGTGACTTTTGGTACTTTATACTAGACTGTTTCGCGAGAGTCGTTACGTTTCTTTTCATTGAAACTTAAAAAAAAAACATCTTTGCTACGAAACAAAAGCCTAAGCTTGAAGATTTGACCGAAGGAGACCCTCGGCAAGTTGTCAATGGTGCGCTTGGTGAGGGCCTACGCAGGCGATCCTCGCAAAGCATCACCTTCCGGAAAATTGAGGATGAAGTTGTCAGGAAAGCACAGGGTATTTTTCTGTGGGTTCGTTTAGTTGTTGAACGTCTTCAAAAGGGTCTTAGGGATGGATGGGATTTGGGAGAGTTAAAAAGTACTCTTGAGTCCTTCCCAGACGACTTAGAAGAGTTTTTTAAGCGAATGATCGACAATATTGAGCCAGTGTACCAACCTGAAGCGATACAATGTTTCGAGACTGCTATCAATAGTCGCCTGAACCTCCCTTTACTAACGTTCGACCACTTGAAACAGGATGCACCCAACCCAGATTACGCGATCCAGAAAAAAGTACATCAGTTAGATTTCACCAATATCGAAGAAAAGTTGGATTTGATGAAAAGGCGTCTCAACTCACGTTGTAAGGACCTCCTCGAGGTCTAAATCTGCGACAGTGAAATATTTCATCTTCGCTACGAAATCTACTTTTCACATCGAATGGTCCGTGACTTCTTGAAAAATACGGATGTTATGAAAATCTTACGCAACAAGCGACCTCCAAAATTCGATCCGCATGTTGCTCTATGCAGGATGTTCGTTTCACTCATCAAAGAGCAGCCAAAAGACTATGCCGAAAATCTTTGGATCAACCAATGCTTTGCTTATACTGATGAGCTAATGTACCATGCTCATATGATTGAAGTGGAAGTTTCGTATAATTATAATGGTTGCAAAGACCAATTAGCTCAGGAGTTTCGCCTCCTCGATGAACTGGATCGAGCAATGACAATTACTTTAAGCTCCCGAAACGGACACTAGACAAATTGGAGACACCAAGTGGATGACGACTTTAAGGACTATGGAAATCAAACCTTTACAGCTCTAGCCATACAGGCTGATTTACGGTAGTATGTCGCGGCTAATCTGAGCAAAAGTTCTCTTGATAGAAAACGAGGACGGCCTTTATTAGACTATGCCCTGCGTCGTTCTATGGTGACCAACATTGCCTCGAAAAACCACGAGGCCAAACCAACCCTAGCCATGATTAAATTACCGTTAGAGGCTGGAGCTAGCCCGAATGAACCTATTTATATCTACAGCAACTGAACAGTTTGGGTCATGTTTCTCCGTTTTTGTCACAAAATTTCGGATGGATTTGTGCCCTCAGAGTCCGAGTCTCAAGAACTGTATTCTATACTGCAACTTTTACTTCAGTATGGTGCTAACCTAGATCTGAAGATAGAAGCACAGCCAATCATAGAGCCATTATTAATCCTAGACGCACTGAACAAATGCTTGTTGACAAACGAGATGATATCATTGAATGAACTTTTGGAAGAGGTGAGGCAGGCTCAGACTTACCGTGGACGGGTCTGGAAAACAGTCACGGGCTATTTGAATCAGTTTCTTGTGTTATAATGGAACTTGTGGAAACTCACAGTGACTCCATTCTGTTACGCCTTTTCATTCTCACTCAAGGAAAGTAATTTTTCTTTTGTTTGCATTTGGAATGGGTATAACCTGCTTGAAAATCATCAGAAAACATTGGTTTACAATCTCCCCAAAAAGAAAATTTCGAAAAATACACGAAAAACCAAAAAAGAGAAATACACTGAATCTTTACAAATTTCTTTATATATAGGGATATTTGCTAGGATTTCGGGTAAAACCTTAGAGCAAATGGATTCTATGTGATCATACGGCCAGTAAGCTGCATGTTCAACTAAATATTTCCTTTTTTCCCTGTTCTGATATTTTTGTTTTCACGAATGATCACGAATAAGATTATACCACGTACCTTGATGGTTTATTGTGATTTGGCACTTGAGATATGTACTTTTGATTTTGGGACTCTGGAGATCCCACGGAGTAGCATAGAATGGGAGGATATGGCGATTTGGAGTCAACTAGGACCCGCGGGGGATAGGCAACAATGGATAACTTGTTTTGTTATACTCATCGGATCTTTGAACAGCTTGAATTGCTGCGTGACATTCGACCATGCATGACGGGACGTCTTTCTCAAAATGTATCTTCGAAAATTCCCCCGTCATCAATCGGTCATAACTACTAGCCAATTCTTTGTTCCTCATTCCCAACATTTCTCTTATTGTTTACCTCCCATCCTCTACCCTCCATCCCCCTTCAACGTCCAAACCTAAAATCCAAAACTATAAACTCACACATACTAAGTGATTAATCCAATCAAACATCAAACAAACCCTCACTACATATACTATACACCCCTCACCCCATAATACGTCTTCACCCACTCGATCCGAACTCAAATTCTTAATGTTACTGGTCTAGTAATTCTTTTTTATACAACAATCTTAACCTTTAAATACCCCATCCATTAGCATCTAGGCAGCATCTATTTCCACCGAAAAGCGGACGAATAATGATCTACATCTAGATGAAACGATCAGTTGTTCATTTCAATATGACCCGGACTTTTCAGCCTTTATTTGCACAGAATCTCCAATTGTATGTATACCTGTGGAGGTAAATTTTTAAAGTTAAACGGTGATTGATAGAATGGCCTGCGAATCTTTGCATATGAGATACAAATATACAAATATACAAATATACAAATATACAAATATACAAATATACAAATATACAAATATACAAATATACAAATATACAAATATACAAATATACAAATATACAAATATACAAATATACAAATATACAAATATACAAATATACAAATATACAAATATCCAAATATCCAAATAATGCCAAACCAATACAATCCAAACATCTATCTAAACCGCGAATATTTGTATCAAAACACCCATATACATCTGATATCCATTCATCAACTAACCACACATGTAAAATTAAACATCTCAACATCATTAACCAACCACCCAACCAACCAACCAACATCTCCCCACACTCGTTCACCCAAGAAAGACAATACCGGCTCATTAACTACTGTATACTTACCAAGTACACAAGAATGATACATCGATACAAAAAAATCCAAATCTACTCGCCTCCTTTCCCCTTCCTACCAACACGCAATCATTCTATCCACTATACTCCAATATCCATCTCAGACATTATTGCATGATTAAATTAGACTTTTGATTGATAGTTGAGCTCATTTGAAACATAGGGTATCACACTGTTGATATTCTCGGTTGGCACGGATATGTGATTATGGTTGTATCGACCTATACTATTCAAAGTCGGCGTTTAGGTGTTTAGGTATTTGGGGGAAAGGGGATGTGGTTAGGTGGGATCAGAGTTGCTTTTCGACATGTTAATCGGGGCAGGAAGAGTTGCTAGATCTCTTTTGCATGTGGGGATGGTTTGGAGTTTACATGGGGCAGTGTGAATCATCGGCTTGATTGAGATGGATATTCACATTGTCATCACGTCCATGTATCCACTCATCCATGTATCCACTCATACTCATCCATCATCCATCCATACATCCATACATGTTAATCAATACACACCATCCATAGAATATAGAGAACAGAGCCTTTCATGCCAAACATATTCATCTAATTTAATTTAATGAACACAAATAAATCGTAGTAACGTTAAAGACATCAACAAAATCATTTAAATCCTAACAAATAAAACCTATGCATCCACCACATACACACACAACAGTTCATCTAAAAAAAAAAATATGTAGCTAACTAACCACAGTACTCACCTAATCTCCAAGTTTCTCCAACGTTGTGGCTGCATAGAACAGATAATTTATTCTCCTTCCTCAGAATATACTATATATGCAATAGATAGATAGATAGATAGATAGATGGATAGATGATACCGCATTACTTGCATCTTGCTTGCATACATGAACCCGCACTGCAGTGAAGACAAAGATGAAGATCAGCATTAGAATACTAAAAAGCAAAGCAATATAATCCATGCACCAAACGTCTAATTCAACACGTCACATAAAACAAACAATTGGATGGATGGCGGATAAATTGATGAACTATGTGCGGAGGAAGTATGTAAACGTATGCACATCATGAACACTCATCACGTTTTTGTATCCACTACCGTTGCCGCTGCCGTTGCCGCTACCGTTGCCGCTGCCGCTGCCTTCGCATCGGTCCGCAATATATATGATATGATAAGTATGTACGGAATATGTAAGTAAGTGATAAAAGACATTCTTGAATCCAACTACCGACAGTCAAGCAACCACGCATCCCAGGAAACCCCCTCCAATTCGCAAAAATGGGGGCCAAGAATCTTTTAGATGTTGACTGGTTACACTAGACCAGTATTGTATGAACCTAGTAGTTGCGTGCATATGCAAGCGACACTGGGCAAAAGAGCGCGCGAGACGCTACTGCAAGATTGATGGCGGGCGGTAAGGACTGGATATGGAAGGAGGACGGACGCCTTTTCTTTTCTTTTGTGGAGTTGGGAGGTGTGATATCAAACTTTGACAAGGGCAAGGGGCTAAAAAAGAGGCTGGAGAGGGAGAGGAGAGCAGGGGGAGGGATGGGATAACGGTAGTGCGGTTTTTGGTACGTACCGGTAGATGAAGATGTTTTGAAGGAGGATTAATATTGGAAGATAAGGTAAGGACAAAAAGGAAGGGACTATCTGAGAAGGAACGAAGGAAGGAAGGAGAGTAAAGATTCCCGAAACTTTGGATGAGACGGAACTTTTTTGATTATGGCGTGGTGACTAAGACAATGTGTCATGTACAACTACAATTACTGCACAAAACCTTTCATTAAATTGTATTACAATAGGCTGACTAATACGAGTAAAGTGCAACGCGTATGGACGCGTCAAAGCGCGTCTTTTTTTTTCTTTTTCTTTTTCTGCCCCTCTCTTTTCTAGGATGATAGGAAGGCAAAAATGCAGTCACACCTGTCTATCTGCACACGAAGAAAGAAAGATTTCATGTATATATATGTATGAGAAAACGGTTTAGAATTACTTTGCTTTCATATCGCATTTATTCGTTCGTGTCATGCATGTTGTAGGTAGGATAACCTGACCTGACCTGACCTGATAAGAGAGAAGATCTTCAGCTGTGAGGGAGAGGGGGCGGGTTTCGGAATAAGTATCGAATTGAGTTGAGCCTCTCATTACACTGTGTGAGGTAGCCAAGGAAAGTTTCCGGGAATTTTATGTTAAAGGTACTGAATTGGGGTTGATTGATTGAGTGATTGATTGATTGTGAGAGATGGATCATGAGATGGTTGATTTTGAAGATGGGAGGTCGATGAATATGGATGGATTGGATCGAATTGGAATAAGGGAATGAATGATATTTGATAGATATCATTAGTTACTAAGTTAGACTGATTGAATGAATGTTTAATATTTTTAATATACATAAAATAAAATAAAAAGATGCGTTACAAGTGCTTTTACTAAGAAGTTCGTACTACCTAATGAGTGGATGGATTACTAGTAGTCATCTCAGTCAGTATAATCTTTCGAATATGGAAATACTTATTATTATTAGGTAAGTAAGGTAACAATCAAGAACTAAAAATTTGACAGATTGGGAAATACAAAACGTTAAAGGGGGTAAGTGGGTGATTCATGGGATGTAGTAGATGAATCAATTCAAATAATTCAGCTTCAATTAGATGATGATCTATGATCTATGATTTACTTATTAGTAAAGGAAGAAAGGGAGAGGAGGATAATCAGGATAATCAGGATAATTATTAGTAGAGGAAGTCAGGTATAGTCTATATGAATGTACCAGTAGCCTTAGACTTTTCTTCAGGGCAGGGCTTATAGTTCTAGTTGCCATATTAGTTGAAGGGTGATTCCAAGCCCTAAAGTGTTATAATTCTAACTCCCAAGAAAGTTTGCACTCCCTAATATGTACATTTTAAGCATAGGTAGTGTTCAGTATACATGAACATTAGATAGTTATGTTTTGTACTGTACTGTACTTTACTGCACTATACTGTAAGAAGGGAACGGTATTGTAACTGTAACTGTAACTGTAACTATAACTGCATGAAAAAGTGAGGAGGTTGTGGTTGTAGTTCTATATAAAATTATCAAATGAGATTTTAAGTCATCCATCCACTAAATCCATCCCTCACCGATTATCCAATTCTAAATATTTCTTGAAGGAAGGAAGACAAATATGAATGAAGAGGGATATAGAGAGAGAATATATAAATTTCTTCATAATAATATGTAAGTACTTGAATTATTATTACGATTGAAATAATAATTATAGAGGAGAGAGAGAAGAGAAAATAGAGAAGAGAGTAGAGAGGCTCTCAATAACCTACTGTTCTACTGTTCTACTCTATGAATCTCCAATTGTTTGCCCCTCCTCTCTCTATTTTTCATTTTCTCTATTTTTTATTCTCTCTACTTTTTATTCTCTCTATTTTTTATTCTCTCTATTTTTTATTCCCTCTATTTTTTATTCCCTCTTTTTTATCCCCTTTATTTTTTATCCCCTTTACTTTTTATTCTCTCTTCTCTCTTCTTCTTCTTCTCCTAACCAACATCACCCATCTCTCTCCTTCTCCCCTCCCCTCCCCTCCTAAAAAAAAAACAAAAACCTCACAGGGTTGTGACGCACATTAAGCTAATTAGAGCTAATGATTAACTAACTAATTAGCGTCCCCATAAAATATAATGGGTCATCTATCACGCATTTATCACGAGGTCATTAACCAATCATCTTTCAACTTTATCCCCTGCACCAAAATTTGAATAATTGACCTGCATTATAAACTTCCCGTTATCCACGCCCCCGTTTGAGATTTTGACCCTCTCGTTCATCTCTCTTTTTTTGTTACGGAAACATAGTTCTATTGAGAATAATAACTTTTGCGATTGCGACTTGCGATTACAACCTTTTAATTGAATTATTACAAACAAACCACAATCGCATTCAAATAATACAATTTTCAACCATAGAAGAGAATTCTGCGAATCTTTTGATATAATTTTTGAAAGAACAAGAAATACTTGTCAACCTCCGAAGCTTCCCGGCGCAACAATCTGTCGCAAGATTTACATTGATTTTTCGCCTACCTAAGAATAAACAACAACACTTATTACTGTTGCCTACAACAACCTTCATTTATATCGAACTTTACAACTCCTGAAAACTCTTGGATATCGAAACATTCAAGAAATAATTACAATCAGAAAACATGTTATTACCATCTGCATTTACCTGCGATTCTTCGCAATCATCTTTCCAACAATCTCGCAGTCGTGGTCTTCTTTTCGCATCGCCACCTCTCTCACCAACTTCATCACAATCAGCTGCAACTAGCATCAACAATCTATTCAATTCATGTCGCGCATTACAATCTATGCTTACAACACCAACACAATTACCATCACCACCAACTCTCCACGCCGATATTCCATCATCGCTTCCATCATCGCCACCCATAACCAGAACAAGCCATACGAAATTGAGATTGCGCGTACCATCCAGTGCAACGAAAAGTTATCAAGAATCAAGCGATAGAAAACGTATCACAAAGCGACGGCAAAGAGAAGCACCGCGCGGATTAAACAAAAGAAGGAGAGCACTAGACGATGATAGAAATCGTGAAGATAATACATCAGAAGGCGAGGTGGGA
This sequence comes from Scleromitrula shiraiana, assembly GCA_028455995.1. Taxonomy (NCBI): domain Eukaryota; kingdom Fungi; phylum Ascomycota; class Leotiomycetes; order Helotiales; family Sclerotiniaceae; genus Scleromitrula; species Scleromitrula shiraiana. The sequence continues at coordinate 1,689,199 of JABELC010000005.1, forward strand.
ACAGAATTCGAACAAAATCCAAGCACACCAAAACGCATGCGCCGACTCGCACCCGAAGTACTACCACTTGGTTTGGAAAGAAGCGATTTCCATGATTTGCATTTGACTGAAGCCGAGAAACCCGATAACGATGGTACCTTCATTTTCCGCGCTGGCTCTTCTGGAATTCGAACTCGAGCTCAGAGAATGGAAAATGATATACACCACCACCACCAACAACACGATGAACAAGAAGAAGATGAAGAAGAGCACGAATGGTCAACGGAAGAAGATAGAATGCTCGTAGAGCTGGTATTAGAAAAACTCAAGCTAAGCAAAAGTGATTGGCAAGATTGCGCTAGAAGTTTGGGAAAAGATAGAGGGAGTGTTGGGAGGAGATGGAAAAGTCTAATGGGTGCTGGGGAGGTGGGATTGAAAGGGAGGAGGAAGACTCGTACGAAGTTACATTCAACTTGGAGATAGATGGTTATTTCTTCTCTTTTGGTGTTTTGTTTCCGGGAATCTTTTGATCTTTTCTTTCCGATCTGGATTGGGAAAAGCGAGGAATCGATTGGGTGGGCGTTCATTTATGAGTGGGATGAATGCACGTGGATATGAATCTGGAGTTGGATTGTATATTTATCATTTCGATATGAGGAAAGCATGAAAGCGTGAAAGCAATGGGAGAACAGCACAGTAGTACAGTACTGCATGGGATGAATTGGGATGGGGTATGGAGCGATGCTATGGGATTGTTTTCCTTTCTTCAAATATTGGGTTATTATGTTTTTTGGGTATGGGTATGGATATGGATATGGATATGAATACTATGTATTCGAGATATCTAGTACCATATCGTATCGTATCGTATCGTATCGTATCGTATCGTATCGTATCGTATCGTATCTATCGTATTATATCATCACATCATCTGAATACAGCAGGGTTAGATAAAGGGCCGGGCTACACACAGTATGGTCAACTCTATTCATTCTTACATAGAAGGTTATTACTTCTTACAGTGCTTAGTATTAGTATTAGTATTAGTATTAGTATTGGCATAGCAAACAATTGGGTCTGCTAGCTGGTCTCGGGCTAATCATATCATATCATCACTCTATTTTAATGTCGTATCGTAATTATTATGATTGATGAACGAATGAATGAATAAATAAATAAATAAGCCATGCAGATGGATATATTTCAAATGTAGATGATTTGAAGAGATTCAAAGATAGGAAATAAACTTTGCAGTTTTATTTATTTATTATTTCTAGATGCATAGTAGAACCATCTGACTATGCTATGCTACGCTACGCTATACCATGCCATGCCATGCAATACTACACCAAACCCCCAAACCTCTCCCCTCCCCCCTCCCCCCTCCCCCCTCTTCTCAACCAACCCAAACCAAATCTCCCCCAATATCAAATCGCCACACCCCGCTCCCACCACCGTCCCCCAACAGGACTCCACAACCCCACCCCCCAATCCCATCCCCAACACCACCACCCCTCCCCATTGCACCCCCTAAAAAAACTAACCGGCACCGGCTCATAAAGCCAAATCCCGCCCCTCGCAAAATCATCCGTCAATAGCCACCCTGTCGCCAATCCCCAGCTTAGCGCAAATCCGAAGTTTGATGCGCGTTTGATCCATTGAGAGATATGGATATGTTTAGGGGTGAGGAGATGGGCTTGGATGAGAGTGGTGAGGGTGATTTGGATAAAGATACCGAGGGCTTGGAGGAGGAAAAAAAGAGGGGGGTGAAAGGGGTGCGTTGGGGGTATTTGCGTGATACTTCCTCCGTAGTGGAGGAAACCGGAGATGGAGAAAGCGAGGAGGGAAGCGATAGTTTTCGTGAGGAGGGAATGTTTAGCTGACAGGAGACCATGCGATTGCAGGTAGATTGTTGGAGCGGAGAAAACGAATCGGAATATTTGGTGCCAGGATTTGGACCAAAGGCCCGCGAGACCGTGCGTGAGTATTGGGGTTAGGGGGCCGAAGGAGGGGGGGTAGTATGCGGGTTGGTTGCGCAGGTCCTGGGGACCGAGGAGGAGGGGGGTGAGGAGGGGAGTGAGCTGGAAGGCGGTGGAGAGGGAGATGAGGATTGCGGCCAGGGAGAGCAGTTCTCGGTAGATGGTTAGGAGGAGGGGGTGGGTGTTGAATAGTGTTAGGTGTGGGGGTAGTGGGTAAGCGTTGGGTCCGAGGTAGAAGTAGGGGTCTTTCATCATGGTGTATTTGAGGAGATCGATGAGAAGGTAGCGGATTATGAAGGGACGGATTTGAGAGAGGAGGAATGAACGTCGCGTGATTTGTTTTTCGAGGTAGGGTGGTGAGCTTTCGGTGGGTTCTCCGAGCTTGGCTTTTACGGATAAGGGGAGGGGTGGCAGGCTGGGTATTTGCCAGTTCCAACCGGGTCCACGAAAGTTCATAATTAAATCGGATACCCAATTTATTCTTTCCCATATGTCATCTGGATAGGATTGCCAATAATATTCTGTTTCTTTAACATTCATATTCCCTTCTGATTGGCTCTTGATTTTCCCGTTGGAGATGGCCGAATGCTTGATCACCTTTCCATTCGTATGGCAATTCGACTGCGTGCGTTTTCTGATATCTGAACTCCCTTCATCTGGTATAGTCCCCATCTGATGTCCATTTCCATCCATATCTGATTCTCGACCCTTCCAATTCTTTCTTCTGTCCACCCTCTTAGCATCAAACTGCGGCCTCATAAAAACCAACCAAGTAACACTCGTAGCAATCCCATAAGTACTTAGCAAGCCCGCCACAAAACTAAATGCCATATTCCTACTACTCGTCTCGAACAACGCTTTCCATTCAAACCATATTATCCACGCCAATACTATCCAACGCGCCTTGTATAATATCGGTCGATTCGTATGTCGTATGCAGAGATATAGTCCCAGTACAATGTAGCCATAGAGATGATATGGTAAAACTATAGGACGTAAAGTACCAGCGGATACATGATTTTCGAAAATGCGTCGATGGCTCTCTAATACTTCTTGTGGTGTGGGTACTGTAGACGATTGTGAGGAAATGAAACTCGCCATTCTCGTTCTATATACTGTTCTGTAATGATCGTGAGATGAAAGATGAATGAAGGACTATGTAGTATGTAGTTTGCTTCAACTGGAAAAGAGCCGTACTACTATACTATATACTACACCTGATTGTTGAGAAAAAATAACTTTGATAATTGCATTGGTGGCGTATAACTCAAGTCTACTGCGTTTGATAATCTCGTCTTGGGTTGCCGATATTTAATCTTGCACTTACATTGAAAACAGAAGATAAATGGATGTCTCTATCCATCGCACTCTTTTTACCAAGGTAAAAAGAAGGAAGTGAAAGACTCATCAATTGGATCTTGATATATTATACATAACTTTGAGAGGTCGTGCCTTCTCGTGATGTTAACGTGTGTTGCCAGATCGAACGAGGTCACTGTGTGACGATGCGATGCGATGCGAATGATTAATGTTGTGAGGAATTGTGGAACAGACAACCTCACAGCCAGATCCTGAATCCATTCATGATGTTTGAGAACCTACAACATTGTTGCTCCTTACCGTCAGTCAGTGTGAGTGGAAAGTTTTGTATTCGTATCATTGACGTTTTGGTGAAGATGCGATTTAGATATATCTACTATATAGAGGGACCTCTTGTAAATCGAGCCGAAAATTAAGGAATTCTACATTCTGTCATCCGTATTCCACCGATTCATATGTAATACCGGTAAACCTAACATTCCAAAATCCAACGACCTCCAGAATATACCTTTGAATTAAAATCAATATCAAAATAACTATTAATTAATTTGATAAAATAATCTCAAAATAATAGAATTTCGGTTCTATTTTATCATAATACAATGTTTGAAGCTATTTTATATGCTTTATAGAATCGTTTTCATTTATTCAAGAAGAAGAAGAAGAAGAAGAAGAAGAAGAAGTGTTGTCGGGTGTGCAGCTAATACCGTATACCTTAAGCCAATACAAAATTTCAATTCAATGTTATAGCTATCATCCATCATCTGAACCTTGACCTCATATACAATTGTTACTGGTAGGGTTATTCGAACATGTTATTACAAACAAAATTCAAGTACTGAGTATAAGGAGAAAAGACGAAACGATTGTGCGCTATCTGAGCATTTTAACTACAAGATCTGTGTACTGGTGTACCGGTATATAGTAAAATCTCGATCTAAAGATCCCTCCTTTAAGTACAGTACGTCTCTGACCCGATACCATACATATCCTTATAAAGATATCATCCTCGCTTATCTTTCTTAACGCAATTATAAGATCTTGATTATACTTGAGTATAGCCTAACCTTCCACATTCATCTCGATTTAGACTAATAGAGTCAATATGTTCTTATGATTCGAGTATACTAGTAAACAACCCCCCCCCCCCCCCCCCGCCCCCCCTCCCGAAACCCAAATTCTTCAGAATAATCCTTCCATAAAAATTATCCTTAAATAACATATAAAAAGTTCGACCAAACCAAGCAATATATTCTAATAAAGAGGATATCCTCAAATTAATAAGGATCCTTATATCGAGGCTTTACTGCATCGATAGTTCTATATCTATTTCTTATCTCATTTCCTTCCTATGATTTTCGATGTCTTCGATGCTTTCGATGCTTGCGATGGAGACTGGTCCCTATCCCTATGTGTTTCATGATGATCCCTAGTCTTCGATTCTCTTTCTTTTTTAACCACTTTCTTTTTGCGGTCTGGCTTCAGAGACTTCGCGTGGCTTCTACTTTTTCCCTTGTAAGGAGCTTCATAACTTGTTGGAGGTGTAGGCAAAGCAAAACTCACATCGGTAATCGATTGTGTGGGAGCGTTGGATGATTCAATAGAAAAATCAGATCCACTAGAAGGTAATGAAGAATCGCTAGCATTTGACAAACTCATCGATCCGAGTTGCTTTGGTAATCCTGTGGAAGGGATGCTCATAGGGAGTGTAGGTGGGGGAACTGGTCTTCCAATTTTGATTAATGTCTGTTTGATGTATTGCAAAGTGGCAGAATTATTGAAGATGGCTTGCCACATTTCTGCCATGCAATCAAGTTGATATGAGTTGAGAATTCCTTGATATCCAGCCACTTCCTTCAAATACTGAAGTTGCTCTTCAATTGTCATGGCTAATACAAAGTTAGTAAGTTGTAATATATAATTATCTCTTAGGCCGTATACCAAAAAAGTTTTTGTGATTTTCAGTAACCAGTGCTTCATCCCCTTCTTCAAAAGGGACAAATCCAGCAAACAATTCGAATATCTATTATAAGTGTTAAAAGAAATATATCTAAATTGGATATATATATCTGGTGATGATTTGATACGTACTAAGCAACCCAATGTGAAAATGTTAGAAGCATAAGTAGATGTTTTCGAATATATATAATGGGGAGATGCGTATCCATTTGGAAGATGTCCTATCTCTAAACATGAAATGTTAATTGGTATTTACTTATGCTGCTGTAATCAAATGAGGAAAGGAATCTAAAATTGCTTACCTTCATGAACATCTATCACTTCCAATTCTAACTTATCATCTATCAACTTTGATAGTATTGTGGCTGGAATTGGACCGTAAAGAACCTCTGGGACATTTGCCGGGAGTTTTGCGTCAATAAATTTATTTTCATTTTTAGGATCTTTAACTAGACATCGTACGCGTGAAGATTCCAAATCACCTATTGACTTTAGCATTTCGGCTTTCGAGTAATGTTGAACACTTTGCTTCAGTTTTATCAACAAATTTGAAGGTGTAAAGTCGGTCATGATATAATTAAGTTTGTGCATCTTCAACATCATATCTGTAGAGTGTTGAGCAAGAATAACCCTGTCCTTGATTGGTGGATTTGTTATCATGTAGTTTCGTATAGATAAACCCGAGAACTTCATAGGAAGACAAAGATGTATATTGCCAGTTGTAGATGATGTAATTGAAAACGTTCTATCGACATGACTGCATCCAATCACTGGTATACCGCGTTGATTTAAGTCCACAACTGTTTTGACTTGATCTCTACCATTTCCATGATTTGCGGCCATGACTTTAAGGGCATACCAATGGTCTTTGTTTCTACAACATTAATACAGTTAGTACTCTTCTTTCGATTAAATTTTATGAAGGAGAAGAAGAGAGGTAAAGGGGAAAAGAGGGGGAGAAGGGGAAAGGGGGAGAAGGCAAGATATTCTCTGACCTTTTTCCAATGCCAAAAGTTAACCAAACGGTGGAATAACCTCCATATCCTAATTTGGCAATAACCTCATATCTATAATCTGAAGTACCAATTTTCATGCCAGGTTCAATATGATAGTAAAAGTTTCTCAAATAATCATAAGGTGATTCCGATCGGATACTAGTAGAGCGTTCTAAATAAATCCCTTCGACTGTGTTTGACGACGAAGACATTTTGATGGTCTATGATTGAAAGTATTAGAACAATTTCAGAATGAATTATTGAGAGAGGGTCTGAGAGACAATATTTCGGGTTGATACCTACATAGCAGGTATTGGTATATATATATATATATATATATGTGTGTGTGTGTGTGTGTGTTGGAACTTTAGAATGTTGGTACAATTAAATACCCATTACGTACTGTACTACTACTACTACTACCACTATGTACTATAAGCACTATTTTTCTATTTTTGGTATCTTGAGATTGAGGTGGTCGACGTCAAGGTTAAGGTTATTCCTGTAAGGAATAAATCCATCCATGTACAGAGTGAGTTGGAATTGTGGATTTGTCTTACTGTATCTACGATTGGAATTGTGGCTTTGTCTTACTGTATCTACGATTTATCCAATACACATGTAGTATCTCCTTAGGTAGCTTCGGCAGGCTCGGCCTGGTCCGCTCTATTCGCAAATTCTGCCCAATACATATGTAGTATCTCCCTAGGTAGCTTTGGCGCGCTCGGCCCGGTCCGCTCTATTCGCAAATTCTGCCCATTATCAAATCGGCCGCCTCATTGATATAACTTGAAGGGTTCGATTGACTAATGAGGTAAGCTGATTTGCCAATAGTCTAGTCGATTGATAAATCGGCCGGATTTGCGAATGAGAGGGACCAGATCTATACGAGAGGAAATAAATGGAAAATCGGGCGGTTGGAGTCTAACTTATTACTCGCGACTCATTATACGTCAAGTGGCCTATAACCAGCGATAATATTCCCAGTTTACTCGTAGACTTCCCATAAAATGAGAGAAAAAATGGATTTGGACAAACAAATAGCCGTAGTTGTCAATCCTAATTCGTTAGCGCATCTCTTATGGTAGAAATAAATACGAAAAAAGCCAAACAGTCGCGGTTAACATTTATCGCACGCAGGTAGGTACTTGGCCTACTAACTCCTAAAAGAGATAAAAATATGCATTGGAATATACGCGCTGTCTACCAAGTGGCCCGGCCATCTCATACGGACACATCTGTTTTTCTGTTAGAAATAGTCGTTTTAACATTGAAAATGTAATTATATCACCTTCATTGATCGGCCAAATCAAGCATGTCTCGCCAGAACCGGAATTCATACGTTTGGCTAGCCACATTCAGAGCTTATCTCCCCTTCATTTGAAGCCATACTAGTGTTGTCCTTCTCATATTATCCAGTATCGCAAGGGAGTTTCTCGCCAATATTCAAAGAATCACACCATCAGCCATGGAATTTCATGGGATGGTCTTACCGGCCTCTCCTTAAAGCTGACAATGACTCCTTCAACATGGTTTGAAAGTTCTATCAGAGGGTTTCAGAATGCAATAGGTATTCAAAGGATCACACCAGCAACCAGGGGATTTCATGGGATGGTCTTACCGGTCTCTCCTTAGGGTTGACAATGACTCCTTCAACATGATTTGAAAGTTCAATCATAGGATTCTAGAATGTAATAGGCAATAGTATCGTTGTCAACAATACTACCATGCGCTTCTTTACATGGGTTCATACGCATATATAAACATGTGTTTGCTGCTTCACTGTCAAGTCATTATCATCATCATTCTCAATCATCGTTCCCAATCATCGTATCATATCTTACTAGCAACTTCGAATTTCATTACTGGATTGACCTCCTTTACTGAGCTATCTTCGATTACTGGATTCATCATTCATTGAGTTACCTTCATTCACCACGGTTATTCACTTGTCTCGGTCTAACACCTTTCAATTCATACCAAAATGCCTAGCCATAGTAACAGGCCTGATGATATAACTGTCGAGAAGGATCGCCGAACTTCTAGAATTAAGCACTTTACATTCGCCTATGGCATGCTTCCAAACCCTGAAACCAAGAAAAACTGTGATGGTGTCTTGAAAGCTTGGATGAAAGAAAAAAGCGAGAACAACGGAAAATTCAAGAATCAATGTGCCGATGCATTTAACAGAAACTACGAGCCGGTTATCGGTCTAGTTCTCGATTCGTAAGTACACCATGAACAGTTTGATATCCAAATTATTCCAATAGACGGTGGATCATAAATGAGTGCACCGTCTAAGTGGACTTTCAGTTATGTACTAACATCAAAATCCTTTTATAGAGGAAATTCTCATGTGAGTAAATCAACTCGCAATCCTGATGGCGACCCGAATGAGCATATCACGGTTACATTGATCAGTGCAGCCGATTTTAATTCGTCGAAGATGTGGGGTTATACCGTACATTTGTATACCAAATCAACTCGGAAACCAGTTGTAGGCAAACGTAGATCTGAGAAACACGTAGAATGGCTTGGGAGTGAAAGCTGGTCAACAACTAAGGTACAAGTTACGACTGATAATAGAACTTCTCTAATGACCCTTCTAAACAATGGATTAATTGCCGTTCCACAAGAAAGAACTCCGAGTCCTGATGACTCAGTGGATCTTAGTACTTTAGTAGAAGCTCCGCAACCGAAAGTTAGTGCATGGGGGAGAAGCAGCGCTGTCGCCGCAGTGGCGACTCAACTCCAGCAAACAAAGATTGCAGACCCAAATCCAGCGAATGCATCAGGGACTGATGAAGCTGGATACTGGTATGAACAACGAGAAGACGGAAGTTATTGGTCTTATAATCATAATACAAATGAATATTATCCATATCAACCTGTTTTTGCAGAAACATCTAAAAACAAAAGCAAAGCCGTTGCGTCAGCCTCCAGCACTAGCACCAAAACTCAAACTGGGACTCACACTCCTCATACCAAGACTTCCTCCGAGCCACCAGCGAATGCATCAGGGACTGATGAAGCTGGATACTGGTATGAACAACGAGAAGACGGAAGTTATTGGTCTTATAATCATAATACAAATGAATATTATCCATATCAACCTGTTTTTGCAGAAACATCTAAAAACAAAAGCAAAGCCGTTGCGTCAGCCTCCAGCACTAGCACCAAAACTCAAACTGGGACTCACACTCCTCATACCAAGACTTCCTCCGAGCCACAAGCCGGCACTCAGGGACACAGTAATCGGGGACACAGTACTCGGGGACACAGTACTCGGGGACACAGCGATGACAAGACTAGAAGTTCTCGTCCGCAGGCGCAGAGTGGAAGTCCTGCTCCTAGAGCGAAGACTCCGAGTCAAAATCATTATAAGGGCGAATTTGATAAACAGGTTAAGGCAGGCGGCAAATCTTACGATAGATATAAGAAAGATGGTAAAAGCTCTTACTGGAGAAAGGACGAGGATAGGACAGCAGAATATAAGGCAGCGAAGAAGTAGGCAGAAGAGGAAGCAAAGAAAGTACCTAATATGGGAACTCCTTGAAGTGGGAGTGGAAATGTATCAAATTGGAAAGTTAGAATTTGCGAATATTGTCCTCGAAGCGGAGTTTTTCCCCATAGTAGTGGTTGGAGTTGGGGTATTGGATGCTACTTATTGGTTTTGGCGTTTTGGGTAGCGTTTTGAGTTTATGCATTGCTAGGTCTTTGAACGCCATTTTGTTGTTGGAAATTTTGGGAAACATATGGCAATCTTTATAGTGACAATAAATATTTGTTTATTCGCCATTGATACATGCTAAAATATTATCATATGTGCATTCATGATACAGATAATCAAATCGATTCTAAGTTAATTAACTTTGAATCATTTGTTTAACTATATTTATTAAGACTTTTTTCAAATAAATTCATCTTAAACATATGTATTTCAATTTTAGATATTGAAAGTGCTTTTGAATAAATCCATCTTCAATGTTTGTTTCAATTATAGATATTGAACTATTTCTGAAGCAAGTTCATCTTTGATATCTATTTCAACGATAGATATTAAGAGAACTTTTAGGCAAGTCCCTCTCTAATGTCTGTTCAAAATACAGACATCCAATTGTTTGCATAAATACAAATGTGATATATTGTGTAGTAATTACACCGGTTCCTTAACGCGCATCCAGAACTTCAACAGCTCGATACAGATCTTTTACTCCCCTGTGAACATTGCCATAGAACAGTTTGCTATTCATGAATCCAAAGGTAATGACTGTGGATGTATTTTCTTCTGAACTAACTACTGAAACCTCCGATACCAAAGGATAAAATTAGCGAGTGTATGAAACGAAAGCCAATGTTGTTTCAACTCCCAACTCTACATCTGCCGGTATTCCCTTGTTGCTGCCCATCCATGTTACAAACACTCTAGTTGATCACTTATAGCGTGGAAGGCCCTCGCAATGCCTACATTACGCTTATGCTAGAAGCTCTGCTTCACGCTTCTCTTCCCAGCGTTTTTCGCCCCAGGGCTCGGCTTCACGCTTTTCATCCCAGCGGTTCTCTCCCCAAGGAGCAGCATCTCGTTTCTCCCCCCATCTTTTCTCATCCCAACGCTTGTCACTCCATGACTCGGCCTCACGTTTTTCTCCCCAAGGCGCTGCATCTCTTTTCTCCTCCCATCTCTTCTCAGACCAGCGCTTATCACTCCATGGCTCAGCCTCACGTTTCTCACCCCATGGAGCACTTACATTGTATGAGATTAGCATGGCAAACTAGTGTAAGGTAGAATGGCAAACTTACGGTTCGGCAGCGGCTTTTGCAGAGCTATTGTAGAATGTCAGTGACGTTTGCTAAGAAGGGGGATATAATGAGATGCTTACGCAACAGGGGCGGCAACGGTTAGGCTAACCATGGCCATGCCGACTGCAAGGAAGTATGTTGACTTCATGATGATTATAAATTGGGTTGTTTCAGTTTTGTTGGTAGAAAATAGATAGTTTTTATTTGCAAAGTTATTTCGATTGTTGAGAGAGGAAGTTGATGATTCCGTCTATGGAGAGTCAAGAGAAAGACTACGTTTATATGTTTCTTTCTTGAACTGGCAACGGCTCAAGCGGAGAACCTTGCAAGTAAGCTTATATTGTATATAACGGCAGTTCAGAAGATATTTGATTAAACGTTACATCGAAAGAAGTGTATTGTTGATCACGCCCTCGATCTAATGTTATTACATCCATGTTAGACTGTGATAGATAATCAAACATGCATCTACATGGCATGAGTGTGCTTGTGCAGATATGCTGTCCTGATGTTGGCAAGATAAAAGACGCATGATACTCTCCTTTGGGTCTCGTGTCTCAACTTGGAAGTGCATATCCTGAGAATTTAGTTCCGTAGACTCAGGTTTAAGATTCGAGAGTGCTCACCATGCATCCACAATACTCACTTCATAATTAGAGAACATTCGGTGAGGGGTGTTGTTGAATCCTGGCAAGGTAGCATTCTTAGAGCCAATCTGAATCAGTCTGAATGTTCTGATTTGCAAGTGCGAGAGCTCCGGTCATAGAACCTTTCCAATCTTCCATGTTAGCGTCAAGTCATCCACATCAGTTGTCCTTAGCACATACCTGTTAGAGAATATATACCGCATATCATGTTAAAAGACAGCGCCTTCTTATTTTCACTGAGCAGGAAAGTCTCCTAGATAACCCCCGTATCTCGTATTCAATATCCTGGGGAAAGACCGGAGAGACGGTGTGTAGATCTAAACAAGTCAAGACAAATCTCACCATATCAGAATCGAATCAACCGATTTTTCCAGTCATTTGACCACAATTTGTTCTCGGACGATGCTTTTTCAGGTAATTAGGAGTGCATACCAAACAAGAGCCGTGATAGGTAACAGCGCGGAGAAGCATGAACAATGATTATCGAGGTCGTGGGGGTGTACTCATGTGTTAAGGCGTCTTCAATATAATCTATTTAACAGTATAATGCTGACTCTGTTATAGTGTAACTATAAATTTGTCAGCCATGTCAAACTATGTAAGTCGTCTTTGTTAGTCCGAACTTGACATTCATGTATTCACACACAATGCTATGTCCGCAGTTTCCGCCATTTTTAGATATTGAAGCTGTAATCATCGTCTCAAACATTGAGAATCATCTAGTCTTCGTTCAATCAATTTGCCGCATCATTTGGCGGAGATAGGCTAAGGAAGCTCATTACTACGTGTGTATGAGTAAGAAAAAACCAGCACCTTGTGAGAAAAAACTTTTGCTGACTTTACAATAGCCTATACTTGCAGTGTGCATACCCATTTTCCATTTTGGGGGCTAGATCGTAAACGCCCTTCGATGACAATACTCATTGCAAAACTTGGTTAATGATCGATTATCAATGATCTGAGATGATAAAACTTCTATCCTGTCTTAGCTATTCCCCATCATCTTCCAATTTTGTTTCATACTTTTCTACTTCGCTGGATTTCTACTAACTATTTTTCTTGAGTCAATCGTCATGAATGATGCTACTACCTACCACCTCATACAAGATGAAAATGACTATGAAAGCTCATGGAGTAAAAGGGAAATCAAAGGGAGAAGAATCTCTCTTTGGTTGCATTTCATTCTCATGATATTTCTTTACGTTGCTGTCGTGTTTGCAGGAGCACTCACCGTCGTGGTGCTTGAGCAAATACCTAGATCTGCTCAAGAAGACCCTCACATGTATAGTAAGTTTATGATGTGAAAATTCCGAGTGCTCTATTTTTGCGTCTCTGACGAAATAAATAGCACCAGTACAAGATCTTATACGGCATGTTCCTGTCAAACAAGAAAATTCTCTCCACGAACACAATCCTTTCATGGCTAATCCGGCCACTGGGCTTCCCGATATCACCACGGATGAACAATGGGAAATGCTATACAACGGTAAATACCAACCCATTCTACATATCTCATCTCATAGACTCATCTCTTTCAGAGAGCATGCACACCTCAATCTCTATAGCTCTTGCCAACCACCTTCCAATCTCTACGCTTCCTACCCCAAAAGACCCCAATAAATATCTCATTCAACTGGAAGTATATCATCAACTCCACTGTCTAAACGCCATCCGACAAGCTCTATTTCTAGACATTATTCCTCGTTATCGATTTCCTCATTTCAGTGATTTCTGGATATCTGATGATGGGAGACGAAACTTTACAGGCCACGGTGCTAAGCATATTGGTTTGTTCGCATTTCATTTGAACTCGGAATTTCATTGATAAAGCGATCGAGTATCCTCATTCACATGTTAAACTAACATGACAAACAGATCATTGCTTAGATTGGATCCGTCAATCCCTTCTTTGTAACGCAGACGCAACGCCTATATCGTGGCAATGGGATACACTTGCTCAAAAGCCCCTCCCGCAACTACCGGATAAGAAAATTTGCAAAGATATGAGTGCCATTGATAAGTGGACAAGAGAAAATGCTGTAGAAGAGCCAGTGGATTTTGGATTTGGACCAGATGTTGATTTGTGATGTGTACACCCGAGTAGTACTAGAGTGTTTGAACCAGTTTTAGAATCTACACTTCTCGATATTAATTTTATCATGCACTGAGAGATTATCCAGAAACTTGTCGCATGGGAATTCTATGAGCCCTAGAGATGACATGCTTTGTCATTAAATTAAATATCGCCCGTCATGCCTGCGGCGCGTCCCCAATATTAATTGTAGGAATCCTTTTTATAAAGGTATCAGGCATAAGCCCTAGCGACCCATACCCCGAATCAAGCACTCCAGAGCTATTATTGATCACATCCAATCGTTTCACGCAATCTGAAGATAAGCCTTTTGCTGCATGGGATAGCTGTGCCTCTTTCAGTCGTTCTCATCCGACGTTCACGATGTTGGTAGAATAGTACGATGTAGTGAATTTAAGAATGCATATTTGTTATTATCCACAGCTCACGAGCGGTAAAGCGCTCACTTGAGAACCAGCATTCTATTTCTGCTTTTTTCAATTATACGGAACAGCTCAGCCTCGTTTACAACTTGAGGTGCTATCTGAATACCATTGTCAATAACGTCGCCGCAGACAATTCAACCCGACCACCTCATATATTGATCCATAACTCGCTACCAAGCCAAGATGCGTAGCTTTAGACTGAACGATATCGAGAAAGGCGGGGTCGATCCAGACAAGGACCAAGCCACAACACCAGATTATAGTAGCGGGCGTGGGGAGCCAAGTTACCACGAGGTAACCCATATACAACATGGCATCGGACGTCGAATCGTGGATAGTTTTAAACGAGATCCGACTCTTACATTCACTCCTGAGGGTGTTGTCGGTGCGAATGGGAGGGTGTTCCACGCAGAGATAGCAGCAGTAGCAACTGCCAATTCTCCATTGGCACGAAAATTAAAAGGAAGGCATCTGCAAATGATTGCAATTGGAGGGTCTATTGGTCAGTCCTTAATCAGAGACTTTATGTGCCATTACTGACTTCCATATTCGGCAATAGGCACTGGACTTTTTGTTGCGTCAGGAAAATCCCTTGCAACTGGTGGACCTGCGTCTTTGATCATATGTTTCATACTTATCGGACTTATGTTGTATTGTACAGTATGTACTCAAATCTACTCACTATAATGCTCAATAATGGGTGTACTAGATCGAGAGCCAACTCTTCTGGATCATTCAATTGAGTGTTGAATCATCACGAATTTGTAGTGCGGCTCATGGATTAATATATCTGCTGATTGGCTTCCAAATGTGATTACTCGATTTAACATGATATCTCTTTAGGTGCATGCGCTCGGTGAGATGGCTGTGGTATTTCCAGTATCCGGTTCTTTCTCTGCCTACTCTACACGATTTTTAGACCCAGCGTGGGGATTTGCGATGGGCTGGGTATACAGCAATCATTGACTTGACAAGAATTCATGCTAATTGTTATAGAATTATGCGATGCAGTGGCTTGTTGTACTTCCACTTGAAATTATTGCAGCATCTATTACAATTGATTTTTGGGACACGGAACAAAAATATAGACATGCTATATTTGTTACAGTATTTTTGTTCACGATCATAACCATCAATTTATTCGGGGTTAAGGGCTACGGAGAAGCGGAATTCTTCTTTGCTATAGTCAAAGTAGTTGCTATTATCGGTTACATGTTCGTCTACTCTCACGTATCTTCGACTGCAAGACTAACTCTGTATATAGAATCCTCGCTATAATTCTCAACTGTGGCGGTACTCTTGATGAAGGGTATGTAGGCGGACACTTGTGGTCAGACCCAGGAGCCTTCAATAATGGCTTCAAGGGACTGTGCAGTGTTTTTGTTACTGCGGCTTTTGCGTTTGCAGGTACGGAACTTGTTGGTTTGGCTGCTGCAGAAACACAGAACCCTCGAAAATCATTACCTACCGCCGTAAAGCAAGTCTTCTGGCGTATCACACTCTTCTATATTGTGTCTCTGGTGCTCATTGGGCTACTCGTTCCTTATACCGATCCAAGATTACTAAAGGCTGGAAATGCGAACGCTGCAGCATCTCCGTTCGTCATTTCGATCCAGAATGCAGGTATATCCGTCCTTCCTTCTGTAATGAACGCCGTTATTCTCGTTGCTGTATTATCAGTAGGCAATTCCTCGGTTTTTGGATCATCAAGAACCCTGGCAGCCTTAGCGGACCAAGGGCAAGCCCCTAAGATTCTTGGTTATGTTGATCGAAAAGGTCGCCCTATTGTAGCCATTGGTGTCTCGTCTGCACTTGGATTTCTCGCATATGCGGCAGATTCTGGGTCTCAAGGAACCGTTTTAGACTGGATGCTTGCCTTATCAGGACTTTCCTCAATTTTCACATGGGGATCTATCTGCCTTGCACATATCCGGTTTAGACGTGCATGGTTGCTTCAGGGACACTCTCTTGACGAACTAGCTTTCCGTTCCCAACCTGGAACAATTGGTTCCTGGATCGGATTCCTCTTTAATGTCCTAATACTTGTTGCGCAATTTTGGACTGGAGCATGGCCTACAGGCTACGAGAATATGACGATAGCTGAACAAGTGCGGAGTTTCTTTTTGGCTTACTTAGCTGCTCCTATTGTTATTGTCTTTTATCTTGCATATAAATATTGGTACAGAACCTCTATAATGAGGTGTAGAGATATGGATCTGAAGACTGGTATGCGCGGTCTGGACTTACCAGCCCTGATTGCGGAAGAGCGAGCAGAACGCGCAGCGTGGCCCCGTTGGAAGAGGTTGTATAAAACCGTTTGTTAAATTTAGTTATTTGGAGTTGGGCACGGCGGCAGTCTAGAATGTTCGAGATTTTATCTAACACAATGGATGTCTTGTGGGACTCTGATTCAATTATAGGTATATTGGTCCACTTTAGAGCGAATTGCTGCAATATGATTTTGGCAAGATGGAGTTCTTCAAGAATAGTCTATAGCGAGGTCCCGATTCTCTGGGAGTGATACACCAAGGAGCGCATTGTTTGTACAAACTTGAATCTGAGATAAATAATCAACATATAATTGTTCGACACCAGATTGAACGAATTATTTTATATCAAATCAAATGAAATGAAGTTATAATTGTTGAATTGAAAGATAGCAGAGCAGCGCATCGCACACTACTATTTAGCCTAGAGTCTTCCAAGTGTTCAGGTAACGATATTTACTTAGACACTTAGGTTTTAAACATCTAATTATCAACATACATACCAAGTATGACATTAGGATTTAAATAAATCTAAGTCTAGTTACAATTCAATGTCTAGAAGTGTGTCAATTATCTAGATCTCGTCCAACATTAGGTTAGATCCATCCGCGTTTTGAACAACATATTAGATAAGAGTGCGTTAGATGTGCATCTGGATCTTACCAATCGCCAGTATCCATTTCCCAATATCGAACCACCTGGGTATGAGTACCAGGGTTATATTAGATGATTAGATGATTAGATGATTAGATGACTAGATGACTAGATGGCTATTACAAAATACGTATTATTAAAGGGCGCATATCACATACTCCACTGGTCGCCAGCAGATCTCGATTACAACACATCGTTACAATACACAACGCGGGAATAGCTTCCTAATTCTGTCGATTTCCATTGAAAAGAAAAAGGTTTACCAAATTCTCAAGCATAGACATAGGCGGCTTCCGGTAGTGGTAGGAGACCTGGTGGATAAGGATCGTGCAATGAATTTGGGGCTCTAGTGAGGGGTAATGGAGAAGCTAGTGGAAAGATTTACCCCTACAAATGGTAGATTTATATCTAATATTTGATTCAAGTTGTGTCGATGATTCGGATAATACCTATTTTGAATCTAGTTTATAAAATACTGTCTAGACTCAATTCAATACTCTCGCCCGACCTCGGGAGCGAAAACCTTATCAATTTGGGGAGATGTGACCGGAGAAAGCTTTTATTAATTTTTTGAAGCTTTCCCCCCTTGACAAAATTATGATAAGATGACGGACGGGTGGCTTGCAGGTACTAGTAGCTATAAATGTACATACATAGCAGGCGGCCAGCTCTTCCATTTTTCTAGTTATTTCGTTTGCATCCCATAATCTTCATTTCACACCAACTTGAAGATATTTCAATTTTTAACATTGAGTCTTTGAGTTTGTGTCTGACCGACCTTTTGTTGTATTCAATTCACATCAATTCAGATTTCAAGATGTTGGCTAAGCAAGTTCTATTTCTTTCGTCTCTCCTGCCTCTAATCCAGGCGCAAGAGTCAACCCCAGAAACCGTCTTGGGTGTTTATATTTTTCATCGACATGGTGATCGTTCTACCAAGGCATATGCTCCAACAACTCTCACAGATCTCGGTTATGCTCAAGTCTACTCATCTGGCAACTATTATCGACAAAGATATGTTGAATCAAATGCATCGGCACCTATTTATGGAATTAGTTCCAATCTAGTCAAGAATTCTCAATTGAACGTTCAAGCTCCAGTCGATACCGTTCTTCAAACCTCTGCTGGCGGTTTTCTACAAGGATTATACCCACCGGTTGGCGCAACATTAGGAAGCCAAAAACTTGCCAATGGAACAAGTGTCGAAGCACCATTGAATGGCTTTCAACTGATTCCTGTCAATGTTGTTGCGTCTGCTTCTTCTGGTGCTAACTCCGAGAACTCGGCGTGGCTTCAAGGTCAAAGTGGCTGTACAAATGCCATTACTAGCTCTAATGACTATTTCTATTCGCAAGAATATTTGACTCTTTTAAACTCTACTAAAGATTTCTATAAGAGTATTCTTCCTGTCATCAATACCACATTCAATGCTTCTCAAGACACCTTTAAGAATGCTTACTCAAGTAAGTCCAGATAGATATTCGATCTGATATCCAATACTTCGGATATTGAATCCGTACTAACTGGTTTATTAGTTTATGATTATGTTCACGTATCTACCATCCACAACTTCTCAATTCCTTCCGACAACCTTCTTACAAACGAAACTCTCTTCCAACTGAAAACTTTAGCAGACAACCATGAATTCAACCTCGCATACAACGCATCCACACCCATTCGAGCCATTGCCGGGTCCACACTCGCAGCACAAATGTAAGTTCACCTCCCCTAACTCTCGCCAAGGACTCGCCTCACATTCCACCCCCTAGTCTCCAGCAACTCAACACAACCATAACCGGCAAATCCAAAGCCCCACTCAGCATCCAATTCGGAGCCTACGCATCATTCCTCTCCTTCTTCGGTCTCTCCGGACTATCCAGCCTCTCCGCCAACTTCACCGGTATAGTCGACTACGCCTCGTCCATGACATTCGAGCTCCTAACCAACACCACCGTATCCAATACATCGTACCCCTCACCCTCAGACATCTCCGTGCGCTTCTATTTCGCCAATGGTACCGCGGCCGAAAATCCATTGACTGCCTATCCCCTCTTTAATCGATCCGAGACCACGATCCCCTGGACTACATTCGTTGATCAGATGAATAAATTCGCTATTGGCGATCAGGCGGATTGGTGCAATGCGTGCGGTGACTCGACGGGTGTATGTGCTTCTAGTACGGCTAGTATTTCTGGATCCGGATCTTCGGGATCCAATGGGGAAGGAAGTGGAAGTGGTGGGATGTCGAAGGCGGTGGCGGGGGTTATTGGGGCTATGGTTACGCTGGCTGTGATTTTGGGGTTGGAGGCTTTGATTTTGTTGGGTGCTGGGCTGAGGGTTGTTAGTAAGAAGAGATTGGGTGGTGCTGCTGCTGCTGCTGTTGCTGGGGGTAATGGTGTGAGTGGTGCTCAGAAGTAGGTAGATTGAAGAAGTAATGTAAAGATGGTTTGGTGTGATAATGAGAGGAGTCTTTGAGAGACTACAAAAACCGATAGGGAGAGTGAAGTGAAGTCAAAGAGGATTAGTTGGGAGGAAAATTAACAAAGTACATAGGTAGTAATAATCACATTCACTTGCATGTAATCCTCACAACTAGAGGCTGTTTTGATTAATTGTTCATTGCGTTTATATAATCTACACACCAAGCTGTGATGCGGACTCGTTTGTATCCTTTATCCATGATCCGTGATATAATCCAACGCCGTCCATGCAATTTCTAATTCAACACCTCCCCCAAATGCAGCGCTATGCCCTATTTTAAAAATGCATATAAACCATACGACGCAACGCAACGCAACGCTATGCAATAAAATTCAAATCATCCATTCATCGGTGCCAACACACTAGTTAATCCAATCCTTCCCCATTCAAAATATTTTTCAAAATCCCCTGTCCCAACCCCTCAACCGCAACCTCTACCTCCTTCACGCCCACACAACTCGCTACTCTCTTCTCATCTCCAACACCCACGCCCATACCAAAAACCTTTCTCCCTCTCCTGACCTGCGAGCCCAAACCCCCAACAAATGACCCATTCCTTCCATCAACCGCCGCGACCAATGAAAGCGTTTCCAGACTCCCAACCACATCTCGAAACTCCGTGTTCGTAAGTGGATGCAAGATCGCGTCGCGCGTACATAGTGTATTGTATGTTGCGTAAAGGGATTTGATGGTAGGAGCTAGATTATTTGATTTAGAGGGGGTGGCTAGAAGATTGGAGGCGCGGGTGCGAGTGCGGGATTCGAGAGCGAGGAGAGCACATAGTGCGGCTTTTTGCTGGAGATTGAGGGTTTTAAGTCGTTGGGTGGACCCATTGCCGAATGTGGAGGAGGTAATTTTGTTAACGTGAGAGATGGTTGCGCGAGGGGCGGTCTCAATTGTGAGAGTTGAGAGGGATTGAGCGAGAGTTCGTGGACGGATGACGGCAGATTTACCGGGGGTATGGATTTGAGGAGATGAGAGATTGATGTTTTCTTCGAGAACTCGCTTTGAAGGACTGTTTTGGAGAATTTGTTCTTGAAGGAGCTGCTGGTGTTTTTCCTTCGTTTCCATCTCAATTAAGTCAATGGCTCTGCGGCAGATGTCGAATGCTTTGCGCAAATCTCCAGTTTGGCTTGATACCTTTCGTGAACAGAGCTCAATGGCCGCTGGGTGGATGAATGGAATATAGTTTGGCGTGGCGCTGTTCACTGGTACCAGTAACTTAAGACGGGTAATGATCACATTTTTGATCTGTGACGCCGTGTAAGGTAGGAATGGTAGTAGTTGTGGTTGTAAATTGCGCGCCTTTAATCGTGGAAGGAACCGATCTGTTAGGTCCAGTGCATTTGCAATACCAACAAGTATTAAATGTGATGACTTTTGTAAAGACCATTCGAAAAGCTTATATAGTATCTCCAAATCCAAGGTGAGAATATGGTCAATCTCATCCAGGGTAACGAAATAGACATTCTTCGTCTTCTTCCTTGAAACAAACATGCTCTGTAAAGTCTTCTCTTCGTCCCCTTCCATTACTTCCTCGCCTTCACAAAACGACTCCAGTAGTATGCCATATAAATCCTTTGATGTTTTCATACTCATACAATTGACATATGCCTTGTGTAATGTAGCCGATTCCTCCAATTCCATCGAGACTTCGTTAACCATAGCACTCTTTCCGGTGCCAGGTGGACCACTGACATATATACAGCCCCCATTTGATTTATTTATGCAAGTTTCGGCGAAAGTCTTGAGTTCCTCCTTTTCGACTTCTCTTCCAACAAGTCTCCCAGGCTCCGAGCTTCGAGTGAAAATTTGTCGTGCTTGGCTATATACAGTCGCAATAGATCCACCGGGAGTATTAGGAGTCCGAGGTGTTCGAGGTGTCATTGGTTTACCTGTAATGGTGACTCGATGTCTTGGTGTCACTTGTACTTTTTTTGAAAGCGCATCCCGATGTCGAGGTGTTTGAGGAGTAGGATTCTGAATTGGTTTGAGGGATTCTGCCTCGAGTTAGCCATGCCTTAAGAAACTTCAAATTCAATTGATCGTACCCTCTTTAACTGTATCTAGCCATGCAATATTTCTACTCGCAGCTCCATGTCGTGAAGGAGAAGACTTGGCCAACATAGGCTCTGCCAACTCGTCAACCTCCATTGACTCCGCATCGGATTCGTCGACCTCATTGCGTCTATGGCGAGTGACGAAAGGGTTGTCATTTTCATCATTGAAGATTTCTGGTCGAGTTTGGGGTTTTGCGCGTGTTGAATGTATCTTGAGTTCTACACAATGTGTAAGTTAGAGAGTTCCCGCTTCCGATCAAAAAAGTTGTCGCGTACCTGCTTCAGTTGAACTGCGTGTTCGTTTTCCTAATACAGAAGGCATTGTGAGAGATATTATCGTTCAAATCAAGTAGTTCTTTCTGAATGTGACTGTGAGTTCAGAAGTTTGAATTGCAGTCGAAAGAAGTAGCAATGGAAGAATTTAAAACGGTACACCGTATGAAAGAATTCGCGACGCGTCGCTAAATTTCGTGTATAGTGGATTTTTCTCGCGTTCCTTCAGCAACTAACCCCTGAGCTATCATATTTTAGTATTAGTCAGCTTAACCCGGTGAGCCACTTTCCACACTCTAGCTACGCTACGCTACCACTTTATGGACCGAGCCACATAGTACGCACCTACTACACCCTACAAAGAGTTTTATTAGCCCTTGCATTTCATGTACATCCCGTAGATGGTGATGAGTGATGAGTGATGATGTTGTGATGTTGTGATGTTGTGATGCACATGCAGAATATTAGTTTTACCTTTACGAGTATTTCGGGCTATAAATACTCGTAGTTACATGAGATTAAAATCTAACTCTGTGACTAGTATTGTATTATACTTCGGTATCGATATCTATACTCGTATACTGTACTGTATACTATATTAGTTGAGCGGTAACAGAATATCCGTGGACATAGATGTATTCATCAGTACTCGTAGTGAGCGTACTATATTATATCTATTACTCGAGTAGATATTGGGTATACTATAAAAGAAGCATGTATCATTAGACATCACAATTCTCATATGAACTAATAAGTAGAATTTAAACTTCAAATGTTTTACTCACTTATTGTAACTAACCCCCCCTAATCTTGGAATTCGTGTGTGAGACTCTACCAGAGATCCATCCACATCGTAAGAGTATACGTAGGAGTATACTCGAGTACGTAGTAGTATATCTATTGAATCATACGGAAAAATTTACTTTCATCTTCACAAAAACAGACACTCATAGATACTACTATCATCTCCAAGTCTTTCATATCCCTATCATTTTACTGTGTTTTGTCTTGTCTTGTCTATCAAGATAAAAATATTTCAATCAAATGTCAACTCTGACCCAATCCCCTCATAACCGCCCACCCTTGTTTTGGGGGCATTGTACTTAATAGTACGAGTATCATAGGATATTTGTAGGTAGAACTACTCGAGTATACTATATTCTATATTCTCCACGTTGGGTGGTTACCCGAATTTGAAATTGAAATGCTAGGTGCCCCCGCTCATCCCATTTGTTATTCGCTCCCATTAATTCAATAAGAATACATTTGGTAATTCTAACCTGTTAAACTTACAAACGATCCTGATTTTTGATCTCTCACGTCGTCGTAAGCTAACAGTAACTCTCTGTCGCTATACATCTTTGTCTTCTTCCCTGAATAGTATCCTTGGATTTATTCTGTTTCATTTCTTACATCTGGAAGAAATTCAACTAAGATTTCTCTTGACTCTTTTGCGATTCTTATCGTTTATCTACTTTGTTACCCCCCTATCGATCTTGATCGCTCACGGTCATCAAGCTTCTCTTTCATTTGATACAACATTATCGTCTTGCTGACCACAAGTTTTGCTCATTCACAATATCCCGTTCAATAGTTTATTAAAGATATTATAGATACAAGTTTCTTCGTGCGTCGCTTATCGTGTATATTTGGTGAAGCGCTTGTCATCTTATAAGATGGCGCGGCGTACTGGGAAGCCTGGTGAAGAGCTGTTTATGCAACGTCCTGGCGATGGCAGTGATAGCCCCACAGTCGCAATAGAGCCTTTGAGGATTAAGAAACCAACGAGCCCACCCAGAGGCCAATCAGCAGCCAGCTCATCGAGTCGATTTGCATCACCCCCACCAGCAAACAAACTCACTTTCCCCTTACCTCCAGGTGCATCGAGCTCTGCGAGTCCTCTGCCATACCCCGATGATGACGATGATGAAGATATCTTTCAGAAGCGGCCTTCTGACCCGCCATATCCAGACGATCGAGGGAAAGCCCCAGAAAGGGTGGGGCCGAGCAACCAAGATAGAATACCTGCAAGTAATAGTAGGAAGGTTTCGCATGATACGGCACCACGGTTTACAAGTCCTATTGAGAAAATTGGTCCGGGTCTAGCGGAAAGAAGAGGGAATGCACCGCAGCCTCTACCCGCATCACCGGAACTGAACTCGCCAGATAGAGAAGGGCTGTTTAGCAGGTTGCCCAACCCACCACCAAAAGAACAAAATAACCAAGCCGAAAGTAATAGACACTATTATCCACCACCTATTCCAAAGCCAACTTCTTCCAATGCACCGGCTATATTGTCGCCAACTCCTAGGAATGATATGAATAGATTCGCTTCAACGGCTTCTACTTCAACTACCAGAGCGACCAGAGGATCTCCACCCCCGCCAGAGACTCCTATTGAACAACCATCCGAGCTTGGTGGGGGAATTGAAGCACGATACGCCGCATCAGGAATTCCAGGAACCGCGACTTTAAGTAGTCTTCAGGCGCACAATGCTGCAGCCACGCAGCGGGCTAACCAGTATGCGCCTCCGCCTGTCCCTCAAATGCCACAATCACCTCCAGCTAGACCATGGACTCCAACTGAATCCCCAGAACATGCTCCACATGGCCCACCAAGGGTGTATCAAGGATTGAACGAGATTACTCCATCATCTCCTCCCGCTCCTCGACGGGAACGACAAGCTTCCCCTGCGCAAGTGAACACCCTTGAACAAGACTTCCAGCGCATGCAAATGTCTGCAGAAGAGCCCCCACCAGCTTACTCAAGCGTCACTCCTGCTGCAGCCAATTCCCAAAGTTATCCTAATGAGAAACAACAGCGTACCAATCCACCAGCTGCTATAGATACTACTCCAAAACCAAATATTGCACCTCCGTTAGCGACACCTGCTAACAACCCTGGACATCCCGCATTTGCAAATGAACTCAGGGACGAGCCTATCCCACCACAACCAGCTGAAGCAGGTCCTTCCACTCAACCTCCCAATAGCTCCCCATTCCAAGGCGCTGGTCCAACCTCTCCACCCCCATTGCCAGAAGGATGGATCGCTCACCTAGATCAAAATTCTGGCCAGTACTACTACATTCATCTTCCTACACAAGCTACTCAATGGGAATTTCCAAAAGGACCTACTCCATTGAACGATACGCCACTCTCTCCTGTTCATTCAACTTACGCGGGATCCGTCTATGGCAATCCCTTAGCCTCTCCAGGCCTAAGCATGTTCAAACAAAGTCTTGGATCCCCTGGGTTTCAATCTTTGGGTTCGCCCGGATTTCTTGGTTCTCCAGGCTTTCCTCCCCATACACCTGGCTATGCTGAAAGTATTATGAGTATGGCTTCAGCAACGCCAACCAGTGGTGGATTTTCCGGGCCACCCCCAAGTGCAGGAGTTGATATGTACAAAGTAGTGCCAACGAACGGAGTATATTTCGGTCCATACCTGAGATATGTAAACATGGACATGCATAACGGTGTATGGCTAGGTACCATTCTACTTGTGACGGACGCCCCACAACCGCCAACCATTCATATTCATAAAAGCGTGGATCTGTCACCAAATCCTAGGCAATTAATACCAAATCCAATCTTCACGCATCAAAGGTGGGTATTCTACCGCTATGATGTTGATCTACAGATGGAAGAAGGACAAGGTGATAAGTGGACGTATGCCATAACTTCGCATTTGGGATGTACACGATATGAATTTTTGGTGGCCGGGCGTTATGAGACAAATTGGAGATTTATTGCTCATTCTGGCAACGACTTTGCCATGAACACTACCGCGAATGAGCGATCCAAGCTTGGAGGCATCGGTTTTATGTGGAAGGATATCCTGCAGAAAAATGTAGAATGTGGTGGATTTCACGTGCAATTAGGATTAGGTGATCAGATCTACGGCGATAGATTATGGAAGGAAATTCCTCTTCTGAAGCAATGGCTTGCTATGAGTGGCAAGGAGAATCGGAGAAGCGCTGCTTGGACAGCGAAACACGAGGAAGATGTATCGCATGCTTACTTCCATTACTACTCCAGCCATTTTGACCAGCCATATCTAAGGGAAGCGTTTGCTCAAATTCCCCATGTACTTCAAATTGACGATCATGATATGTAAGTCATCGTCCTGAGAATTCTTGTTTATATGCTAATAACTTGTAGTTTTGACGGTTATGGCTCATATCCGGAGTATATGCAGAACTCCAACATGTTTAAGAACATTGGTCGCATCGGGATCGAGATGTATCTCCTTTTCCAGCATCATACAACTCTCGATATTCTCCGCAACGTCAGCACTGATCTCGATCTTTTTACTATCACTGGTACTGGCTGGCACTTCGTCAAATACTTAGGTCCTTCAGTGGTTGTAGTTGGGCCCGATTGTCGTTCAGAACGTAATCAACGTCAAGTCCTTGCTGGTCCTACCTATCAAGGACTCTTCCCTAAGGTGGCCACACTACCACCAAGTGTTCAACATTGCATATGGATGGTATCTGTACCAATTGTATATCCTCGCCTTGAAGCTGTAGAAAGTCTTGCACATACCATGGCCACAGGAAAGAAGGCTATTAATACCACATACAATCTACTTGGGAAAGTCACGAGTTCTGTGGCCGGTGTTGTAGGTGGCAAAGAAGCAGTATCCTCTGGATTCTCTCATGTAAAGAAAGCTGTTGGAAAGTCAGGGCTGATGGGAAGTGTACTGAACACCTTTGGTGATATTGACATTGCCGACGAACTACGAGATATGTGGACACATGAGAGTAAGGATCTGGAACGAACATACTTGATTCGGACATTGCAGGGTATCGCTCATCAGAAAGGTATCAGGATGACATTTCTGTCCGGTGGTAAGTTTCAAATCGTTCCCAAAAGAAAGAATACATTGCTAAACAACTCTAGATGTGAGCTGTTGCGGCGCTGGTCTTGTTCACGACCCATCTCATCCTTCTGATCATAAGACTATGTACCAAATCATCTCCTCTGCAGTTGTTGCCGCTCCACCGCCATCGTATGTCCTCAAAATGCTGCACAACAATAAGTCACTCTACGTCCCACAAAACGGCGTCAAAACTACAAACCAAATCAGCGATACCAAGGAAGATATGATGGAGATATTCCAAACGGATACTAGTGGCGGGCCAAGAGAAATGAAGAAGTTGATGGGAAGGAGAAATTATGTTGCATTTGTGGCATATGATCCAGACGCGATGATGGGCAATTTAAGCGCAGGTGGAAGTATGCATAGTGGCAACGCCGGATTAGCAAAGTTGAGTCTGGCCGTTGATTTTGTGGTGCAAGGTGATGGAGGATTTAGTCCACCGACCAAGTATGGACCTGTGATTATTCCTAGCTTGGAGTTTGGGAGATGATTTGATGATGATGAGATATGAGCTCTGGGCTACGAATATTTAAAAGGGATATACATGGACGGTTATGATGATGATATCTTTTCCGACAACTTTTTCTTTTTAAAATTTTATTCTTGGATATTTTATGCATTTAAGAGGGAGTCGTTGGAAAGCGTATATAAATGATGTATGTGTGCATGTTTGGACGGAATATTATAAGCCAGGTCTTTTTACTTTTATAAACCTTGATACTCTAGCTCATCAAAAGTTATCTAGGTACAATATTAGGCAAAGGATAAACTATTTTGATATTCGATTGACTTGATATGGTGGGCTTTTCAATACATACCACCTACTTACTAAACATCTACTATGAATCCACGAGTCATTTACATCTCGCATATTCATCTTCACTAATGTGATGTAAAGAATCTCGGAAAAGATTTAAGGGGGAGGATTACATCTTGGTGGGGCAATAACCCCAGAAATATAGACTACCGGTAGACGATTTACTCACTAACGATTAGCCTATCATAACTACCAATAGAGCTGCAATAAGAGCTTATCCTTGCCCAATTTCTTGTGCCCCTCCACATCTGTCCCTCCACAAAATAATTTTAGACCGCCAAATCGTTTCTAAGAACTTCCCACCAACTTTCCAATCTCAATTCCTCCCTTAATTGTTATCTTTCTTCCAATACTGTATATATTAACATTCCACCTCTATTATCTATTACTATTTCTTCTCACAAGAATCAATCATCATGGCCGAAGTATCTACCAATTTCCCATCGCTTGCAGAGCGTCCTATTAAGAATACAATCTGTCTTTTTGATGTCGATGGAACTCTCTCTGCTGCTCGTCAAGTAAGTATAAATACAATATTCTAATTTCAAACACAATATTCTAATTTCCATCCACTCAATGTTCACCCTCCTTCTCTCCCTCCACCCGCCCCCTTCCCAATCTCTTCCTCTATACTCAAGATACCAAATAGCATCAACCAGACTAACATGCCCCCCTTCCCCTCCACGCAGTCAGCCAAACCCGAAATGCACGCTCTCCTCCGACAACTCCGCCAAAAATGCGCCATCGGCGTCGTCGGCGGCAGCGATTTCGCCAAACAACAAGAACAGCTCGGAACAACCAGCATCCCCGTAACCACGCTCTTCGATTTCTGTTTTGCCGAAAACGGACTCACGGCCTTCAAGCTCGGGGCCCCTCTCGCGTCGAACTCCTTCATTAAGTGGATTGGCGAGGACAAGTATAAGGAGTTGGTGCGATTTATCTTGCATTGGATTGCGGATGTGGATGTGCCGGTTAAGAGGGGCACGTTTATTGAGTTTAGGAATGGTATGGTTAATGTTAGTCCTGTGGGACGTAATGCGTCGACGCAGGAACGGAATGATTTCGAGGAGTATGATAAGATTCATAAGGTTAGAGCAAAGTTGATTGAGGCGTTGAAGGAGAAATTTGGTGATTTGGCTTTGACGTGAGTTTTCCCCTCTTTTCCTTCCTTCTTTCCCATCCCCCCATAAACCAATCTTCTCAACTAACAATCCCACCCCATCCCCCCAAAAGTTATTCAATCGGCGGACAAATCTCCTTCGACGTATTCCCCACCGGCTGGGACAAAACCTACTGTCTCCAACACCTCGAGAACGACGCTAAGCAACCCGACGGCATCGAATACACCACGATCCACTTCTTCGGCGACAAAACCTACAAGGGGGGCAATGATTTTGAGATCTTTGAGGATAAGAGGACGATTGGTCATACGGTTTTGAATCCCGAGGATACCATGGCTCAGTTGAAGGAGATTTTTGGCCTTTGATTAATGATCCCGCATGCGAGGGATAGATGTGCATATAGAGTGGGAAAGGGAAGGGTTTATAATTTGGGTTTGGGAGAAAATGCGCTGTGGTACAGTACTATCTTTATCGATCTACGTGGTATGCAAGTATTTGGATGATAAAAGATAGGAGATTAGACCTGCTACTTAGGACGGTTTATTTGTATTGGCTTTGTTGAATGAGGGGTTTGTGGACATGTTCGAAAGAGCCCATTGCACTACTTAGATATATACTTGTTATGTATGGATTTTCAAGCCTACACGTAGAATTGTTATTCATACCCAGGCGTTAAATCTATATTCATTTTTCATTTTTTATCTCATCATAATAGTAATTTGACTATACGCTTCCTAGCCTATACTCAAATATTCTCCATCTGAAACTGCGTCCCATCCTCACCAACATTCGCACCAGAATTTCCGCCCTTCCCCTCAATCCCCGCCCACCTCTCCGGCATGATCCCTCTAAAATCAAAACTTCCATCAGCGCCCCTAACCACTTCCCCCCTCTCTGTAATAACCGCATCAATCAACGCCGCAGGCGTGACATCGAACCCCGGATTCCATACCGCAATCCCCTGATGTGCAATCGCCACCCTCTCACTCCGACTCGTATCGACCTCTCCGTTCTTCCCCACCACCGCTCCGCTGATCTGTGTTAGTTCCGTGCCGGGCCGATCTTCAATCTTGATGTCGGCGCCGGACACCGTCTCCAAATCAATAGATGTAGTCGGCGCTGCGACGACGAAGCGGATTCCGTGGGCCTTGGCCAAGACGGCAAGCGAATATGTGCCGATTTTATTGGCGGTGTCACCGTTGCGGGCGACGCGGTCGGCGCCCACGATGACGGCGGAGATGTTGTGGGATTCTTTGAAGCGGGCGAAGAGGGAGCCGGCCATAGAGTCGGTGATGAGCGTCGAGGGGATGGATTCGTAGACTAGTTCGAAGGCGGTGAGACGGGATCCTTGGTTGTAAGGGCGCGTTTCGGTGCAGTAGGCGTGGCGGAGGTAGTTCATTAAGTGAAGGGAGCGGATTATCCCTAAGGCTGTGCCATGGCCTGAGGTGGCTAGGGAGCTGGGTTCGTTAGTTATAGGCACTTTGGTTTGTATGTATATATATATTGAGAGGTCAATCTTACCCAGTGTTGCAATGCGTAAGGACACTGATCTTTCTGTATGTTTGATCGGGAGCTCCTTGGGTGCAAGGTGGGCTTGTGGTAAAGTATTTAGAACTATCCTCATCATCTCCATTGACGGGCAGTTGTTGACGTCTCAAATATTCGGCACCATACCTCCCAATCGCCAAATTCGTAGTGTGATCGTCTTCCAATATCTTCTCCGCCGCTACAATGTATGCCTTTCTAACCTCAGCACACGCCGCATTTTGATCTTCGGTAGTCGAGGAAGTAGCGCAAGCTAGGGAGACTTTCTTGAGAAGTTTGATAGCATTGGAGAGATCAACAGCAGTAGGTCGGCTTCCGAGAAGGTACTCTAGACGTTTATTGATATATTGAACGGTATCCTGCTTAGTCTTCGAATCTGCAAAGTCTCCTGTCAGTTTTCCCGTCTGTATGCAAGTTGACATCGGGAAAAAAAGGCAACCCACCATCTTTCTCATGATGAAGTTCAACAGCCAAGGCAAGTGCCGCTACAATTGCAATTGCTGGTGCACCTAATGACAAGTTATTAGTAACTAAGACTCATTCGTCTCTGCCAGCACCCAGCCAGAAAAATACCTCTCACGCGCATTGATTTGATAGAATCAAATGCCTCTTCGCAAGTAGAGACATTATCATACACAAACTCATGCGGAAGTTTTAATTGATCCAAAACCTCCAAACTCCCTCTTGTGTATTTGATGGCTTCTAATCCAGCCATACTTGAGTCGTCCGAATCGTATGTTGGCTAATATCACTATTCAGATCCTTCCAAGGTTGTTTAAGAAATCTTCCAAGTCTGTATGCGCAGATAATATATCTATTTAGCGATATATGTTAGACAGAAATGAAATCAATACAAATGTAAAAAGAATGAATGAATATTCGTGTACTAGATGAGAAGAACGAAATCTTTAGAGAATAGAAAAATCAAAATGTTATTTAAACAAGCGCTCCCTTCAGACTTTTTATATAAATTTGTGAGTCAAAATCTGCACCTTTTTTTTTTGGCCGTTCACTACAATTTACCCCGCCAAAATGTGGTGGTGGCGCTTGGCAGAATTATACCCCACTGCGCGTCAACCCAATGTCACTCCAATTTCTGCCAAGTGACCGCCCCTCACTCAGACTATATCTCGGTTTGAAAGAAACATGGTAACGAGTTTTGAGTGTTACCAGTATGTAGATGTATGTTGGTAAACGTGTTCCACAAATACTTGAACTTAGGACGTCATAGGTATCTAGTTTTTTTTGAATTCAAAACATGTTATTCTGCCTCTTAACCAAGAAGCTCGCTATTCACCCCAATTTTGGATACGCATTCTTCATATCCTACTTCTTAGGTTCTGCATACAATAAAGATATCTTTCATTCATACAAAATTACCCCATATCTTGACTAGTATCAAGGGTGGGGACAATATCAACTACCGGGGGAATCAAAAATATCATGATACCATCAATACCCAATGACGCCAGGCTCCAATTCGCCAAATAAGACCTCCTTTGTAATTCAAGTCAAGACGTCGATGCTCTCAATAGTTGACACCAAATTCTTCTATACTTCGCAATATATACCACTCGATTCAATCATCAAACATAAAGCGCTCTTAACAAAAACTCATTGATGTTCCCTACGGCTACTGCGGTCTACAATTTCTCCAGCTTTCAACAAGGCGCTAACGGGGTCTAGTTCGTTATCTTCCGCAGTAGATGTGTATCCGTGAAGCCGAGGATCAGGCGGCTCTACTTGGTTGATTGGATTTGGAATAATTAGTGGCGCCTCGCTATACCTCCGAATAGGCGCTATCGAGCCGGCAAAGTCAACGACAGAATGCATACCTACTGAACTATTAGTATAATAAAGCCATTGAATGGACAGACAACAAGCAAGGATAACAAACTGGACGGGAAAGGTTGCCACAAACCATTCGGGGATTGCTGGGTACCTAGGTTGCTAGATTGGGGTGATAAAGATGGTGCTGGTAGAATTGGAACTGGACCTTCATAACTTCCGGATGATTTCTGGGGGTATAAAGTTGGAAGAATGGGTCGATCTAAGTTTGGTTCCATGGGTGTTCGAGGTCCAAAATATGAGGAATTACTGACCGAAGAGCCAGATGATTGCGTCGTAGACTCTGATGTCAATAATGGGGGGGGCTGACTTCCGGTATCAGAACGAAGAGGATGCTGTCTTGCACTACTAGGATGGTCTGGTATAGTTGGACCTGATTGACTTCTGCATCTTTCGTTAATGTCTGCTAACCTAGGCATTTGTTGGAGCATAGTGTTTTCTTCGCGATGGCTTTCTCGCCAATTCTGCGATCCTGGTCCTAGCATAGATTCACGATAGCCTGGAAGGACGGACGCTGAACCAGTTGGCGATCCGTGACTAAGTCTTCCTTGCATGTTTGGGGCTTTAGGGATATTTACTACGGTCGCCAGAGACGGAATTTGTGCCAGTGATGTTGGTTGAACGGCTGGCGCGTGCCACTGTGACTTTGATGATACAGAGTCGCCGCGCATGCGACCTGTTGCGATTTCCCCATGTTGGCTACCCCCGCTGCTTGCAGTTCCACTGCTTGTCGTGCTCAGGTGGGGCTCAAGTTTTGGTCTTTTTGCGACATCCATTTCACTCATTAATTGTTGATTTTGTTTCTGTTTGAATTCGGCGAGGTATTGTGAATAGTCCTTGTAATTCTGTGTCTTCTTGTAATTGGCCAGTGCGGTGTTGTAGGTTTCTTTAGCACCGAATGCCTGTTGTTCATACGGTTCTTTTTCTTTTGGTAACAAATTCTGCCAATGCTCTCCCACAAGTTTAGCTATCTCAGTAAATGAAAGGTTTCGGCCTTTTAAATCCTCGCGCATCTTGTTCGAAAAGATAACATATGCCGATGGCGGTCGTTCGGGTGCATTCTCGTCCGGTTTAGGATGCCTCCTGTACTTCCTTTTCGCACCGTGTGTTCCACTACCACCCTCCTTAATCTCTCCTCTTGGTCCAGGTCTTTGCTCATCACCTTGGCTTTCACTGGGTGTTGCAGTCGTAGGAGATGCAAGAGCTCTGTCGGACGAAAGACCTCGGGAATTAGCGATTTTTCGTTGGAGTTTCCGTCGATGACCGAGTTTGACACCCAAAGCATCGAAGTCCGATTCTGTGATGTCGAGTATCGTGTCCCATGAATCAAACCCTTGTTCGATGAAATTGTGGAGGTAATGAGAGATGCCCAGCTCCGCAAAGATTTCTGCCAAGTCAGTCATACAGCAGGTTGCCTCTGGATCTTCGTGTCCAGAAATCCACTTGTCGTGTACCGATAATATTTTCGATTCCTACGATGGCATCCAAAAAAATGTGACTTCACCTCAAGCAGCAACTTCCAGATATCTTAAAATGCCGTTGAAGGATTTCGGATAGTCCCAATTTTCAATGATTTGTTGAATATATCTGTATGGCTCATGAGTCGTCAATGCCGTATTATAATGTTATTGCATAACAATACTCGAATGTCCGACTAAATTATGGAAGGGATACAAAGTTATAAGAGGTAAGAGTCGGCTTGAATAAGTGACCGCAAAGGCGAAATAACTCTTCCCTCTCATCAAGAACCTTAATTAGAGTTAAGAAAAAAACGGTCGGATACTACAGGGAAGTTGAGTCGGATGACAGCAGACGTCTCGAGGGGGAACCGATTTCCGATTTGCAGCGGCAGACGATGTTTGGCTATAGGAAGCTTGCGTTTTAGTGGAGTCAGAAAATGGGATCTCGATGCGATGAAATTGAGTAGTAGTGTATGTTCAAGTACTTGTGGCGTGCTTGCTGTAAAACGTTACTTCACATCAACGTTAGTCAAAAGATTCAGGCACAATTTCCAAAATCCTAAAGTTATTTTCCGATCCCATCTGCTGTGTGCAGGATATGGATATGCGGGTTTTTTGAATCTTTTTGGAGGGGCAATATATCTTTTGGGATAATATACCTGCTTAGGCCCTGGGAAAATTCGAATTGGTGGTGCACTGGTGGCTCTTGGTGGGTCAGGATGCTCTGTTGATCGTTTGAGAGAGTTTTATTCCCACGAGATGAGATCGCGCGCGGAAGTTGCTTAATAAGTTGAAATGGTTTATCAAAAAGATATGACGAAATAATGCGCCTGTAATATATATCCAATACCTAGGTTATCTTATAATGATTTCCCCAGTCCTTCCAATGATTCAAATCTTCGATGTATTGGAGAAGGTGGTAAATATTGACTTGTAAAATACCCAATGTATTTCCACCTACCTAGGTAGTGCGTGTACGTTTTTTTTTCTCTTCTTCCACTCTGATTTAGAAAATGGATAATAATGAAAAATTGAAGCGATTCGTTTACACGTATGGTGTTGAAGTTATGGGGTACACAATAAATAATGCCGAGTAATGGTATATCGAACGGCACTCCGAGTGAAGAAAAGCTTTCCAAGATTGTGTGTATATCGAGATCGGAAATAAACAACCCGTTTTGTGGGATTTAAGGATGGATGACGACCTCTTAAGGGAAGACTTTGGAAGATTTTGAAGGGGTAGTAGATGCGATGGATGGAAGCGATAGAGAATAGATAGATAGATAGAGAGAGAGGGGGGGGGGAGGAGGGGAAAAGACAAAAAAGTAATAGAAGGAGAAATATAGAAGAGAGAGAAAGAAGAATACAATATAGCAGCTTGTATCAAATAGGAAATAAAAGGCGTCTTCGTTGCTTGTGCCTGGTAATAAAAAAATAAATAAAAAAATAAAAAAATAAAAATGGCTTTTGGTTATTTAGTAGATACGCAGATCAAGGAGGCATTACATTATTGGAGAAAAAGATTATGTTGAAAAGGGAGAAGAAATTTTGCATCGAGATCGAAGTTTCCATCAAGAACCGGATTTCATTATTTTCCAGTTTTTCCTTTACCATGTTTGTGTTTTGTTTTGTAATTTGAGCTCTCCGAGTCTATTATTTATTATTATTTATTATTATTTATTATTATTATTATTATTATATTATTATTATTTATTATTATTTATTATTATTTATTATTATTTATTATTATTTATTATTATTTATTATTATTTATTATTATTTATTATTATTTATTATTATTATTATTATTATTATTTATTATTATTTATTATTATTTATTATTATTTATTATTATTTATTATTATTTATTATTATTTATTATTATTTATTATTATTTATTATTATTTATTATTATTTATTATTATTTATTATTATTTATTATTATTTATTATTATTTATTATTATTTATTATTATTTATTATTATTTATTATTATTTATTATTATTTATTATTATTTATTATTATTTATTATTATTTATTATTATTTATTATTATTTATTATTATTTATTATTATTTATTATTATTTATTATTATTTATTATTATTTATTATTATTTATTATTATTTATTATTATTATTTATTATTTATTATTATTTATTATTATTTATTATTATTTATTATTATTTATTATTATTTACATAGTAGTAGTATTATTATTTTATCTGTCTTGTAACATTTGACATTTTTTAGTACGATGCTTATTACTAATAAAGACTTTAGATATCCTAGTTAGTACTGTTATTAGTACTGTTAGTACTACTGTTAGTACTAGGCATACTAGTTAGTACACATAACTATCATAGTAGTCAAAGGAACTCAAAGTAGAGTTTAAGTCAACGTATGCACTCCATATTTACATGAATAGTATCTACCGGTATTCCTAGATGATCGCTAGTAACTTGTTCAATACATATTTAATAGTAGTAAAAGAATTATATATACCTAGTAGATGTTCGAGGTTATGTATATGAATATGTAGGTACTACCTAGATAGGTAATAAGTATATAAATTTCATCTTATCAACCTAGGATGAAATGGCACTTCATCCAACCTTGAAATATAAATGAACCCTTCAAAGTAAAGATGATGGATGGTATATATAACATCATGATGCTATGAAATGATATAGCTATATGATTTAAATGATATATAAACAGATATCCAACAAGTTCAACTACCCGAGGTACTGTACGATGTCTACCTAGATACAATACAATAGTTCATATACCAACAAATGTTGTGTTGGATTGTATTGAGTTAGGTTGAATAATAAATGGTAAGAATACGTATTATTTACTCCGAAAGATCGGTGGTTGGATGGACCTATTTCTCTTCCCCCTCCCCCGACTTTCCGTTTGATTATAAAGTTCCGATCGATTGACTGCCATGTGAGTACTCCAGTGTCGAGTGAATGAATGAATGAATGAATGAATGATTGTAACCATGAATAATCAGATTGATTGATACGACTGGTTGATTAACTGGTCTAGTCAACTTCATCACTACCTTCACCAAAGAAAGTTGCGGGATGTTTGAAATCTTAAGATATTGATCGCGGTGTCGGACTGACAGCCGATGAGATATCTGCTACCAAGCCCCTAAAGTACTTCCAAGGTTATTCTAGCAAGTTTCCAGCTTAAGGCTTTACGCGGATAAATCATGCTAGTTTGTCGTAGTAGTTGAACCTTATAAAGTGCTAATTTTCACATCCTTCCAAATGAATTCCGGAGATATTGATACGATTACACAATCGAGGAATTTTTGGTGAGACTTGGTGATACCCGAATATATGAATATGGAGATGAAAAGAAGGCAAATGAGGGAAATGGCATGTTTTTGAACATGAATATTTGGAAATTGCATAACTCATCGAGCCCATTATTCAGCTAGTATTCAAAGGAAAGATTATTATTAAGATTAAGATTAATATTAATATTAATATTAATATTAATATTAATATTAATATTAATATTGGTAAGATATATATATATACCTGGTAATGGTCATCGTTATCGAGTTTCTTATTCTCGATCCTCGATTGATTATTACTGTATCTATCCGTATTCTGGAGGAAATTATTCCCATCACCTGTTTGTTTACATTTTATATGGTGGATATGGATGGCCCGGATGGGTAGCACAGGTAGCACAATAGGGAAATCTTCAGTCTATGTAATCCTTAAATGGATCATGTAATGATGGGTCATGGAAAGGTTCCAGAAGGAGAGTATAACATATAACATTTGAACATACGTGTAACCATCTAATCAATCATCTATGACGAATCTTACACAGCCATTTCTATAAAATCAATGCATTGAAGTTCCTTACTTATATATTTATATATATCATTGTCACTACGATACATCACCGAGATCATCCATTACTCGTAATAAGTGTAACCGGAGCATAGGATTTAATCAGATAGAAGATCTATACTTATCTAGGTATAACTTCAAGGCCATCAAGGGAACAAACATAGATTCAGTACAAATAACGATGTTACACTCATAAACCGATCTTCTTGAACTATAGCCTTGTCCCAATTTAGTAAGTGATGTTCAAAACCCTTCAACTCCACTTCTACGGTAGCATCCACCCTTTCGAGCCTTTTTTTCTTTTTTTTTTTCTTTCTTTTCCTTCTTTTCCTTCTTTATTTCTTTCTTTCGTAAGGCGGACTTTTGTTTAGCATTTTCTGGATTGGAGAGGCGAGAAAAAGGTTCGTCTGTCGGAATATCTTAGGATAAGTTATTACTGAGCCGCCCAGCTTAGATAATTCCGTCTACGTGCGTGGATACTTATTATTGTTATTAATCAGACTACATGGAAAACTTGCTAGACTTATCAGGTCATATTATAATACAGTGTTTCTAGATACCTAGGTATTTTCCCGATATGGTAATAATTATAGGATTAAGCTACTTTATATATCCACTAGTACTATAAATTGTATAAATTGTATAACTAAAGGTCCTAATAAAGCCTCGATCGATACCGGTACTGGCGGCATGTCAATAACGTGGTAGAAAAGTCAATGAAAGAAAACCCACGTTCTCACGTTCTTAATACCATCCATCATGATCGGATCCTATTCTACAAAATGCCCATGCCATGATCTGATTTTGCCCATGAATCTTTGTCTTCTTTGTCTGCGTTTCTTTGATACCCCTCTCTTCCACGTTTCCCTTTACGACCAATCCTAGCTTCCCAAGATCATTCGATTGATTACTCTTACCAGAATACCCGCAGGCCTACAGAGCCTACAGAGCCTACATGGCTAGTACTCCCTCAAACTAATAATGTAGGTAGACCCGGGGTAGGGTAGGAATCTACCAGCAGTAGCTAGCTACATAGACAACGATTAGTGATACTATACCACGTACTACCACGTACTCATCTAGATCTGGGTATTTCAAGCGAATATCTAATTCGAAACGAGTGAAACTTTCACTACTGTACTGGATATGATACGGAGACCTTACCAATGTTTCCATATCTATTTTATTATACCTTACCGAACATCTTCCATTCTAAATCAACCAACAACACCTGCAATTGCTGCAGTACACATCAATTGCATCGCAACAGAACATCCATAAGACGACATCCGGAAATAGATTACCATTGATTCTGAACAATAATGGCTTCCAAAAGTGATATCCCCAAGGATCAATCTCCAAATGGTGATACTCCCATTCCAGATACTGATTTGGCTCAGGTATGTTAATGTTCTCAATACATCTATCTTGCCACCATTATAATATCTATCCCATATGCATTTGATGGGGTTTATACATCAGGATCTTCCCAACTCTACCAAACCGCATCTTTTTCAACATCTTCAGATGTACATCCCCCAAACACCCATGTGTCAAATCCGCATCCTCAACCAAAATCCCATCCTTATAGTTTCTATGTTCAAACTTTCCCAATTCCAGATCCCTGTCTAACGAGTCAAAACATTCTAGGCCTTCAAAGAACTCCAGCGTATGTACTACTGCGACTATACTACTCCATCCCCCCAGCATATTATTTTCGCCACGCAACAAAAATGATACCTAGCTGCTTTGTCTAGACCCTTTACTCCAGCCCAGTCCAGCTGAATTTTACATATCAATCATACCATATTTTTCTCTTGTTTTCACTGTTTTCGCTTTTTCGCTTATGGGAAACAAACACTGACGAATCAAATTATTTTTGCTTTCTTTTAGAGGGCGAGAAGACTGCCCAGATGCTGGAGTCGAGCTTGACGAGTCTGGAGAAGAAGATTGACGACCTCTTGGCGAGTTTCGAGGAATCGGAACGCGTACAGGCGCAGGGTGCGGCGGATGGCAATAGTGAGCGGAAAGATGAGGGTGGTTCGAGATAGATAGTGTTCAGGTGCGAGGATTATACATGTTATTGTGAGGATGGGTTTTGGGGGTTTGCTGTTTGTTGTTATGGTAATGGAACGGGCGACGAGTTGAGTTATATTCAGCTGGTCGTTTGTATATACTGGCTGGTGGTCGTGATCCTGTACAACATTCCATTCCCTCTTGGAAACATATTACTAGACGAAGACTTACCTCGACGCGGAAGCACTAGATTGCCATCAGGAAATTGGGTCGACGATATGGTTTTAAGACGTTTGGATGAGAGTGAAGTAGAGTCTGGAATGGAAGTATATTTGTAGTGTTGAATACCATCCACTTCAAATCTTTCTCTTTCTCTTTCTCTTTCTCTTTCTCTTTCTCTGTTTAATCTTTGGAATATTCCCAAGATGGACAGGCATCCACTCTATGGTTGCTAGCAAGCAAGACCTTCTCACGTCTCTCACCATCCATCTCTTAAATGTTCATACACTAGTGCTATTTTTCATGTCATGTTTCTACGTTATGTTATCCTCATTATTGGCATATACAGATGATGTGCCCCTTTCATTTATTTTCTTGGCCTAGCACAGCATTGCTCTATCTACTATGTACAGTATTCCTTCCGTTCTCTTCCTTAGCTATTCCTAGTAGATATTTGCCTTTGCATCTCACCTCCTGAATCTGTCGATCCCGAAAAGTTCACATGTCCGTTCCTGTTTATTCATCAAGTATCTATGAATAAATCTCTGTAGTAGAGAATTCTATTTCAACATTCAAAGAAGTTTCAGAATGAATTTGGAAATATATCTAGTATCCTGAATTTCGAATCTTGTATTGAGCCCTTTTACGATACAATCGATGGTGCGATTTTGAGAAAAAGAAACATACTTTGGATACCTTTGGCTGGAAATCAGTTGTTTGTAGTCGACGAATGATTCGGAGAACGCGGTCTTGGAGATGTACTCCTACTGAACCTGCCTCTCAAGTGAATACATAATCGATTTAACCCTGCATCCACGAAGACTGCATTCTTGACAATAATCAGGTGTAACAACATCTTGTTGGTTGAAGGTATATCAGTGGGAAAACTCGTTCAGTCAGTGTAGTTGCTGTTGTTGTTTCCATCACACTCTTGAAGATTATACGAAGTCGAGATGCGAAGTTTCGGTGTTAAATTACCCACCTTAAATCATCCATTACTGCTATAACATCAACATCCCACCGATCAGACCATATTCTACGGAAAATCCTTGTTCGCTTTAATATTCAGATTAACCCTCACTTCGTCTTTCAAAATATTCGTTGCAAATTCATATGTTTTCTGTCGAGTCCAATCATCATCTGCACCTATCTTTCACCGCATTCGACACGGTGCTCCTCATTTCAAGATCTACTAGTACAACAATTACACTCCCAAGACACTGTCTTACATACCGAGTAGACAAAAAGCCATACCAACAATCACAGGACTGGATTGTAGACACTAATGTCTTTGCAAATCTCCTTATAGATTCTCCCATTGAATGTTTTCTCTTGGAATTCATGCTCTGGCCTATCCGGCCTTATTCGGAAATATTATTTAATCAAACAAAAAAAGTTTTAGAGGGATTACTTCCTTGTTGTTTCTAACACAAGCACCAAAAATAACCCCACGGCAGATACAGTAGCCTATAGTAATCTACATCTAATATTGGGATATGATGTGAAACAACACACACGTACTCACACATGTTGGCACTCACTTTTACCCCTTATTATGGAAGCAAGTGTGGAATATGTTAAAGGTAAGTAGTAACAATTGGTCAAGAGTTTTCTGGTAATACTTTTGAAAATCTATCTTACAGCTATGTAGGTTCTCATCTGCTCCGGTTCTTATTTTAGTGTCCCCGGCCGGTGATTAGACATTAGTAGGTACTTGAGCAATCAATGCCTAATTTTTGGGTATGGTGCAATTGTAACCATATATTCGTTATACTCATTTGTTCTTATATTTATATGTCTTCATATCCTGATAACTTTTTACTCGGAATCCGAAATAGTTTTATTGAAATCTGAGCCAACAGTTTTATTCAACATTCAAATACTATCTAACTATCTACATTGTAGGGTATCGTACTCAAAATGGTAAGACAGCCACAACCCCAGGTTTATTACCTAAGCGCTATGAACTAGACATAGATCTAACTACATTAAAAAGCTCTTCGGCCTCAAAACATTAGATCGCTAGACATCAACCTCTCTCAATTCACATACAATGATTTTGTACTATCCTCAACAGTATGTTCCCATCCACAGAACGCACACTTTCTGAAATCACTTCTCAACATCTTCCACTCCCTACACTCAGGATTGAAACATCTCCGAGCCAACACATCCCGATCTACTTTATCTTTGATAAAGTTCATCTCATCACCATACCATCTAAGCAATCCAGAGAAGCGGCCCTTGAACTTTCCAGAAGCAAGAACCGCCTTGAGGTGCTTTGCCGAAAGTTCCTTCACTTGGTTGATTTTCTCCGAAGATAACTCAGTACTGACTGGACCGTCAAGCAGCTTGATAACGAGCTTGCTAAAAACAATAAACTCCTCATAGTTAGCTCCCCAGTCCCATGTGGTTAGAAGCTCCCCAACATTGTGCAATTGGTACTGTCTTGAGTTTTGGAAATTCGCATTACCAGTTCCGCACAAGTATTGCCAGATGGGTCCAAGGGGTCCGAGTTCGGGAGATTGCATGAGGACATAGTTGAAAACGTTCATACGTTGCAAATTTGGGACTCGGCCGTTACAAAACTTCTCGTACTTTTGGAGCATGGCATGTTTTGAAGGGGTATCTTTAGATGAAAGATAGTTCTTCGTCATCTCTGCAGCATAAATACTAGTGCTCATATTGGCGTTGATACCTGGGGAGTACAATGGGTTGGTAAAGCCTGTTGCGTCTCCGATAGCCATCCAGTTTTGACCGGTAACTTTGGGAGCGACGAAAGCAAGGTTCTTTCGAACGAACCAAGTTGTTCCTGGACCATAGAG
Source organism: Scleromitrula shiraiana (assembly GCA_028455995.1). NCBI lineage: Eukaryota > Fungi > Ascomycota > Leotiomycetes > Helotiales > Sclerotiniaceae > Scleromitrula > Scleromitrula shiraiana. Next base: position 1,731,743 of record JABELC010000005.1, read on the forward strand.
ATTCTCGATGAGGCTGTGCTTCTCCATTAAACCAGCAACTTTCTTGTATTTCGAGACGATCCAGTTGAATTTTTGTTCGGCTTCAATACTGCCATAACTGGAAATGTCCTCGGGGAACACAACGTCGGAGCGAAGAGCAAAACCAATGCTAACAACCCAACGGAATTTAAGGTCGAATTTTTTCACCAACTCGGCGACAGAGGGATACGAATCTGCTGAGGTTTTGGCAGCGTTGAGATCAAGCAAGTGGTTGATCATTGCAGTGAGATTCTCAATAGTGCTACCCTCCCAGGATGGAAGTCGAATAACCCAAGCCCAGCTGCCACATCATCGGAATTAGTCACTGATATCAAGAAAGAGGAACGACGCTGCCAGGACAACTTACCCTTCAGCCAAACAAATATGGTTTGTGTTAACGCTTTCATAATTTCTCAACGGAAACTCATCTTCATCTCCCGGACACTCAAAGTATGCCCAGTAGGCATGAGTGTTGAAACCATCTACCTTCTCGGTTCTGGTATCCTTTGACATGAAGCGATGGAATCGACCGGTTGCATCAACGAGTAGACGAGCCTCGGTCGATTTTTCCATGGAGCCATTGTCTCGTACCTTCACAGTCATTCCTTCATGGACTTCGATAGTATTCTTAATATCTACTTCATGTCCATGAAGAACAGTGATACCCATGCGCTGTGCAAAGAGCGTAAGCATCAACTCGCTGATCTTTCTCTCAATCTGAAGCGTTGGAACGTAATCTCCTGGAGGTCCATTGGCAACGAACTGCGTGTAGTCCTCTGGGTCACCAGTTGGAGAAAAGTAGTAAAATGCCAAACCGTCCTTTGGTCCAAAGAGTCGCCATAGCATTGCAGCATCAATACCGATGTGCTTGAGCCACAATCCGAAGACTGTCAAAGTGGATTCGCCAATCTTGTAGCCAGGACTGGAGGATTTCTCAAGAATGGTAATTGATGTAGGAGGTCCTATTTATGTTCAAAGTAATCAGCAAGTGTTGAGTTTGAGTAGTCTCAGAAGTATGACTTTGTATTTCTCTCTGAAGTTGCAACAGAGTTCAAGACAAGAGAATATTACATACCTTCATGTTGAGTATCAGCATTCTCCAAGGTCTTTGCATGAATTGCATAGATCAATGCATGAATACCTGCACCGACAACGACGACATCAGATTTAGGAGGGAGGTTATTCTTTGCAACGTTGAATGAGTTCAAAAACGCAGCATCGGAGTCAGAGAATTGCTCATCTCTCTTCTGAGTATCTTCAAGTGCAGATAGTCCTGAACCCATTGTGTTTATATTTGGTTTTAAACTTTTACTTTGGGAATTGGCGTTGTATCTGTTGAGGGATTTTTGTTCTTGAAGTATCAAAAAGATGTTTCTAAATATATATCTGGAGGAAGAGAAAGATTGGCTCAATCTTACAACTTCGGCAGAGATCTCAGTTTTGACAACGATCGGGATCTCGAGATTTTAATTTTAATCCTCTCTTGATCTTTGGAAGAAATTTGAGTGGTTGTTATTGAATGAACTTCGGGATTCTTCACTCATTCACTAGCGAAGCTTCTCCTTTGTGCGTCCTTGACAACCAACGGATTGATATTTGGAATTCTTTTCACTGTTTTCACTACCCGATGGTCGGGATTCGGGCAGTGAATATATAATAAAACGGATCATTTGATATGATCAGAGAGCCCGGAGAACTTCAACTTCGATGAATTGAAAGGAATGAATATAGAATTATATCACTACTAGTTTCTGTCTAATCGGGTCAATTCTTCCAATCGGACTAATTTTAATTGAAATTTGACTTCCGATGGAGTCTGAACTTAAGACAATACTCCTTGTTTAAGCCACAATTTATAGAACCGCTAATTCTTCAGTTTGAGGTCAATATTGCTATATGTTTGTCACATATTGTTTTCAAGCCATTTCTAAGATTCCCAGAATCAGCAACACAAATCAATTTGCTTCAAAATGTTTACCCCAAAGTGCAGGATTCTTGGATCGGCAATTCGTTCTAAATCACTATCACATCATATGTATGTTTTTACTCTACGATCCAAACAGCAAATACTACGAAAAGTCCACAATACAGCAGCTGCAGCTTTTGCAGATCATGCGGACCATCATGCACCGATCTTCCACAGCCCAATCCCAACTCCAAATAGCAAAGCATCCTACATCGTCAAAGAGCAACCCCTAGGAACCATGCGTCCCATCAAAGTAATCATCATCGGAGCAGGAGTCAGCGGCATCAACATGATTCGAGAGCTAAAGCAAAACAGCATGAATATCGAGCAAGTCATCTACGACAAGAATCCAGAAATAGGAGGAACTTGGTTCGAAAACTGCTATCCGGGTTGTGCTTCGGATGATCCTTCTCATAATTATCAGTTTTCTCATACTCCTAATCCGGGATGGTCTTCTTTGTTTTCGCCGGCAGGTGAGATTCAGAAGTATTTGTTGGGAGTTTGTGATAAATATCATTTGAGGGATCAGATTAAATTATCTCATAGTGTTGTTCATGCACAAGTAAGTTTCGTGTTTTTCTGAACATATTCCCTCGATTTCCATTTCAGACTATTTTCTTCTTTCCTTTTCTTTGCAGAATTTTCTGCAGCCTTTTCTTTCTTTCTTATCATACTCAGTATCAAACGCATGATGTAGTTACTAACAAAAAAATCCAAAAATTTAGTGGGAAGAACACACTGGTGAATGGGTTCTGAAAATAAAGAATGAACATACCGGTGACGTGTTTGAAGACCGTTGTAATTTCCTGCTCAATGCCTCTGGTATCTTCAAGTAAGTTTTATTGGATTAGCTCGTAAGAAAAAAGAACACTGCTAATATTTGAAAGCGACTGGAAGTGGCCAGACATCAAGGGCCTGCACTCTTTCAAAGGAGAAGTGATCCATTCTGCAAAATGGCCAAAGAATTTTGACCATAAGAATAAGAAAGTAGCAGTCATTGGGAATGGTGCATCTGGCGTTCAAATTGTGCCTGTCTTACAGCAAGGTAAATATAAGATGAGATGAAAACTTTTGCTTGAACAATCAGTTGACTGGGTTTTTGACAGATGTTAAAAATCTTGTTCATTTTGTTCGAACCAAGACTTGGATCTCGCCAAAGAGTAAGGCAGTCGAACATGTTCATGGATATGAAATGGATGAGGGCTATAACTTTACCGAAAAGCAGATCAAAGCTTTCAGAGCCGATCCTGAGAAATACTACGAGTTCGTAAAGACCCTCGAAGCTTTGTCTAATCAACGATTCAAGACTGTAAGCTTAGCCCACTGATATCATAAGGCATTCTTGTCAATTAACCCCACCAAATAGATGCTAAAGGGAAGTCCCGAGGCCGCTGAAGCTCGTAGATTGATCTCCTCATATATGGAGAAGGCCCTCGAGTATGATGAAACCCTCATCAAAGCCCTCAAGCCCGACTTTCCAGTCGGTTGTCGACGAGTTACTCCCGGAATTGGTTATCTGAAAGCCTTGAAACAGCCAAACGTTGATGTCATCACATGCGGCATTGAAGAAGTCCGTTCCAACGGAATCAAACTCTGCAATGGGGAATTTGTCGAAGTCGATGCAATTGTCTGCGCTACTGGATTCAATTGCTCTTTTATCCCGCGCTTTCCAATCGTGGGTCAAAACGGCAACTTGCAGGAGTTTTGGAGAAACAATTCTTCGTCTGCTTATATGTCGTGCATGGTAGCTGGAATGCCCAATTATTTCAGTAAGTATCTCTTTCTCTTTTACCCCATACGAAATTCCCCACATTACCAAGAAAACCAAATTAATCTCACACTCCCCTTAGCATTCCTTGGCCCCAACGGACCTCTAGCCCACGGCGCCATCCCACTAATTAGCGAACTCCTCGCTAAATACCTCCTCAAATTTCTCAAAAAATGCCAGCTCGAAAACATCCACTCCTATCGTCCCCTCCCCCAAGCCGTCAAGGACTACACCGAGCACATCTCCACCTTCATGCCGCGCACCGTATGGAGCAGCAATGGCGTGCGCTCCTGGTATCGAAACGGCGAGAGCCATGGTCGCGTATTGGCGTTGCATCCGGGTAGTCAGGGGCATTTTTTTCACATGTTGGAGACGCCGAGGTGGGAGGATTTCGAGTGGAAATCGCTGAGTGGGAGGGAGGGTGAGGGTGGCAGGAGTGGTGGGAATCGATTTGCGTATTTGGGGAATGGCTTTTCGACTAGGGAGTTGGGGGTTGATGAGTTGGATAGTGCTTGGTATTTGGCTAAGCCGGATGCGATTCTGTGAAAGTGGATGGGATGGATAGGAAGGGTGTTGGGAGTTTGGATTGGAGAGGTGAGTTTTGTTTTGATTTTGGAAAAAAAAAAATCGTGGCGCTGTATGGATGGAGTAATGATGATTAACTGATGAATGATTGATAATTTTTGTCTTCTCTTTGCTGGAACCGAGAATCTGCTTGTCAGTATAGTACGACATCCACCTCAACAAGATATTATAAGCTAGCAGTAGTACCCTTCTAGTCTAGATGTCACAAAAGTACATAAAAGCAAACTGCCTACAGTATCTACTATCTACTTTACTTAGGTGGTTATTTAAAAGCGTTTAGGAAAGCACCGCAGCTGCAAGGTCAATCAAGCTTTTCAATAGATAATTAAGCATGCATGCAAATATCAAAGACCTTATTACTTACTCACTACCAGTAAAACGCCCAACCAATCTAGTACATACAAACCCACTTCCTTCTTAGTGTTCCAAGCTCTGACTTCTCTATCTCAATCATGTCAAGCATCGCATTTATTTCGTATACACAGAATCCTGTTCATCTCGGATTGAAAGTCTACCTCGTTTACCCTACCGAGCCTTCTTACATCCTTATTACTTACATGCGAGGGGAGGGCGATCAGACCCTCACCCCATTCATTCATTCATTCATTCATTCATTACCAGTCTTCGCCTTAGTCCACAAACTACCCCACGTCCTTTGCTGCCCATCCCATCCCATCCCATCCCATCCCATCTCATCCCATCTTCTAGACTTACCATCTATCCATCCGCCAGGTATCACACGCACATACGCATCCATCCGGTACATGTTTGATGAGAAATAAAATTAGCTGTTTAACATAAAACGTCCCTCCGTATTAGAATTTCGTTTATTCTATCTTGGGATTTTGTTTCGTTTCCCGAGGTCGTTCTTGGCGATGAGTATGATCTTGTGTTACTGCATTAGGAGAGGATGAAATGGCCATGGGGGGGGGATAAGCGACCTTGGGGTTGGTTGGTGATGGAAATGTACCTTGCTAGGCTTATTGATTATTCACTTGTCGGTAGAATTCGATGTGATTATAATAAGTACCTGGGTATAAGATTTATTGGTTACTACTATCGTTGATTTAGGTGAATTGAATTGAATTGGATTGAACTGGATATTTATACCGAGGTACTCATCTTAGCTTGCTTGCTTGCTGGATTGCCCGGTGATAAAAAAAACTAGAGCTCGGGAACTACCGATACTGTTACGGCGTTGCAGCTCATAATCGGCGACCTAAAAAATCATTCAATAGTTATATGATAGTTGTTTCCGAGTGAATGTCCATCTAGTTTGCTCGAGGTAGATTGGATGGGACGAGATGGGTGGTTTATTTTAAATTAACCTATAACAAACGTCCATTTTAGCCATATCCTGACTGAGGATTCCCCCTCCAGCCAGCGTATAGAGCAATATACATCTAAACCTTTAGCTTCTTTCTTGATCGCGGCTCCAATACATGGGATGGGTATGTAAGATCTTACTACCTAGAGCTGGTTCGTCTGTATTGTATTGATTCCAATTGGATCATCTAGGCTGTACCGATATCGCATTAGAACTACATCGCGCGCGGTGGAGATCATGTAGTTAGTCCCTAGATCCAGGTACCGATACGTACGACTAGTGTACATAACACACTTAGGTAAGTTATACTACTATACTATGTAGATAGATAGATAGGTAGATAGATAGATAGATAAAGAGATGGCTATTTTATATCTATAAATCTATAGATAGTAGAGAAGGAAGAAGAGGAAGAGTTCATTCATTAATTAGTTTGCTTTCGTCGTTTGCAAAGAAAAATACATTTGATGTTAAAGATGGAAGAGGATACATTTTCAGCCGGTGAGTCATGAAAAATCTAATCTCATATCATCTAGTCACTCTGGATAAACATTGAAGAAGGCAGCACTTAAGTTTAAGTAACTACAGTAAAGTAGGGAGGGTACTTCATATCATATCATATCATATCATGAAACGAAAAATAAAAATAAAAAAAATATTCTATCTATCATCCCATCATATCGAACTATAACAACATATTAAACATTTCATTCAACAGGCATCTTAGGATCATGGTACGCCATACGCCATCACCTCGGATTCTACCGCTCCGCCGCCGTATCATCAGTATACAAATATAGACCTAACAGCAGCAAAACCCCGTCTGAGGCAAAGAGCGACTTTACAAGCTACCTCAAGCATGCTCTTAAAAGAACCATCTCCCATCATCCATCTCTCTGCTATCAGATTCTCGGAACCACAGATGCACGGTTCAAGAGATTGGAAACGATAGAATGGGATGATATTGTATCGATCCTTGATTTAGATTCCGCTTCCAACTCTGGGACGCTGGACAAAAATCAAAATCAAAATCAAAATCTCGAATCAAAAGTCTGTTCACAGATAGCAAAAGCCCACGAACACCAATTCCTAGACCCGCAAAAACCAGTATGGAAAGTCACGGTCCTAACGCATCGTAACCACGATGCTGATGCTGATGCTGATGATGATGATGGGACCTGGGAGATCTATATCCTATTCACGGCGCACCATGGAATTGCCGACGGACTAAGCTGTGCCGCGTTCCAGCGGACTCTGCATCGGGAATTATGCGCAGTCGTGGCGATGGAGATGAAGAGATCGGGAAATGCATCCACGAATCACGGCGCTGATGATGATGATGATTCCTGGCCGTACATCGTACCTAGGAACTTGGAACGTCCGATTGCGATCGAGGATGCGGTTAATCCCGATCCTAAGGGCTATTCAAAAACACCAGTCGCATCAACATCGTCATCAACATCGTCATCGTCATCGCTCGCACAGGAGAAAAAGCAAACATGGACCGGCCACCCCCCCTTTACCTCACCGTTTAAATCCCGCGCTGTGCTCGTTACGATTCCCAGCACACGGGTCCCAGATATCCTGTCGACATGCCACCGGTTGAAAATCACCATGACGGGGTATCTGCACGGGATGCTGGTTAGTTTCTTTGCGCGGAACGTGCTCGGGGAGTGCGGCGGCAGTCTTGGGATTGAAGCCGTGACGCCGTATTCGATGCGTGGGTTTAGTAGGCTCCCGATGAGCGACATGGCAAATCATATTTCGCAAATTGAGACGCTTTGGGATGCGGAGCTGATGCATAGGATGCGTGAGGCCGAGGAAGGGTCGGGCGATGAAGAGAGCTTGATTGTGGAGATTGGGAGGCGCTGGAGTGTGCAATTGGCCAGGGAATTGGGAGACATTGAGGTAGAGGGTGTGCCGAAATTGAGGGATATCATGGAGTTGATGAAGGGGTCTGAGGGGGTTTATGCCAAGGGGATTCCAACGCAAAGGTCGTCTACTTATGAAATTTCGAATCTTGGAGTTGTTAGGTTAGATGCTAAAGGGGTGGGAAATCAGGTTTTAGCAAATGGTCAAGCGATTGGATTGAAACTTGATCGGTTGATTTTTACTCAGTGTGGACAGGTTACAGGCGCTCCTATCGCTTGTAATGTTGCGAACTTGGAGGGTGGACCATTGATTATTGGAATTACGTGGCAGGAAGGTGGTTTGGATGAGGGGATTGCGGAGGGATTACAGGAGTTTTTGTACAAGAGATTAACGGTCTAGATAGTTGAGATTATAGACATAGATTTATATATATAGAATCTTAGTTATATAGCAAACGCAAAACAAATCGAAACTTATCAATTTAATTGATTTATTTTCCCCCTCTGAGATGGCTTTTCTGATTTATATACTCACATAAGTTAATCGTCCTTCCTCCAGCCCCCCCCTCTTTTTTCTTTTCCACACCCACTACATATATACATTTACATCTCCATCTACATTTACTTACCTCACGCGACATAAAGTTTGCGACCATGCCCATGTCCATGACTACGTTTACTTGTGTTTTCAGTCTCAAGTGCCTTTGATATTTTAGGAGTCTATGTGGATACTGGTCACTTTTTGTGCTTGGATTTGGATTTGGATTTGGATCTCGATGATGAGGACGAGGTTAGTAATAGTGCAGCTATTGTTGTGGCTGTTGTATGTGTCCTATTTTGATTAGAACCAGACGTTGGTCTTGTAGCTATTATCGCTATCGTCGGAATCGGATTGTGGCATGTTTTGCTATTTGGTTGTTTGGCTATGGGTTTGTATGGCTATGGGCTTGTATGGATAGGTAGGTATATTATTTGGGGAATCAACGAAAACAAAGTTAATGATAAATAGAGGGGGGAAAGACAGACTGGTGAGTTTTGTGTACTTGGATTTTGAATGGTGTAGCACACACACACACATATATATATGTATACAGATCTTGCAAAGGAGCGGCCAAAGTTGGTTCTTCGCTGGAAAATTTGCCATGGTATTGATGTGATTGCTCGCTCGCTCGTGTTGAGTGGCCGCCTGCTGTCAAATTAAGCATTCCAACGTAATTTATACGGCCAACGACCACCAAAGCCGCCACAGTTTACATCAATCCAACATAAATCGTACAAAATCCATTCAGACTTCAGAATATTGGATTTGCCATTCATTGCCTTCATTTTTTCTGGATCCACTTAAGACCTTATAGCTAGAGGGAATGAGAGATGACTAAATGCAAACACAACAAGTCGCATTTAAGAAGAGAAAAATAAACTTAAGATTTTCATTCCAATAATAGATTTTATGCGCCATAAATACAAATATTGGCCTCCTTTCCTTGATTTGTATCGCTAAATGTTCACTTTAGAAAAAACTCCCAAATTCGCATACAACTCGACTCAATGGTAGTTAGTAGTAGTAGTAGTATTGAAATGATATGATATGATCTGGTATGATCTGGAAAAAAACAAAGACTGCAATATGGTAAAGCGTGCAAATGTAAATATGAAACAAGTGCCTTTCCTTTTCCCAAGATTGGCCAGCATGACCCTTCATCCCTATATTTATTCTTCTTTTTCTTCAACCCCCACCCCAGTTACGTTTTGATTAATATCTACGATGTGCTCCTGGTAGTGCGCTTGTTAACCTCTGCCTTAGCGGCATCTGCTCCCGATGTAACAGCTTCTGCAACCTTGTCCTTGGCATCAGTGGCCTTAGCCTTAGCCTTATCAGCAGCCTTCTTGACTTGTGGTGGTGCGGATGAACCGCTCAAGCTGACGATACCAACGATGATGGCAATGAGAGTGACGAAAACGGCACCAATACCAGCAGCAGCTTCAGGAACGAACTTGACGGCTTGAACTGGGTCGGTTTGGGCAATGGTGAAGAACAAGTCGAGCTTCTCCTTGACGTAGAGGACTGGGTCATCCAAGAATACAAGGTCAGATGGGGACTTTGGCTTCTTGTTCTCATCAGGCTTTGGTGCGGATTCGAGTTCAACCAATTGCTCAATGGGGTGCTTCTCGTGGAAGGTCTCATCAGCGAACTTAGCGGCATCCTCAACAGAGTGACCAATGTAGATGTTGTCGAAAAGAATATCGCTTTGCATGGTCCAGATTTCGAAACCGATCTGCAAAACATGTTAGCGGGAATTGTTTAAAATTTGAATCAATTCTACTTACAGCTCCCATTGGCTCAAGGTTAGCTGGGGTCTTGTCCTCATAGTAATCTGGGTTCTTGATCTTTCGTGGAGCCCAGACGCCCTTGTATTCTGGGTTGTCTATGTAAGGTGCGGTCCATTTGCCCTTGTATTCTGGGTTCTTCTTGGTTGGCTTCTCCCATGGTCCACAACCAGAGACATCATCGCACTTGGGGTTTGGTACAGTTGGTGCGACCCAGTCTCCATCTTCTTCATCATCCCAATCCTCTGGCTTTTGAGCCTCTGGGTCGGGGATAGTAAGAGGTTCACTCTCTAACCAATCTTCAGGTTGAGTAGCCTCCTCATCAACGATCTCGAATGGAGCTTCCTCATCCCAATCTTCTGGCTTCTTGGCTTCTGGATCTGGGATACGGGCTTCATCAACCCAGGTTTCTGGCTTGGTGTCCTTTGCATCATCAATCTCCTTGGGTGGGTTGAAAGCTGGGGTGAAGTCCTCAAGAAGGTTGACCTCCTTCACTTGCTCACCATCCAACTTAATGATGGCAGTGTTGTTGGGGTGGATGATCAAAGTGTATAATTCGGTGGTCTTGAGGATTCTGGCAGCTGGTGCAGGAGTCATATGCTTCTCCTCATATTCGCCAGTCTTTGGGTTCTTGTGGTTGATGATAAGGTGGACTTTGTTGGTAGTACCGCACTTATCTGGACCGAACATAATAACGTAAGGTGAGGCGTTGGAGAACTCCTCTTGGTGAAGAGCTTTGTTGTCACGGAGGAGCTTCAAGTAAGCACCACCACATTCAAGTCCATCTGTTTATAAGTTAGAAATGCCAACATCTAAAAGTGATAAATTATAACATACTTTGAAGCTTGACCTCATATTGAACAACGAGGGTTTTACCCTTGTTATCAATCTTCTTGGGGAATTTGGCGGAGATGGCGTGATGAGCAGCAGCGTTTTTCACAACAAGACCCTTATCACCCTCCATACCCTTGAAGACATGTGGTTCTTCTACAGCCCATTCTCCAACATATGCCCATTCTTCTTCCTTGTCAGAACCCTTTGTGTCCTTTTTGGCATGAGATGGCTTCCATCGGGATTCCCAATCATCTGTGAATTGTTCGAGGAAATCGGCGGTTATTTTGGTGGGCTAGTTTGGAATATGTGTTAGTAAAATTGTTACGAAAAATTAAGCCAAGGGAACCAGGAATATTTCTAGATCATAAAATAGCTTACAGTGAAAGTAGGAAGCTCAATACCAGTTGATGTGGCGGATGAGACAGATGAAGAAGCTTCGGTAGCAGCACTTGATACCGAAGAGCTTGCCTCACTGAGTACAGATTGTGCATCAGCATTGACAGAGCCTGCTAATAAAGCAGCTGCTGAAAACGCAGCTGTAGTATGGAAACGCATGATGTAAAGAAGAGAAACAAATTCCAATCTAACTTTTTCAGATAGATAAGATAAAGTTGTACAGCTGAGAGATTGATGAGGGGAGGGGGAGAAAAGAATCAACAGAACTTTGGTTCCAAAGTTCTCTCTCAAAGATCTCTCAATGGATCTTTATTTTTAAAGAAAAAGCCAAAGAAGAAAATGAAGTTGAATAAATAAAATCAAAGTTCTAAGATTGAATTGAGGAGAGACTTTTTATGTGGTTGAGAATGAAGTGCGGAGAGTTTTAATGCCACAGTGTCCTTTTACGGTATACTCTTTTCGGCAAGCTTTTAACAGGTGTACATTTTAGGTAGGTGAGCAAAGTAATAATAATAAATAAAAGGGCTCGAGAAGCTTCGATTTTTATTGTAATAATATAATAAATATAAATAATAGTAAGGTAAATTGATTTTATTTAAATGCGTTTTTTTTGGTTATAGTACTATGTAAAAGGTTGAGATGATGAATTATATATATACATATATATATTTATATTATTTTTTACTTCATTGTTCGTTTCAATTGTAATTCTAATATCTATTCTTTTCTTTATTACCTTAGAACTACAAGTATTCGATTTCAATTGAGGGGTGGAACATAGTAGTGGATAATAATAATAAGCATATATACTAGGGTGGAAGCGTAGGAGCTTTTTAGAGAGTGGGAACTTTAGAGCTCTTTATAATCATCCCATCAATCTTTTATTATTAGAGGGTTCTGACAATCATCCCATCAATAGAGGGTTTTGGTTTTGGTGGTTGAGAAACATCAATCAATTGATATTTAAGTGATATAATAATATAATAATATAATAATATAATAATATAATAATATAATAATATAATAATATAATAATATAATAATATAATAATATAATAATATAATAATATAATAATATAATAATATAATAATATAATAATATAATAATATAATATTATAATAATATAATAATGTAATAATATAATATTATAATAATATAATAATGTAATAATATAATATTATAATAATATAATAATATAATACTTTTGAATACTGATATCTGTATCCTTTGTACATCCTTTAATTTTTGACCTTCTTCAGTTATCAATTCCACCTACGAGTACATATGTTTATACAAATACAATTAATATAAGACAAGATATATGTAATGTTACCAAGACGTCAAGACGTTTTACTTCAATCTTCAAATTTGGTACAACTTTCAAGGTAAAGTCTTGTTAAAGTCTTGTTACTACCTACCGTAGATACTTGAGCTGAATAATAAGAGATATTATCTCTCTCTAATAAATAATAATTAATAAGTACTAGTAGTCATGAACATTACTTATTAAGAACACAATATCAATTCTTCTCTCCCATTCTTTTAATTCTTCTAACATCTCCAAAAGTTTTACTAATAATACCTTCCTCATCTATCAATTGTTCCATATTTTCAAATTCTTTATACTCTTTATACTCTTTCTACCCTTAACACCGGCATATCTTTTTACAATCTTTTTTTTTTTTTTTTTTTTTTTTCAAGGTTCATGTATCCATTATCGGGTTATCAGATTATCAGGTTATCATGTTATCATATCCATTCCCTTCCCTTCCATGTGCAGGGTCTACTGGTTAATCAGTGCAACGGTAGAAAAAGAAGAAGAAAAAGAGGGGGAATTTTATATTGCTCCACCATATCATGAACCTAACAAACAAGTCAATTTTCTCCATACTTTTATTATACTTTGATTTTGTTAATCATAGATTGCTCCATTTATCTTACTGGAAGCGTTTTTTTTTTCTTTCTTTTTTTTTTGCTTTTACATTTTTGATTTATCTAATCAGATATCATCAATCGTCTTACCCTAGTCTCATATACTACAATCTACATACTCTGTAGTTGTAGTTACAGCTACACCTACAGCTACACCTACACCTACAGCCAAAAGCTATCATATACTCCTCACCCAATAATAACAAACATGTCTACACAAAACCCCACCACACAAGAAGTTCAAGAAACTGGAAATAATCATCATCTAATTGTTTCTCAAGATTCCCAACATCCTGCCAATCTCATCCCCGAGTTATGTCGGAAATTTTGGCATCTTGGATGGGTTACAGGCACAGGAGGAGGTGCCAGTATTCGTCAAGAGTATGTATTTTACCCCTCATTCTACCTTCATCCTGAGACTCGAAAATCTAAAATTTAACATCAATTCTCAGTGATCTAGTTTATCTCGCACCATCTGGTGTTCAAAAAGAACTTATGCTCCCCGAACATATCTACGTCCTCGAATTATCCAAACAACTCGACCCTAAAAATCGTATCTATTTGCGCTCTCCCCCCAATCTCAAACCTTCTCAATGCACACCCCTCTTCATCGCAGCCTTCACCAAACGAAACGCCGGTTGTTGTATTCATACACATTCTCAATGGGCAGTTCTAATCACACTACTTCTCGAATCTGCGCCCGACACCAAAATGTTCGAAATTAACAATATTGAACAAATCAAAGCTTTCGGAAAAGGATACAACAAAACTGGAAATTTGGGATACCATGATACGTTACGAATTCCAGTGATAGAAAATACACCACACGAAGAGGATTTGACCGAGAGTTTAGAAGAGGCAATGGAGAAATATCCAGATACTTATGCGGTGTTAGTTAGAAGACATGGAGTTTATGTTTGGGGCGAGACAGTACATAAAGCGAAGACCCAATGTGAAAGGTACGTTTTATTATTTCTTTGATTCCAATTTTTGTGAGAATAGAAATACTAATAATATTATAAGTTTGGATTATCTGTTCCAACTTGCCGTTGAGATGAAGAAATTAGGGTTACCTTGGTTGAGCAATATCAAGCCAGTAGCTTGAATTGAGCCCCCCTTGAATCCCCTGGATATACTATATGATTGAAAAATCAATATCAATTTTGAAGATTAGATCATGGGATTGTGATTAGCATTTTGCGAGATAGATTAAAATAAAAGATACCCATTATGAATTTTGAACCCTTTTTTGCAACAATAAAACTCAATTAGTAGTTAAACTTATTGAATATCAATCTATAGCAAGGGACGGGCCATACATACATACCATCTAGGTATAAAACTAATAGAAAATGCCATACATAAGACAAATGCAAACACAAACTCCCACTCCCAAAAGTCATAAGCAAAACAATAACGAACCCCTATCATAGCATAAATCTCGAATCATAAACAGCACCAAAGATATAGTATAACATTATATAATATAACATAATATAATAAAACAATCAATACAAAACGAACTATCCAACTACATGCCACTGGCAGTGAGAGGAAGTTCGCCTCACCACCTCCTATTGTGTACTCCAGTACCCGAGTATACCAACTTGAACTCACACGTACTAGTATCGTATCAAGTCCAAACCCGATGAACCGACCAACCAACCAGCCAGCCAGCCAGCTAGCTAGCCCGGGATATCCGACCGAGATAATTTTAGTTCTTCTTAGTGACACCATCCATCCATCCATCCATCCATCCGTCCATCTAGGGATATCCATCTAGGGATATCCATCGATCCATCCCATATGAATGCGCCAAAATGAAGTAAATCCACCTCCCTCCCTCCCTCCCTCCCTTCCCGCTATCAAAAAGATGGTTATATTGTTGGGGTTTTATTTCTATGGGGATTTATAGCTGATGCTATTATTGTCATCATCATCATCATCATCATACTCATAACGAAGATAAGTGTTATCACGATCACATTCAAGATCGAAAATAATCCTATGTTTCTTTTTTGATCCCGTGCCATACCAAATATAATTAATCCCTCGACTAAGGAATCAGTCAATGAACCAATCAATCGGAAAGAAAATATCTCTATTCGCATCACCGCCTTGTTATATTGATCAGATCTTACATATCTCTCACTCTCTCTCACTCTCTCTTGATCAGATCTTACATATCTCTCACTCTCTCTCTTTCCCTACATCCCCCAAACTAACGATCCCGATTTCCATCCGGATCTCGATATTGATATTGATGTTGATGTTGATTTCGATATTGATGATGGTATTCATTCGGAACGGCTAGTTCATGTGGACCATGACCGTATGGATCTCTGAGATCTGGGGATTCGATTGGATTTGTATTAATGTTTGGGTTTGGGTTTGGGTTTGGATAGATATTATCGTGTCTGGATTCATGGGAGGTGGGTTGTTAGTATTAGTACGAGTATTGGTCAATTGAGTGAGTGAGTGAGTGATCAAGTAAAAAAAAAAGAAAAAAATAAAAGAAAAAAACAACCCTACCTTCCCCCCATCTCCCCACTCCACCCCGAACCCATCGAAACACCCCTCCCCCTCCCCTTCCCCTGCCCAAGTCCATACCCCGATAAAAACCTCTCCCTCTCGAACCCTGGACTCCCGCTTCGACTCCTACTCGCATAGCTTTGACTCTCGCTTTCCATATTACTATTGCTATTGCTATTACTGTTACTCATCGCCAGTGTCGTCCCACCCATTCCCATTCCCATTCCCATTCCCGGAATCATACCCCCTTTATCGGGCATATATGATGCATGACCCATTCCCATTCCCATACTCGATCCCATAGGAGTACCAGAACACTCAATCTCCCTCATCATATTCGGCATCGAAGCAGGCGAAGTAGGAGGAAAAGGTCGATTATTATTATTATTGTTATTCGCACCAAAACCACCCCCATGTCCATGTCCATGTCCATGTCCATGTCCATGTCCACGAATCTCCCTAATACTCCTCTGTCGCCCACACAAATAAAGCAGCGCACTAGCGAGCACCACCAGCGCGGTAGCACCGATCGCGATGCCGGCGATCGCGCCGGGGGATAGCTTGGTTGTGGTGCTGGTTGGGGAGGATACGATGATGGGGGTTGCGATGTCGGTGTTTGTGGATGAGGGGATGGAGGGTTGGGAGGAAGAGGAGGAGGTGCTGGGGAGGGCTTCGAGGGGGAAGTTTTCGCCGGGGCTGAATTGGAGGGTGGTGTTTGTTATGGAGGTGAGTTGGGTGGCGAGAGTGGAGGTGGAGTTCTGAGTGGGGATGGGGGGATATGTGTAAGTATGTTGAGGGGAATTTGATGGTTATTTGTTTTAAGGGGGGTGGATAATGAGTAGATTGAAAGAAAGAAGGAAATACATACAGGATTTATAACTCCAATCATATGATCATGCGCACAAGCAGCAGGAGCCGAGCAATAGAAAAATATCGGATCAGAATCATTGACCACGACCTGGAATTTGGGAGGCTATAATGCAGTAGGAGATATCAGAACTGGGGATCCTCTTCTTATCCTTTTCTTCCCCTCTCAAGTCTCAACGTCAAGAAAACATGATTGAGTGTATACTAACATCATTCAACACCACACTGATGGGACGAAAACCACTCCAAAAACCTTGCTTGTTGATACCTGTAACTTCGTATGGAATACACGGTCTCCCATATTCTGCGCGCGCAACAGAATGGTTCTGAGGATCTACTTGTATATCAGTATAGGTAAATTCTCTGAAGATATTTAGGAATGCCAATATTAATAGATGAATAAATATACTTACAAAATCGAAATTCTACTCATGTGCATATATATCTATATTAGTACCAATCCACTCACACACACATATATAAAAAGCAAGCAACAACAACAAAAGTTGAACTACATAGCTAATGTATTTTCCAATCTCCACAATACAATAGTAATCCACTCATACTAAACAAACAACCAAAAAAAGCAAATACATACCTATCACATCACTAACATTCGCCGTCAATTGATTCGGAGTAAACGACAACCCCTCTGCCCCTACCGAAACCGTATGTGTAGGAGCCGGCGCACTGGAAGGCTGCGAACCCGACTGCGCCGTACATAATCCCAGAAACCGGAGTGTAATAAAGCACAATAAAAGTATGAATTTCGGTAGCTCCATGCCGAATGCTTCCTCCGAAAAAAAAAGCAATTCGGATATAACCTCGTTACCGTGTTGGAAGATTTAAACCATTGTAATGAATAAATGAATAGAACAGGAGAAAGAGGGAAGGAAAGAGAGATTAAGATCGCATTGCAAACAATTTCAGGTTATGTCAAGATTGTCATACATCGCTTGATATATTGCACGTACCGAGCCAACGACAAGACACGAGACAAGACGAGGTTGTCTTGTCCAAGCATCTCCAAAAGGGATTCCTCTTTCTTTGGGAAAAAGCCAAGACTTCATGGCTGGATTGATAATACTATGGTGTATAGCAATTGCTAATTTTGAGTGAGGAAAAGTAGCCCAGCCTACGAGCACATATTATCCTAAGACGCCACCAACCTCATCTAGCATCGGAGTATCTGACATACGAGGAAGCTCGCAATACAGTGCAATGTAATGGGTTTTGGGGATTGGGATCTTACGGTTTCCAATTGTGGGGTAGGGTATTGGTTTGTCGATTGAAAGACTCAAGGTGAAAAGGAAAGGAAAGGATTTCTTCATACAAATTCGATATTGTGAAAATCACTCGAGTGTTGCAACACAGATGGGAAATCCTTTAAAGGCTCCAGGCTAAATTCTGGAAAATATATCATCCTTGCACTTGCACTTGCACTCGGGGACATTGATCCAAAGGTTTCCTACCATCCATCCAATAAGTGCCAAGTAAAAAGCTGAAAACAACGAGTCTTGGGGAAATTCATCTAGAACTCGTGGCACTGGGAGACATTTTGTCAGACAGTTGAGAATTGAAATAGGTTGAAAAATGCCAATGTTTTCTGTGTAATTTAGGCAACCAGAATAATAGGGGGGTATTTGGCAATTCTTCAACTCTTATGACATAGACGTACATGACTGAAGAAGAAAACGTGCTGCGAGGCTGATGCTACATTATAATGTACATATTAAATTAGATTATTAGCATCGTTGAATCTACACATATCCCAGAAGCCTGTAAGCGGTAAGCTTGGTCTTGGACACAACTAATTGCATATAATGATATGCAGTTTCCACAACAGCACATCCTCCTTTCTTTGCGGACGTTTGGTACTGATTCTCTCGAAATTAGACTAAGGTGATATGACGTAGCTTGGTATGGCACTTCGTTAAGTAGATGTGCTCAATACTGTGAACCACATCATGTATTGTAGCACTCCTGAAAGACTTAATCTTCAGACGACTCGCTCAAATGTCTTTTGTATTGGTTTCGCAGCCTATGGCCAATTAGCGTCGACTTTCAATACATTCACGATATCAGGTATGCAGTAATAATCATCAAACTTACATCAATAAACTTTTCCAAATCTTTATCCAGATTAGCCAAGTCATCCTTCCTCTTCTTATTATCAGCAATTAATCCTTGTTTCTTCTTCAAAAGCCCTTGTCTCTGTTCTTCCAACTTCAATCGCTCTTGATGTTCATGATCTATCCGTGCAATAGTGAGTTCATTCTCATCAGCTTCAGCATGTTCGGGATGTTGAGCAAGGAATTCTTCGACTGGTATCAGAGGGAGCTGTTGGTATTTATGGCTATGCGCATCTTGTATTAGCAATGCTTGTAAAGTAGAAAAGATTGGGAGACCGACTCGTAAGATTCACAAGCCGCAATTTCGCCTTGCAAATGTCGTTGTTCGTAGTAGAGATTCTGTAATTGCAAATGCAGTCTATCGACCTCTTGACGCGCTTCTGCTGTTAGAGCTTTTGTTTCTCGCGCGCCAACATGGGCATCGCGATGCAGACCCCGCAATTGGGCCAGATATGTGACAAGTAATTTTTGTTGCTTCGAGATTTGAAGCAGGATATCGTTTGATGGTGGAGATGTAGTAGTATTAGAGACGAAATCGAGGAGAGATATGGCTTGTTCGCGCGTTTGTTTGGAGGTCTCAAGGGCGAGTTTGAGGGAAGGGTCTGTTAATATCTCGTCGACCGTCATTATGTAGTCTTTTTTTAAGTAAGAGATTAAACAGAGGAGATGATGTGAGAGGGAATTGAATGATTGAATTGTTCAGAAATATATCGAGGGTTGAACTGGAGAAAGGTGGAGAAAACCGTCTGGTAAGGCTGAGCTTATCGGTCGGATAGGGTTTTCTTTTTAGCATCTCCGCAGCCTTGCTTAAAGAAGCTTGGCAACCCCACCTCCATCCCACTTCAAATTTATTTATTAACTTCTCCATGTTTTACAAACACTTCACTTACTTATTTATCGTTCTTCTCATACCTCAACCATTCGTATTTCTCCAATTCCCAGAAAATCCATAAATTCAAGCATGTCTTCAATATCAACTAAAGCTACCGTCCTCATCTCCGGGAATGGGTCCAATCTCCAAGCTCTTATTGATGCTTCAGAATTATCGCATATGAAGATTGTTCGAGTAATTTCGAATAGGAAGACTGCTTATGGCCTCACTCGTGCAAAGGATGCAAACATACCGACCGCATATCACAATCTTTTGGCTGGGAAATACCACGGAAAGGATGAGAAAGACCCTCCGGTTCTACAAGCTGCTCGTCAAAAGTATGATGCAGATCTCGCAGGAATTGTAATGGCAGATGAGCCGGATATTGTGAGTATATTGGCTTGTTGTATTTCACGAGAAAGGAAGGAATTAACAGCTTTATAGGTGATTTGCGCAGGATGGATGCACATTTTGGCGCCAACCTTTTTAGACCCTTTAGTAGAGAAGAACATTCCTGTCATCAACCTTCATCCAGCATTACCAGGAAGATATGATGGGGCTGGTGCTATTAAACGAGCGTACGACGATTTTCAGGAAGGAAAATTAGAAGACAACAAAACTGGTATCATGATTCATTATGTGATCAGTGAAGTTGATCGGGGAACACCAATTTTAGTCAGAGAAGTGGAGTGTAAGACAGGCGAGACTCTGGAAGACTTAGAGCAGAGAATACATCAGGAGGAACACAAACTTATCGTTGAAGGGACGAAGAAGGCAATAGAAAAACTCTGGGAAGAGAGGAATCAAGGAAAAGCTTGAATTAGTTAGTGTTTCGATTATAGACAATTTTTCCCACACAGCATTTTTGAGAGCTAATCAAGTCCTAGTTCCATTTTAAGCAGGTCCACTTGCATTCCTTTGACTTGGAATCCAAGACATAAACATGTCGACATCTTTTGCAACAGCGCTAGGCACAGCTAAATTCTGCATCCACTGAGGGAGTACACCTCCCGCATCGCTTGCTGTAGCCATGATCCATTCGATAGATCCGTCACTAGGAAGAATTCTCACTCTCTCGATAGATGTGTAAGCAGCGACAACCAGACTCTTGTCTCGAGCATATTCTGCATACGGCGATTTTTGGAAATCGTTCAAAGGTATAGAAATGACAACAAATTCGTCAGCTCCTTCGAGTGATGCAGTAATTTGTACTACAGGGAATGTACGATTCTTCAATGGCTTTGGGTCGATCTTATGCGTCATTTCTTCCACAACCATCGTGACATGGTTCCACTGTCCCCCATCAACTTGAACTTCTAACCCAGTCGTATCCCAACTTATAGCTTTTCTAGCCCCAATGACAGTAGGCGTGAAAGCCTCCTCGGTCTCCGCATGATGTTCTTTGAAGCTTCGTGTAAACTCCTCCCAACTAGCCGTGCCTTCAATAGGCTCATTTCTATGACAGCTCCTTCTGCAAAACCACGTCTCATCTTTCTTATTCGCGATGCGCTTGCTCATACCATCCAGTTTATCAAGGTCCTTGCCAGATACCGTGTATTCGTATAATTGAACTGGTGCTTCGCTCGACTCAAATTTCTTTGGAGTCCCTTTTGATTTCCATGTTGGTTTACCTCCAGCTTTGGGTGCGACACCGTCTATAAATGGAATTGATTCAATGAGTGAATTTATGATGAAAGTCTCTAGACTCATGGCAGTAGTTGGGGATCCAGATTCATTACTGGGTACTTCGTCCGCAAGGGCATTGCTTGGCTTTATGCCTTGCGCGCCTGGAGGTAGAGCATTGATAGAAATTCCCTCTAGCCTTACTAAAGGTCCAAGTTTGAAATTTGTGGGCTCCGTCATAGTATACTGAAATAGCTTTAGGTCTCTTTTAGAGATTATCAATTAGAATTAATTAATTATAATGGATTGTAACAGTTTTTGGGAGGAGAAAAGTAAATAGCATTCATTCTCACAGTTGCAGCTGTGCCTTCAACATCTGAAACGAATCGATGGTCTGAGCTTTTTCCCCCACTAAGGAAGCTCCTGCCTTACAGTACCCCTCCGAACTTTCCATACATACAAACAAACCTCAACCAAATCTCTCATCAACATCAATTAATTTATCCATCCAAACAGCTACAAAACCCACCCAAAATGGCATCACTCAAAGGACCCGGAGAAGCACAAAAGTACGACGGCAGTGCCCTTCGTATTGGAATCGTTCATGCTCGCTGGAATACCTGTAAGCATTTCCAATAAACAAAGCATTGCTGGCTCTCTCCCTTTCCAAGAAAGCAGATGGCAGCTTGCACATACACACCGCATATTACTCACTAATCAACACGATTTACAGCTATAATTGAGCCGCTGCTCGCTGGAACCAAGAAAACATTGTTGGCTTCTGGTGTTAAGGAATCAAATATTGTTGTTCAATCTGTGCCTGGAAGTTGGGAGCTACCAATTGCTTGTTCTAAGTACGTTTGATTGATTTGCTTGTTTGAGTTTCATTTCCCTTTTACACATTCACCTACCCCTCAACACGAAGAACTCAGTCTATCCATCCCATCCCATCACATCCAATCCCAATCGCACACCCATAAAGTGAAAGTCAAAGTCAACACCCAACTAACCCACCCCCCCAACCAAAACAGACTCTTCTCAGCCTCCCAAATCCAATCCACGCAAACCTCCACCCTCTCCGCCGGCGACCTCCTCGGCTCCTCCACCACCGACCTAACCACCCTCCCCACCCAATCCAGCTCCTCCACATCCAGCTCCTCCACCGCCCCCTTCGACGCCCTCATCGCCATCGGATGTCTCATAAAAGGTGAAACCATGCACTTCGAATACATCGCCGACAGCGTCTCGCAGGGTCTCATGCGCGTGCAGCTCGACACGGGGGTTCCGCTTATCTTTGGCTTGTTGACGGTGCTGGATGAGGAGCAAGCGCTTATGAGGGCGGGCGTGGGGACGAAGGGGGATAAGGGACATAATCATGGGGAGGATTGGGGAGCGGCGGCTGTGGAGTTGGGGGTTAAGAGGAGGGAGTGGGCGGCGGGGAAGATTGTATGAGGGGGGGTTGTGAGATGAGATGGGATGAGATGGGGTTGAATGAATGAATGAGCTAAGATGCCATTGATGAAATGAGTATGAGGCGTTTGTTTGTGTTGTGTTCGAAGTTAAATGCTTCTTTTAGATGTTGGATTTGCGAACTTCGTCTGTCTGTCTGTCAAACAAACCAAAAAATTTGGAATTTTGAGTTTATGAGATGAGAATTGGGACCTGCATAATAAAAACGTTTAATGAAAGTTGGAAAAGCATAAAAAAAATAAGATCAACCAAAATCAAAAATTATATTACTACTATACAAGCAGTCATGCCATAGGTATGAGTTATCATTTCCATGCCCCCAAATTCTTACAACGCCTTAGATATCATGCTATATATCACAAAAGCTGTTTCTTTAAATGCCATATGCATCTAAGTAGTGAGTGAGATAAACCGCCAGATACGAATTAATTATTGAGTGTAGCCAAGCATTTCCTGAAGACCATTTTGATCCTTCTTTGATTTCCAAATCGATCTCTTCTTCTCCCTCTTCTTTTGCATCTCCGCCCATCCTTCCTCATCATCTTCATCATCGTTATCAATTTTCTTGACCGTCTTGATCGTCGTTGAAGCATTTTTGCTATCCCACCCATGGAGTGCCCCAGACATCGTTGAGGTTCGTGATTTGTTGTCTATGACCGGTAGGTGTGAGACTGGCCTGTATCGACCTGGTAATCCTATGTTGCTTCGCTCTGAGGGTGCTATTGATGAAGCGTATCCATCTCGTATTGACGGTGCATACCCTTGTCCATGTTGCATCCAAGGAAGGCTGCTAGGCGGCTCAAGCATAGTCATAGCACGTTGTGCGGCGTCTGGGTGTAGATTTTGACTGTGGCTAGTGGGTATATGTTGTTGGCTAAGAGGTCGTGGTGTTTCCCCGAAGTTTGGTTGTGACATGTATCCCATTGGTCCAAGTTGACCGATTGGTCCCAATTGCGGTGGTGCGGATGGAGGGCCTTGACCACCTTGATTATTTGTGGTCATCATTTGCATGAATTGCATCTGCATCTGCATAAACTGTTGCATCTGCTCGGTCATACGAATCTGAGCTTGGTCGCCAGGAGTGAGCATAGGCTGAGGTGGCATTTGTCCCATTGGACCCATAGGGCCCATCTGTCCCATCCCTAAGTGTCCCATTCCTGGTGGCGGCATTCCCATACCTGGCATACCATTGAAACCACCCGGTGGCATTGGTGGATATCCTCCCTGGGCGTTTGGACTACCTCTTCGCATGGCTCTAGACCTCTCCTCCGTAGCAATGACTCCTACTAGGCCACCTGGGGGAGGGAGTCGCCCTGGACTTCCATTGACAGAGCCTGCATTAGTACCAAATGCCAACGACTCTCTATTGGCAGAGTGTACAAGGCCTGCACCAAAATATGGATCTTGTGGTAGATTGCGAGCAAAGACGGGTAAAGGCCCACCGATGCCTGGAATAGCTTGAGCTTGACCACGAAGATTAGGATTACTTCCCATACTTGACAACCTGTGAGTAGGTGGTCTGTTCTTGTTAGGAAAGCCATGGGCTGCGAGGATGGCCAACGGGACCTCTTCATCTTCCTCTTCTCCATCCTCAGTGGCATCCGAAAGAGTCAAGTTTGGAGTACTTTGGCTTGCCATTACTTGGGGTCGTACTGGTCCTGGTGAAGGTGTGGCATCTCCCGTAACCTTCATCATTTGTTGTCTATACACTGCCATATGTGCCTCTTGCTGTCGTCGTTGTTTAGCCGCTTTTTTATTCTTCTCCGCTTCATCTTCGTCGTCCTCGTAAGTCTCTTCTTCATCCTCGTCTTCGGCCTCTTCATCCTTGGGACGCCCCCCAACCATCCTGAGACGTTCCTGATCTTGCCTATATCTTTCAAACTGAGCAGGAGTCATAACCTTATTCACGGGGGCTTGTCTTGAAGGTGGAGGAGAAACCGATGTTTCTTGGAATCGCTGGGCTAGATCCGCAGATTCAAATAGATTCTCGTCCTCCTCTTGTGGTTCTAGAAGTGCTGACTTGGCAGTCACAGCCTTTGGAGAAGTTGGCATTGTCCAACTTTTACGAACCTGGAGATCGGGTGATGTTGCGTTCATATGTCGACTGGCAGCGACAGATTCCTGTAAGAGTCTAGCGTCTTCATCTATGCCATCACCGTATTCAAGTGTGGACTGTCTGCGCTGGGAAAGGGCGCTGGTTCTTTTTAAACCAGAGTCCTGACGAGTAGATCGAGGTCGTGGAATGGCTTGGTTGCCATCAGTTTGATGAAGTGGTCCATGTCTAGGAACTGGAGGGGGGAAGTCATTATGACGAACTACAACATGTGGTGATGGACTAGTGTTGTTCATCAATCCATCGTTTGAGCTCCAAGAATACTGTGGTTGCTCCACTTGTTTGCGTTTGTCAAGAACAAGGGGTTGAGGTTGGTTGGACCGAGTTGCTGAGTACGATTTAGACGCTGAATCCGGCGGCAGTATTTCCTGACACTTAATTAGTACATAAATTGAGGGCGAATTAAGAGAATTGACTAACAGGACTTTTAGACATTCCTCTGACTGTTGGGGAATTTAGAACGGCACTTCTGCGATGTGCCATTCCTGCAAACATATCACCAAAATCGTCTCCTATCGATAAATCTAATTCTCTTTCTTGAATCTTCGGTGGTGTAGCAGTACTGGCGTAGCTAGAAGCTGTCACAGCCCTTGTTCGACCAGATGCTGTATCGTCTATGATGGTAGGTGATGATGGATCATCTGAGGGTTTTGATTGTGAAGGTGTAGGAGGTTTATTTCTACCCCACGAAAGGGATCTCCCGGCAGCTTTTAATGAGAACGCAGATGAAGAAGATTTTGGCACCGGAGGAATAGGGATATCACTATGAGGTCTATCGTGGGGTGTTCTCCATTCATCATGTCCAGGTATCTCCATCGATGATGGAGCCGTGGAGGCTGCGCTCAAGCGAGAAGAATTATCTGTTGTTGATGCGGTGTTCGAGTTTGATGCACCACTACCACTATGAACTCTGTCAGCTTATGCCAAGGGTAGGTATATATTCTTAGTACTAACCGATTGAATGTGTTATTTTTCATGCCCTCAAAAATATTATCTTCTTTCTGCGAATCTCCTGTAGCAATAGCTCTGGCAAATTTTACTCCTCCGTCAAATGATGGGCCAGCCTTATGGCCTGCTGGTTGAGGACGCTCAAAAACCTTAAATGAGTGTTCGACGGCGGGTTCAGATGGGCTATCGAGAGCATTGGCTGTAGACTTGCGCCGCCCAAAGTTTTTCGGGAATTTAGGCATGTAGTTTATATCTGATAACCGGAAGACGAGATCGCCGGTCTCGACCTTCTCAGTAGAAATGATCGAAGATAGGTATCCAAGGAGTATTATCTAACGAAAGTTTAAATCGTTGATATATTTGATTTGCAAAAAAAGATCGAATTGCTCAACCGCTAGATCAACGAAAGCTATTGGTGGAAATGATCATGTACGAGCGAAATGAATATGAAAGATTTGATGCGGTGAAAGGAAACGAGAGAACAGCCTATTGCATAGCCCGCAGGCGAAGTTAGCCAGATGAAATTGTGAATGCAATTAGAAAGTTTTCAAATTCAAGCATCCAGTGTATGAAAAGTCTATCGACCTCTCAAATAATCATTTTGTCGCAGGTGAAAAATCGGTGTAGCTTTGGGCAAAAAGATGTGGTGTGGAGTAAAATTCTCGGGAAGCAAGGTTATTCGTAAAGTGTTGCTCTCGTTCAAGAGTAATGAAATAATGAAAAATGTTGAAGAATCACGACTAGGTGAACGAATGATTATGTTTTAAAACATCAAAAAAAGAGCGCAGTAATTGAGCCCTCCATCCATTAAGAAAGTAAATCTGCGTGGCTGTTGGAAAGTTCAAACAAAGCTTTCAGGTATGTTTTGTCGTGTACGAAATGTATTTATGAATTGAGCTGAAGTTGTTGATGGGCCACCAGATTGACGCGATTTAAATTTAGAAATTTAAGACGAAAGAAATGTAAATGATTGAAGCCAAGTAAATAAAATTTTGTTGAACTTACCAATCAATGAAAAAAAAAAGATGAGAAGTAAAAGGCCTAACAAACACAATGACCGACGTGATAGAAGGCAAATAACGACTGAAGAGCGAAAAGCAATTGAATGAATAGAAAGATTTCAAGCAAAGAGAAAAAAAAAAAAATAAGCTGTGTGTAAGTAAGAAGATGCCAAACCAAAATGGAAAAGAAAATGATTGAAGGAAGAAGAAGAAGAAAAAGAAGGGGAAAAAAAATTCAAATCAAATCAAATCAAATCAAATATTTGATGGTGTGTATGTGTATGTGACTGTGACTGATGGATGAATGAGGAGAGAAAAACAAAATTGGTAACCTTAGAGGGTAAGGTAGGAATGCTTGGGACCTTGCGATGGGGGGGGGGGGGTGTAGGGGGCCCGGGGGTGGTTGTGGTTGTGGTTGTGTTGGATGGTTTGAAGTAAGTGAATTGAATGAGGTGAATGAGGTATAGTGAGGTATTGGTGGTTACCGTAGCCGTAGTGGAGTAGTAATACAACCTAGATATAGATACAGTATCGAGAGTACTCAGTATACAATAATTAATGGATATTATGGATACTATGGATGCTATGGATACTATGAATGCTATGAATGCTATGAATGTACTATGTAGTCAATTACTTAAGTAGTCAATTACCTATGTAGTTCACGGGTACTTATAGATTAGTTATAATAAACTCTAGGAATACGGTAGTGGTGTTCAGATATATCGGTAGTGCAGTACGTACAGTACTAGTATAAAGTATATAGTACCTGAAATGTAGTCTATTGTATTTACTATATTTACTGTATTTACTGTATTTACTGTATTTACTGTATTTACTGTATTTACTGTATTTACTGTATTTACTGTATTTACTGTATTTACTGTATTTACTGTATTTACTGTATTTACTGTATTTACTGTATTTACTGTATTTACTGTATTTACTCTATCTACTTATAGATATTATCCAAAATAGAGATTTAAACTTTTACCGTTCCTGAAAGCTTACTATATTAATAACTGGTCTTGAACTTGATGGGTTAGTTTATGATGGGTGAATGGTTGAATGCTGGTTGTCCAGGTGGTTAGTATCCATCCATGTATTTGTGTTATAGTTATAGCAAATGGCATTCCATCAACTAGAATTAATAAAAAAAGGTCTAACCTATAACCTAACCATCACTTTCAATTGAATTTCGTACATCGCATCAGTTCCTCCAGCTCTAGAACTACAAGACTTTTAAAGATAATAATATACGGATTGTCAGATCATGTAGATCCATCTACCTAGCTATTCATGGATATTAATTAAGGTACTGTATAAGATACTATAGTTCTTCATACTCTTCTTCATACTCTATCTAATAAATGCTCTCGGCATTGATATGAAAGAATGAATGGTTTATTAATATAAATAACTTCATATATCTCAAGTATTTCATCATCTTCTTTTTCCCCCCCTCTCCTCTCCTTAACCTACTCGTACCTTTTTGCCTGACGCATGCATATGCATGAAGACTCGATAGGCTTGGAAGGATTTTACTCTTACCTTTCCTATCCTCTTGCATCATGGCGCCTTTCCCATCGTGTTACGATCAAAACATGCTCGAGTAACTGGAGTGCCAAATGATTATAATTCAAAAGGTTTCCTGCTGAATCTACAGGTACTTTTCAGCCACCAGATTTGATTAACTTTCTCCAAATGTTGCCTTTCCCTTTCCCTTTCCATTTCCCTTTCCATTTCCCTTTCCTATCGAATCTTCAATCGTTCATCACTGCTTCGCATGAACTTTACTACCAGCCTCCGAGCATAAATAGTAATCTTACCTGAAGTTAAGTTGTCGACAGAGCTGGAAGTTAGTTATTGGTATTTTCTTCCAACTCGGACCTTTTACATCCATATCCATCCACCAGTCAGCGATATAATTCGAATCAGTATACGAAGTCCGAATACTAAGATACCCTAAAAATATATTATCACCATCCACAAAAGTTTCTAGAATATTGTCAAGGGGTTGTCAGGTCCCACTGTGGAATTTCTCGTCCCTTTTCTCTCCACTCCTCTCTTTTTTTTTTTTGTATTCAAGAAACTCGGATCACCCAACACACACACGGTCATTATATCGTACCAAAAAAACAAATAAAAATTTCATCCATGCCAAAAACCCTCCAAGGATTTCCCATATAAACATGACGTTTCTATTTCGTCGTCCATCGTTCGCTCTCCACTGGATTGCCGCGCCATGCTTGTAAAATGAATACGAGTTGCAGATCAAATTTTTTCTTTCTTTCTTCCTTTATTACCTTACCTTAGCTTACCTTATTTACGGGCTCAGCATAAATAAAGTACTCAACTACAAACAAAAATACACGTGTATTCATCAAAAGATAATAACCTGCAACCAGAGAAGAAGAAGATCATGCTTCGTAATATCCATTTTTACATCATTGTAAGATAGATAGATCAGATCAAATCAGATATCCTACCATAATCCCATCCCAATCCTAGAAAAACACACATTCACGCGCCTGAACAAGAAAGAAGCCCAGCTCAATATTCTCTTCTCATACTGTACATACATGCAAATTCCAATACTTCTTTCTACTCTCGTCTCCGGGTAAATCTATCCATCCCGGCGAGCGTCTAATTTACTGCTTGCATCGCATAGCATAGCATAGCATGGCATAGCATAG
This sequence comes from Scleromitrula shiraiana, assembly GCA_028455995.1. NCBI lineage: Eukaryota > Fungi > Ascomycota > Leotiomycetes > Helotiales > Sclerotiniaceae > Scleromitrula > Scleromitrula shiraiana. The sequence goes on from JABELC010000005.1 coordinate 1,761,022, forward strand.
CATCGCATAGCATGGCATGGCATAGCGTTCATAGGCATGTAGATGTAGATATATACGCTCCAAGTCCCTCAATCGGGATTAAACCCTCAAGAGAGAATATCGCTTGCTGTTGGCGGGGTTCATATGTTTCTACCGTTGTCTTACATACCTACTTACTTACATACATGATACATATCTCGATCATATATATGTACAGCAATAAATAAATAAATAAATAAATAACTGCAGAATATCTCCCCTCCCCTCCTCTCCTCTCCTCTCCTCTCCTCTCCTCTCCTCTCTCCCCTTCTTCTCCCCATCCAAACTCCAAATAACAAAATACATGTATCATTATCAACTATACCACAACCACCACCCTCCCCCCCCTCCAATCTTCAAGACCCATAATACAGCACCAACACCATATCTAAATATATCATTATCAACCATACCACAACCACCACCCTCCCCTCCCCCCCCTCCAATCTTCAAGACCCATAATACAGCACCAACACCATATCTAAATATAGCCACACCACACCACACCACACCACACCGCACCACACCGCACCGCACTGTAATCATATCATATCCGATCAGATCAAATCAGCTATTCCCATATAAACTGCACACCTCCTAACACAAGATCGTGATCCGTACGAAATAAATATAAAATAAACAACTATCCACTAGCATTACCTCGCGACTCCTAAGATCTAATGCGAAGTACATGATCTAAGTCCAGCCTGTTGGGGATGTTCTTTCTTTGGGGGTATGTGATGGTATGGGGTGTGTTGTTGATATGATATGGTGTAGATATGATATAGTATAGTGAGTAGATATCCAGTAAACCTCGCTCTCCCTATGGATTCATGTACTGGGAGGTTGTGCGATACGATATATTTGGAGAGGGGTGTTTGTTTGTTTTGGATCGGATGGGAGGGACCTTGTGTTGGGGTATACGGTATGTATGTATGTATGTATGTATGTACTAATAGAAGTAGGAATAGATAGAAGTGCAAGCCTAAGTGAAGATAGAAAAAGTGATTAACGATTAACTCTCTCATATAAAACATATATCTATATATATATATATGCATACAAGTAAAGTAAATAGTCCATTCCCCAAAACCCTCCAGACAAAAGAAAAGGAAAGAAAGAAAGAGTTCATCTCATGCATTGCATGATATACCCTCCAAACATGATATATAAATCCCAATCCCGATCCCAATCCCGATCCCGATCCCAATCCAGAAATACCACCAACCCAGGCTGACTGACGCAGAAACGAATAGATACATCCTATAGCTATTTAAAAAGGGCGATACTCGTCCAAATCAAATACGCATTCATCGATCGATCAAATTTGTGAGAAGGTATCTTACAAGATTATTCTTACATGCATACAAAAAATTATAAATAAAAATCACAACCATACCTTCCCTACCCACCCCTTTCTCAACCATCCGAGGCTAGAGAAAAATATAGATATAAAAGACACAAAATACGAAATTTAGAGGAAAATAAAAGGGTATAAACATCCAAGTATTAAGTCAAGTCAAGTATCCTATCCTATTCACCCTGCTGCTGCATATGAGTCGGTAAATTCCACCCCGCATAATCCTGATGCACAAACGCCCTATCAACCGTCGGCACCGATTCCAACACATACTGCAGCGATTCACCCAAATCATGACTATCCCTCAAACTCATATTTTCATCGAGGACGATATCGACCTCGACGTTGAGTTTATCGCCCGAGTGATATGCCTGCAAGCCTTGGATTTGCTTGATGGTTTTGGCGAAACGCATCGTGAGGTAGAGGAGGACGTTGCGTTCATCGGCGGTGGCGGCTGCACCAGTTAGGTTTCGGATGTGGCCTGCTGATGTACCGGCCCAATTTACGATGACGAAGACGGAGAGGAGGAGGCCTCCTAGGGCGTCGAGCCACCATAGTTTTGCGTAGAATCCGACTAGAATGCACGTGTTAGATAAGGATATTATAGAGGGGGATAATGTTGTATTACCTAGCGGAAAGATGATACTAAAAATATTGAATATGACATCAGTCATAGCGTCCTGTGCAAGAGCCTGGACACTGGAATTCTTGATTAGGCGACACCATAGCCAACAAAGTGCTTTGATAAGAACTGTTGAAGACATGATGGCTATTGCTGGTAGACCAAGTTCAATGATTTCATGATTGCCAGAATTCAGACGACCGAAACATTCTAAGGCGACTTGAAAAAAAGATGTGACCATGATCACACTGAAGCTATATTGCACAGTAGATAGTTAGAACCCGAGTTAAGGAAAGTATGAGACAAGGCGGGATATTCTTACACAAGTACACCAATCGGTTCCAATCGCCGACGACCGACAGGATAGGAGTACTGATCTTGACGTTCAATCATACGAGTAGTCACAAAGACAATAGCCGTAGAAAGGAAATCTAATGCAGCATCCACAAGACTAGCAAGAACAGAAAGTGAGCTCGTTAACACAATGACGGCAATTTTCCCAATCAGTAATATCGTATTGGCCACTAAGTTGACATATATCGCAATTGAGACAATCATGTCGCCACTCTCTACACTGTCATCTTCTACACCAGGAATTTCGGGTCTTGGGCCATCATAGTCATCGTCTTCTTCCTCAGTTATCAGAAGTGGTGTATTTTCAGTAACCTTGTAGATTTCTCGGGGTGTCCGTTTAACCTTCTTCGCAACGGATCCATTGCCATTGGTATTATTAGGCGGCGTACCTGATTCTGGTGGTGAAGGCGGTTCTTCTGATATCGTAGCAGGTACATCAATTCGCGGGTTATGCTCGTATTCATTTAGTAGGTCATGAGGAATAGAAGAATCGAGGAGTCGATCAATGTAAATGTATTGTTGAATCAGGGAATTGGTACGTTCGTAATATTGGCGTCTGTAACAATTGTTAGTTGTTGGTCATAAAGTATTTGTGCCTGTGTTTGTGTTTGGGTGACGCTTTTGAGTGACACTTGCATTGACTTTTTCTTTATCTTCTTCAATTCTTCATCCGTTTTCCAATATCTCTCCCACTTATATCGAGGATTACTATTTCCAATAAGTCGTTGACTGCGCATCTGCGGTCCATTCAGGACAGAGCTAATGCGCCTCTCATCTCGAAGAAAATCTTCAGCTTCGAATGGACCAGGAAGAGGTCTTTCTTCATCATCCAGCGAGTCCCTACCTCGAAGCGATGCAGATGGTCGTCGAAGGCTATTCAAAGAGGCACTGGATTGACTGTTTATAAGTCTTGTTAATACGCCTTGCCCATGAGTTGCCATTGGACTGGTATTTTGACTTGGCGAATGCATGAGAGGAAGCCAACCATGAGGATTTTGATGATTCCGAACGATCCATCCGAATTTTGGAGGGCTTGAAGAAGAAGAGAAGCTTTCGTTCACCATTTTGACTGTAAGTATTAAGTTCAATGTCACATACTTATACTTATTTTCTTGGTTTTAAGGATGAAGTTGAGCAAATACATATATGCTGTTGCAGTATTGCAGTATTAATGGATTGCAAAGATTTGCACACCCAAGCTTCTTCTTTGTTTTGAAAATTATGAATGGATGGCTCCTGCCGTTCACATGGAAACTAACAATTAAAAAGTGCTCATAGTTTGATGCAGTAGTATATGCGAATACAATTATGAAGCAACTTTTGAATTTTTGTTATTTCTCAAAAGAACATTTTTTCTCGGAAGAGATGATCTAAATACATAGATAGTACCTTTTCAAAAATAGTTCGTTCATTCATTCTATCGGAGCTTCGCTGTGATGCTGTCATTCCTCATTCTCGGGAAATTCCCATGGTTTCTTTGTTTCGCTTCTATTTTGGTAGTGGTGCTTAGCTTGGATTTATTTGCCTTTAAACAATTGGGACGGCCGTGAGCCTGTCTGTCTGTAAGTTCTGTCTGTCTGTAAGTGAGCTTGAAGATCAGAGCATATTATTCTTTCCTTTCTTCTCTTCTCTTCTCTTCAGCGCTTCTCTTCTTCCGAACATCAAAAGTTTCGAGATGATTCAACTACATATTGATCCACCTCCCTCTTCCCATGCAGTATTAAACAATAATGAGTCAGTACAAAATGCAAGTTTGTGGAGTAATTCTTTCAGCTAAAATCTTTAGATAGATACATTTCAATACTTATTAAGTAAATTTGTTTGGCTGTGCAAATGCAAGATCTTATATATATATATATCCATCACAGCCCCAAATTTATTACTGTTTTTAGAGATCACCAAACGAGTATGGTGCCTACTTGTTGATGTTGATATACGTACTAGGTATGATATTTTGATATGATATGATATGGTATGGTATGTATGGTATGTATGGTATGTATGGTATGTATGGTATGTATGGTATGTATGGTATGATATGGTATGATATGGTATGATGTGATATGATATGATATGATGATATTCATGAACGAGATTTATTGAACAAGGTCTAAATTGGGCTGATGAATAAGCTCAAATAGTGGTCAACGTTTTGGCGTTTAATCAGTTGGGTGCTGTCAGATATCTATGTAGTACATAGTGTGCAGTAATAAAGATGCATCAATTAACCCTACCGGTAGATAATAGGTACAATGTGTCAATGTTCAATGTCAGTACCTGCATAGTAAGTACGTCATGAGAAGATCAACTGAAACTTGAAGCCTATTGTCATTGTCTTACTACTACTATAAAGATAGCAAGCAGTATGTACATACATAGGGCATTGATTGTATTACTGTGCTGGAGTAAAGAAGTTATTAACGTTGGAAAATGATTTCCGGATCTTCAAATTCTTAAACCATACCTAGATACCCTCATAACCCTAGCTGCCGGCGCTATGGCCGCTATTAATATCGAAGCAGGGCCTAATGATTTTCCATACCTACATAGGGATGTACAACGGGAGGGGTTGATTGAATTCCCCGATAGATTGAAAATGCTGTATGCACTGGGTATATGTTTTGTTACCTACATAAAAGTACCCTACATCTATGTATGATTTTACGTATATCTTCATCGATAACAACCTTGAAAGGAAACAATTTTGAAACAAAAGTAACCTAGGAGCTTATAGGGCGGACGATAACCTTCAGATTGATATTACTGTAATTACTGTAATAATTAGATAGATTACAATGATATACATCTACCGGTGATATTATCAAAAGTTACATCTGCATCATTATTCACTCAAATCACCCATACGATTACCACATGGGAATTATTATATTGATACCTACCACCTACCTATAGGTAATTATCGTACCTGAAAGTGGTGTCAAAAGCATGTCAGCCCAAATACTTCACTGTAGTGCAAAACCAACCGATGAAAAAGGAATGATAGGGTAGCTTAAGCGATGTTTGTATTCTGTTCGGTGGTTGAGGGGGGGGGGGGAGAGGGAGAGGGAGAGGGAGGGATTACTTGAGAAGCTTATCATCAACCCATCAACCCATCAACCCCCCCATTCCCCCGAATATCAATCACAATCCACCTGGGCAATTATCCCACCCCCATCCCCAGGTAAGGAAGACTTTGTATCCGAAAAGAGATTGATTCACTACTTTTCCACCACTTTTCTTTAATAACAACTAACAAACAACTACCGCTACCATTTACCTCCTACTACTACTACTACTACAACTACCTACTACTACTACATTTATTACTCCAATTCTTCATGATTCTTTACAACTTCCTTTCTTCAAAATTATCTCCTTGCAAATAAATCCACTTTAATAGCAACAATCCATTACGCGCGACCATTTAACGCTTCTTGAAACATCTTCAATCAAAATAGGTACCGTATTCTTGTATTTTATGTCTTATTCGTTGTATTATTCTTTTGTTGGTCGAGCGTTTGGTCGATCGTGGGTCTCTCTTGAAGTCAAAATAGACTCATATCAGCACATATTGATTTGAATCTCGCCATGCGCCCAAGGATATTTACGAATCGCATCCTTAGTTATCTTATTGATGTCGCGAGCATTCCTTCTCAATAATTACTGTGTAGATTGCTCTTTACTAACTTATATGTGGATACAGAGGAAAGCGACAATTCGAAAAGGCACCACTCACGTCCCACATCATCGTCTCGCAGACGGTTATTAACCGTAACTCGATAAATACAACACAGTATAATACTTGCGATTCCAACATACTCTGGCGCTTACCCTCGAATCACCATAATCAGTTTCAAGACAAAAAGAATTACTAGAAGGACAGATTGATACTGATCCTCGGAATCTTATTATTAAAAAAAAAAAACTATTGGTCTACGGCATAGGCAGTGAAGCGCATGAGGTTCCTTAAGATTACCTCATTTCGTCTCTCCCTTAACGACATCCCGAATCCAAAGAATAATACCAACATTTACAAAACAAGGGGAGAAATATCAAACATCATTTACATTTCTCAAAATTTGCAGAGGCTCGAATAAACATAAAGGAAAAAATAACTCGCAATAAATTTACCAATAACCGTTTGCGATCGATACCCGCCTGCTTCGCCTCATCGCTTGCACTGCCACCGTGCCTGTAAGGCTCACTGCCAAAACAAAACGTCGTTGGTATTTTTAGAATTCAGAAGAGCAAACAAACTTTGACATGGATTCACAACGTGGAAGGTCTCTATCGGGAGGTCACCAACATATAAGAAATCATTCTCCTTCTCCACAAGCATTCCAAGATGGTATGAATGGATTAGGTATCGTCTTGGTCAATTCGAATATCAACAACAACAACCAACAGTTCTTACCAAACTTTGCGGAGAACAACGGATACTTAAACCAAAATCAATTTTCGCAGGCAGGTCTCGGAGAAACATCCTTTGTACCAAACCAGCCTGAAGACTTCCCTCAATTCAAACAGGAAGAAGAGCAGTCACCTTTTGGCCAAACCCAACCAAATTTTACACAAGATCTTCTTAGCGCCAACCTATCTTCGAATTTCAACGAAGATTTCTCATTGTACGGAAATCCTAGTGGGCAGAACGAACAATTCGATCAAACTTTCTTTATGAATGAAATCTCTTCTCAGCCTGGAAACTCTTCGATCAACCCAGCAGAACTAAACATGTCATCCCCAGCTCATACTCCAACTCCTCCAAGTCTTTTGCAGCCAGACTCTCGTTCGCCGTCGTCCGCGCATCAGTCGCCATCCTTTAATCAAGGTCAATTTCAACCATCGCCAGGCCATTCACGAAACGCATCACTTGGCCCAGAAAGTGCTGCTTTTCCTATGCATAATCCCGGTGATTGGAGCATGATGGCCCCGCAATTCACTACACATCGCAGAACCCCATCAGAATATTCTGATATCTCGTCTGCTGCCCACTCTCCCAACCTTGGCCATCACGATAGCTTTGACGCAATAGAACAACAACACTCACCCTTGCAACACACCCAGGACTCGCTTTATCAAGAAGTCCTTGGAATTGGCTCCTTTTCTCTGACCGATAATCAAATTGGACATTCAAGTCCTGGAAGAGGTCTTAGTCCTGGCCATAGTCCTGCCATTTCACCGCGGTTAGGACCTCAGCAAATACCTAGAATGGGCCAGAATGCTTTTATGTTAAATCCGAATAATAATTTTGGTTCCTCTCAAAATATATATGGTCAAAACCAGGAAGCTTTCCCACCTATGCAACATAATAGCTCAATTGACATGGGACAAGCGCAGCAGATGGTACCACCCGAGATCAATGTTGAATTCGCCCCAGCATCTAGACAGAATAGTTTTGATCCCCCTAAACCTATACTTGACCAAGATGCATTAATCCCGCCAGACAGAGGTGTGTTGCGCAATCAGACTCAATACACGTGACTTTTTTCTAATTATTCTATAGGTCGACGTCGACGAGCTGTATCTGATCCATACAGTCCAGTAAGCTCTTCTCGTCCACATACACCCTCAAATACTTCTCCTGTGATGGGCAGTTCGCTATCCCCAATGGGCCATGAACCATCTCGTTCATTATCACCCAATGATAGATCAGGCGCGACATCATCTAGCCGACGTCGACAATCCACATCCTCGTTGCCAAATCGTGATTATATTCTCGGTCTTGCCGATCCTGATTATCACGCTGCATCCTCAGATAACGGAAACGCCAAACGTGTTCAAAAACATCCAGCAACCTTCCAGTGTACTTTGTGCCCTAAACGTTTTACTAGAGCTTATAATCTTCGCTCCCATTTAAGGACGCACACAGATGAGCGCCCTTTTGTATGTACAGTATGTGGAAAGGCATTTGCACGTCAGCATGATCGAAAACGACATGAGGGCTTACACTCGGGAGAGAAGAAGTTTGTATGCAAAGGCGAACTGAAATCAGGTGGTCAATGGGGATGTGGTCGACGTTTTGCCAGAGCCGACGCACTAGGTAGACATTTTAGATCAGAAGCTGGTCGTATTTGTATAAAACCACTTCTAGATGAAGAAGCTCTTGAAAGGCAGCGGTTATGGCGAGAGCAGAGAATGCAAAATATGCACATGCAGCAGTCACAACCAATGGCGAATGATACCCATGGTTTCCCCATGGATTCGAGTGGAAATTACACATTACCTGCTGCCTTGCTTGCACAATATCCTGCATTGGCGACTTTAAGTTGGTCGGAGATACAACAAGGAGAAAACAACATAGACGACGATCATAGTGGCCGGAGCAGCTTTGATGCTAGTGGATCTGAATATTACGATGAGGGGGATGAAGGAGGATACCTTTCTAGTGGTCCAAGTCCACAACAACATGGGTACCCCCAAGGACAGATGGTAGATCCATATAACGGTTACTCAAAGTGATGTAAGAGTGACCGTTGATACTACACATCCTAGTTGTTGGATTATCTTTTCTTTTGTTATTCATCATGACTGTCGATTTGTAAAGAGGAATTTAGGTACGGATCATGGACCTGTCTTCTGGCGCATTTAGATACCACTTTTTTTGTCTTCTTTTTTTTATGGCTGCGATTCTCGTTTGGGGACGCCCCTGGTGTATGCTGCAGAAACTCTGCATGACTTTTGGTTTTTGGGATATTTTTAGGCTTCTCAGAGAGTGTGTTGCTATAGTTCCTCTCGACCGTAAGAGAAGTAGTAGATAATTTTAAATATTCCACATTTAACTTAATTTTGCATTACGATGAAATGAACTTGACTGATTAAACAGATTGATTTGTATTCAAACTTTTATTACAATTTTACATTTTTACATGATACATCCCCTTCCCCAATCTATTCCAAAGTGTAAACCAACTTCTCTCCACTAACCTTTCCTTCCTTCATATTCTGCATTCCTGCCAAAATTCCCTCGAATCCCTTCCCATACTTGTTCACAGCAATCTTATGAACCTTCACCTTACCCTCACCCAACAGCTTTCCAGCCAACTCCCAAAAGCCCTTGGCGAATTCGAAATCCTCGGGCTTGGCAGGCATATCGATTTTCCCAAAGGTAAAAAACTCCCCAGAAGCTGTGTACCCCAACGTACTCTTCCACTGCACCTTATCGTTGATCTTGGCCACGTCCTCCGCCGAAACCGGAAGCAAGGTAGAGTAAACACCGCCATTGTCGGACATGGACTCAACCGAGATCTTGGGGCTCGCGCCCTCGGAAATGCAGTCGAATACGTGGGCGATGCTGCCGTTCGTGTAGGCTTTGATGTCGGCGGCGCAGGAGGGGGAGTTGTAGTCGAAGGCTTTTTCGGCGCCGAGAGAGCGCACGTAGTCGAAGTTGTGCGGGGAACACGTTGTCAGGACTTGGCAGCCCGAGAGCTTGGCGAATTGGATGGCGAGGGCGCCGGTGGCTGTGGAGCCGCCGTAGATGAGGAGGGGGATGGGGGTGCTGCTTGGGGAGCTGGGGAGCGGGAGTTTGAGGGATTGGTAGAGGCCTTGACCGACGCTGTGGGGAGGGGCGGGGTGCTTGTTAGATATTTTGTAGAGGTTGGGGGGGAGGGGGGTGTAAATTAGGGGATAGGGAAGGGAAGAAGGGATTCTTACGTGGTGATACCAACGCCAAGGGTGGCGGCTTCCTCGAAGCTGAGGTTATCTGGGATCTTGAGTTGGATATTTCCTTTCACAACGATGTAGTTTCCGAACGCTCCATCATCATGATTGACCTCATTTCCACCGTGGACAAAACCGGTGATTCTATCACCCTTCTTGAAATCCTTTGTAACTTTGCTTCCGACCTCTTCAACTACACCTGCGTAATCGCAACCAATCTGGACGGAGACTCATGTTAGGATATAGTATCAATTGAGCTATCATGATGAGAGAAGGGGGAGATGTGGAACTTACTCTGGCGCCTGCAGTGGTCAACCATTCGATGTGCTTCCAATCGGTGGGGTTCAAGGCAACTGCCTTGGTCTTGACCAAGATATAATCATCTCTAAGTTTTGGAATGGAGGCCTCAACAGCCTTTGACTCTCCAGGCTTCTGAACTACAATTGCGGTGTTCTTAGACATTTTGACGTTTTAGTATGATATATGCTAATAAATGATAGATAGATAGATAGATAGATAGATAGATAGATAGATAGATAGATAGATAGATATAGATATATGATTGACTATGACATAGATAGAGATCAAGACATCAATTGAAAGAACAGAACATCGAAGAAGAAACAAGCTTTTCTTTATACTAGTAACATCCAAAAATCCAGCATGATGAAAATCCAGCATGATGAAAATCCTGCATGATGAAAATCCTCCATGATTAAAACTTAAATCCTTCATGGTTAAAATCCTCCATGATTAAAATCCTTTAGAATTTGAAAATAAGTGAAATTAGTAACAACTTGAATATACTAGAATGATTAATATAACATAATAGTTTTATATAATATTCAAGTTATACTATGATCATCATGATCATGATACTACTAGCTACTAGTATATTTATTAAAAATATAAATTCAATATACTAGTAATATTATTAATAGAAAATCATGAAGCATCATGATCGTGATTTTAAGTATTTATAAGCTATACTTAAGTTAATTTTTTATAATCAATAATTTTTTATGAAATTTTCTGAAGAAATCTACTTAGTCGAGAAAAATATGAAGATCGACTCCGAGTCGGAACATTTAAATTTTTTGAATTTATCACGAAAAATTATTAAAAATCTATATCTTTAAATATTCATATTTTATTAACAAATTGTATTTGAGAAAAATCATTTATATATTTAAATAAAAAATTATTCAATTGATAAATTTATTAATTTTCGTTAAATAAAAATTTATATTACTAATATATATAAAAAAATATTAAAAATACTAGTACTAGTAGTATATGAAAATCATTATCAAAATCGCTTATTTTAATATTCTTGCTCGGCCCTCACATTTTTCCCGCTTGAGTTTATCAAACAAGTGGAGCATCGATGCGGGGTGTTTAATGCCCCGATCAATAATTGCCATCTTCGATGATCTTGTCACTACTAGAACTACTAGGATGAAAAGAACGTCATTATGACTGCAAATACCGAGGAATACCTACATAGGCATTGTTTGGCAAACCCGACGGTGCAATAATTAGGATTCTTTACCCCACTTTGGTTATGATCATGGTGCTTGTTCTCGGGGATAGGTGGAAGGGCGTGGTATACAATAGGTATGGATGGATGCCCATGGACTGCTAACTTGACTCGAGAGTCGAGATTAAGAGGATTTCAACTTAACTAGAGCTTGATTTCTCGTTTTTGTTGATTTGAGCTTCTGAACTGCTGTTTTAAGACTGGAATTTTTGAGTGCTTACATACTATTAGTATTGTGGTGCATGTAGTTGTCACATGGCAACGACGCGTATGGTATTTGGGTCGTACGATGTGATATCACTAATAACTTCGACTTTACAATATAAGTATTAGACAAACGCGGCATTGTTATAATAAATTTGAGGTATGTTATTGATTTGGGAATTCATAAGGTACTAATTTAATGGATCAATGATGACTGATTTATTACGAGATTTAATCAGATCATTATTCCTTCCTTATACGTTCCTACTGTTTACTGTGTTTGCCGCGTGATATAACATGAGACTTTCAATTGTCTACTTACCTCGAAATGAACTATTTCCAGGCTTTTCTAGAATTTCCATTTTTGGAGTGATTCGGGCTACCTGCATAAATTCACCTTCTATATAGATTCATGAGTGAATACGGTTGATACATCTTCTTCTCGTTTTTGTTGCATATCTCAATAGCCTGGAAACTTGCCGAAATACAGCAGTAAGAAGCCTATAATCCAATAAATGAATGGATAAGTGAGTCGACTGCAATGGAAAGAAAGAGTGACTTCTTTCTCAAAATTTGACCCTCCTTTTTTCCCTTTTATGTTTACATATAAGATGAAAATATTCTAACACGTACAGTATCGATTTTATTCACACGACTTTTCTAGACACACGTCTGTATCCGCGGTTTTTCTAATGCATTACTACTCTGTAAATAAAAAGAAACCAAATCATCAAATCAAATGATAGTTCTTCTTTGGTTGCACCACCAGCATCACCTTTTTTTCAGATATCACACTTCAAGTACCCCCAGCCTTAGCAACTAATGAAATATTGTGACCAACCAAAACCCATATAACTATAAGAAAAAACGAGAAAAAAATAATCATAACTCCCCTTTATGCGCCAGATGGATATATGCATATAGACTACTGGATGTTTGTATCAATTATTCCTTATGATTTGATAATCCCTCGAGCTTACCATCCTATATCCCTAGTTCTATTTACTTTTTCCATGCTGGGCATCAGCCTCTTGATAAAAATTTATCTTTCCGATGCAAGATTTAGGACGATTAGGTATCACCGCACTCTCGACATTTTTATAGAGAGGGAGTAGCTGGATATATTCCTTCGTATGCTAAGAAGCGGTGTAGCTAGAGGAGGGGAGGGAAGATGTGGTGGAGCTGTGATTAAACAGTTTAGTTTCTAGAATTTTTACTTGGACAATTCGAATTTATTGAAAATATTCGAGTTTGATAGATCAGAACTCTTAGAATCCAATGAGCTATTAAGATTGAAAGCTTACGTTAGTTTTCTTGAATTGTCCAATTCCATCACTACAAATTGATATATTAAAATACTGTATCTGTATCTGTATCTGTATACTGTGTGATATGATTAATATATGCCATCTGCCATCTGCCATTTATTTGCCCTATAAACCCCTTCAACAACATAAGCTTAAACTTGGGGTCTGTTCGCAGTCTATCCGCTGCTTGTATCCGCATCTAATACTAAAAGAAGAAGTTCGTTTAATAACAATCTTGAAAATAATACGGAAGTATACTATATATTCATTTCCCAATTCTAACCTTTTCCCTCGTTCAATTGTACTACGTGACTTCAAAGTAGGCATCTGAGATTTTGAGATTTTGAACATGAGGGATGTGAATGGGATGGATAAAGTACTACTTCTTGTACTTTATGTAGTATGTACCCACTACAGTTTGTGCCCAGGTAATGTAGGTATGTATGTACAGTATGTACCGGTATGCATACTTTGCACTACTTTTTACATATTGTAGCGCGAAATGCGAGAAACTTGTTTCATAGGTAGGGATTTGAAGATTTGAATAGAACAGTCATTGTAAACATTCCCCCTTGCTCTCTCTCTCTCTCTCTCTCTCTCTCTCTCTCTTTTCTTTTCTCTTCACCTATAATCCTTTCCTCTCTCACAATCACACACCCCTCTCTCAATCCTCTTCTCCATAATTCAACATCCTTCAAAATTTTCTCTTAAAATCACTCTGAGATCCTCATCTTCAAATGTAAAAGTTATCTTGTGTACCAAAGGGCACGGATATAAGGTCTTGATAAGGGTAACTCGGGATCTTCAATTGTATGGAATACACAAAATCACACATACATATCATTCCCTAGTTGATGTCTCAGAATTGAATTGGCGAGGAAACCGAACCTGGCAAAGATTATTTACAGTACAAATCCTGCCTGTCCAGGTCCATTACAGGGAGAGCGAGCCTCCGTGTGACCAATTCTTTTCTCCATCTCTTCTCCAATCCACGGAAGTATCTCTATATTCTTTCTAACTTCAAGACTCCACAGACACTTCACAACTTTCATAGCCACTTCCCAATATACTTCACTACCTGTCTACCTGTCTACCTATCTACCTGTCTACCTATCTAATTATCGGTTGTGTATCTTCATATATATCTTTTTTTTTTCTTAAACCATTCATCTCATTATCTTATTCCATTTTATAGGGTCTTTTCATTCCTCATTTATATTTTCCCTCGGATGCGAATCCCACTCTTCAGATATACATGAGTGCTCTTACGCCAAGTACGTAGCTTCGATGAATTTAGCACCCTTCTGCGATATTACAAGCTCGAATATCTACAATGGCACCGGTCGAGATTTTGTCGTATAGAAGCAATTGTTTAGAGAGAGATTATGGATCGACAACGACTTATCCGTGGACGATTGGTTGGGATGAAAAAGATATCCGGACAAGGCTGAGGTTTATTGCGAATGCGTGGATTGCATCGCGGAAATATGAAGATGGATGCAGATCAGAACGGGTATGAATACAACATTTTTTCAGTAGTTTCAATCCTACGCGCGACTGCTAGATTAATCTGGCGCAAATCGACTTGTAACTCAACTCTTAGTGATCTATGGAATTCCTTCCCCAATGGTTGCGAGTAGTTTCTTTTTTTTGGATGGGAATGTTATCATTTTGATATCCTCCGTAACTCCACCCAATCATAGGAAAGACTAGTCATTCCAAGAAGTACTGGAGCCTCACTCGTCCTTTGCCATATGCTGTGTCGTGCAGTAGTGGCTTACTTTCGCGCATGCGGTGATGTAAATTATAACAGCTTAGATCTCTAATATCATTCACAGAGTTCATATCCCGACTCAGGACCGACACGTTCACGCAGGCGTAATGATGGAAGGTTGATTATCCCGAGCACTTCGAAATGGCATTCGGATTTGTCCTCGCCAAACAACGAGGAGGAAACATCAGACGAAATAGTAGATTTGCACAACACAAACTCACTCGCCAGACCACAATCGCATGACCATTCCAGCCACCCCATTACTTCCACTTCCTTGCCAGGAACAAGGCGCGAGCCTTCGCCATTTCACGATCCGAAATTACACCCTGCAGTCGACTTCAACTATCAGGATGGATTTAAAGTGGCTGGGAAGGGGAAAAAGAAGGCAGGGAAGAACAATGCGGCCAAGGCTAAGGTTGTAGAAGATGATGGTGATGATGGCGCAAAGAAGAATGAGGACGAGGGTAATGGTGGTAACAATGGTGAAGGGGCTGGCGGTGGGGCTGGAGACGGAGCTGGAGATGGTGGAGACGAAAAAAAGGGTGACAAAACGGATGACAAGAAGGATGACAAAACGGATGACAAAAAGGATGACGAGAAGAAGAAGGAAGAGGAGGAGAAACCGGTAGAGGAAAAACAGGAAGAAAAACCTGCTGATGATTTCATGCCGGCTAAGAAAGGGAAAAAAGGCAAGAAAGGAAAAGCCGAACCTGAACCTACTCCACCTCCACCACCACCCCCTCCTCCTGCGCCCGAAGACAAACCAGCTGAAAAACCTGCCGAAACTTTTGACGATATAAAACTCGATGATTCTCCTAAATTGAGCCTGGATATTGGCAATAACAATAATACCAAAAAAAGTAGCGGCTTTGGATGGGGCAGTAGTTGGATTGCCGGGGCGGCATCTGCATGGACTTTCTCTGGTACAGGTTCCGGTTCGGGGTCTCGTGAAGGAACACCCAAGAATGACCCTAAGGAAGAGGTTAAGCCAGCCAAGGAGGAGCCCAGTAATCCTTGGAGTCTCGATCGTGGTAAGCCCATTAAGAAAAGCATGGGATTTACCTTCGGTGCACCCAAAGAGGATGAAGCTAAACCAATTGTGACAGATACACCGGCAGAAACCAAGCCTGATGAGGATCTCGGTTATACTGTGACCTCCAAAAAGGACAAGAAAAAGAAGAAAGGTGGTGCTGCTGCAGATCTGTTGGAGGACGTGACTCCAAAAGAAGACCCTCCACCAGTTGTAGAGCCCCCAATGGAAGATAGTTTCAGCATTTGGGGCACTGCAAACAAGAAGAGCAAAGGTAAAACTAATATTGAGGAACCTGTTAAACCCGAGCCTATAGTCGAAGTAAAGCCACCCACCCCTCCTCCTGTAGATGACATTTTATCATTTGCAACTTTATCGAAGAAGGAAAAGAAGAAGAAAGCAAAAGCTGGAGCGACTATTGTTGAGGAACCAAAACCAGTAGAACCGCCGCCGCCACCAGAACCGGAACCAGAACCCGAGGTTATTCCCGAATCAAAGCCCGAGGAGCCAGCTTGGGGTGCTGCATGGGGTAGTTCCAAGAAGGAGAAGAAGAAGAAGGGTAAAAACGCTATTGCCGAACCTGAGCCGCCAAAAGTCGAAGAACCTCTACCACCTGTTATCGAACCCGAGCCAATTGTCGAGGAAAAGCCGGAGAAAAATGTTGATGAGAAGGATGATGATGACTTTGGTTGGGGTATCGGATCATGGGGCAAGAAAGACAAGAAGAAGAAGAGCAAGAATGCTGAAGAAGTCAAAACCGAGAAGCCTCCAACACCACCACCTGTGCCAGAACCGGCCCCCGCGGACGATGATAGCTGGATGCCACGAGGGTTGGGTACTTCTAAGAAAGATAAAAAGAAGAAAGGCAAGAATGATATCGAAGAACCTGAACCCGCACCTATTGTTGCAGCAAACACTTTTGACTGGGGCTTTGATAAGCTCAATGACAAACACGCCGAGGAACCAGCTAAAGAGCCTGAACCAGAACCAGAACCAGAGCAAACTGATGGTTTAGGTATTTGGGGCGCTATAACCACTACTAAGAAAAAGGGTAAGAAGGGTAAGAAAGGTACCGAGGAACTTGAGAAAATTGACGAGGTTGTCAATGTCCCTGAACCTGCACCAGACCCACCTCCAGCGGTCGTGGATGATTTTGACTGGGGTTTCACATCCACTTCAAAGAAAGACAAAAAGAAGAGTAAAACTAAGGAACCAACACCTGAGCCACTTGTCGACACTAACCCAATTATTGAAGCTATTGAACCTGCAGATGGTGATGATTGGATGAATTGGGGACAAAAGAACAAAAGGGATAAAACTGAAACATTGCTCCCATTTGAAGAGCCAGAAGAACCCATGTCGCCTCCACCTGTACCTGATGCACCTCCAGCGGTGACAGATGATGATTTCTTGGGTTGGGGTTTATCATCAAAGAAAGATAAGAAAAAGAAGAAATCCTCTTCATCTGCCATCCCTGATCCTTTTGTCGAACCATCAAGACCTGAGCCCTTGAAAGAGACTCCAATCGACGATTTTTGGGGTACCTCAGCATCTAAAAAAGATAAGAAAAAGAGTAAGAAAAACGCCCCTCTTGAAGCGATCGAGGCACCTCCGCCTGCGCCTTCACCTCCATCTCAATCTGATCATGAACACGACTCAATAGTGGAAGAGCCTACGAAGAACAAGAACGATTGGTCTTCGATATGGGGTGCTGCTAATAAATCCGACGTACAAAAAAAGAAAGGGCATCTCGGAATCGAATCTTCATCTCCTACTTCTTCGGCGGAACCTGAGGGAAGTAGTCTTTGGAATCTTGGTTCTACAGCTAAGAAGAGCAAATCTAAAGAGAGGGAAAAGGAGAAGGAGGAGGAGAAAGAGAGGGAGAGAAAAGAGGAGAGGAAAAGGGAGAAGGAAAGGGAAAAGGAAGAGGAGAAAGAGAGGGAAAGAAAAGAGGAGAGAAGAAGGGAGAAAGAAAGGGAAAAGGAAGAGGAGAAAGAGAGGGAAAGAAAAGAGGAGAGAAGAAGGGAGAAAGAAAGGGAAAAGGAAGAGGAGAAAGAGAGGGAAAGAAAAGAGGAGAGAAGAAGGGAGAAGGAACGAAAGAAAGAACGGGAAGAGGAAGAGGAGAGAGAGAAGGAAAGAGAGAGGGAAAGGAAAAAGGAAAAGGCAAGAGAGAAAGAAAAGGAGAAGTCACCCGTTAAACTCTCCAAGAAAGTGCAAAAAGAGGCTGATAAGGCTAAGAGGAAGGCCGAGAAAGAAGAGGCTGCTAGAATCGAAGCAGAGGCTCTTGAGGCCGAAGAAAGGGCTCGGGAAGAAGAGGAAGAAAGACTTAGGGAAGAAGCCGAGGAACGAGCTAGGGAGGCTGAAGAGAAAGCCAGGGAAGAGGCAGAAGCTCTAGAAGCCGAAGAAAAGGCCAAAGCTGAAGCAGAAGCAAAGGCAGAAGCAGAAGCAGAGGCTAAGAGGAAGGAGGAAGAGGCCAAAGCAGCTAAACCTCCAGTCAAATTGTCAAAGAAGCAACAAAGAGAGGCTGACCGATTAGCTAAAATAGCGGAAGCGGAAGCCGCTGCAAGAGAAGCCGAAGAAAAAGCTGCCAGAGAAGCCGAAGAGCGTGCTATCAAAGAGGCTGAAGAAGAGGCTGAAAGATTAGCTGAAGAGGCTGCAAGGGAGGCTGAAGAGGAGGCTGCGAGAATACTTGAAGAGGAAAAGGCTGCGAAAGAGGCCAGGGAAGCAGAGAAGAGAGCTGCCAAAGAAGAAGCCGAGGCTGCCAAAAGAGCCAAGAAGGAAGCCAAATCTGGAAAGAAAAAATCTAAGCAAACCAAAGAGCCAGAAATCGCAATTCCACCACCTCCGCCTCCTCCTCCCCCTCCAGCTCCGACTAAAGTTCCATCCTTAAATTTGGACGAGTTAGACGATCTAGATGACCTGAATCCTACCGAGCAAGAAGTAGAGGAGCTTCTGTCAGATACTAATCTAAAACCAACACCAGCGCCAGCGCCAGCGGCTTCAGCATTCAGTTTTTGGGGAGCAACTCAGAAGTCACCAGTTACAGCAACAAAGTCATTCTGGAGTAAAGGCCTTGGCATTGGCGGTAGTACCAATCTTACGCCCGTCGAGCCACCCAAAAAAGAGACAGCTTGGAGCACGGGACGAGACGAGATTGCATTGGCTGACAAAGCAATTATTCCAGAAGCCTCCAAGGACACAACATCATCTTATTTCTCAGCTTCAGCGAAACCATCTAACCTGCCAAAGAAACCTGTCGCAGGAAAAATTGCTGATAAATTGAAAGCATTTGAAGCTACTAAACCAGTAGATGATTCACCTCAAGTAGTTGATCCTACCCCACCACCTCCACCACCCCCTCCTCCTGCGCCACCTACGCCACAGGAAGAAAAGAAAAGATCTAAATCTTCAAGAAAGGACAGAGAAATATTGGAAACTTCCCCTTTGAATCAAGACACTCAATTCCCGGGCGCATTTCCCGAAGACGCTTACGGCGACGAAATTGTTGATATTGTCGAAATGCCTAAGAAGAGCAAGAACAAATCTGGTAAAGGCAAGGAATCTAGTAGGACGCCAGTATCTTATGATGATGAGATTATCGATATTGTTGAAATGCCTACAGATAAGAGAAACAAAGGTAAATCTAGCAGAGGGAAGGAGTCTAGTAGAACACCACCTGATACTTCTTATGATGAAAATGAAATTGTCGATATTATTGAAATGCCTAGGGACAAGAAGAGCAAAGATAAATCCAACCGGAGTAGAGAATCAACTAAAGCACCACCTACACCCGTCGCACCACCCACTCCACCTCCTGAGGTAGATCCAGAGCCAGTACCGGAGCCGGAGCCAGAACCAGATCGCAGATCTAAGAAGGATCGTCCTCGGGTTGCACGAGATGGATCTTCATCTTGGGGAGCACGAGTGGCTGAGCCTCGCCGAGAGGAAAGGGAAAAGAAATCATCCAGAGATCGTAGGCCTGAAGAACCAAAGGTAGAGAGAGAGGAACGAAGGTCCAGCAGAGATGCCGATCTTAAACGATCTAAATCTAAAAGATCATCAGCTAGAGATGAAAAAACATCTTCTTCAAAAGACTCATCATCTGACAAAGCAGATAAGCCAGCAAGATCCGATAGACCGCCTATTTCTAGAGGTATATCTAATATGTTTGGACCTGCGACACCACTTCAAAGATCTAAATCAGGATCTGAAAGGCGTCCTGGTGTTAGCCGTACAAGCCCACGTCGACAATCTATTAATATGGATAGTGGAATGCCCTCCCCGTTTCCAGACGATTCTAGAGACCCACCGCCAATGTCTGCCAAAGCCGCAAAAATGTTTGGTGTTGCAACTCCAAGACTTTCCAGAAGCAAATCGGAGAAGACCAGGCCACCACGAGGTATACCATCATAACAATGTTCCACTAATTTTATGCTAATATCTACTCGCAGATATGTACGATGACGACGAATATGTAATCGACGTCGGCGACGATACTATGCTACACAGGTCTAGTCGTGATCGGAAAGGCAAATCCAAGGTAAATGATGAACCTATTCTTGAAGGGCACGCGCCACCGGCTGTTCCCATGCCGCCTGTATTCGACATGCCAATACGGAGAAAAACTATGCCAGATATGGATCCAAGTGCTAATGTTAGAGGGTATCAACAGAGAAGACAGGAGGAAGACATTGTTATGGCTGATATAGGTGGCCCTTCCGAAAATCCAGGTACCCCCGGCCTAAAACGAAGTGACTCAAACGCTCGAAAATCTGGATTTGGAGGTATGTTTGGTGGCTTTCTTTCGAAAAAGGACCGTCCGGACCTCAAACGTAGAAGTACCGCGCCACCCGAAGACGACCGTGGAGCCCGACGGGACGAACGAGAACGAAAAGTCAGGCGATCTACTAGAGATGCTGAGCCAGACATTACCATGTCAGGTGGAGCTGTAGAGGAGGACCAAGAAGCGAGAAAAGCGGCACGACGCGCAAGAAGGGCTGAGCGTGAAGCAGGCCAGCGAGGTGACGAAGCTGCACGAGCAGCGAAAGAAGAATTGAGGAGAGAACGTCAACGCAGAGAAGAAGAGGCTTTGGAAGCACAAAGACAAGAAGAACGTGATGCTAGACGAGCCGCTAAGCGCGAGAAACGAAAATTGGCCGAGGAAGCAGAAAGAGAAGCAGAAAGAGAAGCAGAACGTTCTGAGCGAAGACGAGCCAGGAAAGAAAGAGAAGCTGCACAAGCAGATGGAGAGGATCGCGCTCGTCGTAGACGTAGCCACAGGGATACTGAAAGACGCGAAGATCGTGCAAGACCATCCGACACTCGAAGATCTAGCCATCGGAAATCCGTTCCCGTTGTTGAAGAGCCCGAATATCTTCCCGCAGATGGCCCTGTCTATCAACACTCAAATCACAGGAGGACTTCAGCCTGGCCTTACAGCGGTACAGACTCATGGGTGAAGGATCACTCAGACGCCCCACCCCCACCAGTCGAATCTCCTGTTGGAGAAGGTGTGCCTGCTGATGACATGATCGCAGATGAGAATGAAAGGAGAAGATTAAGAAAAACTAGACCGCAAGGAGATGATGATGAACGAAGACGCAGAAGAGACGATAGAAGGCGAGAAAGAGATACTGCGAAGACTGCAAAGAGCTCCGAAGATAGTCAAGGGGATGGTCTACGACAGAGTAACCAAACTTCTGGCTTTGAAACCTCGCGAGCGCCAAGTGCTACTGGAGGAATTTTCAGTCGATGGAGAAGATTTGGGGGTTAATGACGCTGAACGATATGTTTACGATAAATGAAGATATGACGAATTATTGGATTTTTAGCGTTGTCTTAAGGTACTTTTTTATTTTATTTTAGGTTAATGGGCGGAAAATTTATGGTAGTACGAGCATATG
This sequence comes from Scleromitrula shiraiana, assembly GCA_028455995.1. Lineage (NCBI taxonomy): Eukaryota > Fungi > Ascomycota > Leotiomycetes > Helotiales > Sclerotiniaceae > Scleromitrula > Scleromitrula shiraiana. Next base: position 1,782,790 of record JABELC010000005.1, read on the forward strand.
CATTGCATTTGGGACTCTTATGTTACACTCTTTTGCCAATTGTTTTTTCATAGCAAGCAGAGAAGTTTGAAATACCTAGGTTTTAGGCAGGAGGAATTAGGATGGTGATGTAGTTCTCTTCATTGTATACCCCTATTATGTTGTTTAAAGTTATACCACACGCAGCGAGGCAGAGATTCGGAGATATTCCACTCCAAAAAACACAAATGAGATATGTTTAGATACCCGATACCCCCCCGGTCTGCATCATTCTCCCTAGTTCTTTCAATGCATATACCTTTCCATGCATACCATTCATATATGATATACTCGTATGCCAGTCGGGAAAATTGATATTTATATCATGGTAAGAATCAGGTCATTTCGAGATGTCCAGGTGTATCAGCAGGTACTCGAAGGGTACATATATCATGATATTTTGTACATTTCTAAACAACCGCACTAGTAGCATTTTAGTTACCAAAAACAAAGGAAACATGAGCAAAAAGGGAGAGAGAGAGAGAGAGAGAGGGAGAAAATCTCTACATGGGGTAATGAGATGTCAACGGTGGGTCCAATCGGTAACTATAACTCTGGGCTGAATCATGAAAAAAAATTCCCGCTTCACCTAATTAGGTTATTTTATCCTTGGGAATAACTACCTGGGTGTCTAGGTAAGTAGAACTTCTATGACTTTTATGACTTTTATAACTTCTATAACTTCTATGAATGGCTGTACTGATATATACAATTTGGGATATGCGCCTTCCGACGTAACCTTGGATTGGGGAACTAGATAGATAGTCATCCCTATCCATTAGATAGGATGAAGGGGATTAGTTTTTTTCGTTTCTTAGTGCTATCCATATCGATATGCATACATTTTGTACATCACTATGTAAGTTGTAAGTTACTCACTCACTCACTTATCAATCTGTAAGTAGATATTTATGTAACTCAGAAGAAGAAGAAGAATAAGAAGAAGAATATTGGAGGGGTGAGAGAGGGGAATTGGTGGGGAAACTCTTCGATACCAATAACCTAGCGCTATCATTACTAACTATTACCACCATCATCATCATACACTTACACTTACTTACACTTACACTTACACACGGCACATTTTCTCTTTCTTATTCTTTATTATCTCGTCCACTTACTTGGATATTTTGGATATCAAATCGCTACAATCATAATAATAGTCATAATCATAATCATAATCACAACCTATGATCATTTCTCTTTTCATGCACGATTTCCTTTGCCCTTTTGAGATGGCTAAATTTATAGAATCTACATGGGGTAGTTTGTTCTATTCTTTGCATACCTACTTAGGTTGTGGTATTTATATTTGATGCAAATCCCTCCCAGATCATTCTTCATATTGATGTTTTGTGTGGCTTCAATGCAGAAGAATATACACATATCTTTACTTCCTTTAACCTGTTACGATTTCTTTTCTTTCTATATTGTTCGGGTTTACTTTATGTTATGATACTCTCATCATCTACTCCTCTTTACTCTCAAGTGTCATAGGCGAATTAGCAACTTGGTTTATCTGTTGATTATTGGCGGCACCCTTTAGCATCATTATTATTTATAACTATACGAAACCTTTCAAGTGATCGTTATATTCGTAGTTCTGATTATCGTTTTACTTTCAAGTCAATACTTCCTTCCACTGCGATCGATATCATCTACAGAGCAATACACAACGGCTCTTGTGTCTTGGTACGAGTTTGTGGTTGCCGAGAATTACAAAATGTTGGGTTCCTCAATTCCCATTCCTGACCAATGGCCTTTAGGCCTTGGTGTAGTGATACTGTTACTCACCGCAACTACCTTTACATATACTCAAAATTGGCACAAATCCCTACTCAACAAACTACATCTCAAACATCGACGTGCTTCTACATCTGCAACACCACCTCGTTCGCTTTCCCCAAGCAAGAAAAGTTCAGAGAAAACTTCTACTTCCACTAGCCAAGCCCCAAATTACGTTGATGTGTTACCACCTTCGAGACGCTTCACGCTTCCACAAGTCGCGGAGAAATTACCGCCTAGATTTGGATCTATCTTGACGGCAACTAAGCCTTCTGAAGATGTTATCGCCAAGAATAAATTGCCGATGGCTCAGGCTTATACTCTTGGGTTCGAGACTCCAAAGTATACACCAACGGGTTTCTCTACTTTGGAACTTAAGGCTATGGGCGATTTTCCCGACTACAATATCTTGACTGGTGTCCCGCCCCCTAAACCATATGAAGGATTTGATCCTGCAAAGGCTTTACCGAGACCATATAGACCTTTCAGATGGCAATATCATCAAACCATGTGTAAGTGACCCCTTTTATACTTATACTTTATATCTAAGTACTAAACTGATGATCAACTGGGGCCCAGCTTTCAACAAAATGGAGCCCGACTGGTGGCTAGAGGTGGAAAACACCTACCAATCCCGTATCGCCGAACGTCAAGCCCTCTTCCGCGAATACGGCAAAAAAGTCCTCGACTACCTCCCCGGCTCCGAACTCGCATGTAAAGAACTCATGGAAATGTGTCTCCAATTCTACTGCGCCCGCTACCCATCCTATTTCTCACTCTCCCCCGACAAACGCACCTTCCACAACCGCATCCTGCACACCAGCACCGCCCTCAAAACCACCCACCCCCTGCACACCCTCCTCAACAACATCCCCGAAGACTTCGCCATCGTGCTCCGCAACGACAAAGACGGAATGTACTATTTTCGCGCCGGCGTCATCTGCAGCTCCCTCGGCTGGAACGTCGCCACGAAAATCGGCCTCCGTCTCGACGCCATCCACACCCCCATCCCGGACTACAAGGAAAAAATGTCCTACAGCATGGATCGGTTCTTTACGAAAATGGCGACCGACGTCCCCATTCAGCGGGGAAGCTGGGGTTTGGAAATCGACTCCCCGCTGTTCATGCCCGCGGGCCATCCGCACGAAAAACTCCGCGAGGTTCAAAACCCGCATTTGAAAATCGAAGAGTGCCATCTCCGTGTCGACTGGCAGACGTTGCGCCGGCTTCCGCTATCCGCCGGCATAGTATTTAATTTCAAGGCGCTTTTTACCCCCGTGACGGAGTTCAGAAATGAACCGTATGTGCCTGCGCTGCTGCTGAGGATTCTCAGAGAGGGCAAGAAAAGCTTGATGGCGTATAAGGGGACGTGGCATGTGGAGCATGTGGTTGTTCCGACGATGGAGGGGTATGCGAGGGAGCAGGTTAGGGAGGGGCTGGTGCCGGAGGGGTGGGAGGAGGAGACGTTGGGCGAGAGTCCGTGGTTTCCGGGGTGGGAGGGGAAGTGGCATGGGCAGCAGGGGTTTTAGGGTTTAGGTGGTTCTCCTTTTTTTTCGGTTCTCTTTTTATTTATTTGAGTGGATGCATGATGTTTGGGTGGTTTTGTTGGTGATGGTGGTGGTGGTGGTTCCCCCCCCTCCTTTTTTATATAGGGATGGTGTTGAAGAGGAGGAGCATTCCATGAGATTACATGATATGAGATAGGATGGGATATCCGAAGTTGTTTATATAGTTAGTCACATTAGGTTTCCCCCCCTACATCAAAGAAGCATTAAATAAGGTAAGTAACCACATAAGCAACAAGAAATAAAGCCTCCTATTTTTTCTTTTCCCATTTCATTTCATCTCAATTTATCCATACATCTACAGTAATTCTACGGCGGCAAGATTCCAGCAAATTCCAAAAGTCACATGTAAATGGAAAACATCTTATCTTATCTTATTCCCACTAATGATTGTATTTCTTCCTTCTCGGTATATATGGGTTTATCCGTATAATACCTACTGTACGAGACGTACCGAACCCCCTTTATAAACTTCAGCGCCATATTGAAAAGACAGTAAGTAAGTAGAGTTCCCCAGCTCCAAACCTACGATACTCCTTTATCCAGTAATCCCATCCCATCCTATTCCTATGCCATTCCATTCCCTGAAAAATGCGTCTACCCCCAAACAAAAAAACTGTGCAAATTTGAACTGAAAAGAAGAAGAGAAGACTAAAGCTCCTCAATATGCATGTAATACATGTACATATCGAACAACAAGATTGGAGGATGCGTAAGCTAAGCATCGACTCCAGAGCTTTTCCCTTTATCTGCTCCCGGGATTGATGGTGACCCCGCTGTATCCGTCGGTTTGGCTCCCCATCCCCAGGGTATCCAATTCCCGCTCGTGGTTCTCGCTACAGCTCTTCTGGTATTCTCCGCCTCCTCCGATCCACTTTCCGCGTCGATTTTCTCGAAATCTAGTTCGCTCTTCCGGGAGCTCAATCCGCTCATGGAACTCTTTGGTCGGTTGGGAGAATCTTCACTGCTCGTACCGTCGAAGGACATACTGGATGGCTTTCTTGTGGTGGTTTTCTCATTTTGTAATGTCTGGGCTTCTTTATCCAATGCGGATAGAAGAATAGAGAGACGTTCGCGTTGGGCTTGAATGAATGTGATACGTTCATGTCCGGCAACGTTTGGTGGAATCAAAGGTAAATCGCGAGGTTCGGCTCCATCACTTGCGATATTTGAAGTGGCAGCGGATACTGCTGAAGCGAGTAGGGAATAAAAATCGGTTGCAGTACTTGTAGCACCTCCGAGCGGATTTGTGGGGAATGAAGGTCGGGCAGCTGGTAGATTGAAGCGTGCCATTAAACTTTGTGTATATGTATAAGGTGAGGGGGTAGATGGAGGAGTTGGTTCTTTAGGCGGTAAACCAAAGACATGTTGTTTAATTAATTCAATAGCTTGCTTGAGATATATAACACCTGCAGCTTTTGCGCGGTCATGAGCCGAAGATATAAATTCATCGATGGCAAGTTCGTTATTATGAAGCCATGGATGAACATGAGTTTGGTATAGGAGTCGTGCGCCTTGAGTTTGTGGAAGAATTAGGTAGAGAAGGAAACCAAGTCGTATCCAAGCATAAAATGGGATCCTAGAATTTTGGTTATTAGATAACTATTCCGAATATGTAGCTGGGAAGATAAAGACGTCTGCGAACCAAACTAGGATGAATCCAACCCAAGATTCAGCGAACAAAGCGATGGCAAGAACCACCCAATACATGAGCCATGGTGTTAATAACGCTGGATCTGATGTTTTGAGAGCTTTATATGAGGCAAAGACCGGAAAGAGGAAAGTAGGAATGGAACTATAGATTATTTCTCAGTTAGTTTTTGATAATAGTATCATCGTTGTAGTCTACAACATCTTTGGAGTTGTGAGAAGTGATATGAGAAGGCGGGGTAAACCTACGATAAGAGCGTTGCGAATGTATCAAACATAATTAGGTTCGTAGCTCAAATTTATTGAATCTTTTCTCGAAATATGAAGAATTTTGAAGAGTAGGTAAGTGGTTGTATACGACCTTGTATGTTTCGACAGGAAAAGGAGTGTGTAGCAGTTATAGAATTATTATTATTTATTTATTTATTGAAGGACAAGACGATGAGATGAGTAGGTGTTTAGATGAGGAAGAAATGATCTACGAGCCAAGCTTCCCCATTATCATTATTTCGTATTCTTTGAGGTAGATTTTTAGCGTGTTTCTCTTATCGTACTCTCGTACTCTCGCCCTCTCGCCCCTGGTAGACGGTCATCTGCCTACTTCCGTATATCTGACATTATTAGCCTGCTACCAAAAGTACGTAGTAAGGTATACGGGAACCATATTAGAACCATATTAGAATCATATTAGTGGTTAAAGAACATATAATCCTTATAAATCTTATAATTAGCTGAATCATTTGTTGATGAGGAATGAGAGAGAATTCTCTATTTTGTATATAAAATATTATTAAAGCGAATCTGTACATATATATATATATATCTATATCTTTACGCATATACTATATAAATCTTAAGCATTCTCTCATTCTGTATGAGATCATGTATTAATATCAATACTACTTCGTACGGTTCCGTACACTAGGATTAACATGAGTAACATGACTAACATGACTAACATAGGTATTCTAACTCGTCATACTATAGCTAACTAACATGGAGCCGCCCGAAGCAAGCTTTCTTTAAGGCGAAAGTCGGTGGTAGCTTGTATGTCAACAACGTATAAAATCACCTGAATATTCACCCCATCAGAATTAATAGAATCAACAATGGGGTGATAAGATAATCTCTGAAATGTTCTGGATTTTTAAGAAAAAATAACCATGTGCTCTAATAATTCGCCCATCAATATTTCAATTTGTATTTCATTTGCATATGCATATATGAAAGTGTCCTTGGTATATAGGTTTGCCTTTCTTTGCTTTTCTTTAAACTCATAAACATACACACCTCCCACATTCAACCAACTTCACTATTATCTCTACCTTAATACATCTAATTCTTCAACAATAATATCGGAATAAATATACAGTACATTCCAACTTATTACAACCTTTAGAATGTGTATCGTCTTAGCTACTACCGCACACCCGTCTTATGCGCTCGTTATACTTGACAATCGAGATGAGTTCATTCTTCGACCGACTAGTAAACCTCACTGGTGGTCCTCCACCCATCAAGAAATCCTATCAAGCAGGGACCTACAACGCGAAGAACAAGGAACATGGTTAGGAATTACAAAGACCGGAAATTTTGCAGTACTCACCAATTATCGCGAGACGAATACCCACGATAAAGATCATCCAGTTCAAGGAACAAAGAGTCGGGGTGGAATGGTTACAGCTTGGTTGACGGCAGATAAGGATGAGAGTATCAAACAATTTGTTCATCGAATATTGGAGGCAGGGGATGTGCAAGGTGTTGGGGGATTCTCATTAGTTTGTGGTAAATTGAGGAAGGAGAAGTCCACGGAGGATGGGTTAGAACCGCTAGCAATCATCTCAAACAGAAGTGGAACTCCAGATGAGGTGCCATGGGTTGCTGCAAAAAGAGGAGAGGTCTATGGATTAAGCAATACATCGTATGATGACCCAATACCATGGCCTAAGATTGAAATGGGCAAGGAGAAGGTGTTGGAGGTGGTCGAAGAAGCAGTCCAAAACGGTTTAGGAGAAGACGAGTTGATCAAGAAGTTATACGCAATTCTTGATACCGATACACTTCCGAAACAAGACGATAGTCAGGATTTCGAAGAATACATATATCAGCTAAGGAAGTCGATCTTCATACCTACTATTGGTCATTCAACCCCGGTAGCAGAAACTATCAGAGCCGATGAAATTGCAGCTGCGGACAGCAAACTGCTTTCTAGTAAAGTTGCGGAACTTGAACTGAAACAAGTAGAGACACCCAATTCAGGGACCGAGAATGTTACATCAGGCATATATGGCACACAAAGACAGACAGTTATACTTGTGAATTGGGAAGGACATGTCACGTTTATAGAGCGTTCATTGTATGATGAAGAAGGACTTCCAATAGAGAGGGGACAGGCTGATAGAAGGTTTGAGTTTGATATTGAGGGATGGGATTCATCAAATTATTGAATATAAAGTATTGATATGCCCATATTTGGTGGCATAGCTTGCTAATAGGATAACAGATGACAAGAATACAGAATGATTAATTCAGAATACTGACTTTCAATATTCAAGGATTAGGTGGCATGAATTTGGGTTATAATTGATGATATCCAAGTGTGCCCATTTTACAAAACATAATGAAAGCGATTCATAGATTTCACCAAAGAGTATATCTATTCTATATTCATCAGACGATAACCGTAACTTTAAAATGATTTATTAATGTTTAGGTGCTCTTCGGTCATCTTCATTACCTTCATTACCGGTATATACCTACCTAGTTACATACATAGTAGGTACTTCTCAATATATATTAGAACGAAATGAAGTGAATAGTTATTATTATTAGTGTTTTCGTCGGGTAATACATAAGGCGGGGGCCATTTTGCTTTCACGAGATTTTTATTTTTTTTTTATTCTCTTTTATTTTCTTTTCTGTGGTTTGTAGACAGCATGCCATGGCTCCTTCCATTCTCCCCCCCCCTTTCTTTCTTTTTTTTTTTTTTTTTCTTTCCTATGTAAGTTGAATTATAATGATGCAGACTTTATTTCTGAAATTGAAATTCTAATTTTAAATGGGTCAATTATTCTTTTATAACTTCGAAGATGAAAGTTATAATAATAAGTTACAATTGTTAAGAAATTTATTTATGAAGGAAACAAAAACAACAAACTTCAATCGGGTCGTTTGATACCTATAATCCAATGATACTGGCACATAACAATAAGTACTCGGTTTAATGTGTAAATATTCACTACCTCGAAAACGAGATTTCAATTGTTTTCTTTTTCATAATTCATCCCTTCGTTTCGTTTCATTTCATTTCTCTACCTGTTTGTTTTTCTTTTTCTTTGGTGTGGTAACTCAGCTTTGCAAGCTCACCGGAATACTTGTGCGTTGCACAGTATAATAAGAGGAGGATCTTAATTATCCTCAGAGATTCGGAGCTTGATCAAATTACTGGCAAATATCCAGGTAATGTCATATACTCTTTTCAATTTGAAATTCGAAGAAATCCATCTCGATCTCCATCACAATAACAAAGACTTGTGCAAGAAACAAAAAAGAGAAGACGCTCAAAATCTACAGCGAATTTGTTTCGTTTGTTTTGTTGTGAATTTATATACCTTCATTATAAAATCACTTGATGATTTTCAGATTCAATTTATTATTTTATGCCTATCAACACCAACATCTTCAATCTTATAGCTTTGTGAGATGGCGAGATTGCTGATTGTTCAAAAGCACCGGAAACAACACATACAATGACGACGACAACTCCCCTTCCCTCTGATCCTACTAGTCAGCCCTGGATTCATCATTCAACAAGATTTAAACCCAAAGGTTCAACTTCAACAAGACGCCCACTCGTTGGCGAGTTATCACAGTCATTCTCAACTGGGAATATCAACAATTTTACCAATGAAAATATCCCACCGTTACCTTTCGCCCCGAAGAGTTCACATCATGAGAAGGGTTTGCACCAACGACATCTATCAATGACTACTAGCTTCCCACACCCTCTTCATAGTAACCCAACTGTTGCTAGTTCTGGCTTAACAGCTTCGGTGTCAACCAACGACATTAGTCAACCTCGGGGCAGAGGCCGCTGGAACGCTGATCTTGACAAACCTGTCACAAGATATAGTGATATTAGCGCAAGAAATAGTTTTGGAAAAAGAGACAACATGAGAATCATCACTTCAAGAATCCCAAGTCCAACTTTCGAGTCTAGACCCGGCACTGGCCGACGCTATGTTAGCACACCCCTGAAATTAAGTGTAAGAACAGAGGTATGCTACATCTCACAAGAACAAACTCTAAATATCTGCTAATCCGTACTAGCACAATCACCCTAAAGTAAATCCTCATTCGCAACGTTTGTTACGGCCGATATCTCCCCCGCAGCCTGACGTGACTGCGCTCCCGAAATCGAAGACATTTGCAGTTTTATCCTCGCTCACACACTCGTTTTCAATCACCTCGCTTAGCAACAGCCGCTCAAGTTCTCGTATCGGCGAACCTACCATTTCTGAGGTCAAGTACTCCCCACCTCATGCAGAGTTTACAACCAATATCAAACAAGTTCATGCAGCTCAACCTTCTGCATACTGGTGCGGGCGTTATCAAGCTTTATCTGATAAATTTCAGAATGACACATTCGGAGCATATACGACTGATCCATACACTATTCAGGAAGAGGACATTATTCCGTCTTCTCCTTTGAGTGAAATCAATCACAACACACCTTCACGAGATCATTTTTCGGATATGAGTGATTCGCCCCAACCATTACTTGAATTCTCACGCAGGACCTCTTCAAAGCCAACAAAAACAACGTCTTTAGCTTTTGCTCCTGTGCTTGAAGATGATGATCGGAGATGTCACAGGATAATCACTTACTTGGAAGCTTTATGTTGCACAAATGCGGCGAGAAAAAGCTTGTGGGGTTGGCAGGTACAATATGCGAGGGCAATGAAAAATAAAGGTTTGCTGCCTCATGGAGGGAAAATGTCGGACGAGAAAGGATGGATAGGGAGAGTTGGTCGTGTTATTACTGATGGCATTGGATCTGGAGGGGGGACTGGGCGTGGAACTGGTATGGGAAAGAGGAGTGCATTTGGGTTTAGGAGAGGCAGAAGCGCACTTGAAATCTCTTGATTTCAATTTTCTTCAAGGATGAAAAATGAGGCTTGCATGTAATCGGTTGATAATGGGTTTACAGGTTTATATTCATTGAAATTATGGATGGATAGAGAAGGAAAGCGATGCGATACAATTAAATACAACACGATACGATACGATACGAAACGAGACACTACGACAAAAGATACCATGCCCAAATTCGCAGGATTCGATAATAATAATGAGCGGTAATTCGGTGGGACATAATAGGCGACGATGTATATGATCTTCGATGGGGGAACGATGATGATGAAGGAGAGAGACGGCTTTATAATAAATAATGATAGCATGAGAGGGGAGAGGACAGTCCTAGCACATATATGTATAGAGGAGCTGGCTAACCATGATTATATTAGCCTTTCAATGAAAGATTGGGAAAGTAATTAACTACTACGAACTTCAATACTCTTAACAGTGGTTACCTTGTTGATGAAATGGTAGGTTTGATGATAGATTCTGGAAGAAATGTATTTGCGAATTTGTACCAAATCGACAACGGAAGGAAGGTGGTGATGGGGTGGCTAATAAGTCATACTCATTCATGCAATCAGGTTCACCCATCCATATCACTTGGTAGCTTTTAATGTGTTTGAAGACTTCGCATATGCAATCTACATATTCGATATAAAAAAAGGATAACCATAACCAACCGGATACAACCACACCCATCACCTAATTACCATCCAACCCAGAACAATTCAATTTTTCCCAGCAACCATCTCACGCACAGCACTTCTTCCCATCCACCAACCTACTCTCCCCATCCCTCAAATTTAACACACCCTTCTCCCCATTCACAGCCTCAGCAACACTACTCGGCGTGCTGCAATAACTCGGCGGAACATCAAGCGCCGGATTCTTGGTGAAGAAATTCCTCGGCCGCAAAAGCAACGTCATGGGCTCCGCAGGCATAATGGGGAAATCCTCCGGACTCGGGAAATGCGTTATCCCGAATGTGTGCCAGAGCACAATATCGGTATTGGCGATGGGCGCGTTGCCGTTGGCGAGCCATTCGGGGAGACCGGCGGAGGGTTCCCCGGAGGTTTGAGGCACGTGCCGGCCGGCCGGGTGCAGCTGGTCGTCGCAGTAGGGCGTTACGTGGACGGCGTGGCGGGCGAAGCCCGCGCGTTTCCACACCAAGCTGCCTTCCTTGGGCAGGAGCTTCGGGACCTCCCTACTGACCAGTTTGTAGGCGACGGGTTTGTGGCTGTATGGGTTTAGCTTGTTGGTATTGGCCATCTCCCATGTTCGGGAGGTCACGCCGTCGTAATCGCTGATTGATTCGTCCACGGTGTTGTATTTGGTTTTCTGCGCGTAGAATGCGTTTCCGTAGGGGTTTTCGGGGCTTCCTACCGCGCCGGCGCCTTGCATGGCATCGACTTGGAACACGGTGTTTTCGGGCCCGTCGATATTGGGATCGATGCGCAGACAGAAGAGATGTTGATGATTGTGCGCATTTACACCGGGATAGACCTCCGTTCCCCACCCCTTGGTATCTTCACCCGGATTCATCGAATACGTGTTCAGGATGCCGGTGAGCTTGATCTCGAGCTGGATGGTGCCGTCCTGGTGGAATATCCAATACACGCAGTACTCGTAGTTGGCGGCGGTGAAGATGTGCGAGATGATGAGCTTGCGGCCGCGGGTTACGATGACGGAGTCGTCGCGGAAATCGGTGTGTTTGAAGAGGATTCCGGCGTCTTCTTCGTGGATGCAGATGGCGTTTTTGATGGTGGTGCTTTCGCCGGCGCGGTTGACGAATGCGGCGTCCTGTTTTTTTTTTGTGGTTAGTTTTTTTTTCTGGTTTTTGTGGTGAATCGATTGGTAATGTTAATTTATCTTACCATGTAATGGATTGCCCCTTTGCAGTCACAGCCAAGGGAGAGACTGTTTGTCATGTAACCTCCTCCATATTCACCGAGATCGAAAGCGTGCTTGCGTTGATGAGGATGCTCGGGATTACCATAAGGGACGACCATTTCGGCGAGAGAAAGTCGGTAGAAGACGGGTCTCACATTACCTTTATCGTTGTATGTGATGTTGTTAAGGACAATACCTTCTTTATAGTTGAAACCCACGTGGACATTCCAATTTTGCCAATCGAGGTTCCGTCCATCGACTTTGAAAGATACACCGGATGGTTGTGTGATGTTGATTGGTGTGATATCTTTTCTATATCCGCCTTCTTTTTCTATACTTGCAGGATGGTAATTATTGGGCGCAGCCGTATTAACAGGTCGTCGCACATCAGGAATATCAATATGAATAATCTGTTGTTTTTCGGCATCGAAAATAGGACAGAAATCGAGAGGGAAAGAGTATTGAGAATCATCGACATGGGGTCGATAATACATAAGTGCCTGTTGGAGACGAACGCTGTTTCCAAATCGATGATCGTAACCAATTGTCCATGCTATATTATCGCTTAGAAAAGGGGAGTAGAAGAGGGGGGGGGGTGGGGACATTCTTGGGGGAATCTTACGGTCACAATATACTTTGTGCATATCTTCTTTGGGGATTCCACTTATCACACATTGTTCGATCACTTTAGCATCTTTTCTAACAACATGCTCGACGATCTGGAGATCTTCCATCGTGATCTAATATCTCGTTAGCTATAACTGGCCATACCATAGACAAGTTCACGAGAATCCGAAAAAGAAAAACAAAACAAAACAAAAAGAAAAAAAAAAAACATACCAAAGGTTGCACCCCATCAACATGAACCCATTTAACGACCTTCCCCTCCGCCAAATCCACCAACCCATCATAAACCTTACCGCCGGGCGCAATGACCACGACATCCGCGATTCTCGCGGGTCTGGGCACCGTCTGCGGACTCGCCAGCCATTTCGTCATGTCCGCCTTGCGCGGCTCGTACAAGGTGATGGCATTGTAGTGCACGGAGCCCTTGTCGGCGCGGATGATGGCGACGGCTTTTTCTATCTCGCTGTTGCTGAGGGGGTCGAATGGGTGCGGTGGTGGCGGGGTTGCGGATAGCTGGTGGGTGAGGGATTGGAGTCTGTTGGTTGCCATTTTGAATGTGGGTATGTGTGTGTGTATGTATGTATGTGTGTATATTAGGTGTAGCAAGTTAAGCAAGTTGGTTATTTGAAGAGGATTAAAAATTTATGTATGTATGTATGTACGAGGAGATTTCAAGATCAATTGAAGATATTGAAGCTTAAGAAATTCCTATAATGGATGAGATGAATTGAGAAGGTCCTCGAATATAATGATTGATTGATCAATCAATGGGTTTGAAATAGAGGGGAAATGTATATATGGAAGAAGAGCAAGGAAGTAAGTAAGTAAGTAAATAATTGGGGAACGAAGAGCTCAAATATATTTATTTATCTATTTGTTGATTTATCTATGTAGCTATCTATCTATCTATAAATATCCCCCCACCCTCAAGTACATACATAGTATTCACGAATGAAAGAAAGCGGGACTTGGTGTATAAATCGGGTCAAGACAAGAGATGAGTGACGGGAGTGAGTGACGGGAGTGAGTGACGGCACAGCTTATCTAATGAAACATCATCATAATCATAATCATCATCATCGTCGTTTTATCGATCCTAGAAGATTCGAAAGCTACATATCATATGAATTCGTTGAAGGAAAGTTATCATGTACCAGATCTATTGTGTATGGATAGCATGTATATGAAATCTGGATCAATCTAGCTACTAGTAGTTGAAAGAATCCTATCCTATCCTATCCTATCCTATCCTATCCTAGCAGTTAAGCTACAAGCTTCTACATACACACATACACACATACACACGATACACATAGTAGCCATCCACTACGATCATACATCCAAGAGTGACATTACCCAGCCCATCTTAATATACCGATATCATCCAGCCGGCACACGATCCAAAAAAGAAAATTGGACGAGCACAGTGGATAGATAGAGATAGAGGGGTAAGCCATGCGATAAGATAAGATATCGGTTTCGCTCAGCATGCATACATATATGCGTGCATGCATGCATGCATAAATAAAATAAAGCCTCTTACTAACCTCGATTAAGTTGTCGAATGCGAAATTACCCCTACACGATCTACCTCCGGAGGTTATTATGTCGTCGGGATTTTAATCCCTAAAACGTACTGCTTCGTTTATTTATTTATTCATGTATGTATGTATGTATGTATGTATATAAGTATGTATATAAGTACCTTAACTCGAGCACACACTGGGTGTGGGGATAACTAGAAAATATTGAGGGGAGATCCGAATGGGAAATAATGCTGGTTAATTTGTTGTTTGTTGATTGTTAATTGATAGATAGTATGCATTAATCATCTCTGTAGTTGTTTGCTTGAATTAATGTTTAATTGTCTTTATGCAATCCTTTTAAGTGCTGGTATTTATTTACTTAAGTTACAAAACTAATGTCCATCTAGCTCAAGTATGCTGGGTATTAGAGATGACGAGCAATATTATCTAGGCTTATTGATTGATGGTTGTTTATTTGAATATGGATATGAATATGAATATATGAATGAATGAATGATAGGGCAATAGAACATAAAACCATAAGGTAAGAATATTATTATATTTATTACCAAGTAAACTAAGCTTGAACATTTTTTTATTTAAAAAAAGTGACTATTGCTCATATGATAGATAGTTGTGTGAATAATCCTAGAAAAAAGTTCATGATTTCGTATATATCGTTATTCCCATCTACATCATCACAAACCATTTTATTTTAAGATTCAAAAATCAAAAACAAGAGAAGAGGAAACAACTCGATCTTTCACTAAAAGTTTTATTTTGTAAAGAGCTAATTACGTAGTTGCCCAGCTATTCACTATGCATACATACACACCACCCGATCCCAATCCATCCCATCCCATCGCATCCCATCCAATTCCAACCTAGCCCAACCCAAACCCATCATATCATAATCCAGTTTCATCCCATACTATCCATCCATCCCATAACCCCATAGCTATTTAACCCACCCACCCAGATTCCATTCCATTCCTCTCCCATTTTCAAAACCACATAAATAAAAATTAATTTTCATCTCTTTTTCAATATCCTATCCTATACTATCCTGTCGCATCTCATCTCAACTCCACATTATTTATATAGATAGATCAGAAGAAAGACAGACGCCCCAGCCAGAAAAATTTGATATCATATCATATCATATCATATCATCCTCCGCAGTCCAATCCAGTCCTCCCTCATCATAGTCTCCCATGCCTAGCCTTAAAAATCGCAATCTTATCATCATAGAATAGAATCTCCCTCAATCGTAACCTTACACCTCTCCCGCCCATTCCATCATCGTCCCCATCCCAAGAAGAATCATCATCATCTGAATCCCCATCATCTAGTCCGTCCTCCGATTCCGTTTCGTCAGGGTCGATCGCAGCGATAGCTGTTCCATTATCGTCTTCTTCGTCGTCATCATCAGCTTCATCATCTTCATCACTGCCATCATCCTCGTCATCTTCATCATCGGTTATGGGCGCGGGCGCGGAATGAGAAGAGTGCATTTCTTCATGATGACGATTTTCTAATATTTCAAAACACTTGTGCGATACGCCCATATAGCAGAGCTCCACTTCAGGTCGAAGAACAATTACGTCGACGACTTGAAGGGCAAGTTCACGAGGGTCGAAATTAGAGGTAACGTGATCGGCTATGTAAGGGACGTTGAGTGATCGAAGTTGGGGGATTTGTGGAAGACGTTGGAGGAAGTGATGCCAATCTTTATAGTCGATGGCAATGCTCAATTCTCGAAGGTTGCTCATACGACCACTTGTGATGAAATTCACTATTTCGCGGTTTGGCATCCAAGCTTTCCACTTTGAAGGATCGGCAGGGTTAGCTGGACCTCTTGGTATTCTATCCGAACTATCAAGCAAAAGCTTTCTTAGACTAGAACGATGCCTCTTCAATGGACCTCGATATATGGCATCCTATTATTTATTAGCGCTTTCTGGTAATATAGTAAAACTTTACTTACAATTGTAACAGTTGAGCTTGACCCTCGCTTACGATCTTGTAAGAATAATGTTTCCAACGTATTCGGTGCTAAAGTTTCTTTTAAGAATGATATGAGAGCAGGAGATGCAGCGTCTGTGTGGATTTTTCTAAGGTTTAGATGATATTGTACTTGAACGTTATGTTCTGATGAACTATGGTTACCGATCATTGTAGGTGCAAAATGCCTTCGGAGCATTGACCAAAGTCTGTTATGTTCCGGGCAATCGAGAATAGTCAAATTTGTTAAAACTGACCAGTCAAAAGCTCTTTGTAGTACAGCTACAGAAAGAGAAACACGTTCTAATTCCAATGTTTGCAGACGCAATTTACCATCGAGTCTTTCTCTAACACCAGAAGACATTTCAACAAAGTGAGCCTGTCGTTTGTTCGATGATTGAGAACGTCGTAAAGGAGGTTCTGCGGGAATATCCGAAGAGACTTCTGTATGTAAAATATTAGGAGGACCAATGTTGCTGTCTGACGTGAGTTGATGCGCAGAAATAAGGGCAGTTAATGAGTCTATATCCGAATGTGGTGCATTTAAAGTACTTGATGGTAACTGGCCCTCTTCGCTATTGGCCATATCTTCTGGTTGCGTCCCCGCTTCGATATTAAATGTTACCCCGCCAATTTGGGCCTCAGAGGCTGCTGGGCTTCCCTTGTTCCAATTCACTCCTAATATAGCATCCCCTGCAAATTCCGAAACTGTGTTGGGGTTCCAATCATTCCTCTCAACCTTAGCTTTTGGCTTCTTTCGGATATCAAAGATTCGACCCAAGACGATACCCAAAACACCGCCTAGTCTTTTCTCTCCAATTCTACTTGCACCTGGCCACTTAGCTTCATGATCGACCTGTTGCAGCTCAACTCCGTCCCATGGAAGCGCAAAATCTCGATTAACCGCTTTAGTTGCTATGCCAATTCGCAATTCCCGAAGAACGTCTTTTGATTTCTCGACTAAGACGCTCATTTCATCTAGGTAATCCAGTTCGTCGATATCAAGTACAGATAAACTTTTCAGCGGAGGAAGAACACTCAGTGTGGGGTATTCTACACGAGATTGTGAATATGAGATAGGCTGGTGGCTAGCTAATAACCGCGGGAGAGAATCAGGCGTCACTATCCACCCGACAGAGCTCATTGATGTTCCGGCTAGCATTTGTTGGGTTGTAGTTGCTGGCGAACTTGAGCTGTGAGGAGATAAATGTAAAGTTTCTGAATTATCATGCCACCGAACCCAGACACGTTCTAATTGACATTCTTGGTTGGGACCTTTGTTTTGCAGAGAGGACAGAGCTAGCCATACATCTCTTAAAACACCCGTGGGCATATTCCAGCTGAAGCTCTGCAGGTTTATCATCCTAGCCACAGCCAACGCAACAAGAGTCCCCAGCATCTTCCCACTCTCTTTCGTTATTAGATATTCTTGCACCCAATCCGTTGGCCCATTTCCAAGAGAGAATTTCTTAGTAAATTGAGGATATTGATTTCCTATACGTCTTGGTGTATTCCTAGCATCCGGTTTTATTGTATGGTCGCAATCTATTGAGTTGTGTGTTCCACAATGTTTGCAGGTAAACGACTGAGGCTGCGCATATTCCGAAAAGCCATCACCCATACACAAAGTAGCAAGGCCGTAAGTGAGCGCATCCACCCCCGTTCTCGGATCAGACGTAGCATGGGCATCGGGCCAAACGATATCAAACCGCGAATATATATGAGGTATTGCGAGATTGTGAAGGGCAGAGTGAGTAAGAGCAAGTGATGTCAAGTCGTTCGTATGAGTAACCTAAAAGAAGCCAAGTTAGCATTCATATCATAATCTAGGGATCAGTATGTTAAGATATAATATCCAGATAAGCAAAACTACCATAGATATTATAGAAAACTATAGCAGATGAAAGAAACAGGTTCCTGAGGACTCAACCTACTTCCTTAACAATCTCCTTGAGAACATCTATTGGTAAATCCAAAAGTTGCAAGGGGCCATTCCTCTTCTCTACGACGGCAGTCCATTCTTGTTCTTTATCTTTCAGTAAAATCGAGATCTTCGTCCTCGCATCAAACCCAGCTTTTTCAGCCCTTTCCGCCGTTGATGTTGGTGTAGCCATTCCGCATCCGGGTCCAGCATTCGGTAATGTTTGGTGAATGGGCTGTGTAGCGGCGGAAGTTTTGGGATAAGTGGATTGTTCTTCAGTTTGTGATACAATATCATCAAGCTGTGGATCTGAGAGAGGAAATTGAGCAGTCATGATGTGGTAATTGTGTTAGAATTGAATTTTAAAGTAGAGTGTAAACTGATGGTGATGAAGGTATTAGTAGCACTTTCCCTCACATGTGCGCAACACGCATTGCTTGATGAAAAGACCATACAACGAATAGGTATCTAACAACACTTCAAAAAAGATTATGATTATGGTTGAAAATCAATGTATGTAATTAATAGATGTAGATGTAGATATAGAATAAATGAAATTTGTTGAAAGAAGTCAGATAGACATCTGTTCTGTAGGCCTTGTACGCTTTGTACTTTCCAAGCTGAATGAGGATTATTGTATGCCGAAATACGACAGTAGATGGATGAATGAAGTTTGGTAGCGGGTAGCGGGTAGCGGAGGTAGGTATGGTATGGTATGGTATGGTATGGTATAGTATAGTATGGTATAGTATAGTATGGTATAGTATAGTATGGTATAGTATAGTATGGTATGGTATGCTTTACTATGCTAGGACTAGGTATGGGTATGGGAAGAAATAATAATAATAATAATAATAATGTGGAAACTCACGATTACAATATCGTATCGTGCGGGTGCCAAGAGATTTTCCCATGCGATTATCAGAAAGCCAGCTACGGGTGCCGCTTTTATTGCATTAAAGATTGTTGAGGGATTAAAAAGGAAATAGGAAATTCTTAAGGGCAGCGAGGGAGGCTCGAGGGGGGTAACATTAATAAGTAAAAGTAGTATAGTAGATAATAGCCGCGAGTTGATCCATATCTAAATATCCATTCAAAATATAGATATTCAGATATTTAGATATTTACCAACTAATAATAATAAATAGACATTCAGCATTCCAATAGCTTGCACCTTAAATGTTCTATTTATATAGATTATTTTTTATTGGTATTTAATATGGGTATATAGGTAAATAACGGATCGTATTTAAAATAACTATCATTAAGTTCCCGGAACTATTACGAAACGTATATAGTAGTTATAGTAAAATGTATGATGGAGACTACTAAACTATATATATCTATATATATCTAAATATATCTATTGATATATACTTTTCTACTCTCTTATCGATGTAAATACTACTTATTACTTACTATGTACCTGATTACTACTATATACTATATGTAGATGTCGTACCTAATAAAAAACCACGTACAGTAAACGTCCTAATAAATTCCAACTGAATGATCTGAAACCCCATGTTCAATTTTTAAAATCATAGCGGCTTCCACCTTTTTTTTTTTGGGATACCTCTCCCTCACCCGACCCCCTCTGTAACCTCTCTTCTTATTAGTTGTCACCATTTCATATGAGGTTGGTATTCCAATTGTTTACGCCTTCTTGATATATTTACATATCTCAAAATTCTACTGCTAATTTATAACCTCATTCTTCTAAAGGTCTTCCTCAAATTTCTGTTCGCAGTTTATAATTCTCAAATAATTTGATTCTTTTACTCTTTTCAGATATTGTATACGTTACCTTGGGAAGAACATATACGTGGAGTCGCATATTTGAGAAACAATCTATCCTTCTGATCAAAACCCCCTAACTACATACTTACAAAAATTGAACAAGGCTTGGCGCAGTTTCTTCTTTACCATTTCTACAGTCGCGGCATACGTGCTTGATAATACAACATGTCGACCGCTTCTCGAACTAGACCGAATCGGCGTGTGAACAGTCTTGCGAACAGCGACCGTCTATCTCGAAATCTATCTCGAAATAGTTCTCAAACACGACCAAAAGATGTTGGTTATGCCGAAGCATACACATACGCCCTTCGAGTTGCATACCTGCATCACCTCCTTCAACCTCGACCAAAGAAAAAACAATACATTCCGACCGAGAGAAAGCTTATTTCGAGAAAGAGTGTTATGATAGGAGAGTTGATGCAAGAATTCTCTCTAATAAAAGATACCAAGAGTCAAAAGTTTCCCCATGGTTTTATGTCACCATTGGAGAAACGTTTACAAGGGGTTTTAATGGGAAGTGAGAGGCTTCCAGCTTACAATGATCCAACAGTAAAGCGAACGTTCGCGGAGGCATATACAGCTTTTACCGAAGCAGGTTTTCGAAGGCGTATGGATAAGGAGAGACGTGTGGAAGATTTGGTGCTTATATTCTATTCTAATGCTACAAAGGCGTTGCAGAAGGGCAAGGGGCCGGAGGATGATTCATGGAAGATTCTCGTAGATCGCCATGTGGCTCTTTTCGTAAGGTTGATTAGTGCAACCTTGAAAGATCTTGGCAATGATAAAGATCGCCCTGAACTCATGACCCGTCTGGCAACATTGGAGAATAAGTTATTGACAAATGACCAAGACTTGTATGCCAACTCTTCTAGTGGGCCTGGAGGAACATCAATAGAGGTCACCCAACCTATAAGTTACGATGTAAAAGATATGGTTATGGTACAAGTAGTTGGGAAAATATTTGGTCTCACCAATACTGAATTGCAAAACGATATAGATCAGAACACGAATGTCTGGACAGAAGCAGCAGCGCTGACTGATCTTAAATCATATCAGCATTGCCTCAATGCCAACACAAAGCGAACCCTACGGAGTGAGGATTTTGATGTAAATGAAGGATACGAAGCATGGAAGAGAGCAGAAATACCAGATTTGTCACAGATGATGTCTGATATCCTTCAAGCCAGGCCAGAACTTGTAAAGGGTGGTTCAGGCAAGAATAGGTCTCTTCCACCATTACCACCACTTTCTACCACAGGGGGAGATGATCAAGCATATGGTGATTTAGCCAAGACCCTTTATAGCCCAGTCGATGGGGGTCCGGGCTTTTCCTTTGATCAACCTGCGGATATGAGTTCCCTGACCCTTGACGATGATGAACCTAAACTGTTCTTAGAGGAGGCGACATTTACTTATATTCCTCCTGATCCACGGGCGTACTATCGATCGATCTTGACATATGCTATGACCTATGACCAGATACATGCTCCAGCTCTCGATGGTTCAGCTAGTTCACCACCTCTTTCCAAACAATCCCACAGTATTTTAACAGAATTATGTGTCCGTTGGAGAATTCCTCAATTTTCAAGACTTGTTCTTTTCATGGACGTTGCAGGCCAAAAGTTTCTGGATCGGGAAATGGGATTGGATGAATTGGATACAGCCTTTGAATTCATAAAGAACCCACCCTCTGAAACTAAACGTGCACATACACACTCTCATTCTTCGAGCTTATCCTCTTTTGACCAAAGTCATTGGACGATTCATGATTTCGCACTTTATCGTCACACCTTGACAAAGTTGCATGATGCGCTTTTGCGCGATCTGTACGATATCCTACAGCATTGCTATGAGTCCAAACCTCCTTCCCCTGGACCAGTCTTAATGATTCTAGAAACACACATATACTCAGATCCTTTGTTTTCGAGAAGTCCTGGAGGTTTCGACACTTATGTTGAGCAATTAGCCGAGGGGCTGAAGTCTAAAGCTGCGGAAGTTTACAGAAACTATCTCGAGGCAGAAGTTCCCCAGAACCAAGAAGAGTGGGAATTTTTCCATGTCATTCAGCTTGGAAAATCTGTGGTGAAATTGTGTGAACGTATTCAAAAGAGATACCGCAAAAATCCCGATATCATGGGAGTGAACCCTTTGACGATCCTGGTTGAAACGATGTTTCCAAGCTTTGAAGATGATGCGCATGATCTTGTTCAGCGGATATTGCATGTTGCAGAGACTAATGGCACAGAAGTTCCTTTACAAGATGGATTTGATCTTTATAAGGAACTTGTGGAAATTCGCAGTATACACCACGGTGCTTTGCCAGACAGACCTTTTGCGTTTAATGTTGAAGATTTGCTTGCTGAATTTGTCTGGCGATGGATCCGTACTGCAGATGCAAAGACAGTAGATCTCGTTGATCAAGCTATCAAGCAAGATCAATTTCAAGTTCGATCTGATCACCCCGACAACATTCCATCGGATGATGAGCGTCACAGTGTATCCGTCATTGATATATTCCGTCTTTTCAATCAAATGGCCGATCAAATTTTCCAACTTGATTGGGCGGATAAGATACAACATGCAAAGTTCATGACAGCTTTATCGAAATCATTTGGAATTGGACTAGCGAGGTATTGCGAAGTTATTGAGCAGAAGTTCTCAAAGGAGATGGATAGGCTGTCTCCTGCCCAAGAGGCAGCTGCATCACAAACCAAACAAGAAAAATGGATGCAGTTAGCCAAAGAGGCATGGAATAACAAGGAGAAAATAGAGCCATTTCAGTTTTATCCCGAGGTAGGTTTTCATCACTGTAAAGCGAGAATCATGACTGATGCAACAAATAGTCCTTTGTCAAGCTCAACAATATTGAGTATGCCGTACAGCAACTTGATACGCTCGAAAAGACAATCAATGTCGATGCGTGTGCCGATCTTCTAGCGAAGAATGCGCCACCCAGAGAGAAAACCAGGAAACCTACGAAATACGTTTTCACTATCAAGATAGTCGAAGGTGAAGACCTCAAAGCTTGTGATCCTAATGGTACTAGTGATCCTTACGTTGTTCTCGGTGATGAGTATCAGAAGCGGTTAGCCAAAACTCGGGTTGTCATGAGAAATCTAAGTCCACGTTGGGATGAAGCAGTAGATATCACAGTTCAAGGCCCGCTGAATATTATCGCAACTATTTGGGATTGGGATACATTTGGTGATCATGATTATGTTGGGAGAACTTCGTTGAAGCTGGATCCTGCGCACTTCAGTGATTATATGCCACGTGAATACTGGCTAAACCTTGATACTCAAGGTCGTTTACTTTTACGTGTCAGTATGGAAGGAGAACGTGATGATATTCAGTTTTATTTTGGCAAGGCATTCCGTTTACTGAAAAGGACGGAGCGGGATATGACGCGAAAGATTACTGACAAGGTACGTTTGAAATGCTCCAATTTTTGCACTAAGCTGACCGACCATTGTAGCTTTCGCAATACATCAATAATACACTGTCACAAGATTCTTTACGAAGTCTGCTTTCTCGGGGGATTTCTGTAGCGACAGTCACTAGTTTATGGAAAAATCGACAATCCGTGGCACCAACTTTAACACCCCAAGATGTTGAGAATACTTTAAAACCACTCTTCAATTATTTCGACGAGAATTTTGCCATCATGAAACAAACGTTAACAGATCCATCTATGATCATGGTCATGACGAGATTATGGAAAGAAGTTTTACTAGCTATCGAAAGTTTACTCGTTCCACCTCTATCGGACAAGCCATCATCACAAAGACCACTAACCCAGCAAGAAATAGACATCGTCTTCAAATGGCTCGAGCTCCTCTTCGATTTCTTCCACGCCCGTGACGAGCAAACCGGCGAAGTACTAGGCGTCCCAGCCGACGTATTAAAATCGCCCAAATACCACGAACTCGCCTCCCTCAACTTTTTCTACTTCGACACAACCGACAATCTCATCCGCACCTCCGAACGCATGGCTACCGCCACCGCGCAACGCGCCCAACAGCAACGCAACCGTCTTTCTGCGCCCGCCACACTGGGCGCTTCCTTCGGGGGCCTCATGGGATCAACCTCCATGCGCAGATCAAAGAGTATTATGCTCTCGCGGAACCTGGGCACGATGAAAAAGGCTAAGGAGGAAAAGCGGAAACAGGCGCAGGCGGATCCGAGCGATGATATGATTTTGAGGATTTTGAGAATGAGACCGGAAGCGGGTGTTTATTTGAGGGATAGGAGTAGACAGAAGGAGAGGCTTGCGGCGGCTGCGGCGGCGGAGATGATCGTTAGACAGAGTTTGGCTAGTGGTGGGGGTCCGAGGTTTGGGGCTAATAATTTACCGAGGAGATGAGTTGAGCTATTGATGAGGTGAGATAAACAAAGAATGGTGTGAAGATGAAAGGGGAATCAAGCCCAGGGGAGAGGGGGTAATCTGACCGAGTGTATGGTTATATGTATCAAAACAACGACGAATTTGATGAGTCAGCGAACCAGCGAGCCAGAGGGGAGGATGAAGGTGGGAGGGGGTCGAGATGAGATAAGATGAGATGCGATGAGATGAGATGATGAAACTAGCTAGCATGATGAGATGGGTGGCGTTACTATTGAGAGATACCATATTTTGATTTCGTTTTTATTTTGTTTCTTTTGCTGGGAGGTTCGTTCCCGCATGCATGTTTTGTTGGTACTTTGTAGGTGGGCGGGTGATCTGTTGGGAGGTTGGGAGGTTGGGATTGATGGATGGATGGAAAGAAGGATAGAAGGATAGAAGGAGGCAAAATAGAAAGGGTGAGTGGGGAATGGACAGGGAGGATTACCTATTTATTTATTTAATATCAGGATTCTACATGTATGTATGTATGTACGCGTATGGATGAAAAGATATAGGGATGGAGGATTGCCGAGTGTAAGAATGAATGTACGAGTATGCATACGCATACGCATACGTGCGTGGATTCTAACATCAAATCATAACAACCCACATCACATCAAATCAAATCCATCTTTTCTTTTGAAAATCCTTTCCCTCGATTAAATGAAACCATCATAATTCACATCACGTGAATACATGCATACATACATACATACATACATACATAATCAGCATCAGCATCAGCATCAGCATCAGCATCAGCATCAAAATAAACAGAAAAGATAAATCTTCATAATACCATCATTTATTTAATCCTTGCTATTCCCCATGCACGCAAGCACGCAAGCACGCAAGCACGCATGCACGCATACAATCAATATATATTCGAAATTCCATCACCATCACCATCACCATCACCATCACCATGACAATCCCCTCTCGACCTCCTCTCTGTCTCTCCAAATCTACCTCCCATCCCAACCCATCCCATTCCATTCCATCCTCCCATATGTAACCATGCATCCATGCATGCATGTATCATATCATATCATAATCTCTTAATCCAAATATATGCTATACTATACTATACTATACTATGCTATGCTATACTATACGGTCGCTCACCTTCCTATTTTCCTATTGATCTATCATTTATTCAGCCATCATTTATTCAGCCATACTCTATATCATTCATTCAATCAATCAATCAATCAATCAATCGATTCAATCTATACACGCACCCTATCTATCGATCCATCGATCAATCAATCAATCAATCAATCGATTCAATCTATACACGCACCCTATCTATCGATCCATCCATCCATCCATCCATCCATCCATCCATCCATCCATCCATCCATCCATCCATCCATCCATCCATCCATCCATCCATCCATTCATCCATCCATCCACCCATCCATCCATTCATCCGTCGAAAACCGAGTCCAAAGGGAAGGAGGGGAAAAAAAGAGGAAGGAAGAAACACATACACAACAACAACAACAACAACAACAACGACAAAAAAAGATACGAGGCAATAATAAATAGGTCGGTCAGTCAGTCAATCAATGAACATCAAGAATAAGATAAAATAGAATGATAATAAAATAAAACATTGTATTTCGTTTCATATATTCCTATAGTTCGACTCGGGAAAAAAAAAAAAAAAAAAAAAAAAAGCAAAAAGACAACAAATAACATTGATTTATAAATCCCCCTCCCCCTCCCCCCTCCCTTCCTAGAAACGCCATCGCCGTCCGTTTGAAAATATGACTGACTGGGTGAATGAGATTGTAAAGCAAAAATTGTTACAACTCGCAAATGATGGTATCTACGAAAAAGGGAAATAAAAGACAGACAGATGGGCCAACCGAGCGAGCGAGCGAGCAAGCCAGCCAGCCAGCCTTGTCTTGAGTGCATTTCCATATGATAATATCATCAAACTTCAAGAAAGAAAAGAAAAGAGGAGTGAGTGAGTGAATGTGTCGTGTAGTGTCGTGTGCCATTCACTAGCTACTATGCGCGCGCATGAGAAGCTACAGAACTGCTTAGTACAGGTTCTGGTATGTAGGTGGATCAATGAACTAGCAACTGCTTACCCTTGATAGTGGATCGTCAGTTTCTGTAGTCACAAGAGAAGGGCTCTCTAGACTCCCATGAGATATTGGACCTGTGGTGGTGAATGCTCGAGGTTCGATCGCTGGTCTCATATAAGCTGGGGTCGGGCTCGATCCAGGATGTTGAGTACGAGTTCCGTTTTGTGAATTGGGACTTTCCTCATTGGTAGATTGTCGTACTTCTCTACCCTTCTCTAAAAGTGCACCACCGAGTGTTGCGCATTTTAGGATCGTTTGAATCAAATGGTTTTGTTTCAGAGGTTTAGAAAGATACTCATCCATTTGAGCTTGAATACACTTCTCACGATCACCCAACATAGCGTGTGCTGTAAGAGCGATAATAGGAGTCCTCTGTGTCCCAAGGCTTCGTTCGTATTCTCGAATCTTAGCAGTTGCTTCAAATCCTCCCTGATAATTGATTAGCTTTCATCTCACTTGCACACAATTCCATGCTTACCATAATAGGCATTTGAACGTCCATAAGAATGACGTCGTATCTCTTCTCCTTAATAGCATCCAAAGCCTCTTGACCATTTCCAACAACAGTAACAACATGGTGATATTTCTCCAAGATTTTTACGGCTAGACGCTGGTTGACTATGTTGTCCTCGGCCAACAAAATATCGAATGATTTCGTGTTGTCGGCCAAAGAAGGTGCGGCTCGGTTCTCCAAGGCGGGGATCATACCATTACCAAGGTCGATTGTTAAGCATGGCGTCGTCATGTAAGATGTAATACCAAGATCCAAGGCTGATTTAAGACTGACATGGACGACAGGAGCTAAAAGTACAATGGGTATGTACTTGAATTCGTCAATTGATCTTAGTTTCCTAGCAGTCTCAATCGAATCCACAACGATAACGTCATAAGTAGAGGCAATCTTCTCCTTTGTTCTTCCATTGCCAAGGAGGTTGGTATGTTGCTCAGAGTCAACAACCACAGGAATGAGGCCAAGTTGAGTAAGCATTGTGATGATCTCTTTACCATGGCCGGTCTGTCCTTTGTCAATGAATAATACATTGTGACCTTGGTATGGTTTGAGTTGCTTCTGGATGAAGCTAATATCTGAGGTTGCAAGGCGGACTGTGCATGTGAAGTAGAACGAACTACCTTTGCCATATTGACTCTTGACCCAGACATCTCCTCGCATGAGATTCACAAGTCTCTTAGAAATGGAAAGACCTAAACCAGTACCTCCAAACTTCCTCGTCATGGATCCGTCGGCTTGTTGGAAAGTATCGAAAATCAAATTAAGTTTGTCGGCTTGAATACCAATACCGGTGTCAGATACGCAAAATTCAATTGCATATTCGTTCGGTGCACAGTGATCTTGCTCGGCCTTTCGAATAGTCAAGGAAACTTCGCCGTGCTCTGTAAACTTGATAGCATTTCCGACTAAGTTGAGAATAATCTGTCTAAGACGGAAAGAATCACCAACAACGTGATCAGGCACAGAGCTATCAACACGATAGGTAAGGTCTAAGAATTTCTCGTTGGCCTTCACAGCAAGTGTCTTTAATGCGTTGAAAACCGTTCCTCGGAGGGTGTATGGAATCTCCTCCATAATCATACGGTTCGCTTCAATCTTCGACAAATCAAGAATATCGTCAATAATTGTCAACAGACTATTTGCCAAATTATGGACAATATTGAGCATTTCACGTTGATACTGCGTAAGATCCGTGTCGAGCGTTAGTTGAGTCATACCTATAATACCGTTCATCTATTTTGTTTGAAAAAAATTGAACGTTAGCAAGTAAATCCAGAAAATGTAGTTAGAAGGACATGATGAACATGAGAAACAGATTAGGAAATTACAGCAAGGAAAATGGCTAGTAGTAAAGTCCAAGGTAATTGACAGTTGATGAACATTCAAGAAGACTCTCCAGTAAAGTGCAGGAAAACAACATAGAAAATAGGAGGGGCACTAACAGGTGTTCGAATTTCGTGAGACATATTAGCCAAAAACTCAGATTTCGTTCTGTTGGCAAATTCGGCAGCCTCCCTAGCTAGCGTATTTCTTTGGATACTGTCCCTTAAATTGTACACCATCTGGTTGATCTTGCGTTTCAGCTCATCCATTTCGCCAGATGCTTCGACCGTGATCAATTTTGTAAAATCTCCATCAGTTGCGGCATTTGTTATATCGCCAAATGCACGCACTTGAGTTGTCAAGTTGTTCGCCATTGTGTTGACATCTTATCTTTGTTAGCTGGTGACTTTTATGATATTTTTTAACATTAACACCGAGATATGTGGAACGTACCAGTTGTGATCTCTTTCCAACGACCGCCAATTCCAGCTACATCGGCCTGACCACCCATCTTACCATCCACACCTACATCTTTAGCCACTCTTTGCACTTCGTTGGAGAAGATACTCAATCTGTCAACCATGTTATTTATGGTTTCCTTTAGTATGAGTATTTCACCCGCAGCCGCAACTTCGATCTTCTGACTCATATCTCCGTTGGCGATAGCTTGGGTCACAGTCGATATACCTCGTACTTGAGTAGTCAAATTTCGGGCCATCGTGTTCACGTTCTCAGTCAAGTCTTTCCACTTTCCTTCCACATTATCAACCTGGGCTTGTCCCCCTAGAGTTCCATCGGTTCCGACCTCCCTGGCAACCTTGCTAACCTCGAAAGCAAATGTGCCAAGTCTGTCCACCATGGTATTGATAGTGTCTTTCAAAGATGCGATTTCTCCCTGCACCACCACTTCGATTTTCTTCGTCAAGTCTCCCCGTGCTACAGCGGTCGTAACTTTCGCGATCTCTCGTACTTGAGTGGTAAGATTCATAGCCATACCATTAACGTTTTCGGTGAGGTCTCTCCACGTGCCCTCAACATCATGTACTGTGGCCTGCCCTCCGAGCCTTCCTTCTGTACCGACCTCCCTCGCTATCTTCGTAACTTCTCGCGCAAATTGTTGAAGTTGATCCACCATGGAATTTATGGTTTCTTTCAATTGCTTAATTTCACCCTTGCATTCTGCTTGAACCTTTTGAGTCAAATCTCCTTTTGCGACAGCTGTTGTGACAATTGCTATATCGCGCACTTGTGTGGTGAGGTTGTTGGCCATAGCGTTGACGTTTACTATTAAGGTATTCCACATGCCCTGGACGCCTTCAATTTCAGCTTGCCCGCCGAGAATACCTTCCGTACCGACATCTCTTGCTACTCTGGTGACCTCGGCTGCGAAAGTTCTTAGCTGATCCACCATGGTATTAATCGTCTGTTGCAATTGGAGTATCTCGCCCTGAGCGGGTCTCTCAATTTTTTGTGTGAGATCTCCATGAGCCACAGCGGTGGTGACCGACGCAATTTCTCGAACCTGATCGGTGAGATTTTGGGCCATAATATTGACTGTAGATAGTAAGTAGGGCAATCAAAGATATTTTCAGCATCAACATACCATTGTCTGTCAATTCTTTCCAGGTACCGTCAACACCCGAGATTTGTGCTTGTCCGCCGAGGATACCTTCGGTACCGACCTCTCTAGCTACACGGGACACCTCACTAGAGAAAATCTGAAGTTGATCCATCATAGTGTTTATTACCTGAGCGAAATGTTAGAATTCTTAAAAATCGAGATTTCAAAGATATCCTTACCCTTTTAAATGTAGTAATCTCAGGGTCCATCTCCACGGAGTGGATTTGCACCTTTTTACTAAGATCACCCCTAGCTACAGCTGTGACAATCTCTCCGATCTCCCGTAAAGCCTTCTGGAAAGCTTCATTCGCTTGTTGATGCTTTTTCAGCTCTCGTTCGAGTGCTGCTACGCGCTCTACTTCGAGAACATTAAGTGCTTGCTCTTGTCTCTGTTTCTGCTCAAAAAGCTGTGCATGAACACCAGCCAGTTCGGATTTTTGACTATCCAACTGCTTGGACTGATCATCGACATGTTCTCGGAGTGCTTCGAGTTCTTCATCGCTCAGCTTTGTAAACTTCGGCGGCCTTTCACCTCCAGTAGGTGCTTCCCTTGCCGCAAGTAACGAATTGACGAGTTGTTGTCTAGAGGTAATACTTTTTGAGGCTCGAGAAGGAGCACCTGTGAGAACGTCGGCAAATGCAGATGGCGCTCCTATTTCATTCGGCGTATCCGGTAACGTATGATTATTGGCTGTCATCGCTTTTGCTTCTAGTCTTTGAACCCTCGATATCAGCGCCGAAATTTCCCTCTCTAATAACATCTTCTCCGCCGTATCGACCCCTGGAAGTCTAAAGCCATGACTGCCATAATTCTGCGACTGTGTAAGATTGATATTCGTTGTCGCGATACCTTGCAGAATCGCAGTAGTAGCGGCTAACGTAGAGTCGGCCATTTTGGTCTCAAGTTATACAGCCAGGCTGCTTGGTCGTTCTCTAATTTTCTCCGTCTACCATGAAGTCTCTGAATTATTTATTGTTGCTTCGACTCGGTTGAAATTCGATCGGGTAAATGGGATACGAGTGAGTATTTTGAGCGAGTGGAGGCTGCAGAATATTTGTTAGGATAAGATGAATAGTGAATTAAAGACGTCACAATTTCATATCTCTTTTATTAAGCGGTAATAAGTTTGATTAATGCAAAGATCGATAGGGAGGAGGTATATAGAAAAAAAAAATCGCCTTGAGAGATTTATAAATGAAGTTGTGAATGTCTTTTCTTACAGAAAGTCCAACGGTCTTCCTCCCTTGTCAACGCGACACTTTTAACTCCACTTTCGAAGCGACAATGCCGATTCCCGATTGGAAGGGATATCGAACAACAGCACACTCTCACACTCTGGGCAGTCCCTGATAGAAAAAAAGGTGGAGGAGGAGGAAGGATGAGTGAGGTAAGGGAGAAAGAAAAAATAAAGGGATTCTTCAGTATAATAATATAAATGGAATGAATAATCTTTACAAAAAAAATATCAAAAATCAAAAATCAAAAATCAAAAGATATACCTAGAATAATGAGAAGATATAATAAAAGAACGAGTTGTAGTACTACTCCGTATTGTAGGTAGGTAAGTAAGTAAGTAGGTAGGTACTATCGGTAACTATGTAGGTATGTATATCTTCCAAGGATTTATCAACAACAAAAGCGGCCTCGTAATTGTAAGAACGATTATTCTAAGTCGTCAAAAATTGTATAGTTCTACGTAAGAAAAGAACTCTTAAGATGAATGGTTTAGAGGTTGCTTGATTGCTTGGTTGCTTGGTTGCTTCGTTACTTGGTTGCTTGCTGCTTGCTGCTTGCTGCCCAAAGGTGGCTGGTTGATTGAAATAGATTCCAATCCACGATTTATTTTACTTTTAGATCTTCTATATGGAGAGTACTGTAAGGATTGAATTTCGATTTTTCAGAAGTGGAGGAAGGGAGGGAGGAATGAAAATAAGTCTAATAATAATAAAGTGGTGAGTGAATGCTGCTAATATTGAGGGAAAGATAGGTATATACTATGAAAGTATGTACGTCCGTATGTTCCGTATATATGGGTTTAAGTATCCATATCCAGATGAGACTTTTGAATGAGCAAGGTTGGTTATAGGTTGGTAGGTTATAGGTTATATTGAGGAGAACCTGGAACGACTCCAATGAATGTGAGTGAGTTATACTTGTAGTTATAGTAATAAATGAGTGAACAGATCAATAATCAATAATCATAAATGAATGAATGTTTAGATTGATTGATTGATTGATTGATTGATTGATTTGAATGGATTATATATACTAGTAACTGTATTGATTAGATAGAACTCGATATAATCTTCTCTTTTACTCTTCCACATTACTATGGATGGTTTAATCGATGATATGATATGAGATGAGATGAGATCAGATGAGATGATCAAAGAAGAAGAGCCTCTCTCCTCACAGGTTATATGAAACATATAAATAATATTCTATTTCCTTTTTCCTTAGAACCAGAACTATTCATCAACCGAACTTGAATATCAATATCCCATGTTTTTCTTTTAAACCACAATCATACAACCTTTAACCTTGGAAAGAACAATGAACATCAATATGAACATTTCATTATTACCTAACTCGGCAATTTCAAGAGAGCCTCCTTGAATAACAAATGCTTTAAAGAGTATTAAAATGGTATATTCCATCATTATTACAATTTTGATTGGTCCAGATATCGTTTTTCTTTCAATAAAAGATATCAATTAATGTTTATCTAAATATTATCGATTCAATCTTCATGAATTCTAAGAATATTCCATACTCAGCTTACCTACTACTCTTCACCCCACCTTCTGGGGGCAAGACAAACTGGGCGGGCAACTCGTTACTCGGGAGTTACACAGAATCCAAATGAAGGAAAGGCTAAACTAAACGTTTCTCTCCATTCAAAGTTTCAAACATACCGTGGACCTCTCTACCCATTCCTCCGTCTCCAAGAGATACCTAACCCAACCACACCAACTTACCACGTCCTAAGTTCTGATGAACCTCGGAACTCTTAAACCTTTCCCAAATGAAAAAAAATGTCCAATAATCTTTTTTAGGGGTCCATTACTCAACCGCCCGCCGCTTGAACATCCGATCACAACAACAAAAGCAGAAATCCGATAACCTTGAGAAAATTTCCACCTCAAACCCTAACTCGATACCAACAAATATGAGCCCCTCCGTAAATCTAGGGGGGTGTGCTAGGTATATGATAGGTATATGATAATTTAAAAGCGGCTATCGAAAAAGAAAAGATTAAGCTAACCCGGGCTTAAACTCTCGGGTTTGTACATAAGTGTCATGTCCGGCTATGCTATGCTATGCTATGCTATGCAAGCAAGCTTATTAGCTTATTAATAATGTAATAATAAGTTGCGGCTTTTATTTGATGGAGATGGAGGCTGTGCTACTCTAACTACTCTACTACTCTACTACTCTACTCACCGAACGCCAATTTAGCGTATCATATTTTATTAGTTAGGCTTACTAATAATTAAGTCCCTCACTCAGGCTATAAGATTTCTCACTACTGTAGGGCTTCGCTCGCTCGTCTCGCATGCTATACCATGCCATGTCATTCCATGCATTAAAAATTTCGATACGATATGAAATCCTTAAGTTGACCCTCCACAGGGATAGATGGATGGGAAAAGGGAAAAGGGAAAGGGGAAAGGGGAAAGGGGGAAGAATGGTAAACAGCGAACAAAGCAAATTTATTATCCATTCCATTTATTATTATCTATCGAATGGGAGAGTTTCCATACATAAGAATCGATTCAATTCATATCATATTTCTTTGTACTATACAAGTTTCAAATCCCCCTAGGACCCTTTCCCTTCCTAGGTTTTTTTTATAAAAACCTTCCATTTCGAATTCATGGCGATGTGTTTGCTTTCGAGGTTTTCTTTCAGAACCAACATTTTGAATTATTTATTTATTTATTTATTTATTTCAAATGTTCTTCATTCTTTTATCGATCAAGGAAATCGAGTCAATGAGATAAACAAAGAAAAGGTTTGATTCAATATTGTTTTGATCGATTGATATCAACATCTATCTATTAATGTATACCACGTGCGTACCTACGCAATCCAATCCAATCGAATGAATAGACACAGATAGCCGCCCGAAGATACTGATATCGATCTCCGATTCAAGTGTTTTTTTTTTTCTTTCAAGGGGAACGGGTACTGAATAATATACTGTGTTGTCCTATACTATACCGTACCGTACCGTACCTTACCTTCCTTAGTTTAGTAGACTAGACCCCCCTTTTGAGATCGATCCCTCGTTCTCCAAAATCATCTATCTAGGTGGGTAGGATGTGTTTCTCTCTCTCCCCCTCTACATACATATAACATAACACTACCTCAAAATTATCATCATTTATCATTCATCATCCAGAATTATCTCAGATAATCTATCTGTATCACATACCAATCTCCATCAATCTCCAATGTATCCGTATACAAGTATACAAGTTTACGAGTTCACAAAAAGCTTTACCTACGTACATTATCCGTGCAATTAAAATGATCACGATAATGAGGCAATGAAGATTAAATAACTATGGACTTATATTACAATATCTCAATACCACACACAAGTGTCTCGAAAACCCCAATATATTTCAACCAACCCTTCCCTTTTATGAGTCGGTAGACTTCCAGAAAGCTTTTGTATACTATACCAGTGTATATTGTAATTTACAGAAAAGAAAAGAAAGGAAAATAATTTAACAAGACTATTATACGA
Source organism: Scleromitrula shiraiana (assembly GCA_028455995.1). Lineage (NCBI taxonomy): Eukaryota > Fungi > Ascomycota > Leotiomycetes > Helotiales > Sclerotiniaceae > Scleromitrula > Scleromitrula shiraiana. The sequence continues at coordinate 1,817,410 of JABELC010000005.1, forward strand.
ACACCTAAACAAACTGCCAGCCAACTTCAACTTTTGACATGATATCAGAAACATAGTTTTGTTTCCCCACAGATTATATTATCTAATCTAAGAATTCCACAATGTTTTAAACCTGCCCCTTTCATTCGCAAGAAGAGTATCCGGCTTATCACACTCCACAATCCTTCCGTTCTCAAAAACTGCAATCCTATCGTAATCTCGGATAGTTTGCAATCGATGAGCCACCGCAATAATCGTATAATCAGCAAAGTGCTCAGATATGATCTGCTGCATAAGCTTCTCGGTCGGCAAATCAACACTGGCGGTCGCCTCATCGATAATGAGAATTTTGGATCGTCGAAGCATAGCTCTTGCTAAGCAGAATAGCTGACGTTGCCCGTGAGATAGCAATTCTTCCGCTTCCATTGGCACATCTAAGCCGCCAGCCTCGGTGACAATTGACCACAGTCCAACCTTATTGAGAGCAGCCTCAGCAGCTGAATCATCCTCGCCCAGATCTAGGGTATCGAGATTTTGTCTGATAGTACCTTTGAGGAATATTGGCTCTTGGGGTATTACCGTGAGACGTTCTCGGAGTAATTGTCGAGGGACGGTCAACATGTCAACGTCATCAATCCTAATCGATCCTTCGTTGACTTCCAGCATATGAAGAAGCAATGCGACGAAAGACGATTTGCCGGCACCAGAAGGTCCGCAGACTCCAAACTTCTCACCAGCGGTTATGATTAGATTGATGTTATTAAGAGCCGGAGATTGATCAAGTGTATAGGATGCCGAGACATTAGAAAAAAGGATACTTCCCTTCGAGGGCCAGTCCGATGGCACTTCTTGGGATTCTTCAGGTCGATTTTCCGAGGTAGTGCTACCAACAAACGATTTAATTCGGGAGATTGCACCCAACGAGGTCTCGGTAGCCGTCCAATTTATGATGACTGTGGATAAAGTCATGTTGAATGACATGATGTTCAAAAGCGCCAATCCAACAAAACCAGCATCAGATCTGTGACGTAATCCCACTATCAATCCCACCAGAAGTACGGCCAGGGCTGCCACTAGCAGGTCGATAACCAGCATTAGCCATACCTGGATGCAATATAGAAGGTAAAATGGCCTTTGAGATGCATCCAGAAAATCCATACTTCGTTTCTCCATTTGTTGAGTCCACCCAAATGCTCGAATAGTTACCAGGCCACTCAAAGTTTCCAGAAAATTACTGTAGAGTGGTGACTTTGTTTCTAGATCCATCAGCCTGATTTGGCGTGATGTACGCAAGTAGAACTTTTGTATCAGGTACATTGAAAGCAATACGAATGGTAAAGAGATGGAGAAATACGATGCTGAGATACAGATCAAGATCGCTTGTGCTATACTCATAAAGATGTTGTTTGCTACTATCAGCCCAGCAATTGGAAGTTCAGAGTCAATGACCGACAAATCGTTGCTGAACCTATTTATAGTCTGTCCGGTGTCGGTGGAAGTAAGAAAAAACAGTGATGCATTCTCGACGGTTTTGAGTAATTTCCCGTGAAGATAAGTCGCAGAACGGGGTATCATCTTAATGAAGAGCATGCCAATCAATACCATGAGTGTGGCCATGGCTATGCAGTCCACACCAAGAAGTATACCCAAGTATAGACCGTTGACCGAATTACCATGATCAGCGATAGCGTTGGTCCAGAACTTGATCCATAGATCTACTCATCTTTAGCATTCTATCAAAAAAATTACTCAAAGAGTGAACCTACTTGGGAATTGCAGAAGAAACGAGTAGAACAGCATCAGCACCATCCAGACCCCAACATATAGCCACCCAAGACTCGTGAAGTAATATTTGTAGGTGGCCCAATTTCCAATAGGACGATGGAGATCAGCTGCAGCATTTTTTTGGGCCGTATCATCATCCCCCTTTACCTTTTCTGAAATAGTTTCTTGAGCATCAGACTCCGATACCTGTCTTGCTGCAAGTCCAGAAACATACCCATTGTTTGCGACAAGATCAGTAAACTCCCCTTGTTCTGAAACTGTGCCATTAGAATTGAGTGCAATTATATGATCAGAGTAGGGTAAACGATGCGCTGCATGGGTCACTAGTATGACAGTTGTACCTAATTGACGGAGCAGTCCGTTTTTTCCTAGTAGGCGAGAAAAAATGCGATCTTCGTTTATAGTATCAAGACCACTGAAGACATCGTCCAAGACCAGAACTCGGTGACGCGAATATACAGCTCTGGCAAGTGCCTATTCAATGTTATAAGAATGATTAAATTATTAGAAGGCAAATTGCTTACGATACGCAATCTCTGACCTCCAGAAAGGGCAGCGCCTGCTGAGCCCGCTTTGGTACCATCACCATCCGGAAGTTCTTCAATGTCTGTATCAAAAGCGCAGGCATGAATAACTTTTGCGTACCATTCCGGCTCAAATTCGTTTATTCCAATGATGTTATCCCTAACACTGCAATTCTGAATCCAAGGGACTTGGTCAACGAATGCAGCATGTGCTCGATTGATATATATGTTTCCTTTTGATGATGGGATCTCTCCTAAAAGACCTCGGAAAAGACTAGATTTACCACATCCTACTGGGCCCACGATCATGGTCAGATCCTGAGGTTGAAAATCAAAAGATACATCGTTGATCACAGGATTACTTTCGTCAGACCAAGCAAGCGTTAAATTCTTAACGCTGATGACCGGCGATGGCTTAGTCTTGTTTTTCAATGTGCTATTCTCTACCTCATCATCAGCATCGGTCGTCCTATCCTTGGAGAGTATTTCCAGCTTCCCTGTATCGTTTGATTGACTTTCTGATGGCGATGATAACCACATTCGATGGTCTTTTTTGGTTGGTGAGGTAATGAATTTCTCGATTCGATCAAAGCAACCGACAGCTGCTATTAATGGCGGGACTGTGAATACAATGGAACGAATGGGTACAACCAGTAGAGCAATAAGTGACAGTGCTGTAAATGCCGAAGGAACATCGAGTATTTGCCCGTTGAAGGAGGCCACTATAACATATACTACAAAAGCAGCCCCGGATGCAAAAATTGTTGCCAAGTTCCCAAAAGCAATCATAATCATGAAAAGCTTCCTCATTCTAAGAGAGGCTACAATTTCACTCTGTCTGAGCTGACGAATGACATTGGAGATTTTCGAGCTGAGACCAAGCATTTTGACTCCTTTCATTGCATGAAGCATCTTTGCGGTAACATCAACCCTGGTCTGTATTTTTTCAAGCCAGGCAACCTGAGCTTGACCCATATGTTTTGAGATGAGAAATGGACCGGATACTGCTATGAAGGTTATGAATAGAGAACCTATAAGAGCAATACCAACCTCTTCTTGTAACAGCCAGATTGCCAAGGCTATTTCTATGGGGCCGGACCAGAGAATATGGATCGGTTGCAGAGCAACGCATATCCGTTCAACATCTGAAGACATCAAGGTAACCGCAGCTGATTCATCAAGACTGGTGATCGAAAGTTCTAGAGTTTGTGCATAGATAGCACTCACAACCGATCCTCTAACCATTGTTACCATCCGGTTTGCCTTATGTTGGTAAGTACCAGTAGCCACAGCCACGCCGATATATATCAGTCCAGTAGCAGCCATTAATCCCCATCCATTGTTGGTGGCGGCATCAGAGTCAGGCTCGCTCACAAGTTTAGTGATTCTGTTGATAACCAAAGGCTGCATGAATTTAAAGAATATCAATGCCAACTGTGGGATAATCGACGCTGCAAGCGGGCCCAACATTGAGCGCAACATGACCCAGACTAGAGTATGCTTTTCGGGATAATTCTTGCCTGTACATCGTATTAGCCTTTACAGAACGGAAAATTGTGGGAAATGGATGGCGCACGATTTTGCCAATGTTTTTTAAACCGATTATCACAAGCTTCTGACAGTAAATCTCCATCAACCGGAAACAAGTCATCGTCATTTACAGTCCCTTTGAAACCCAATCGGAAAAGCGGAGTTAGCCACCAAAAGACTCCACGAGAGATCAATCCACTAGTAGCTTCAGGAGAAACATTGGCGTAAGGTGCTGTCAATATTCTTGTTTTCTCCTTTGCCTCGGTTAACAGAATAAGAAGCTTAAGGGCCAGGATAGAAGACGCTACTCCATTACCAGCTATGTTATCTCCCCGTAGCCACCTAGTTCGCACCTGTGCAGCATCGAAAAGCAATGTAAGAAGAAGATAAGCGCCGATTATTGAGCTTGGCCGGATGTTCTTAGTATGTTCAAAGTATGAAAGGATGAACAAACTAAGTGAGGCGATAAGTACAAGTGAAGCAGCTGCCAGTGATGTATCGGATCGAAATGATGATAGGGATACTTCAATGACGTTGACAACTTGCAAAATATTGAAAATAGTAAAAAGAATCTTTTTTGTCAGTACTAAGTCTCCAAGAATTGATTGGAAAGCTCACAATTTTGATCTTCAGCAGATAACTACTGATCACCTTGCGAGGCAACTTCCATAAGTATAGAATTCTCGGAGGTATCAAAAGAAGTAGAACAATTGATGGTCCGATGGAAAGAATTGTCTCCTCGAACAGAAGAGTGAAATCAAATGTTACTCTACCAGGAATCTTGAGGAAAGGTCCAAAACTATTGTCGTTCGAGTATGTGGTTCCATTGATCTCTCTCCGTTGAAGTAGTGCAGAGCCTGAATACACGTCCATCCTGCGGAGAAGTCGATCTGGACACAAAGAATTGAGCCAGTCTGCTGTCGATATTTGAAGCTGAATTGCAATAAATTTGGAGTTTGTAGAATGCAAAATAAAAGTTGGAAACGTGAACGTGAATTTGAAAGGTATTCAAGTGCGTGATTAATTCAATCTAGTAGAGAAAAACAAAGGCAGGAGGAGGCAAGGAAGAGGGAAAAAAGGAAGGAAGAGACAAGGAGAAAGAAAAGGTAAAGTAAAGTAAAGGAAAGACATCTTCAACATTGAAGGAAGGAAGCAGAAAAAATTCACGAGTGGAAGTACACAGAAGTCATATTGGGACTAGCGCGAGGTGAATGTATAGGAAGGAATACGTAAGCGAGTCTCTACAACATTACGAATTCGAGTTACACTATATCCTCAAGATCAACGTCAACGTTTGAATAGTGAATACCTAGTATGATACCTACTATGAACTTACAGCATTCATAGGTAGATGAAGGGAAATGTTGAGGCTTCCAAGATTTTAGGTAGTAGAATTAGTGTTAACTTAACTATCTGCCTTCGCTCTACCCAATTGAGAGGATTGCTTACGAGTAATCGAGTGATCGAGTAATCATACCCAGGTAGAAAAATTATTGTTAACTATCTCCCTTCGTTCTATTATTTCCTTTTCGGCATGGTCTATTATCTATCTGCATGGATACAAAGTATATAACGAGTATATATCTATATATCTATATATCTATCTAGGCGTTTGTGAAGTTAGCAGATATACCCAAGTAGATCCAGTGTAAGTAATAGACATATAATAACTATAGGTACCAAGTGGCTTGACATCTATGGATGGTGGACTTTTTTATCTCTACCGTAATGTTATATTGAATACAGCTCCACGATTAGGCACTATATAAGTAAGTTGTACAGACTCTAGAATTATCGTTCAGGCAGCCCCTTTTCGGGCTACATGGAGTTACCCGCTCCCGCTTTCCACATCATCCAATGTTACTCAGACATTACTACTAGTTATCGATGTAGAGTTCAAGTTCTTACGCTGATTTTTATACCAACTTGGGATTACCTATATAGGCAATAGACAATTAATAAAAGTTTCAACTCCATGAACTAAAGAAATCAGTAATATCCATAGATTTAATATCCATTATATGTGCATTATTCTGAAAACTCCATGTTGTAATTCTTTGTATGTACCACCGTGTCATCCGTACATTAGGTTCTCTAGCTTTGTGTCCCTGTGTCCCTCCACTATGTGACTCTGAGTGCCTCACTTTTTTTGTTACTCAACTCGCGATAGTCTTATCAGATTAATCTCAAGCTTCTATATTTATCGATGATGAGGATTTTTTGATCTATACTTGAAGTAACTTCTAATTGGTTCTTGGAACCTTTCTGATCATTTCAAATTCAGCCCCAAGTACGATTGTTGGAGGTTTCAAGACATCCCAATTCTGAATATTAGAAGCGGCTCACTTGGGTGGGGAAGGGTTTATTATCCTGCTTGTTAAACATAAAGTAATGAGCTTTCCAAGTGCAACTATTGATTGATTGAATTCAACTACGGAATTCGGAGGTAAGTGCATACCTTTTAAGATCAATAAAGATAAAAAAAGTGATCTTGATCAGTGTTTCTGTATCTCAAATCAAGAATGTATGAGAATATAAAACTCTTGCCCTGGAAAAGGGGTAAGAATAAAACATCTCCAGAAAGATCTAAATCATGGAATCATAGAATCCGACACAAAAAATGCCATCATTTGCTTGAACTATGTACGATATCAAAACTATATCCATTTCCAGAACGATGCACGCTCTCTCAACAAGTCTCTATCAAAACTATCTACTCGCCAGTAGAATTAAGTATGGCAGCATTATGTTTCGCCACTTCATCAGCATCAGCTTGAATTTCGGCTTCTGTCAGTCCCTCAACTGCAGCCTTATTACGATTCCCTGCATTAATTTGACTGAGGTATTTCCACTCATCTATAACAGATTTGTAAGGACTTCCCTCCGGACAGTAAGTATATCGATCGAGCTGATGCTCAACTCCATGATCCTCGCCTGCACGGGATATATTCACAGATTTATAACACGAGGTGCGCTCCTTGGCCCATTTGTTGAGCCTATTCCAATCGCGACACATACGGGGCTGATTGTCTCCCGTAAGAGACTCTTCATCAGGGCCTGCGGTATAGTCCAGGAAATCATCCGCATGACACATTATATCTTGTCGTAAGAGATCCAGGCAGTGCAAAACGTGGTGATATGTAATCTGCGGTTGCTTTCCAAGGTTGCTATCAAAGGTATACGCGTATACCAGCGTCTAAGCTTGTCAATCAAAGAGGGAATCAAGAGATTATAACGAGTACTCACAAGACAATGTAAAGCATGATAGCCATGAATCACATACATTCCTTTGTTTATATCCCAAGGAAAGGTTTCGGAACGCGGAAGACCCAACTCATCTGACTCCTGATGAGTAAGGGCTACGAAACCATCACTGACATCGATAGCGTTCCAAAGGGCATCTCTCGCCTCCTCATCAGTGTTATGGGTGCCATACTCGGTAGAGTACTTGTATGGTCTGACGATTTCGTTCTCGGGCAGCTTTGCTATGGCTCAAATTTAACTTCTGCCTGGTTTACTAATTTGTCCAACTTCTCCCGGGAGTGCACATACCATAAAGTGAGACGCATTGTGGGTGCTTGGATACACTGTATGCTAGTTGAAAGAGATTGCAGATAAATGAAAGAATAAGGAGTATTGGTATGAGCTGGGCAAGCTTGTTGAACTTCGTTCCAACAGAAGGTCGTGGGAGTTGAATACCTGTCATAAGACCTTCACACTCTTCATTAACAGACTCAAAGGAACGAATGGTGCCTCCCTCTTCGCCGTCATCTTGATAGCGCTTTTCTATACCCATAATAAATCTAAGAGATAACCTCTATTTTTCTCACAGAAATGACTTGAATATAGAATGTTTATCGTGATATAAAATCCAGCCAAACGCAGCTGGATTTGATAGCACTCTTGATTGGAAAGTAAAATTTTCAAGAGGGTGAATTATCGATTACTGTATGTTTGGGAGTAGAAACTCAAAGGCAGAGAAACAGGGGGAGACACTTCAGCAAATTGGAATGCCAAACAGCTAACAAGAGAAATTGAGGACGTAGATCCACATAACCTTTGGTATCATTTACATTGATAGGATAATATGGTATAGAAGTATGGCGGAAGTGGTGTGGACTCTAAATGGCATGTATTACTTCGGGTTGAATTAGAAAAAGCCAGTCTGGAAAAGCCAAGTCACTATTCCGATTTATCACTTTTCCCAGATTCCAATGTGGCATTATAATATTAAACATTTTGTGTTCGAAGCAATACATCTCACTTCCTGATTCCGTAGTAATTTAAACTCTTTCAGATTGAAATATCGTAACTATCTTTAAGCTTGATGTCCCGGTGTCGGAAAGAACAATTTGAACTTGTGGTATGCACGGGCTGACGTTAATGCATCACTACACTCCAATAATCTAAAACCTAAGAAATAAGTGGAAGAAACGTAAATTCCCAATGAGTATCTAACAGTCACTTGTTGATGTCCTATTATGCACGCTAATTTAATAAATCTTGCATTATATTTACGTATATGCGGCTAAGTCTTATTTGATATAATGGGTGATTGGTATCTTGAAAACTAGAACAGAAGTAGAAAACGTAGAAAGTTTGAACCTCGGGAGAATTTGGGTTTAGATGGTGATTTTCTAGGTAGTCTTGCATATAGAGCAAACCCGTGTGCTTCAGGCTCTGCCGATGGTTATCCATAATCATGTTTACCCAGCTTAGTATCTTCCATAATAAGATTTATCCTATTATTGAAAACTCCCATAATTTTCACTGTTAGAAACATTCAAGGGTGATGTGAAACGTTTGAAAGTGCTTAGATGCTATTCTATTGTGGTGAAAGTTGGCACTGAAGTTGTTTGAATAGATTATATGTGAGATATTTTGTAAAGTGTAGAGGATGTAGAAAGACAGAAACCGAAACCGATATCATATGTCGAAAATCCTCCTAAGCCGAGATTCAACCTCTCTAGCAACTGATATTCAGCAGGGCACTTCACTCTGAAGCCAAAAGTGCTAATGAGAAGTGTTCATCCCTGAGTATACCCTCGTTCTTGCCATTAGAGAAGAGATTAAATGCAGCGTATGATATTCTAAAGAAGGAATGCGATATAGGAAGTTAGTGGGTGTATCTTTGACAAAACTCAATGTGATGCCCGCTTGATTTCATCGATATCTCCTGAATCTTCGCACATTTGGCGGAACATAGCATTTTTACCGCGTTGGCTCAGAAGCCTTCGAATCGGACCTTGTTCAAAAATACGACCGGCAGATAGCACTACTACATGATCGTAGTCTGCAATAGTCAGAAGTCTGTGCGCAATGACCAAGATAGTTGTGCCAGCAGCTGCGCTCGCTCTGAGTCCCGTTTGAATTGCCATATCAGTTTGACGATCGACAGATGCTGTAGCCTCGTCGAGTAATAACACACGAGAACGGCGCAGAAGACCACGAGCAATACATAGTAGTTGGCGTTGGCCAAATGATAATGTATCACCGGCACGATCTAGATCACTATATGTGATTGCATGAGAATTGGTTGAACCTAAAAAGTGTACAGCGCGCAGTGCCTCAAGCATTTCTTCATCTGTATTGCTGTGTAATGGGGCCAAATTCTCGCGCAAACTTTCTTCGAAAAGCTTTGGATCTTGCGGTATAACTGTAACAGCCTGGCGAAGTCGTGCTAGTGTTATTGACGAAATATCTATTCCATCAATTTCGATACAACCGCTGTCTGCCTCGAGCCCACGAATAAGAGCCAGAGCCAGCGTACTCTTTCCCGCACCAGTACGTCCAACTATGGCAACACGTTGTCCTCCCTTAGCTTCGACGCTGATCTCTTGTAGACTGGGCTCCAGCCCATGATCATAGCGAGTTGTGTAGTTATGAAATCGGACAACGCCTTGAGAAGGCCAATTGTAGGGAATAGTACCAGCGGCTTTCTTTATTGGATCTGTTGGTTCCTGTTCAATCCGGGTGTATTCCATGACTCTCTCGACTGACACGAGGTCCTGTTGAATAATGGAATAGATTTGCACTATCCACAAGACATTTTCTGTGAAAGCTGTAGTATATGTGAGTATGAGCCCCGCAGAGCCTGAATTGATGGATTCGATCTTCCAGAGAATAAGGGCTCCGGCCGAGAAAGAGATGACAGTGCTTAGAGCTCCAATTCGAAGCCTGAGCCATCCCATGCTAGCCCATTGAAGTAAATATGGCTGGTTCAATCGGTCTAGAAGCTTGTAGTTTTGTTCCTTAAAGATTTTAGTTCGTGAATAAGCTCGAATACTAATGCAACCGGCAAGGGTCTCTTCAAGTTGCTGGTATAGTGGCGATCGCTGAACGGCCTCAATTCGCTTCAAGTCTCGTGCACCACTGATATATACTGCCGTGACACAGCAATAAGCCACAAAGATGACGATTGTGACAAAGAGGAATGATGGTAGAACCACAGAAATAACTATGGTTATTGCAGCTAAAGATGCGGCAAGTTCAAACCCACTAATTGAGAAGCCAGCTAGTGACTGGTCCAGGATTTCCATGTCCCTAGAAAATCGGTTCACAATTTGACCAATTGGCATACTGTCGAAAAAGAGCAATTTTGCATGCAAAATCGAATCAAGTAGTTGTTCATAAGTTTGCGATGATACTTTGATTGAGCCGTAGAAAACTACAAAATTGCGCAAAAGTGAGATCAGGGCGTAAGAGATCCCGATAATAATGTAGACCGCCAAGTAATACCATGCAGAGACCGAGTTATTTTTATCTGAAAAGTCTCCAGGGAGAGCGGAATCGGGATTGAGGTGCGGCTCCGGTACGTCATATTGAACTGCCCACTCTTTGATCCATAAATTTGTTCCAAGCGACGATACCTGCTGAGCAGCAAAGCAAAGCAAAACTGTGATCCAGTACCAACTGGTACCCATGGTCAACATATAAGCCTTGATGATAGACCAAGAAATTGCCCCCTCAGATTTGTTTTCTTCGTAGTCGCCCTTAGACTCTAAATTCCCAGTTTCAAGATCCAGATCCAGTGTTTCGTCTGTGAGTGACGAAGCAACAGAGTCATCAACATTTGACACGTGTTTAAGAGGCCTGATAGATTCCTCGAATGTCTCTAACTTCCCTTCCATGATATCAGCGCTTATAAATTCTGAAGCTACAAGTTCTTCTCCGGTACCTTGGGCCTTTACCTCTCCTGTATCTAATATGATGATATGCTTTCCATGTGGTACCGCTAGATGCATATTATGGGTCGCAAAAATGCAGGTTCGCTCTCGCATCAAAGGCCCCTTTATAGCGTAGAAAAAAATATGGTTCACTGTATAAGGATCGAGAGCGCTAAGACAATCATCAAGAAGTACATATTGGGAATTGCTGTACAATGCTCGAGCTAAAGCCACTCGTTGCTTCTGACCTCCCGACAGCCGGCTTCCATTTTCCCCAGCCAAAGTTCGATCACCTTCCTTGAGCTCAGCAAAGTCTTGAAGCAGTGCAACGGCGTGTAATACTGTTCCGTATCGTTCCGTATCAAAAGACATGCCCATCAAGATGTTTGCTCGTATGCTTTGATTCATGATCCAAGGCTCTTGTGGACAATATGCTGTTGCTGAAGACAATCGATTTCCATATCCTCGCCTTAAGTCTTCGCATGGGAGAAAAACTTGACCTCTAAGCAAATCCATTTCTCCAAGAAGAGCCAACAGAATTGACGATTTGCCGGATCCACTTTGTCCACAAATGATGTTCAATTCATTCTGTTTGAACTTTATCTCAAGATCACACAGTCTAAATGATTGAGTGGGAAGCATTTCCATAAGGCGGTTTCTTTCTGTGCTATCATCATTTACTGATACATTGGTTGGCCATACCAAAGTAGCCTTATCAAATTCAATGGCAGAAGTTTGATTTGTTGAGAGCTGTATGTATTTTTGGGTGTCTTTCCCCTGTAAAAAACTGCGAATACGCAAAAACGAAACTTGAGCCCTTAGAAGAAAGTTGATGGAGTCAGCCATTCGGTTCAAAGGTATACGGAGGAGGTTCAGTATAACTAGAGCGGGAAATGCGACAGAACTATCAAGAGTTTTGTCCCAAATAATGGTGTAAAGAAACCAAGTCATGCTGGCCATAATGAATGGAAGTGAGTGAAACAGAGTCATGGCTATAGACCACCAAATAAAACGTAGGCGGATTTTGTTGATTTCCAATCTGCGTTTGGCGAGGATATGTTCTCTAAAATGAGATTCCCATGCGCAGTATTTAATTGTACGGATGTTTTGAAGCAATTTGTTGCTCGCCTGAATTCGTGCATCACTTGCTGTCAACACACTTTCTTGTACCAATGCTAATTGTTTAGAAACCCACAAGTTTAGAGGAGTCAGGAGAATCATGCACAAAACCCCAAATATACCACTCATGCCAATAATTCCATAGAGGAGATACGTGCCAAGAATAGTTTGCAGTGGGAAAACAACCCACATCAAATGAATGTTCACACTAAACTCGGCAACGACCTCGACATCAACAGAAACAAGGTTTACGATATTTCCTTCACCAACATTTTCTTTTGTACTAGGGTTCATATCAAGTTGAGACTGAGATGTTGTCTGTGGCGATTTAACCACCCTTCTCCTCAGCACCTTTTCGTATATTTCACTTATAAGAATAGCGCGCACCTTGGCGCCGATTTGACGTCCAATCCAATTACATTGGCAATCAGCTACAGATGCGAGCAGACCGGAAAGTAAAAGACCAACGACATAGAGCCAAACAAAATAACGACTTTCGTTATCCTGAGATTCTAAGTACTCAAGGATAAACCTTATGAGCGCCGGTGGAATGAAAATCGCAATGCTTGTCACACCAGCCCATGCACCCTGTACGAGAATATCATGTTTGAAAAAATGATAGAGCTTCCAAAGCAGAGAATGGGTAGCTGCGGTTCTGGCACGGAATCCCAATGCAAGTAAATTAGAGGTTTGATTTTGTTTGAGCGGGTGGAGATCAGGAGCCTCAAGTGTCGCCCAGAATCCTTTCCATACCAGACCGTTCAGCCAGGAGAAGGTCAGACGAGAGAACAATTTTGCAGTCTCATCTTTTTCTAGTTTTGAGGAAAGCATTTTATCTGCACGAATGACACTGAAATTGAATCGTCAAGTAATAGTATAAATGTCAAGGCGATGAAGTAAGACTTGCCATTTCAGCGAAAATTGGCTACACCTTCAATTCTTCTTCGCCATGCCTTGATATGAGGTTCAAGCAATTGACGAGGAATTCACCGACTAATCGTTATAGCTCATAGTTTGATATGAGGTTATTCCTTTATGGGTAATTTTACCGTATTATCGTACCTGTTCATAGTGAGGAAAAATCATAAAATAGCATTAATAAACTGATAAATATTAAGTTAATTGATTAACACTTTGTCTTCATATTTCCCTAAAGGCACGGCTGATTAATTAGTTTGGTTAGTATATCAATGAATTTTTTTAGATAAATATAGCGTGTGATTGTGTTGTATCTAAGAGTACAGAAAGAAGATAAATCACATCTAGTTACATTCACGACACCGACCCAGCGCCATAGATGAAATAACATTGCTTATTAAGCAAGATTTTCGCCGAATACCCCCTGAATGGCGTGGAAAGAGAACCGAATCCGGAAAATACCAAGGACAAAATCACAACAAAACAGCCGGGTTTTGTAATAATATCTAGTGCTTATATACCCGACTGCATCAGAATCTATGGAAAAGGTAATATGCAGTTATTGAATATATGCATACGATAGTTCGGGCCAGCGCCAGCGCCGCCAGGGTGCACTAATTTATTCACCTTGTTTCAGTCAAACAATCTTTGGTAAACTACTTGATTGACCACCTTTCTTTGTTTAACTACCAAATTCACCAAGTATTGAGAAAGGTTTCTCAATTGACTATATCACAAAGGTCGAATCGAATCTTATATTTTTAAAGATTGAATGAAATCGATTTGGATCGATTCGATTTTGTATTTGTTTATGTGGCGTTGATAGAGGTTGATATTAGATGTAGGTAGTAGATGGGTAGAGAGAATGAGGGGAAATGAAGGAAGGGGGAGGAAAGGAGGGAGGGGAAAGAGGGAGGGAAGGGAAGTGAAGGGAGATAGAGAAGGGAGATCGGGAAGGGAGATCGGGAAGGGCGATAGGAAAGAGAGAAATATAGTATCATCTAAATATTTGAGATCGAGATATTGTAAACGATTGAATATTTTATTTATAACCCAAGATTGAAAAGTATAGTATAATATCTCGGGTGAAACTACTTAGGTAGCACCCAGCCTCGAATCCCGAAGATTGTTATATTGGGATCTGGTATGTTAAGATGCTTATCTATTGATTTTGCGTTTTTGTGTAAACTGAGATAATATGACATTCGATTAAAGTCCAATACATGCAGATAGTGACTCGCAAATAAATCAAGTTGGCTTTTCAGAGCTTGTCAAATCTCACTGGTTAGAAATTGGTATACAGTCGCGTATAATTTCCGCCGTTCTACGGTTGTAGTGATCATTTCTTTACCGTTCCAATTATTGAAGTCACACCATACAAGCGTGTCATGCAAGTTGTTGGAAGTTTGGTAATTACACAATCACAAAATGCTGCCGTAGCGTGTAATTTCACTTCCACTGTTACAGTCTCGGCATACGACAAAAAGTATGCAGAACCATCTAGATATCCCGGTATATACACGTGGCAGAATTAGTTGTCGGAAGTCTGGTGCCTTTGAAATGAGTCGCCGAATTTACTTAGAAGGGAATACCTAAGACATAATTGCAAGATACTTTGAATTAAAAGCTTCTCGAACTAACCCTAGTGTATAACTTTATATGGACAGAACATATTACTATAATTTTGAATTAGCGAAAGAGTAAATAAAAATTTAGGCCTTTATATATGATACACAAGATTTGGGTTTGGATTTAGATGTCTATCATAGTTTGGAGCCACTATTACACTTTCAAACAAGAAAACCATTCACAGTGCTCTGACAACAATTTTTACAATCTTGTGATAGTGAATCAATCTAGTCATGAGATCTCAAAGCCCTCATTTGCAAAAGTTTCATGAACTGTGGATAAAATTACAGTTTAGAAAGAGATCTGAAAGTTACGAATTAGATGGAAACAATTTACACGTCGCTGATGTTGTAGCAACGGCGCAGTAAGTCTTTAATTTGAAAGTCTATGTGAAATCCAGTGCTAATTCAATAATCAGACATGGCTGTACACCAAGGCTTTCCCAAGATCCGAAGATCTTAAAAGCATTGCAAGATAGTGTGAATGTGCTATTTCATCATCTTGAGATGGGTTGGTATGTATATGGTATGTAACTTGTTCTTCATATATCAATTGCATGATCACTGATCAAATTACTTAAGGCGTAAATACTGGCTTTGGAGGAAGTGCAGAATCCCGAACGGATGAAGTCATAAAACTTCAGGCTTCTTTGATGCAGCTCACTCAGACTGGAATTCTTGGAATCTCTCATGGCGGAGCAGTTCCTGATCATTCCATGCCTTCAGAATGGGCTAGAGCTGCAATGGTGGTGAGATGTAACTCCACTCTACGTGGCCATTCAGCCGTTTCACTTCCCATCATCAAGGCAATAGCGGCTTTGCTTGAATATAGCCTTACTCCTATTATTCCGTTGCGTGGCTCAGTCTCAGCCTCAGGTGACCTTATGCCTCTCGCATACATTGCAGGGAGCATCGAGGGAAACCCAGATATCTTGCTTGAAAAAGAAGGGAGAGCTGTCCCATCAAACAAAGCTTTGAAAGAAGCAGGATTGGTTCCAATAGTTTTAGGCCCAAAAGAGGGGCTAGGATTAGTCAACGGAACGGCATCGTCAGCAGCACTTGGTGCACTAGTTATTGCCGAAGCCCATTCTCTTGCATTTCTTACACAAGTGTTGACAGGAGCCGCAGTAGAAGTAAGACAAACACAATCCTTTATAACAGATGACAAGCTGATTGAAAGCTACCTAGGCACTGAGAGGTAGCTCAGAGAGTTTTCATCCGTTTATAGCACAGACGCGGCCGCACCCAGGACAGACAGAATGTGCACGAAACATACGTTTCCTTCTTAGTGGCTCGCGTCTCGCTCGAGATGTATGTGTACCAAAGGATCGTCGACGCGAAGACTTAATCCAGGACCGTTATTCTCTTCGAAGTGCTCCACAATGGATTGGTCCCCAGTTGGAGGATCTCCTTCTTGCAGATCAACAAATTAGCATCGAACTTAATTCTTCCTGTGATAACCCTCTTGTAGACACCCAGGCTCAAGAAATCTATTATGGTTGCAATTTTCAGGCTGCCAGTGTGACTTCCGCTATGGAGAAAGTCCGCCTGTCATTGCAAATGTTTGGTAGAATTCTCTTCGCACAGAGCACAGAGATGATTGATCCGCATCTCAGCGGTGGATTACCAGCAAATCTCGCTGCCGACGATCCCAGTCTATCATTTACTATGAAAGGAATCGACATCAACATGGCTGCTTACATGGCCGAGTTATCTTACATGGCAAACCCAATGAGCTCTCACGTCCAGACTGCGGAGATGCATAACCAATCTGTCAATTCTATGGCTCTAGCTTCAGCGCGCATGAGTCATACTGCCATTGAGATTTTGACAAACATGAGTGCCTGTAGTGTGTATATAGTATGTCAGGCTTTGGATCTCCGTGCTCTTCATATGGAGTTTGTAAGAAAAGCTATTGGCATCATTAAATTGCACACAACAAGGTTATTTCCCATCATGGGATTTGAAGAGATGGGGGCTCTCATATGTGCTTTGGAAGCTCACATTAGTATTGCTTGGGACTCGACAGGTAAGCTCGATCTTTATGCTCGCTGTGTGTCCTTAGTGAGCTCTGCTATACCTATTGTCGCGGCTAGCTTTGTTTGTGAAGGCCTTGTGTCAGATGTGTTTGAGTGGAAAGAGCAAGTAACAAAAGCTATTTATGAAGTCTGGACCAAAGAATTCGACCTCTTCGCCACCAACCCCTACACCGCAGAAAGTTTGGGTAAGGGCTCTCGAGCCTTGTACCAATTCGTCCGCTACGAACTTGCTGTGCCATTTCATGAAGGGTTTGCCGAACATCCAACTTACAAAGACAACAAACTTCATGCCCGAGACAAGAAGACTATTGGTGGATGGGTTTCTATCATAAATGAAAGTATTAAGAATGGTTCTTTAGTTGATAAACTAATGAGCGTAGTTGATGTGGAGTTTTTGATGACCACAAATGGCTTGAATGGAAAACATGGAAAGATTGATATTAAAGAGTAATCGACATTCATGGACTTGGGAGTTATAAATCAAATTTCTACTTACAGAAAATATTCCATCTCAAAGTATTTAATGTCTTACGGACCAGATTTCCAAGTTTGCATAGTAGATAGCCATATTTGAAAGATTGACGAGAAAAGAGCAGAGACTATTAATGGAGGAGGCATGCGGGACATTCAATTCAAATCAGCAAATATCTGAAAATAAGGGTTTCGTCATTCAGCTATCCACTGTTCCCCAATAATGTAATTGGATGACTAAAAGTAGTGTATATCATTATCTATGTAGTATCACTATTCTAGAAGATACAAGGTAGCGAAGGCATTTGTGCGAGGGACAGTACTACCAGTGTAGCTTATGTAGTGAGATTTTAACAATGATATATGTATATATTTGCAGATTTTCTTGAGCTATAGAGTACTAGAGGGCGAAACATGAATTGATTCATCCAAGTTTAATAGACACTTTCTGATGTAGGTATATACAAAACTAACAGCTCAAAAAATTAGTTTAAAAGCGTGGTTTTGTAGCCCAGAAGTGACCGTGTAACGAGTAGGTTGCTAGAGAAAGAAAAGTATGGGCAAAAAGAAATGAATATGAGGCCACCAAGTTCTGTTGGCACGGATCAACTTTACCCCTATACTATTCGTCTCTAGCAGCTTCACTGTCAATTCCGTGAGACTTAGCCCACTCTTGTATTTTTGTAATATTGCGGCATTTATGATGGGTTGTGGTCTGCAATTTTGACCCGGACTCTTTGAAACGCTCTCTAGTTACCAGAATTGGCGTCACATCACCTTGACACATGATGTTCTGGCGAAGATGCTCGACACAGTAATTGATATGCATCCTGTTATCTTCAGGGGGGTGTGATAGGTTGTCTGGTATGCGGTCTTCCGGATAACCCCCCGTTAATAACTCGATATATTGACGAATTATGTTCTGGAAACATTGGGTCACGCAGTTAGTCCAAGAATATAAAAAATGAAATTAACTCTATAGCCAGATGGGAGAATTTCTAGTCACTTACTAGACAGTCCAGTTGTATATGGAGCTCTAATAATGCGAAGTAGCCGTTGCCTTCTTCGGGTTGAACCTTCTCAAAGTCCTCAAAATTGGTATGATTAAGCATTGGCATTGCCGCCGTCTCGACCATGATCCCTTCCCCTGTGAAGTGCTTTTGTTATTAAATATCGATACTTGTGATGGGTGGGGCATCTGTTTCAATGAGACTGGACATACGATGCCCAAGAGGGAAAAGTCCCAACCAGGCTTTCTCCTTATTCTCTATCAAAGAATCACGAAATACGTTCATTGAGTAGTCAAAATTTGTTTCATAGTACTCAATTGCTTCGAAGGCCGGTGCTTAAGATTTATTAGCTAAAAAACATCAATAATGGAAGTCAAGAAACAATGAAGATATCAGAAGTCATACTGTAGGAAGAGACACGTCGAGCGCAATCTTGATCTGCCATCAAAAGATATCAGTATAAGAATACAGATAATTCAATTGGTACAAAGACTTCCGAATCAAGTACCTTTTCGTTTTACTTCCTGCTCAGTCGGTTGACGAAACCGCAAATAGATAAAGCATATAGAAAAGAAAAGGCATAGGGCTAATAGGATATGAATAACCAATTTTCTTCTTCCTAGATTAGTTTTATGCAGCTCGCAACGCTGACATGTCTCTTGATGGTTCAAATTATTGATGCTATCAAGGGAGTATTCTGAACCTATTGTATTCAAAGTTTCAGGATCATGTTGTCGCACTTCAGCATAAGTTGACATCTTAAATTCAAGATTTGGATGTAGGAAGATAGAATTTTGATTTTTGGTACATATAAATGGTGATTTTTCTATGTAGGTAGGATGTTGGCTGGAATCAAATTTTTGGAGTAAGATCTTACATATTGGATATGTTCGTGAACCGTGAATGATTGTTCTCACATTTCTCTGTCTCTTATATTCTCTCATTCTTTTGCCTTAAATCAAAACAATATTTACGTCTATCTGTATTATTGTTTTTATAAAAATGATATACAGAGCCTAAAGGAGTAATTCATTGTTTTAGGAAATTAATCAAAAGCCAAAGGATGATACTCAAGAAGTAATCACTAAAAAAGGTATAGGTTTCAGTGTTGAGAACCTAGAGTGACACGTACTGTACTACATGTTTAGGTATACACCACGGGTTATTTACTGTCCGCCTATCTGAAACTAGATAGACGATAATAATTTACACATCCGGGTACTCTACTATGTGGACAAATGTACATTCATTACCTAGGCAATCTATGCTGGACATAATGCTTCTAGCAAAAAGATACAGTAAATTTAATGACCGAAATATGTATTGTTTATTGAGAACACATGGATGTATTCTATTAAGGCCCATCTACTTTTTATATAACATCAAGTAAAGATTTATACATGTATGTGCTGAAATAGTAGTTCGGTAGAAGTAGATAAGTTGCATATCAAGTGCAGTGTATCTATCTAGAAATAGAAATAGGGGGTAAAGTGCGAGACGATAAAGTGCGGGAGAGCGGTGCTACTAGCGTAGCTTCCCGAATATTCTGTCAACATGACATTTATTCATTTTCATTCAGATACCAGATATACTATGTGTCAATTCATGGATAGAAATCGGATAATGCTCAACATTAGTAGATTCGTGATTGTGTTGTTTTCTTGAAACTTATCCGGATAAAAAGATCAGGCCATCGGATCCTATACTGAGCAGATATCATGGAAAAGCATTATCAGCACGCCACTTTCTGGTTGAACAACCAGAATACTACCTTACGAGGTTTAATTCAATATCGAAAACCAAAAGAATTCTAGGTATCAAGTCCAATATCGAACAATTAAAATAGTAACTTATCTAATTTCAAATTTACTATTATAACATTTTAGTTGTTCAACTAGAAGATTATCAATAAATTAGTACGCCCCCTAATGCACCTTTCGTTTATATTGAGAAACCATCTACCAACCTTCCAACTGCCTAACCTTTTCCAGATAATAAGTGCAACTATTCAAATCCTAAAACAGTGTGGTAAGTCTAATACTACAAACACAGAAGAGGAATAGCATGAGGGGCAACTATAAACTGAACGTGCCTGATTAGAGATGGGAACTAGATGCTTGGAAACGATATGTCTTCTTTTCCATCTTCAGCATTGTTTTATGAACTATTGGTTCTCTTTTACTTTGAGGAAGATTTCAGCACCTCAATTTTGGATCTTCTTATGTTCGATTATCTTTTGTATCCAGCACGATTACTATCTTAGGGAACTTTTGTTCTTGTCACAATATTGTATTAACAAATTGGCTCTAATCATGAAGGTGACGCTAGGGTGTCACATCATATCCCATTTGTACTTAAACTATCCCATTCCATAGGCTAGAGATATTAAAGCTTTCTTTTCCTCGTGAATTGACCTACCTGAATCAACAATTTGGCATTTACATCACCTGGAAAGGTAACATTGTCCGTCCTTAGAACAAGATACACAATGTCTAAAGCACAACTTCACTTTGAACACCTTGTACTCCCATTAAACATTGCTGTGGCTTGGGCAGTGCTTCTTAAGGACTATAATGTGTCGCCACATATCTCCTTCCTTTGCACGAATATTGCAGACAGCACCAATTCCCCCAATGAAATCAAGTTAATTGATCTGGCCTTAGAGCAAGATGAAAGCCTTGATCAACTATCTAATCACATCGAAGAAGAATTAGCTCTGAATTCGAAAACTAGCCAGAGCTATCAGTTATCATCCTTCCGTACTTATTTATGTATTACTTCCTCAAAATATGAAACCTCATCTGAACACATCAAGATCAAAGAACAGGAGAATGTAGAGAGAGGCGATGACTGTTGGAAAGGCCATGAAATTGAACTAAAAATCGCGTGCAAGTTTCTCGACCAAGGCCATAATGTTCAGATTGCTGCCTCGGCCAAGTCACTGGCGAACGACCAGACTCTCCGAATATTGGAACAGTTTGAGCGAGTTCTTCGCCAAGTCTGTGTACCAATGATGGAAAAGGAGATGGTATATAAGATCGAAACTGCAAGCGAATCAGATATACGAGATATCTGGAGGTGGAATAGCCACATCCCGGAAAATGAGAAAATTAACGCTATTGATATGTTTTCCTACCACGTGAGAGACCGCCCCGACGCAGACGCAGTTAACGCATGGGATGGAAATTTGACATATAGAGAACTCGATGATCTATCCACTATATTATCATTACGCCTGATCGATTTCGGTGTTCAGCAAGGTCAAATTATCCCTTTATGCTTTGAAAAGTCAATGTGGACTCCAGTCGCGGCAATAGCAGTAATGAAGACAGGAGCAGCTTTTGTATTCCTGGATGATCAGTTGCCCCAGGAAAGATTGAAGCAGATGGTCGATCTTCTTAATCAAAAGAACCTTTTTGTTCTTGCATCGGCCGCGCAATATTATCGGGCAATCAATCTCGCTTCTGTTGTCATTGTCGTGGATTCTCGTTTCTTGGACGGTGAGCAAATACCAAACGACAGGACCGTGAACATACACGCAAAAATATCAGATTTATTATATATCGTGTTTACGAGTGGCACAACTGGGGTTCCCAAAGCCGCCATGATTCGGCATTCGAACATATGTTCGTTCGTTGTAACGTGGCGACCTGTGGCTCTGGTCACAAACGAATCAAGAATTCTAGCCTGGGCGTCGTATGCATTTGATTTTTCTCTTGGGGATATTTTTCTGAGTTTGTTGTCCGGGGCCTGCCTATGCATCCCGTCATCATGGGAATGTAAGAATGATGTGACTCGATTGTTTCAAAACTATGAGATTACACAAGTCCACATTACACCCTCAGTAGCGAAGATTATTCACCCAGCAGAAGCACCTGGCCTAAAAGCTCTACTACTTGGCGGCGAGCAGTGTACTGAAGATATTCTAGCAAAATGGCGTGGAAGTGAGACGCTAGTAGTAAATTCTTATAGTCCAGCTGAGTGCACCATCGTATCAGTGGTTAATGAAAATGTGTCGAATTCACCTAAAGCCTCTATTATAGGAACGGGACTTGGCGCCTGTTGGATAATGGATCCATTTGATCGCAACCGCTTGACTCCAGTTGGAGGGATTGGCGAATTGGTGTTAGAAGGACCACTAGTTGGGGATGGATATCTCCACGATCTGGCAAGTACACAAGCCAAATTCTTAGAAAACCCCGAATGGTTGATGAAAGGCCTTCCCGAGGTGTCAGAAGGTCGTAAAGGACGACTTTATAGGACAGGAGACTTTGTTCGTTACACAGATCATGGTCTGATCGAGTTTATTGGGAGACGTGATCTTCAAGTCAAGATTCGTGGACAGCGCCTTGAGCTTGGTGAACTTGCAACTCACTTGCAAGAGCTCATGCCATCTTCCATTCAATGGAGTCCGGAAGTTGTCAGACTCCAGAATGGAGCAGAACTTCTGGTCATTTTCCTTGTATTACCAGAAGATACGATGGACGACATCGCCAATTTCTTACGCGACACAATTGATCTTGTTGATTGTAAATTGGGAAGAAAATTGCAGCCTATGATGATTCCAGGTGCTTATACGTGCATTGACAAGATCCCACTATCGTTGTCGGGCAAAACAGATCATCGTAAGTTGAAGGAAATTGCCGCATCCTTGGACATTAGTAAACTTATCTTTCCACGAACGAAACCACACCACTCAGAGAATGGAAACAGTAATGGGAATGTCAACATTAAAGACTCAAATCTCCAGATTATGAAACTTCTTTGGAGTAAGATACTCAAGATTGAGCCAGAAGATATCCGTTCTTCTGATACATTTTTTAGTCATGGAGGAGAGTCGCTTACAGCCATCAAACTCGTTGGAGCAGCAGCGCGCAGGGGCATACAAATAGATGTCGCTATGATATTAAAGTATCCACGTCTTTCAGATTTAGCATCAAGGTGCAGATTAGTCCCTAAAGAATCATCGACCAGTCTGGGGCCTTTTTCGCTGTTAAAAGATAAAAGGATTTTACTGGAAATGGCTAACTCATGTGGGATACCTATCGATGCTATCGAAGATTCTTATCCATGCACTCCAATGCAGGAAGGTTTGATGACTGCAGGAAATAGTCAAGGGGCTACCTATATTGGTCGGGGAGTATTAAACTTACCGAAAAATATTGATCCTCAACGACTCGCTCACGCATGGCGGCGAGTTGCTACTACACATTCAATTTTCAGAACACGTATCGTTAATACGGAGTCTCATGGGCTCTTTCAGGTTGTAATAAAAAGTATTGAAGCATTAGCAAATAATGAAAGACGAGATCTAGCTAGCTACCTAGTAGAAGATAGTCAAATGAAGATGGGTTTCGGGACTCCACTTTGTCGCTGGTCCTTTGTGCGGGAGCCTCTGTCTACTTACTTTATTCTCACCATGCATCATGCTTTATATGATGGCTGGACTCTCCAACGAATTGGAACCGAGGTGTTCAGGGCATACCAAGGCATGCGGATCTGCCCGGATGTAGGTTTTAATACTTTTATCCGCCATATATCAATGCTGCCTAAAGACCAGGCACGGAAATTTTGGGCACGTCAGCTGGCTGAGCCAGGGAAAACAACATTCTTCCCTGTCTTACCCTCTTCAGTCCAGGGACCAAGAGCTGACTCTGTTGTATCGAAAACATTCGCTGTACCGGAGAATGCAAATAGTGGCGTATCTATACCTTCCTTACTTAGAGCCGCTTGGGCTTTGCTGGTAGCAAAGCTTTCTGGGAGCGATGACGTTACTTTTGGAGTGACTGTATCAGGGCGAAATATCCCAATAGGTGGGATCGAAGACTTGTTGAGCCCGACTATATCTACGATTCCCGTCAGAGTGAAGTTCGATGAAGAAGAAACCACTAAAGATTTTGTTGTCAGAGTACAAAATGAAGCCTTAGAAGCTATGCCATTTGAATCCATAGGTCTTCAATATATACGTAAGATCAGTTTGGATGCCAGAGAAGGAAGCAAATTCCAAACACTCTTCATTGTACACCCTCCCAACACCGACGTCTTCGAATCGTCCCTTGATGCAGACCCAGATGAGACTAGTCTTAAGTTTATGCTAGAGAATCTAGATATCAGCGATTCCTTATCAAATTTCAACGAGTATGCTTTATTGGTGCTTATCACACAGAAGCAAGGAAACCTGGTAATCAATGCCAGCTTCGATTCACGAGTACTCGAACATAACCATGCTAGCCATCTTCTGGATCAATTTGCCCATATAACTCAGCAGCTTGGATGCAAGAATAACCTCGAAAGTAACCTAAAGAAGCTCAACCTTGCCAGCAACAGCGATCTGGAAACGATTTGGAAGTGGAACTCTAAGTTTTTTGAAGGAAAACGAGAAATAATTACCGACGTAATTGCGAGAACTATCGCGTTTCAGCCTGATGCTGAGGCTATATGTGCCTGGGATGGAAGTGCGACCTTCGCGGACGTAGATCAACTATCCTTACATCTCGCTCGAGTGTTGTATGGAAAAGGCATTCATCGAGGAAGTCTGGTTCCTATCTGCATGGAGAAGTCTATATGGGCAACTATAGCTATGCTCGGAATCATGAGAGCGGGCGCGGGCTTCGTTGCATTGGATGTTCGGCACCAACCGGAGAAACGTCTGCGGACTATCATTGAAGAGACTCGTGCTGAATGGATTGTCACTGCCGGTTCAGCAACACATATTGCGCGAAAACTCTCTGAAAGAGTTATTGCTTGTGACCATCTGGCTGGAGAACAGAAAGAAGCGGACTATAAGAACTTGTCGACTATGGTATCGCCGTCTCCAACAGATACTGCCTATATTGTTTTCACATCTGGAAGCACGGGGTATGCACTTCCTTTGCTCCTTTGTCGTTGTTGTTAACTCAATCTAATTTGCGGCTTTAGTATTCCGAAAGGGATTGTGATCACACATGAAAATTTCTGCTCAACGATACCATATCACGAACATGAATTACAACTCTCCAAAACTTCACGTATCTACGACTTTGCATCGTATAGTTTTGATATTGCCGCCCACAATGCATTGATTGCCCTTGCTGTCGGAGGTTGCTTGTGTGTACCGAGCGAAGATGCACGGGAGAACGATATCGAGGGATCCTTTGAAGAATTGAAAGCCAACTGGGCTGATATCACCCCATCTGTCGCGCGTCTCATTAATCCTGATGCCATTCCTGGTCTCAAAACGCTTGTTTTATCCGGCGAAGCTATACCTAAGCACCTCGTGAGCCGATGGGGTTCAAAGGTAGAACTCATCAACGCATATGGACCCGCAGAAACCCAAATTTGTACCATTCAGCCAAAGCTTTGGCTTCAAAGAAACTCGGCAAATATCGGGCGCGGCGTCGGGTGCTCAACATGGATCGTCGATCTTGAAAGTCAAACCTTATCGTTAATTGGTGCTGTAGGTGAACTCGTTATCGAGGGCCCTATCGTAAGCCCAGGATATCTAAATTTATCAGGTGCAGGTTTTGTTCAAAACCCAACTTGGCTGCTGCATGGTTCCCAAAAAGTCTCAGGTCGGCGAGGTAGTGTGTATCGAACGGGAGATCTTGCTCGATATCAAGCCGATGGAACGATCACGTACGTTGGTCGAGCAACTACCCAAATCAAGATTAACGGGCAGCGAGTCGAGCTAGATGAGATTGAGTTCCATGTTCAACATGCCATCCAAAACTCTCCCGAAGTGGTAGTGGATGTCATCGCCTTTGATGAAGAAATTCCTCAACTTTGTGTTTTTATTCCATCTCATCAATCAAGGGATATCATAACACCCAGAAGCCTAGCCTTGAATTCGGAATTGTTGGTAACAGTTGCACAACCGCCATATGGATTACAAGATAAACTCAAGCGTGTCCTCCCAGAATACATGATTCCATCTGTATTTTTGAACATATCCCATATTCCCTTAACAACGACCAGAAAATTCGATCGCCAAAGACTGAAAAGTGTCGCTGCTACAATCTCTCGACATGAAGTTGTATCTATTCACCAAAATCAAGAAATTCTGGACGAGCCCGAGCTTAACCAAAAGCAACAAAAGATGCTGTTCCTCTGGTCTCAGGTTCTGAAACTTCAATTCTCCAAAATCGCTCTTTACAGCGACTTTTTTCAACTGGGAGGCGATTCAATCTTAGCCATGCGTTTAGTTAAACAAGCTGGTAGGCAGGACTTGATTTTCACTGTGGCAGATGTCCTTAGATACCCTCGATTTGAAAAGCTTTGCAATATTGCCAATGAGCACAACGAAGATGGGTCTTATTTCAAAACGACTTTTGACAAAGTTCCACCATTTGTACTTCCAATTACGGAGGAGAAGAACGCACTCGTAGAGGCAGCAGCTGTATCTTGTAAAGTCGCCCCTGCTGATGTTTCAGATATTTATCCTTGCACTCCTTTCCAAGAAGGCGTCTTTGCATTGACAGCCACGCAGGGATCCGATGCATACGTTCAACACACTGAGCTAAGAATTGAAAAGAAATATGACATTGAGCGTGTATTAGCAGCTTGGGACTCTGTTATTTCCTCGAATCCAATCTTGAGGACTCGCATCATCCAGTCTAGTCAAGGCTCGCTCATGCAAGTCGTCATCCGAGAAAAACATAAATGGAATCATTACGACAGTTCCAAGGAATACTTCATGAATCTTGGTAACATGCCCATGGGACCAGGGTGCCCACTCTCCCACTTTGCTCTTATTCGAAATCTGTCACAAACAAGTCCTACTCACACAATTATTTGGACAATTCACCACGCCCTTTATGATTCTTGGACTGTGAGGCTGCTTCTTCGACAGGTAACAAACTCTTACAATGATCAGAATGCTATAGAGTTAGGTCCCGGTTACAACGTATTTGTGAAATTCCTCAATGAGCAACGCGCACATAGTGAGAAATGGTGGGAATTAAATCTAATCGGCTCTTCCAATGCTGCGGTCTTTCCAAAGAAGCCATTGACCAGCATAGAAGAGAAGCAAAGTTGTTCAAGGCGCAGGGTGATCCCCATTCCCCTAGTGTTACCCCCAGGATACACGATAGCCGTATTACTTCGCTGTGTCTGGGCTATTTTGATGGCACGTCATACAGGTGGAGAAAGTGTGCTGTTCGGAGAAGTTCATCTTGGTCGAAATATACCTATAAAAGGCGTAGAATTGATGCGAGGACCAACAATATCGTCAGTTCCAATATTAGTTCATGTAGACCGACAAGAGACGATCAACTCAATGCTGAACTGCATCCGCGAGACGAGTGTTCAGATGCAGGCGTATGAACATCTTGGAATGCAGAACATTTCCCGTATCAATGAAGATGCCGAGGCGGCATGCAAGTTTCAGACAATTTTGGTCCTCCAGGAAACGGAAGACGATAATGGTGCTGACTCTATCTTTCAACTGCAATCAATTGATGATGTGCGGAATTTCAACAGTTGGGAATTGATGATTATATTCCATCGGAGCAGTAACGAATTTGTTGCTGAGGTATTGTTCAAAGAGTCTACAGTCTCTGTGGACTTAGTAGATCTAATATTACAACAAACTCAATCCATTCTACACAGTTTGTGTGTTCTACCAACTAGTAGCACTATCCAACAGCTTGACCTTGCCAACGAAGAAGATCTAAGTAGAATATGGAGTTGGAATATATCTTCTCCAGAGACAGTCGATGAGTATATGCATGAGCTTGTTTCAAAACAGGCACAACGGACACCCGAGGGAATCGCTGTTCACGGCCACGACGGACAAATCACGTACAAACAGATAGACGAGTTTTCATCGAACTTGGCATCACAACTTCTTGATCGTGGCATTGGTGTTAATACTGTTGTACCTCTATGTTTTGAGAAATCGATATTGGTTCCAGTCGCTATGTTGGCGGTGATTAAAACAGGCGCTGCTTTCAGCATCATGGACGTAACTTACCCCGAGGGCAAACTTAGGACCATTTCGAACGCTATGGATGCTAAGTTAATTATATCAAGCTCAACGCAGCTACAGCTAGCGAAACGGCTAGTAGACAATGTCTTTGTAATAGACGATGCTAGCTGTCGGAAAGCAAACGGCCTTGTAAAAGAATATTCGAACAAAGTTGGATCTCGGGATACCAACCAAATTATGTATGTGTGCTACACATCTGGCTCGACTGGCGAGGTAAGATATTCAGAATCTCATGATGTTATCTTAAATCGAACAATTTAATGTCTTGAAGATTTGAAATGGGGTTGAAGGACATTATCTCATGTTCTTATTCAATTGATAAATCAAATACTGACTTTTTAATCAGCCCAAAGGTGTTATGGTTACTCATAAAAATCTTGCATCCGCCAGTGTTGCTCAAACTCGTGAGCTTGGATTCGGAATTGGTGACAGAGTATATGATTTCTCCTCTCATGCTTTTGATTCGAACATCTGGCATACATGGTGGTGTCTGATATCTGGTGCATGCTTATGTATACCTTCATATGATGATCGCATGCAGAATCTGGCAGGAAGTATCACTTCTTTTCAAACCACGAAATTGTTCCTAACTCCGTCGGTGGCTCGAACAATCGACCCTACCGAAGTTCCGACTGTGAAAAGACTATTTTTAGGGGGCGAGGCGGTCACGAAGCTGGACGTGAGTACATGGAAAGGGCATTTAGATTTGTGGTGTGCATATGGGCCGACAGAGACAACGCCATTGTCAATGTTCACTCGCATACATGGACCGGAACTTGCGTCGAATATTGGAAGAGGGATTGGAGTAATTCCTTGGATTTGCAACCCACAGAACCACGATGAATTAATGGCTATCGGAGCGGTGGGAGAACTATTGCAAGAGGGTCCACTGGTGACCTTGGGCTATTGCAACCAGCCTGAGAAAACTGCAGCAGTATTTATTGAAAACCCTCACTTTTTAAACCGAGGTTGCAAATTCATACCAGGGCGACATGGAAGAATTTATAAAACCGGCGATTTAGTCAGATATGCATTTGACGGCACAATTGAGTACATTGGACGTGCTGATACACAAGTAAAGTTGCGGGGCCAGAGAGTAGAATTTGGAGAGATAGAATTCCATCTCAAAAGCGCACTGAAAGCCGATTCTTCGGTTGTTTGTGAAGTTGTGAGCCATCCATCTTCAGGGCGTTCTATGCTAGTAGCTTTCTGCTCTTTTTCATCCACAACATACGAGATCGACAAGGCCAATCTAAGAATGTTTCTCAGCAAGCGACTTCCACCTTATATGTTGCCTGAAGCATTCCTAACAATCCCCGAAATCCCAAAGAATCCGTCGGGAAAGATAAACCGTCAATATCTAAGAGACTTGGGGCCTCAATTGTTACAGAGTGAAAGTCAGAGCATCACCAGGCATCAAGCGGGTCCTCGCACGAGAAAAGAGGCTCTCCTTGAAGAGCTGTGGGTCATAGCCCTTAATCAACCTAACTTGGTGCTATATGAGGATAGTGAGTTCTTTGAAGTGGGTGGCGACTCAATTGCAGTCATGAAATTGTCCAATCTAGCTCGAAAAAACGATCTCAGCTTGACTGTAAGCGACATAATGTTGCATACGACTTTATCGTCAATGGCAATGAGGGCTAATTTCGATCGGACTTCATCGAATTCTCCAAAACCATTTTCTTTGGTGGAAGCTTCTCAACTCGAGGAAACACTGAAAAGCGCTGCCAAGGTTTGCAGAGTCTCTGCAGAATCTATCTCGGACATCTACCCATGTACACCGCTCCAAATTGAGCTCTTCGCACTCACCATGAAACAACCCCAGGCATACATGAGTCGATCGGTCTTTGAAGTCCCAAACCACATCGATCTTTCAAACCTAATCCGAGCTTGGAATACTGTCATTGCAATCAATCCTGTTCTACGGACCCGTTTCGTCGAAATCGAAGGAATGGGGCTACTACAAGTCGTCGTAAAGGAGCAATCTTGCAAAATGCATGAAAACTTTGAGAGATACTTGGCAATGAACCCACCACAGGCTGATCTTGGAAGTCCATTATCTCAAGTAGCTGGAATTGCAGATGAAAAATTACCGAGAATTGTTTGGACGATACATCATGGACTATATGATGCATGGTCGATACAAATTTTAGAAAATCAACTTCGAAAGGCGTATTTGCATCAATCAATATCCAGCCCACCAGCCTATAGTGGATTTATTAAACATCTCCGCTCGCAAGATCTTGAAGAGGCTAAATCTTTCTGGGGACTACGTTTGAAAGGATGCAAGTTAGCCGCAGTTTATCCTACTTTACCCTCAGGAAGTTATCAAGTACAGCCATCCAGTACTTTCAAACGTATTCTGCGAACTAGCAATGAACCAGGCGTAAATCTGCAGTCCGCCATACATGCGGCATGGGCTTTAATTGTTTCGAATCTTTCGGGGACGGATGATGTCATTTTTGCAGCTACTTTGACTGGACGAGATACTTCAATTTCAGATGTTGAGCAGATGGTTGGAGCAACTATTACGCCGGTGCCCATCCGTATCCAATTGAGTGATCCAAAACAATGCATTCGGGAGCTGCTACGAATCATTGGACAAGAGACTGCGAGCATGGCACCATACCAGCACATAGGGACAAAGACGATTGGGCTTATCGATAGCGACACGCAAGCAGCCTGTAAATTCCAAACACTTTTGGTCCTAACGCCCCCAGATACCAAAACTCCAACTGGAATTGATGCAATAAGGACTTCAACATATGAAATGAGTAGTGAAAAGCAAGAGGTTTTTCATACATTTGCGCTGGTTTTGTTCTTTACTCCAACTCAAGATGGTATGGCTCTGGAGGCAGTGTTTGACCCCATAATACTGGATCAGAGAGAAATTGAACGTCTCAGCGGACGTTTGGAGTCTGTCATAAACATTCTTGGACAAGCCAGCAGAAGCGATGCTCGCATCTCAGATGTTGAGTGTCTAGGAAAAGATGATCTTGATAGTATTTGGAGCTGGAACTCAGAATTGCCCCCTCCAAGTGAACACATGATTCACGACATAATCCTCGATCGTGCCCAACAAAGTATCGACAAGATAGCAATTGATGCGTGGGACATAAAAATATCTTATAGCCTTCTTGATATACTATCAAGGAATTTTGCCAGCCATCTACACAAATATGGAGTTGAACGAGGCTCGGTGGTTCCAATAGTTTCATTCAAATCGGGGTATGTTGCTATAGCAGCATTGGCAGTGCTCCGGACTGGGGCAGCCATCTTACCTCTCGATCCTAATCAGCCGTTACAGCGTCTGCAAGCTATCGTGAAACAATTGCACATAAATGTCATTCTCGCCGATCGACTGTCAGATCAAACCGCTACAAGCCTTGGGGCAATTGCTCTGTGCATTCAAGAATGTCTAGATGAAGTCAAGGACATTCATATTCCCTCGAACTCTGCAAACCTTGCCACGCCGGATGATATAGCTTGTATTCTATGGACATCAGGATCCACAGGAGTACCTAAAGGAGTTATGCAAACACACAGAGCTCTGTCATCCGCAATACTTCACCAAGCTGCCAATTCCGGCTTTAATAAGGCAGCCCGCGCTTTCGAATTTGCATCATACAGTTTCGATGTTAGCTGGAACATGATCTTCAAGATTTTGGCTGTTGGCGGAACCCTCTGCGTACCGAACGAGGATGAGAGACAAAATGATCTCGTTGGGGCACTGAATCGCTCAGGTGCAACCCTCACCGAGCTCACAGCATCAGTCGCTCGCTTGATTAATCCAGACAAACTCTCCACACTTAAGACATTAATTATGTCTGGCGAATTCGTTGATTTGCGAGAGTTTGAGCATTGGACCCCTAAAGTGCGCTTGATTATATGCTACGGTCCGTCCGAATGTACATCGGTGTCAACTATAAACACGAGTGGCTCCAATAGCGATGGTATTGGAAAAGGGACATCGTGTCTCACTTGGATTGTAGATCCTCAAAACCATCGACGGCTTATGCCAGTAGGTGCTGTTGGTGAAATCCTCATTGAAGGACCAAATGTCGGCAAAGGTTACTACAACAACGAGGCTGAGACTAAAAATTCATATGTATCTGACCTTCCATGGTTGGAATCAGGTTACGAGGGCAAACCTGGTCGATCCTCCATCGCATTCAAGTCAGGAGATCTTGCACGATATGATTCTAACGGGAATTTACATTTTGTTTCACGGAAAGACTCGCAGGCGAAGATAAATGGACAGAGAATTGAGCTGGAGGAAGTGCAATACCATGTGCAAAAGATAATGGGCGACATTGTCGGTCCAGTTGCTGCCAGTATGTTGAGTGAGCCAAATAATCGCAGTGAACAAAGGCTTGCAGTATTCATAGGCTGTAAGACCTCCTTGTCAGAAGGGTTATGTACTTTTGCAGCACCAACGATGACAACGTTGGAAACTTTAGAGACCCTCGATGACAAGCTTCAAAGCCTCCTACCCAAGTATAGTAAGTCTAGCCCTGCTCATGTTTCCACCTCGTCTTTCCCACATAATTTGAGCTCAACCATCAAGTGGTGTACTAGCTCATTCAACGCCTTTTAATTGAACCATTAGAATACTACAATGCTGAATTGAAAATCAAACAATTTGACGTTTTGTTACTTCAATGTCAAATAGAACAACATATCATTCTGTTTGTTCAACTAGGAGGCGGTGAATTAATTGGCATCTCCTGTGAAGGATTTAGATGGTTCGTCTGAACTGTGCTAATTTACTGCCTAGTGATACCTGCTGTGTACTATTTCACAACTAGCATTCCTCGTACGGCCAACGGTAAGATCGATCGAAAGAGACTATTAGAAATTGCAGCCGAAGCCAAACTGGATCAGACTTATCGAGGTCGAGCCAAACGCCCTACAGTAAGAAGAAGTCCTTCGACCATGGCAGAGTTCGGAATGCAGCGTTTCTGGGCAATAGCATTAGGGATCCCCATCGAATCTATCGGCACCGATGATGACTTTTTCAACCTAAACGGAGATTCAATCTCTGCAATGAGATTAGTGGCACGAGTACGTAGCGAAGGCTACGATTTACGCGTATCCGATATTTTTGCGAATCCGAAGCTCTCGGACTTAGCCTTTAAGATCGCACCGAAAACTCCAGGAAGAAAGCGTGCAGAAGATGCCCCGTTTATACTACTTGGTGATAATATCGATGCCGCAGCAGTACGTCTAGAAGCTGCACTAAAATGCGGTTTGCAAGATCCTAGTCTGGTGGAGGATGTCTATCCTTGTACTCCTCTGCAAGAAAGTATGCTTGCAGCAACGATCAACGACCAGTCTGCCTTTACTAGCATGAGAGTCTATCGAATTCCTCAACAAATTGACGTAAACAAACTCCAAGCGGCATGGGAAAACGTGGTCAATCGCAATCGCATACTTCGGACACGTCTGGTCGATCTCAAAAATCATGGCATCAGCCAGGTAGTAATTCAGAGTCCGATCTCATGGCACACTTACTCCACAACTGAGACCTTTCTTGAAGATGCAGGTAAAGATCATATGGGCTTCGGATCTCGACTCACTCGCTGGGGTCTTATAAGAGAGGGACGAGATTATCTGCTCGTATGGACTATTCACCATACAACTTATGATGGATGGAGTCTAAAGATTATCGAAGAAGAGGTCAAAAATGCCTATTTCGGACAGCTTTTGCTACCGCCACAGCCTGACATGAGATGTTTAGTTAAACATATCCGCCAACAGGACGAGGCTCTTTCCTTAGCATTTTGGAGCCAAGAGTTGAAGAATGGCAGTAAGAGCGCGGTTTTTCCACTACTGCCAAACACCAATTATAAGTCAATTCCTGTGTCATTTCTGGAGCACACCATTTCAGTAAACATGACTTCTCTTTCCACCCGCAAAAACCTCTCTGCACTCCTATATGGTAGCTGGTCTCTTCTGGTGTCTCGTATTACAGGGAATAGAAGGGTTACTTTCGGTTTGATCCGCACAGGTCGCACTGCGGACATTGACTTGATTGACAAAATTGTAGGCCCAACTATTACGACAGTGCCCATAGTAGTTGACACGAGCTCTAATCCTCCAGTGCAAGATTTCATGCTTAGTTTGAGGGAGATGACAGTTAGAATGATCCCGCATGAACACATTGGGATAGAGAAGATACGTCGTATTAGTCCAGCAACAGTAGCGGCTTGCGCGTTCCAAACGGTACTCGTCATACAGCCGCCAGAGGAAGATTCTCAACAGCAATCAAAAGATCATCTTGTCATGGAAGAGTTTGATGAGACTAAAATAGCTGAATTTCCCGACCAACACGCAGTTTTGAATCAATATGGTTTAATGTTGGAGATAATACTAAAAGGCAGCACCACTACTGTGAAAATGAGCTTCGACCCTGAACTAATTTCAACATCCCAGGCAAAGCGATTGATGAGCCAGTGGGAACACGTCCTCAAACAGCTCGCCCAGACACTCAAACAGGCGCCACTGACATCAATAGATGCTCTTGATTCCGTAAGCAAGCAAGACGTTGAAGATATATGGAAATGGAACAAGGATCTTCCAGAGGCCGATGAGCATTTCGTTCATGATAGGATTTTCGAACATGCGACCACAAGACCTGACGCGGTGGCCATAGATGCGTGGGATGGTCAATTGACCTACGGAGAACTAGAGACATACTCATCTAAACTCGCTGAGCGTCTTATTCAATCTGGTATTGGACCCAACTGCTTCGTCCCGTTGATTTTTGAAAAGTCGATGTGGGCAAATGTCTCAATGCTTGCCGTAATGAAATCAGGTGGAACCTTCGTCCCATTTGATGCTCATCTCCCCGATGGACGCATGAGAGCTATCATGCAAATCTTAAAGCCAGATCTAATCTTGTGTTCTGCAAAAACCAGAGATCAGGCAGCTCGGCTTGTATCTCGGGCTTTAATGATTGACGCATCTCTCGGGCTCAACCCGACAAGAGAAAACAATTATACCACAAGTAAAATCTCAACAATCAACGGTCAAAGAAATGTGCACGGAAGTGATCTTGCTTATGTCACATTTAGTTCCGGCAGTACAACGGGTCAGCCAAAAGCAATCAAGATTAACCACATGAATTTGGCAACAGCAATTAGATACCATGCTGGAGCTGAAGGATTTTTGATTGATTCGGAGACGAGAACGCTTGACAGTTCGCTTTATGCTTTCGATGCTTGTGTTTGCAATTTTTTCTATACACTTTCACAGGGCGGGTGCCTCTGTGTTCCAAATGAGGATTCACTGAAAGGAGATATTGGCGCTTTCATTAGAAAGTACCATGTTGATTGGGCCGTGCTTGTGCCATCAATCGCTCGTACTATCATGCCTGAAAGCGTTCCAAGCCTCACTCGACTTATTTTGACAGGAGAAGCAATAACGCAAGGTGACATTGATACCTGGAGCCGCAGGGTACACCTTCTCAATGCGTATGGTCCAACAGAATGTACTATCCTATGCGCAATCTCGCCACAAATCACAGGTTCCAATGGAGTGGGGCACATAGGAAGTGGCCGAGGGGCGAACTTATGGCTGGCAGAGATCGGTAACCCAGATAGGCTTGCACCAATCGGCGCAGTGGGAGAGATTCTGATCGAAGGGCCTATTATTGGTGCTGGATATCTGAGTCCATATGAATATCCTTTGCTCATTGACCCGCCATGGCTTACGGCAGGAACGGACGACAATCCTGGTAGACAGGGAACATTGTTTCGGACTGGCGATCAGGGTAAATATACCGAGGACGGTACACTGATTTTTGTTGGTCGGATCGGATCTGAGATTAAGTTGAGAGGACAGCGAGTGGATGTTATGGAGATTGAAGATCTAGTCCGGCGTCATAACACTATCGGGGTAGAAGTTGTCGCTGATATAATATGGGTGAGTTCGGGAGAGAGATCTAATGAAAGACAGGTACTAGTTTTGTTTGTTGCCAATGCTTTGGGAGATCATATGCTCTCCCAAGATAAACTTCACCAAAAGCTTCAGGAATGGGGACCAAACTTGAAAACAACACTCAAAACCCATCTACCCTCTTATATGCACCCAGAAGCCTTTGTTCCCCTTCAGAGTATACCTAAAACTAGCTCAGGGAAGACGGATCGTCGCCGATTGAAAGAAACCAAAAAACTTCTTCATTTGCAGCAACTCATATGGATCAGTAACAATGTTGCCAAAACCTCAGCGACTTTACCTTCGACCCCAAAAGAAAAGATGTTAGCAACTTTGTGGGCTGAAATCCTAAGAATAGATGTAAACTCCATTGCTCGAGAAGATGATTTCTTCCTTTTGGGTGGCAATTCTATTGGCGTGATGAGATTGATCACGGTAGCCCACGAAAACAGCCGATTATTGAAAGCCCAAGACGTGTTTACTAGTCCAAGACTTGCACAACTTGCCCAAAAATTGACTGAGATCAGCAGTGTTAAAAACGGAGTTTCTCATTACAAGCCATATAGTCTTTTAACTACCGTTTCGGATCCAGGAGTTCTGATTAAGGAGCTTGTCGAACCGTTATTGGAAGTCTCTCATGATCAGGTTGAAGACATGGTTCCAGCCAACGGCTTTCAAGTCGACTACATCAACAATAAGGAAGAGCCTTTAGGGCTGCAATATGCCTACCTTGATATTAGCCCCGAAATTTCGTGGCACAAACTTATTGAAGCATGCAGAGCTGTGGTACAAAAGTTTCAGTGTCTTCGGTCACGTTTTATATGTCATCAAGGGAAATACTATCAAATTTTCCTTCGAGATGCGCCATTATTGGTCGAGGAGATGATTGCAAACGACCAGATGACAACCTTTTTCAACCATTTCTGGTTTAATGATTGCCGGAAGGCCGTAATCACTGATGTTTTCACTAAGATATCTCTTGTAATAACAGAAAGTAGTCAAAGACGCGTGATTCTTAGAATGTCCCATCTTCAGAGGGACGGCTGGTGCATAGCGCAGATGTTCGATGCCATTGCCACAGTTTTCAATGGCCATAAGTTGAATGATGTTCCAGACTGGACTCAAGTTTTGGAATACCGTGAGCGGACTTCGGAAGAATCTTACAAGTACTGGCGCTCGATATTAGAGGGTGCAACTTGCACGACGCCCCGACTAATCTTCAAACCGGATACCAAGGAAATAAAGGTACGAACACTCCAAACCTTCGCAATCCCAAATTTCCATTCCATGACGGACAATAAACGCACGCGTCCCACCGTTATCATCAATGTGGCTTGGGCACTCGTACTTCAACAGTTAGCCGGATATAGCGATATCGTTATTGGTAATGTCACAACGGGGCGCAACGGCGCCATGCCCGGACTAAATTCTGTAGTTGGCCCATGCGTGAATATGGTTCCCATGAGACTCAATCTCAGCGCCGACTCCAGTACTAAAAACAGGGAACGGCGATTACTCAATCTCGTCGATGTTTGTGCACAACAGGTGGATGAGCGTACATCGTTTGAAGGACTTGACTGGGATGATATGATTGATCAATGTACGACGTGGCCTAAGGATATGCGCTATTCATCCTCGATACATTTTCGTAATATGGAATTCGAGCCAGACCTTGTATTGGGTACAGAACGCATCACAGTTGCGTGGAATGAGCTGGTAGCAAGGCCGCAATGGGTCACCGTTTTGGTATACCCAGAAGATGATGTGCTCCGTTTGTGGCTTTTGGCCGATCCGCAAGAAATTGGTATTAATGGTGCTGATGAAATTCTGCACATGCTCGCAGAATTAATAAAAGAGATTGTTTTGGCTGTTGAGAAGGATGGTAAGAACGTAGTTTAGTTTCTTATAGGTATTTGTTTGGTTATGATGGTGTTGGTGGTGGGGTTAGGGCTGGAATTAATGTGGTGGTTAGGTGAGTGGATTTAGTGATGTCTTAGCTTTGTGATAGAACTACCAAGCATTATTGTTTCATAGAATTGCATCGATTTAGGGCTTAATAATAATTAGAATGTATATCATATAAATTCGAACCTTGATTCAATCAATCTTGGTAAGAAATCTAATTTAGACAGTCAGCACATTGCATATAAAGCAGTCTATGATAATGTTGCAGAGTGTACAGCAATAACGAGGGTGGGGTGCATAGAAGTCCCGCTATGGGTGTGAGATGCTGGGCCTGACTTGAATGATGATATTTGATTATTCAATGAGGTCAATAGTGATAAAAGTCGCCAAGATACGGTTCAATTAAATATTTTTGATAATTTTTACTTCTGTAGTAAAGTTAAAAATAAATAGAATGAGGAAGCGTTACCGACAGTTGATGACGCTCGACATCCCAATGGCTCTACCAAACCTATTAGTCTGGGTATTCCGGTCTTCTATTTGCCTTTTCATATGATATAAAGATACAGAAATTTACATAATAATCAACGCCTTATATACCCTTTTACTTCTTGTCAGTTTAAACACTGCCAGGCTTCACTTCCTTAACTTTGATTTCCTTAATCTCTGGCTTCACTTCTGGCTCTGGCAGAATCTTTCCATCAGGGCCCCGAGGTTTTCTCTTCCATCCAGTGGATAATAATGGACCCATCTTAAATCGAGGGAACACATGCGCTTCTGTGTTAATGACTATTTTGTCGAGGGGTAAAAGATCATTTGGCGAAAAGAGAAGATAGAAATATTTAAGCGTTTCGGCCTATAACTTATTAGCAGGTTTATCATACTAAGCGGATGTATACTCACAAGCCAAAAGCTCTCCATATTGTCTTTAATCATAGGTGGTACGACATTGGCATTTTGAAGACTCGTAAATCCACCACCATCAGCTACAGCTGTGTGATTCATGAAAGCCTTGAACATTTCCCATCCCCATTCTCTATACATAACATCTCCTGTGATTCTCCACATATAGAACAAACTCTCGACAGTCTCAGGTCTCTGTAGATTATGATTGTCACTGTTTTTGATTATAAAATCATTTCGCCATTCTTGATTCTCAGGGTCATCAAAAGTCAAAGGTGCTTGGTGTGGTGCATCCTCTGGCAACGGGGGGCTGTCGATTTTAAAATGTGCTATTTCAGGGGCAAGACCTGTTGCCATTACCTTGTACATTCCCCAGCACGTGTGTGTCAGTTCGCGTGCGAGTTTCATTTCCTCGTCCTTCTTTGAATTCCAGCTTGGCAATTTACGAGCCTCGGCTTCTGTAATACCACCAGTAGCACCTAGGGCAATCGTTCCGGGCATAAAGCATACTAAATGATCCATCTTTGGTGAGATGGAACCACCCAGACCCTCTGGGCGTTCGGCAAGAACCGTAAACCGAGAAGGGGTAGAATAAGTAATAAGATGCTTGCGCACACCCTTGAGGGCTTCGTCCCATAATTCTTCATATATAGGCTCCTCTTTCGATGTTTGCAAATACTGTTTAATCAAGTATTCGTAATATGAGTCGCCACGACTACCGAGACGAATGTTGTTGCCCCTGAAATTACCAGTATTTGCATAAATGTAAATTGGTAAAAGCCCATCTTCCATACC
Organism: Scleromitrula shiraiana; assembly: GCA_028455995.1. Classification (NCBI taxonomy): domain Eukaryota; kingdom Fungi; phylum Ascomycota; class Leotiomycetes; order Helotiales; family Sclerotiniaceae; genus Scleromitrula; species Scleromitrula shiraiana. Next base: position 1,857,084 of record JABELC010000005.1, read on the forward strand.
ATTATCGTCAATTATTTTCATGACCTTTTCGGCCTTTTCCCAATATAAAGTTTCACCGGTGATCTTAGTGAGATATTTCAGTTCTAACTGCAACGTCGCAGCCTCTGCAGTAGATGATGCACCACCATCATCGTGAGATGGAACTCCTTTATTGGTTTGCAGGTTGACGCTGGCGAACGGGATTCCCGAAGGAGAATCAAAAGCATAAAGTAATCTATCGGCTAGATCTTTCGCTTTCTCCAAATAAAGATCTTCTCCTGCAGCACCTTCATCATCCTCGGTCAGAGGTGCTAGGTTTGGATACTCGGTGGACAGATAATGGGCAGACAAAAGACCTCCAAGCATACGGATCGTAGTTTCGAAAGTATTTACTTCTTGATCTTGATTATAATCAAGCGAGGTAGTTAACCACTCTCTTGCATGTTGCAATCTACTCGTCAAATTCATCAACATCATTGTATCCAAAGCATCTACAATTATCCAACCCATCCCCTTTGGTGTCATTTGTTTTCCATGTTTCGAAATTGGATGGTACTCATCGTTACCTGTAAACAAATGTCAAATTTCGGTATCCAAAATTGCAGAATAGAACGACGAGTTCAAATTATACATACCCCATCCGTATTGTTCATATGAATCCCAGCTTAGAGTAAAAGCCTCCTTGACCCTTTCCCTTCGATCCATCCAATCAATTGAAGCCTCTCCCTTTTCAGGTCGTTGAAGCCACCTCCATTTGTCTTTGGCCTTCACTTTGTCATCATCGCTTGATCCAAAGAAACCCAGAAGGTATAACACGAATCCTACAAAGATTAGACCCCCAAGAATAACACGCCGCCGTTTGTATAGAGGTTGCGCCCGCCTTGATGAGGCGTATGAATATGGCTTGTCTTTATACATTGGTAAATCTCGATTATCTCCAAAGAAGTTTCCAACACGATCTTGCATGCCACTAATTACTCCTCCATTTGTGTTCGTCGTAGATGATCTTGCGGTCATGCCAGACGCCGCCCAAGCTCTGTTTTCCAAGTTTCGTTGCGAATCTGTAAAGGAGGGAACATTCTTAGGAATCGAGAACGTTGACATATCTTCCACAGCTTGTTTCCCAGACTCGTAGGCTTGCGCCCCTGCCTCTTTGACCCTTTGCGTGACAGTTGTAGCTGCTTGTGTGGCAGTTCCTCGGAGGATATTGAATGCTGGGGAGCGATGAAGGTTAAAGGGGTCGCGAGCGTTCATGGAAAATCGAGGATCATTTCATTGCAAGAAAGGACAACTAAGAAAACTAATACAAGAAAGCATAAAACCTTTAGAAAAAAATAAGAGTTTGGGGCTCGTAGGAACAATTGATAATGATTACAAGAGGACATAGAGAGTACACGTAAGGCAGAGCTCTTGCCGAGATACAATGGAAATTACAGCCTCACCGGTTGCCTTGTAGGACAAACCTCGACTCTTGGACAATAATAATACAGTACCAAGAAAGCTTCAAACCTTGGAAACCAAACCAATCATAATAAACTGCCATTCCCGGGCCATTCTCGAGGATTCGTGAATGTCTCAAATTGGAAGCTTTTCTTCATTATGTACCACATATCATCATGCAATAGTGATAATATCGTTATCGCTGATGATAAATATATAGTACTATGTCTCCATTCTATACATAGGACATATTAGAAGGAAGTTTTGTATTTTGGATCGTGGTTGTGGTTGTGGTCGTGTTTACAATTAAATGCGATCACCTGGCTGGAGTGCCGCGAATAATAAGTTGCTGTACGCCTGGTGATGTGCCAATATAAAAACTGAAAAGGGTGCAAATCTCATACAGACGAAACAATTAACTCTTCTCTTTTTTGGTCTTTGGAATTCATATATTATTGTATTTACAGTCCAGGTATTGTACTGCAACTGCATTATATCATTTCATGATGACGAACCAGGACCAATATCGTCAGTGGCCCTTTCTTACGGAAGAGGAATTCGAACTTGCATGTGCTTTTCTTGATCGCAAATATATCAGAGCAGAATTAGGTCCCACGAGGAAAACTTTCAAGTTGCGTATGGGTCGAACTGCAACAACTGGCACTTGTTACATTGAAATTCTACGATTGTTAAAACCCCCTCAAGATGAAGACGAACTCTCATTTGCGTTTGAAAAGCTGAATAGTGGATATACTCCCGTATCTATTCCAAGCTCAGAGGTAGAGATGTTAGAAGAAAACGACGAGGTTAGTGAAGCATAATAAGTGCATTTTACTTTATTAACAGAAAATAGGAGGCATTAATTTCAAAAACTCTTGAGCAGTTAGATGAGGGTCTTCCATTATATACTACATATACTACTCAACCGTATGTCACTTATGAGATACATCTACATCCCACTTATAGACTGCCAACATTATGGTTCACGCTTCATGACTTACCAATGGGAGATGCTTCATTTGATTTGGAGTCTGTCTACCGGTATCTTATCCCCGATGAATACAAGAGTCAACTTCGTGCCGTTGGAGTCATCGGAGGGATATCTGCTGCTGTAAGTATTGCTAGTCATGGTTCCTAGATATAACACAATTCTAACTAAGTATTCAGCCACATCCTATTACAGATATTCCAGCGTTCTTCATCCATCCATGCCAAACTAAGGAAGCAATGGAGAACTTTGACTGCTCTGTTAGTGATTATCTGATGTTATGGTTGGGTTTGGTGGGTGGGTGTGTTGGTCTATGGATGCCTCACGAGATGGCTTGTGAAGAATCTTGAGAGTGACATTGAAGAAGGAAAGTCTGAGAAACAGGAGTCCAACTATATTAATACGGAGTCCATTGCATTGAAATATATTGGGTCAAAATTCCCACCACAATCCTCTTTTAATTGGCTACTCTAATAAAGAGTTCACGAACCATTACCGTACGCCCTAAAACCATAACGCCTGATCATGCATCGTCATAATGTTCGCTAATCATCATCGCTATCCTCCTCCATAGCAACATCTCCGTCACTATCCTCTTCTTCCTCTTCCTCTTCCCTCCGTCTCTTCTGGCCAACGACGCTTGCGCTTGGACTCTTCGCATCTTCCATATCATGATCGGAAGCAGGAGCAGGTGTCTTGAGAGTAGAGGGTGGAGGAGGGAGAGTTGTTGTAGTGGCAGCAGAAGGTGGCGCATTGAAAATACTTTGCTGCAATTCAGTAGCGGTCACGGCGCCAGCCGCAGCAGATGGCATGTGAAAAGTCCCATCTAGCTTCGAGATCGTATCCGATTTAGATTTGGCGTATTGAATTTGCTAAAGCAGGCTGTTAGCTCGAGGTCGCATACATTGACTAGAAAAGCAATCTTGACTGACCAATTCTCGACCCAAGAATTCAAATCCTTGTAATGCTCTCATTGCTTGAGTAGCTGTCTGAATATCCCTATATACCACATGTGCTTGCCCTCTCATCTTCATAGTTTTGAGAGCTACTACATCTAGAACCGGTCCATAAGTCGAGCATAATGTGTAAAGCTCTCGACGTAAATCATCCTTTTGGATTTTTGAGGAAGGTAAATTATTGATATAAAGGGTTTGATTCGGAGGGAGAGAAGTCCTCACTGGAACAGTCTTCACGGAGGAGCTCATCTTGTCAAAAATCAGAATATATTTATCCTGATCTGAAGCTAACAATATTACCAACTTACAAGCTATCAATATAAATTTAAGTAGCCGGGCGTTCACAGCCTTGCGCTAACTCAAAGGAGTTAGTAATCAACCTCCCATCGAGGTGCACGTATACATCATACTTCTAGCAAGCATCTCATGTCCATACATATGCCAACGTAAAAATAACAAGTACATTGATAGTAGAGAGCTCCTCCTATCAAACCGAAAAGCTACCAAAAAATGCCTGGCCCAGAAGTTCATCATCTTTTTCACCATCCTATCGCGGATCACTCATTCTCCGCCGATAAACAAACATTGGCTGTAGCAAGAGATACCAGTGTTGAGCTTTACGGAAGAGTCGGTAATGGATTCAAGCTTAAAGATGAATTGAAAGGTCATGATAAGACTGTTACGAGTGTCGATATTGCTCCTAATAGCGGTAGAATCGTGACATGCTCTCAAGGTTTGTAATAAGTTAGCTGCATGCCGGGCAAAACATACAGTGCTAATTACCCTTTTCCCAGACCGAAATGCTTTGGTTTGGGAGCCGTCTCCTACTGGTTACAAACCTACTCTCGTTCTTCTCCGAATCAATCGCGCAGCAACATTCGTTCGATGGTCTCCTTCCGAAACTAAATTCGCGGTTGGTTCAGGTGCCCGAGTTATCGCTATTTGTTATTTTGAGGAAGAGAACGATTGGTGGGTCTCAAAGCACATCAAGAAGCCTATTCGCAGTACAATTACAACAGTAGCATGGCACCCAAATTCCGTATTGTTGGCTGCAGGTTCCACCGATGCCCACGCCAGGGTGTTCTCAAGCTTTATTAAGGGGGTGGATGCTCGTCCGGAACCTGGAGTGTGGGGAGAGCGCCTACCTTTCAACACTGTCTGTGGAGAATACCTCAACAACTCAGCCGGATGGGTTCATGCGGTCTCATTCTCGCCAAGTGGAGACGCTTTAGCATTTGCGGCCCATGATAGCAGTATTACCGTGGTATACCCTAACGGCGCGGATCAGCCTCCCAAGGCTGTGGTCTCCGTTAGCACACAGCTCCTTCCATTCATGAGTTTGATCTGGAACGGAGAGGCTGAGATCATCGCAGCGGGTTATGATTGTGAGGCATTCCGCTTCGGAGGAAGTGAAGGAGGCTGGCAACTCACAGGCTCCCTGGAATCAAAGGGTGGACCAATCAAGGAGGCCGGAGAGGAGAGTGCTTTCAACATGTTCAAGCAAATGGACTTAAAAGGAAAGGTCAAGGATGATACACAATTGAGCACTGTACACCAAAATACCATCAGCACTATCCGTGTTTATGAAGGCTCTAACGATGGAGTTCAAAGATTCTCTAGTAAGTACTCCAATAATCTAGCTACCCAACAAAATACTAATTGATTCTCAGCGAGTGGTGTTGATGGAAGAGTTGTTATCTGGAACGCTTAGAATGGGAGTGGAATAGAATCTCGGTTGTGTTTCGCAATGCTTCTTGCTCTTTCTTAAGCACAAGTCAACCATTGCATGGATAAATCTATGATGTTGAAACAAAGATAATTGTTCTTGAATAACTTGTGACTCCCATAAATGACAACTTTCAGCGCGGATAGAACAGATTAGCTAAGTGATTTCTCTCGAGATCCAGAACCTTTCTGGAATCATATCCCAGGTTCTATAAGATGTAGGTCATCTCCATTTCTTATATTTATATAGATAGAGTCCGTCTTCATATCATACATCCAAATCAGCCCCAATCTCAAATAAGAATTCTGTTCTGCACCATGGAGTTTACATCAGACGAAAATCACGATGTCCCGGGTAAGTCTCCCCTACTTGATCATATGTCCCTCATTCTAAGCATCACTTTATCCGGGCTCATAATATCAACTACGCGTAAAAGACCATACTTATCTCAATTACTAGGAATGTCTACTCTTCCCAACTCGACAGCTTCGTTCTCAAACCTCAGCGGTTCTAGAGGAGATACTTACTCCACGTTCAATAGCCTAGCAAATCCCGCTGATCGCCATAGGCACTCAAAACATTACACTCCACTTTCCGGCAACGGCATCTCCCCCATATCCCAAGGAAACACCAGAAACGAGCACATTCAAGAATGCGGTCCTATTAATTATCTACCCAACAACAGTACATCTCACGACCTGGCTAGAGAATCCTCCGCAGACCCCGACTGTCTAATGACTACACCAGCACCAAGTCGTTCTCATTCCATAGCCGTCCAACCCGACGATATCTGTCAATGCCAGGGACGATCCTCTACCAATCTTGATTCTTTCATGAGCGATAATATCTCACACAGAAGATTTCGTCAGACTCCTTTTAGTCGTGGTCGCATACCCAGTCTTTCCACGTTGCTAAATCATCCCCAAGTGAATCTCCACTCCAGTCTTCACGCCGCTCGTCAAACTCCTACCATACCATCATCATCGTCATCATTTACCGCGAACTTCTCTCATGCAGTTCCCCCACCCCCACCATCACCTATACGACTCCCCACCCCACCCAGAATGTCGATCTCCCCCGCTCCGAACACAACCCTCAGACCAGCATTCTCAATCCCAGAACAGCAGTACCATCTATTCAACACCCTCTACCAAACCTGTCTCGACGCATCCACCCACTACATCCGCCGGCAACCCGACCCATGCACTCGCTACCCCGCCCGTCTCAACCGATATTCCCGTCGCCACCATCCCTACCGCGACCGGCTTCGAGAGTGGCGATCATATAACGACGATGATTCCCGCACACTAATGGACAATATCGCCGAGATCTGCACAATATTGTGGAAGAAAGCAAGACGGGATGAAATGGCACCTCATAGAGCCGAGGCTGATGCGGTGTTGGATATGAGTGATTTGTATATGTGGGGAGAGCGGCTGGTGACGGGCATGGAAGAGGATTTTAGGGATGAGCAATCATGGCCTTTGGTTGTGAGGGCGGCTTTGAATATGTGTGCCTGGTTGAAGAATTCAGCGGGTTGTGAATCGTGTAGAGAGGTGGAAAGGCAGCTACGAGATCTGGAAAGATTGGGAAATCGAGAACAACAGGATGGGAACGAGAGCGAAGATATGGGTTTAGTTCTTTGAAGGCTTGGTCGTGCCGCGTTGAATGGTTTGTTAGTTGAGCAATTGTCAACAGGATTTATCTCAAGTCGTTAGTTAGTCAATGAAAAGTTAGGATGGCAATAAAGGACAGAGATGAATAGATAAGCAATGTACAAATTGATACAGCTTTATTCATAATTGAAGCTACACTATGCTACCCAGGTCCCAATTCCGACTATGTTGCAGTTGTGTTTCCCTCCATCATCTAACATAAATTTTAAAGAAACTAGCCACGTCATTCAACGCAAAAGCTAATCAAGGCTCATCATGAAGCAAAACTCCAATTCCAATGCCGTGCATGCAAAAAGGTATTTAAGAATAATGAATGCAGAGAAAGAAATAACCGTCATCGAGGAGATTGAAAGTAACACCACCCAATGTTCGCCAAATAAATATTAAAACGCTATGTACGAATGCTACCACGCACTCGAGACTTCCCTGAAACGCCAAAAATGAAATCTTGAAACGTAAAGCCTCATAACTCCAAGATTCTGATGATGTATTATTATAGTGTTTGATGCCGTCATTCGTTTCTTATAACCATTATATCTTCTAAAAGTAGCAAATCATTCTACCATTACCCCATTGATCTCCAGATCGTGAATAATAGCTTCAGGGTTAAGGGGGTCGAAGATCGCAACTCGTCGCTCGTCTCCTCGTCGTCCTCCAACTGTCGTCCATACATGCTTGCTTTTCTTGTTACTAGAAACCAATTCTCGGTGTCCCATCCACCTTAAGCGTGTCTTGGGGTCCATATCGCTGATTCCGAGTCCGCCATTAGATACCCACTCCTTAACTGCAGTTTTGATGAACTCAACTTTTCGTCTAAAGTCATTCGCTTGTGGGAGACCCTGAATCATTGGGTCAATCTCAGGTCGTTTACGAGTGGTTGTCTTTGCGGCCTTGGATGGTTTTGCCATAAAGTTAAGTAGTGTTTGTAGCGGGTATGAGAGGTGCTGGCGCTCATCAAGAGCAGTTGCTGGAAGGGTGCCCTTTTCTGTGAGCTCCCTTGCAGAGTCGAAGGATAGATGGTAAAAATCACACCATGATCCATCTGCTGAGAGGACAATTTTAGTATGGTCAGGGAAATTGAACTATAATATATTAGCATGATTGAACGACACCTAGAAAGAAATAGTGCTTGCCTGGAAGTGACCATCACTGAAACCCCAGCAGCCAACATCTCCCCATCGTTGGTAGAAAGTGATGACTGTGCCGTTTATAGAGGCTTCCGGGTTCTGATTAGTCCAAGGTTCATAAGGATACTCTTGATCTCTGCCATAAGCAGACATATAATTTGCAAATTTTTTCCATAAGCAGATCTTCTCTCTCTTTCGGTCATCATATAGATCGACACCACGATCCAACCTGGCTGGTTGGCCATTCGCAGCTTCGACTATTTTGTAAGTTTGGGCAGCTACTTGACCTCGCTGAATTCCTTTCTCCCCCTTACTCTCGTAAAACTCAATTGCAGGACCTGAAACTGGAATGATTTGGTGTCTATCTGCGTAGGCTTTGTTGGCTCGGTTTGCCAGATGCTTTTCTCCATCACGAACAACAATGCATGAAGGCGCGACAACAGTGCGAGTACTCTCAGCAGGGCTAGCAGGTGTTTCGCGGAAAACACAACCGACACTCCCGTTGCTGAGAATATACCCGAGTCCATATTTGTTGGTATAATCTACCCACTTTACTACGATGGCAGGATTAGACGGTCTCGATCTGGGATTGGCCACTGTGGTTCTGCTGTTGAGGGCTCGCTCTAGTTCTATCTGGAGGCGATGTAAGCTTTCTAGTATGTGTTCTGGCTTAGTTCCGGGAACCCAATCCAATTTCTCGCTGGGACTGAACAAGGATACGAGCTTCTTTGGCGATAGTTGTTGCGTTGTTGCCTGAGTCTTTCGTTCTTCATCGGCTTTTTTCAAGTCCTCCACGAGGTTTGCTGCAAGACGCCCTTCGGCCTCGGAAGATATTTGAGGAACAGATTTAGTCTTGAGGATACCGCGAGGTTTGGTATCTAGAACTGCTTGATTGTTTTGCTCGCTGTTGCCAACCAATCTTGCTGTCGGTCGTCGAGGAAGGGCACCTCTAGTTGAAACGGGGTGTAATGGCTGATCTTTGACTCGCTGTTGTGCTGCAAAACTTTGACTAGGTGGTCTTTGAACCAATGTCTTTTTGCTAGTTTTCGAGATGATCAATGGATCCAAAACCATGTTCGGTTCTTCGAGTTCGGCTGCCTTTGCTTCAATTCTCTCTTGTTCCTGCTCCCTAACCCATTCATTAAATGGCCGATACACAATATCCTCCGCGAGGGGTACGTGGGGCGTAAGACCAGCCTTCTCCTCCAATGCGCACTCTTTATATAGACTCGTGTATTGCTTCTTGGGTGTCCATGGGCCAACCTCGCATTTTATGCATAACTTCTTGAGAGCTCTTACATATGGGTTTGGCCTGCCTGGCTTGACAACTACCGAGGGAAATTGATCGGGTCTTGGCGCATCTTCCAATAGATCAGTTGTCATTTCCTCGACCTGGGGCATCCAGCCACAAGTAAAGAAGGGATGTTGAACAATTACGTCGGGATGCGGTCGTTCTTCGGCATCCTGTAACATGGTAGCAACCAAGTCTTGTGTTTCTACGGAAATCAGATTAGCAGCAATGAACTGCTGTGGCCATTCATATTCTCTCTCTTTGGCCCTGCGGTATATCTCATCGGCTGTGGGAGACTGAAATGGTGGCTTTCCAGTGAGCATTGCAAAACTGTACTAATTTAGCAGAGAACAAAAATGTTAAAACAAAACAATTCACTCACATGATAATTCCTAAGCTCCAAATATCAACAGCATGGTCATGCCCACCATTATTCTTTGACAAAATCTCTGGGGCGATATAGTTGGGAGTTCCGCATAGGGTTGTTCTACGGCATGCTGCCATATCTTTATTTGACATAAGCAATGCCGCGAGACCAAAGTCGCCAATTTTGACATTCATGTCTTTGTCTAAGAAGATATTTCCCATCTTCAGATCACGATGTATTATGCCTTTGGCATGCATATATTTGATGGCTCCGGCAATCTGGACCGTATAGAAACGAACTTCCGGTTCTGTGAGATATTTTCTCTTCTTGACCATATCCATCAATGAGGCATTAGGGCAAAGCTCCATGGCGATGTAAGTACATTTGTCGTATGAGAATGCTCGGTGAAATTTAACGATGTTCGGATGGTTCATTTTTGAATGTATCTGAAGCTCGGTTTGAAACTATCAGATACGTTAGTTTTGTGAACAGGTATATTCTGAAGTAACTGACTTTCTGTTCCATTTTCTTTTGCGACATATGGCTTTTGACGATTTTCAGAGCATACTTCTTCTTTGTACCCTTGAGTTGAGCTTCATAGCAGATAGCAAACCCACCTTTCCCAAGACAACGGCCAGTTCTGTAAACGGATCCATTCTTGCGATCCGAACATGGTGGTTCTGGTACCTCACTGGGAGGTGGTGGAGGGTGATCTTTCTCTCTTCCTAGCTTAGATGGAGGAGGTGCAGGTTTTTGAGCTGCAGATTTCATTCGAATGTTTGTATTAATATCTCTCGGTGATAGTGCGTCCATGCTTATATCACAAAGGAATTCTTTTTCCCCAATTAGGTATTGATGAACACCTCCCAAGGCCGACTTTGGAAACTTCTCTAAAGGTTCTCCGTCAAGTTTGTTGGTTATTTGCGCACGTCTAAACTCAAGTTCAAGACCAATTAACTCCTCGAATTTTCGTCGTTCTACGTCGTTATGAACACAATAGATCTGTATAGTCTGATAATCAGTAAAGAATATTGTTTTATGGTGAGCTCCAGAGATGTCTTTCCATGGGCATGATCTTGGAATATTACGGCATTGTAAGAGTATAGATCCTAGAATATCTACAATGTCTATATCAAGTGATGTAATAGTCCACATAAGCTTGAGATATCGAAGTTCTATGTGCCATCGAGGTTGATTACCGGAATGATCGCATATATATTGGCCTAGCATTGAGCCGTAACGACGTGAGAATTTGTCAAGACCTTTTAGAGATAGTCTTGGTCTCTGAATTGCCTCTTCGACTAATGCTTGGGGTATTGATGTAACTTTTGATATCCAAGGTCGTGGTAGTTTATGGATGTTAAACTCCATCATAATGAAGCTAATTACATCCCCAAAAAATTGATATAAAATAAGAATTGAAACTTACATTGAAAGTTCCTTAATTGGAGTGAAGATTCATCATCGGTGGGATTGTTTAATAGTCCGGCCTTGTTATCGAATCTAATCTGTCGAATAGTAAAAAAAAATAGTGAATTGGTTGTCTTCAAAATTGAAGACGTTGTTGGAATTAAAAATGACCTGTAAGAAGGAAGATCCGAGTGATTGATGCTTTTTTTTCTCTTACTCATAATTTACAATGGTAAACAATCTTGGAAGGTTCTCTCGGTTCTCAATGCGGGTCATCGTGGCTGGCACGGCAACCAGCCTACAACCTAACTTATTAGCCTCGCCTGAAACCTCAAAAATTACCTAGGTATTCAACAGCGAGCTTCAGGGCTTATGATTGATCAATAATGCACCTGAGGGGCATAGTACAGTTCTCAGTATGTACACCAAATACATACTTATTATTACTATACATATGTAATCTTCAAAAAAAAAAAAAAAATATCATCAAAAGTGGCCCATATCCTTTTTTTGATTTATTCACCTGTCTAATAATTCCTCAAACCGACTACAACTTACAAGCCATAATGAACTCCAGCTGTTAATCCTGGTGTATAATGGCAAATCTAGTGAATATAACTGAAACCGCGTATCTCTATGAGCTATAATCTTAGATAAGAATTTTGAGATTTGCTTAATGAGGGGAACTCTTATCCCTGAACCTTTTGAGATCATTCATTCACTATGGTCGCACTTCCTCTCTTCAAGCTTGGTGCTCTCTTCGTGAGGCATATTTCTAAATATGGAGCAGTATGTATCGACAAATATCTGTTTCTGGCACATTAACTAATTTCACTTAGAACTGGATCAAACGACAAGCTCACGAACATGAGAGATTCCGAACGATAGCGGCAAGATACGGGCAATCTATGCACCAATGGAACATGCGTATACAAGTCAACTTATTGCGGGACAAACAAGCCGAGAAGAGAGCCAGAGAAAAAGCAGAGGCGCCAACGGTGAAATCAGAGGAGCAAATGAAGGCAGAAGAAGCTGCAAAGAAAGCACATCATCAGACACAACAGGATGTGAGCATATGGAGACGCAAATTTAGACCTTTACCAGAAGGTAGAGCTGTCGATCTCTTCGCTGATGTCATTGGCGATACATTTATACTTTCTGTTGCCATATCATTATTGCTGTACGAATACATTAGAGCACAATCGAAACCAGATGCCAATACGGAAAAGCTGGCGGAGTTACAGAAGCTTGAAAAGGAGTTGGATGCACGGCAGAAGGAGTTAGAAGAAGCGCAGAGGAAGCAGCAAGAGCGGATTGCTATGTTAGAACAGATTATGGAAGAGATCAAAAGCTCAAATGGGAAGAAGAAAGGGTGGTTACCATCTTAATATCGTTCTGAGGCTGAGAGGATTTCATATACTTGCTTCCGGCTGGTTTGGCCCTCTTGCCAAAGCATCCAGGACTTGATAACCAAGAAGGGGTGGGGAGAGAATGGTGTTCATATATACAAATAGACGGCTGCCTGACTAGCAGATGTGCTGGGCACAAATGCAAGTGTGGGAGAGTCCATGAATTCGAGATAACCGAATTCTTCATATGTATAAAGCGTATATCTACGAGTTACTCCAATTCGTATAAAAGGAAACTCTACTCCCAATATATATACCAAATAAATGACTCAATAATCTTCTCATCTATCTTTCAATTTGTACTTTGGTTCTACCAAGTTTGTTGGATGAGATCGAGCAATACAATAGGAATTACAGTGAAACTGGTGCCTGAATATTATATTCTCAGTCTTCGCTAGCAAGATCCATTAACTCCCGGAACTTTCACTACCCTCATACTTAATTCTTCAATCGGAGATCAAAATTGCGTCCATCTCCCATTTCCCATGATTCCTCCCATTTCCCATGAATCATGTTCTGTACGTCGCTGCGCAAACGTAAAGAATGGAATTCAGTCCCTCCAAATTTCCTCATGGAACCGATGTCGAAATGGCAAGGTTCGAAGTACTTGGAATGCTCCTATGCTATCAACACTGACAATTGTTTAGAGAAAAGCCTTGAAACGCATGATGTAGCAATTCCCATATCGCAACCAAAATCGAATGATAAGGATTATTTTAGAATCCTGTTACTTTCATCATCTGATATGGAGTCGGAAACTGTGATGGGTCGGATTGAACGACTTTATTATCAAAGTGGAGGTCGCAATGTAGGAATTATTTTTCTTCTGCATGAAAAAGGAAGTAAAGCCACTGGCATCGCAGAATACATGAAGCTCCAAGCTAGGTACTGTACCTATACTTTGTTCACTTGATTGAGTCTTCACTGACTCAGCTCAGCTTGATGACCGCTTTTCAAATGCCTCTTCTGCCTCTTTTTGCTACGGAACAACTTCTTACAACAATTCAGACATTCCAAAAACAACTTCTATCGACCTCGCCCCGTAGAATTGTTCGCCCACAATTTGAACTTCTGCCTACATGTACCATTGGAATGGCTATGACAGAGCATACTAGTTATGTCTTGAGTGATATATGTGACAGCATTCATGGTTTGGCGTATGCTGCCACAATTCCCGAACAGCAAGATGAAATGAGAGGATTGCTATCTGAGGCAGCGGCGAAAGACGTTATAGATTTTGTAAGATCTTCCACTGCTCCAGGTAACGATCCTTCTGTGAGAATGGGACTGACTTGGTGAACTCACAGTGGAAGAAGGAGTACCTAGTCTCATGATTCATACCTGCACTGGAAGAATATGGCACATCAATACCATTCATGATTGTGTTACATCACAGTCTCTGAGCATCAATTAAGTCGTCAGAACGTCGTCAACATCGAAAGACTCCATAAACAAGTCTTACTTCAGGGCTATGTTACACGTGCTTCATCAAAGATCTACAGAAATAGACGTTTCAACATGATTCCTTGCTGCGGCTATTAGATAAAAATTGCTATGACATTTCCTCTGACTTTCAAAAGACATGATCAGTGACGTAAATAATACCCCGGTAACACGTACCTACCGAGTTGACAATACCCCTCATGCAAGAAATTCGAGTTGCTTCCTCATGGGCTTGAATATCCCTCAACTACGGAATTGTAAAAAAACTAGTAGACATTAAAAGCATTTCCCCTTTTTTCCTTGGAGAATCTAGGAAAAGAGCCTAAGAGTAAAAGTAATATGTGACATGAGACCCATTCATGAATCCACTTTAATACAACAACTTTGAAAGTTGTCGTCTGAGAATCTGAGATTTGAGAGAACCCTGAAATTCAGACATGACGTCATAAAAATGAGGGGCTGTCAGGAACCCGCTTTGGCTCCTTTTAAGTAGCTACAAAACCAAGAGACATTCCAATCTTCTTTCAATCATACAAACAAAATCAACAACCTTTTCACAACTACAACAAATCTTTCGATCAACTTCAACTTCAACTTCAATCACACATTTCCATCAATAACTCCATCAATAATAAACACAAATACCGCAATCATGAAGATCACCAATGAACAAACCAAGATCCACTACAAGGGCTCCAACGAGGACTTCATCATCTTCGTCGATTCACAAGAGGATGCTCAAAAATGGAGAGATGGCACAGAGACTGTTCTTTCTCGTGTTGTCGGTGTCTTCAAAGTCTACATATCACATGGGTAAGTTACAAATTACATTTATTACATTTATGACCCGCACTAGAATAATACTAACATGCTCAATCTAGACATGGAACACAAGGAACATTGGACGAAGCATCAGACGGACAACTGGAAAATGAGTTTGAAACCACGGATGTGGAGGGTGTTATCAAGGTGATCCTTGAAAAGGGTACTATTCAAAGCGCATCTGTATGTCTTTCTCGTCTTCTTTGTCCATCGTCATTAAGCTTCTTCAGTTATGCTAACTTAATTTTCTCGTAGGGAATGGAGAAGACGGGTCCAAAGAACGATAGCATGGGACCAATGAGTGCTCACTAGAGTATTTCACAATGGGTGTTGGCGAATGGTATGATATTTGGGATGGATGGATGGGTGGGAAGGGAAGGGAAGGGAAGGAATGATATTACACATTTGATGGCACAGCATGTTTGCTGAAGGCTACCTGATTTTAAGGATGAGAGATAGGGAGGGTATCAAGCACTGAAAACAGTCATGATTTTTATGATAAACAAGACATCTTGCTAGCGTTGGTTCAATCATCTTTGCTGCGGAGCCTGAATAAAAAAAAGAAGTAAAATCCAGTTTTGAAGCTTTTTGGTTGATTGTGAAATTCATGACAACTCAAATAAGCAACCTTGTAGCATAACAATGTTGGAATCAAACTCTCCTACCTCACTATCAATATTGCAATTATCCAGCTGCTCACATAAAGTCTAAACGCCAAAATCCAAAATCAATTATAATTACAATTACAAATTCAATTCCGATACGATTCTATTAATCATCAACTTGGCTGGTCAACTTATTTAGATAAACATTATAAACCCAACCATCTATACATAGTACCACCAGATACATCCATCCCCGCCGTCCTATACATAAACATCAAATACCTATCTCCAACAATACCATCATCGAACCTCAAGCACCACCAACCTCGCCCTCCGACCACAATTTATAGATAGCTACAGCTACTACCATCGCGTAGTGCCCGCCCCACTCCCCCGCGCCCCATCCAATAAACACAGTGCACTAATCTTCAACGCATGTTACATGTATCGCCCGAGCTTTAGCCACGTACATCGCTATATTGCGTCATCATAGCGCAAATACACAGTACCCAGGTGTATCCGGAGAAATCCTCACAGATTACTCACTTGCGTCCTTTGGGTTGGTATTTCTGCGTCGGGTGTGTTTGTTGCATGTACCGCTGGGGCGCGGTGGTTGAAACCCGTGGACTGGATGGAGAGTCGATAATGAAAATGGAAATGAAAATGAAAGTTTGTTTTTGATTGGTGGAGGGTTCAGTGGTATTTTGGGTGTTGTGTTATGAACGGATGTATTTTTGTATTATTTTGCTGGTATATTTATGATTTTTTGGTCTTCGTGTTGGAAATACTTTTCGTATCATGAGCTGGGTTGGAAGCAGGCCGGGACTGGAGTGATCAGTGTCATGTCCACGCTTTGTGCGTGTTTAGTAGGTATATGTTGAGTATGTTATTGGTTTTACTCGACTCAGTAGGAAGATTTACGATAATGCACTGTATACATGATACATTGTGGTGTGATCTACTTGGTGCGTTTGAATACTTAGATCGGTATCTTCTACACCATTGGTTTGAGATGGACTCGGAGAAAGTATAACAGATCGGGTTGAAAAAGGCACAACCAATTGGTGGAGGGATCGGATGCTGTACTGTATGTAAGGCGGTCGGTCGCTTGGGAGGTTAAGAGTGTGAGATCGGTTTGAGAATGGGCGAGGCGGCTCTTGAGGTTATCTCTGCTGATTCGTATTACTTTGTATGCGTGCGAGAACTGCTGTGCTTATAGGGGATGTAACAGTTGAGTTTTCTTATTGCATTAACTTTCTTGGCTTGGAGGTTCTATGGGACTTGTTCTCAATTTGAACCAAGAAGTATGGGGCTGATATCTAGAAAAATGTCAAGTGGATCATCATAGAGTGTAAACAATTGTGGCAGCACTAAGTCCTTAAAATATAAGATAAAAGCATATATATTAGTTTGAAATGAGCTGAGCGTTCCATTGACATTAGACATGAAGGGCATGAAAGAATGGCTGTGGAGCGCTGTTTAAACCTATTCTCCTAATCATCACACGTTGACATATAACATAAACATACATATATCTGACCATTCACTATAGTGAATGGTCATTGTATCCATCCACATCCACCTCAATCCCATATCCCTTATAATCCACATCCACCTCAATCCCATATCCCTTATAATCCACATCCAAAAAATCAAACGCCGGTCGCTGATGCATATCCCAAAATTTCCCAAACTCAAACCCTAGATATGCAATTCTTTCTTTGCAGCTGGGTAGGGAAGTCATGTATTTATGTCCGATTGCCGAACCCTATGCCAATAATATCCCAGATATTCTTCTAGTTTTCTTTTCTATCATCCCGTCCCGTCGGTCCCGTCGTCCAGACTGACTCGACTCGACTCGATCTAAACCTTTCCACCCTGGCGAGGTCTAGGAGGAAGTTTCCACGCCCCAGCAATAACTTCACCTTCACTATACGCCCAAAAGTAAACCACCAATGCAATTGTGTAGTAGATGGCAGGATTGGTAGCTTGATATAATAATGCTGCTGCGAGTGTAGTCAATGGAAGAACTACCAATCGAGCTTCGATGCTTCGGTAAAAAGCAGTGCCGACCAAAAATCCAAGAGGCCACTCCCAAGCGATCATAAACAGTCCGAAAAGTAAATTGACTATTTGAAGTACAGGGGCTGGTTTGACTGCTCCGTCAAGGTTCTTAGTGAGGAAGTCCCAGAAGATCTTAGGCCAGAAGAAACCCTCAATTGCAGCTGCTACTTGATCTATAATGATTGTTAGACTTTAAGAGGAGATATAAGATGAGATAACAGAAAGGGTACTAACAGACGGCGGCAGTCAGGACAATGAGGCGTGCCCAATGGTTCTTGATGAGTCTTCCCATTATTATCTCTATGAAGTTTCTAGATGATGTATAGAAGTTCAAGGAAAATTTTTGCTGAAAGAAAAGGGTATCGAGTAATTGGAAAAGTTATAATCTCAAAAGTATCTCCGAACCGGCGGAATGGAATATTAACGAAGGTGATTATAGTCGACTATCGAAAAAAAGAATGTTATCGACGACAACGAGTGCTCAGCGCTGGTTGTTGAGGTTCGTCGATAGCGGGGCGTATCTCTACCTATATCCTTCTGCACCAGGACCGTAATCACTGGGCTGGATATGAAGATCCTCTTCGTAGCTTGTATCAGGCTCAAAACACCTGGTCGAAATCCAATGTCTAAGATTTGGTTTTAAGGGAATAGCCCTTGAGATGATTATCTGATCTTTTCGAACAGAGGGCATCCGAGCGGCGGGGGAATTATGCGGGAGGATGAGATGACGAAGATTGTTAGAAGTCCCCGGGGTCGTTGCGTCAGGTCAGAGAATATGGTTCGGACCTCATCTGGTCCGTAGTATTCGGTGAGGCTGAGGTTTGAAAGAATATGAAAGATGGTATCGAATCTCTTACTCGTAGGATATACTGTAGGATATTCGGGGATTATGATACGTCTTAGTGTTTGAAGGTTGAGTTGAAGGTTGAGATTTGAAAGTTAGATACAGTATTATTTTAAATGTGTTGCAAGACCTGCGGGATGGGAGGTTTAAGAATGAACAGGGCAGTGGATTCAAGAGTAACATGGATCCATTCTTGATCGACCTTTACGCTGCAGTATCTTTTGTTGCATCACCATGACATAATCTTTGACATATCGTAATAGGATATATCTCAAATAGTACGTGAACGAGAGTGAAATGTACTACTGGGGCGTCTAACTTTCCAACCCGAAGTGAACCCCCTCCAATCCCCCAAGGATAAACTAGATTGATAAATTCAAAGATCCAATGCCTTTTCTCTTTAGTACAAAAAGAGAGGTTTTATTATGAGTCTACTCAATTATTGTTTTTGCCTTAAGACAAGGTTTATTACGCTAATATCTTAGAAGAATCTTAGCATATTTTTAAAGTAGTATTAATAGAGAAGAGATGGCGTGTCAGGCCCTGACCCGATATTAGATAAATTGAATCTACTTTTATACTAGTGTGATATAAATTGAAGACTTGGCGGTAAGTTGAGATATAATTGGTTGGATTGAATAAATCTAGTCGGGAAGAGAATAATGATTGGATTCATTGAAGAAAGTGGTAAGCGCTTAAAAAACGATGTATGTTCTACTTTCGTCCCATGTACGACTTGGAGATCCATGATCCATGGGGATATGACAAGGTTAATTGCATATACTAACAAAAACAGTGAATACGAAAGATTATTGGTCAATATTAGACTTATTCATGGTATAAAAGCAGGGGGAACTTTTTCCCTTTACAGGGGCTATTTATCCAATTAACTCCGAAATATGAATTAGGAAGAAGGCATTGGCTAATGGACCGGCAAGTACATACGATATACTATATTCATGGTACTACTCAGGTGATGAAAAAACATCAGAGAGTGCAAGAGAATGATACGACTATCAACTCATTTCTGTACCAGTTGTTTATGAAGGTGCCAAAGCCAATGAATTAATTATCCTCATTATGATCTAAAAATGTATAGAATGTGGAACAGGGAAGGCCGACCAGGTCGGGCCTCCAGATATTGGACCAACATAATATAAAAATTCAACGAAATATATCATGAAGTGTTACAGAGTTACATGACATTATTAAAGCATCAAGCCACCAGTAAGATTTTGCTCAGAGTCTCAGAGTTCCTTGTACGTACCGTTACTGTACTTGTACATCCGATATAGTTACTGCCAAGGCCGCTAAAGGGTGTCGAAGTCCAATACGTCAATGGATCAACATGGCTACGAACTATCGACAGATTTCTTGGCTCAATGCGGAGAATGATACCACTAATAGAACTTACTCCTCAGACGGACCTTGAAATATCTTCCACGGTTCAATTTGTATCATTATACCTAGAAATTATAACCAAGGGCAGTGCTTCGGTGGTATTGCTCTATCCGATGTTGCTGTCAATTATAATTTTCGGTTATGATGAGGTCTCCTCGTCTCATCATTGCATTGAATGGCACTTTTATCAAACCGATTGATTTTAGTCCTTTCATCCATATCATCATTTCATCTGCAAATTACTTTTGTATGAATGTACCAGTACGTAAGAAATCAAAATGAGGTTACCATCGATTTACCATCTGATTTTATGAGACGAAGTCTCTGACAAAGTTAGCGTCCCCCGGTTTGATCTCATGAACTGCTAAACGGTTGATGTCACAGCACTCGAGATGGATTAGATAAGATTTCTACGGCGACCAGCTCAACCACGCTAAGCCTAAAGAACTTAGTATAGATATTCTCATCCATAATAAGCGAAGTAAAGGAAGTGCCTCTCATAAATAAGTACCTAGCCTAGCTAGTACATTTGGGCAGTAGATACTATTTTCGATTGTCAATGCCCAAGCAAATATCACATTCTTCACCTAGTGAGAAGCCATGAATCGAACGGAAGCTTGAGGTTTGGAGGAAAGAGAAGCGGTGTGCATTGTGAAAAGTTCATGCCGTTCATACCGGCATCTAGGTATACAACAATACGAGACCGAATTGGTAGATGGTACATACATACCGTATAATCTCAACAAACAGAGGTTTACCTAAGCTCAATTCAGAATAGCATATCCGATGAATTTTGAAAATCTGATTGGAAAGATTGATAAAGTGGATAAATTTTACTGCTTTGGGTATAGTTAGTGACGGGAGGGGGGCTCTGCTAAGCTCAATCAGAATTAGGCTCCATCACGTTTTTGCAACGGACTAATGACTACAATAGGCTAAATACCGGAGAGAAATAGTAAGTTCATATGTACCTAAAATACATTTGTGAATTTTCTAGGTTCGATGTGCAGATTATATGCAGTAAAATTCACAGTAGTATTCATGGCGGAAAACACCTCACCTGACTTTTGACTTCCGAATAATCAAAACATTGTCCAATTAATTGTCATGGCCCAAGCATGGGTATAACTGTGATCGGCAATGCCTCTTCTCTTTGGTATAAAGAAAGAGGTTTTATTGCGAGTTTACTCAATTTTCGTTCTTGTTATACTAATATTTTTAAAATAACTTATTAATTAAAATCCATTTTTCTTCTAATTACATAAGTACTAATAGAAAAAAGGCTGTATGTCAAGGGACCATGACCCGATATGAGCTTATCTCGAGATCTTAACGGTCTCAACGACTTTTTTGGAGAAAAGTCAAGAGCGGTTAATTTCGTGATGCTGATTGGTTATAATAATACAAAATCTCAAAGCGAACCGGTAGCCTCACAACCATTTGCTCTCAATTAGATTAGAATAGATTTAAAGTTTTTAAAGTTTAATTCTAACTCAATTGAGCTATGTGGATCCTATCCATTTTATTGTCAGGTGATTCTTCTTTTTTTTTTTTTTTTTTTTTTTTTGCGAAATCACTCTATTGGTTTTGAGCAGAGGTTGATCCAAGCTTTATTATTCTATTGAAGATCCGATCAGAGTCATTTACAGTATCTTGGCAAGGCAGACTGACTCAAAAGAGCCGCTATTTCATTTCACATGAAATATCTAAACAGGGCATTTGTTCATCTCATATTAATGTTTAATGGGAAGTTACTTGGATTACCTGGGTAGCTTGGATTTAAGAAAGAACGACTTCAAAAGCAATCAGCCTTCGTAGACAGATCTGAAAACTATCTTGCTGTCTACAGTATTTATTAGTTACTTTGGCATAAAATGGATTTTATAGCTATAGCGGCTGAAAGTGTCCAGCTGACATACCGAGCAAGATGAAAAGTAACAGCCCGAATTTCAGACTCTACTCCCGGCCGAACTGTATGGGACGACTTAGCAATAATTACCATTACCTAGTGGGTAACAATGATTATAATTCGCTCCTAGTTTTGTGAAGTTAAGATGTAGATATCCGACAAATATCAATGCTTCCTCACTAGGAATCTCTACGCGCCCACACCTCTACACGCGGGACGTGCCAATACCAACCAACATAGTGCCCACTTGTTATATACCAACATCTTCTCATACCCATGAATTCTCCAGTTCTTCACCCGAGAATTCGGAATTATATTACATACAACATCACACAGAGCAGAGCACACTAATCCGAATCCGGATGTGGATCTACCACCAAACCAACATAGAGGGACCTCTCCATCCCGTCGTCTACGAATTACAACCCATTGTTCGTAATCAACCTCGCACTCCATCTCCTAATGTAGGAATATTCCGAATCTTAGTACGGTCGTATATCATGAAATGATATGCATGAGGTATCACATTGACGCTAGCACAATTTGCGCATTTCCCGAGCTTTCTGTGATCGATCTCGTATGGATCTATTGCAACAATCTCATCATTTCTTCACATGCAAAAAATACACCACTAGGTTGATCGAAATGACTCTAAATAGGAAGCTCTATGCGCGAAGAAGTCCCGTTCTCTCGTACCAGGCTACCATGTAAGCATTTATTGTCGACCGATGTTGAGATCTTTAGTGGATCTTAGATTTTAGTCCAATAGGTAAGTACTGTATGTACATTGTAGATTATCATGACGATAAGATGAATCATTGCATGCAATTGGCTCCCCTTTATTTTGCTAGGCAAGTTTCCCACAAGAGAGATATATCTATTTTTCTACCTAGTGGATGCATACAAAGAAAGGGGTAGGATATGTTACAAGCTGAAGCTTCTTCATAGACCATGATGCCATACGAAGACGCAGAAACACAGATAATTATACCATGCCAGATAACTCGAAAATATACAATACTAGTACCTTGATAAAAGAATACTGTCAGCCTTAGAAGAAGAGAGAAGAATTTGACCACCCTCCCCCAAAAACAATCCCAATTGTCAACTATTCAATTTCTAACGAAAGAAATTCCTAAAGCCATCAATAAGCATTAACCTATTTCTCCCGGCAGTTTTCCCCTTTCTCTGAACAGCCGCTTCTACACCATCAGACGTAACTTGTGGTGAATTCTCTTTCGAATTCCCTTCCATCTCATCATACGCATTAACGGCATCACCAACAGCCGGATTGCAAACACTACTCTTGATGACACTACTGGCGCTAGGAGTACGTGAACGATGTTTCGCCGATTCCTGGGCCCAACTTTTTTTGCTTCTGAACGAAGCAAAACGTCCAACCGACCCCATAGCAGATGAACATTCCATTGAATCGTCATGAATGACAGCAAGTCGTGATCTGTTATTGTAATCGCCTTCAGACTCTGGCAAGTGCATAGTTTCACTAGAATTGTGAGGTAAACGGCCAAGCGATATGGAGCTTGGTTTGAGATTATCTAGCTCAGTGGCAAGATGGTCTTCTACAGTTCTGTGTAAACTCACCATGCTACTGGAGCGTTTTGTGATACTGGATATGCTAGCGTGGCTGCTTAGTTTGCGCATCATAGAGCTGGCGGATACCCGAACAGGATGCTCATTGCGGGGTCGAGAACCCATACCGGGATAAGGAATTATATCGCGGGTCCAGATATCGGAGAGAAGCGCTTCTAGACGAACACGCTCTGCACGAGGAGGAGCAAGAACCGTAGGACGGTGAGTGGCTTGAAGAGATTGCGATCTATTGATTGAAGCTTGCGAGGCTGAATGTGTAATTTCGGTTGTTGCACTGGTATTCTTTATTATTACGTGACCAAGAACAGTAGTTTGACCTGCAATTGTGGTAGCTCTATGGATAGAGTTGCGTCTAGCGACGGTGCCTAATATGCGTGAGTATCTTTACCATCAACTAGTATCACATTGAAAGAATTTATTACCTGGTTTTCCATAGACCATACCCATTGGTTTTATATTCAACGACAGTGATGCGAGCATAGCTTGCGCTACAGTACTACCGCCTTCTTTGCCTGAACGATCAATCAGACGACTCTTCCACTCTAGTTCTTCTTTCGCCGAACATGCACTCAAGGTAATTTCAAAGAGCTGACAATGGTGCTCGAAAACAATCTTCCATGCATAAGGCGCCGTGTGGCATTGTAGTCCTATTGAATGGGTGTCAAGATTGCGTTAGCAAACTATCAAAAGAGAAAAAACAATAGAGGAAATGGTCAAAATAACATAATCACGCTTACCTTTACCATTATCAACCTCTTCAACTTTCAATTCACTAGTTGGAATGCAGGCTTGTATCACATAAACTTGATCTGACCTTCCAAAAGCAAGTACGAAGAACTTTTGGTAAAGAAGGGCTATAAGATATTGACCGGTAACACTTTGGCCCTCTATACTCTCCTTGGTCTGCCAAGAAGCATGGAGAACACCGCACAAATTAATCTGATCAAGTGTGCGGATTTTATCTTGTGATCTACTTTCGGGCTTCATAGCATCAGTTAGTAAGTGAATCAATCATATTGATTTTCCCAAGAATATAACTAACCTGATCCGCAAATAACAAACGATCTTGTAACAGCCATGTTCTTGACATTACAGCTCCCAATTGATGGTTACCTGCAGTAGCGTCCATTGCCTTATGTGCTTCCTTGATTCTAAACAGAGCATTTTCAACCTTCATAGATGACTCTGGACAATCACAAACCGGACTTTCCTCTAGAAGTCTACCGAACAAAACTTCATATTTTGCAATACGTTGTACTGGCTTGTATACTGTCAGCATGTGAACTTCAGATCAGGCGTCTACTTGATAATACCTTTATGAAATAGTCCATAAAACTTCTTGATTTTCGCGTGCCGCTTTCTCTCTCATCGATAGAAGCAATCAACTCCTCCGTTGATTGAATTGCTTGGTTGAGATCTTTCCATTCTTCGGTGGTTCGATACGTTGTATTGATTTGAGACAGAACTTCTGCGAACATAATTCCATAGGGTTCATATACAAATAAACGATGAACCTATTAAATCTAAGTCAATATGAAGTTTTTGAAATGGTTCTAACATAATTCTCACCTTCGATCCAAATATCTTTGCAATTTCGCCTGCTACTTTTGGATCGCCGAGATGGCGTTCTTGTTTGGTCTCAGCGGGTACTCCTCCAAGGCTTTGCCATCTTTTATGTCCTTTGACTGATGGGCGTGCGGGTGATATCAAGGAATCTAAGGTTGAGTATTTATTGCTTCTAGATACAATATCAGCAACCTCTTCATGAAGCTCATGATTGAGACGCCAGATATCCTTTAGTGTGAGAACAATAGACTTTCTTAGACTTCGGGATAATATCGGGACAGTGACAAGAAAACCATCGAAGACCTGGGTCACTTGTTAGAGGGGGTTCGTAGGAACTAGTAGATGGTCACTCACACGTATAAGAGCCTTTACATCGTCTAAGTAATCTTTCTCCGTAGCAAGAATCTCCTCAATTATATTTTGACGTCGGTCGAGACGTTTGGCAACAGCTTGGTCAATAATTATGCCTCGTGCAATGTTTGCGTTATCTTCGGAGGCTCTTCCCTGTTGAAACGAATAAGTATCGGTTTTGAAATCTTTGTCAGAGATAAGATTTATGTTCTTACTGCATATGAGGCTTTGCTGCTGAAATCAGTTCTTTGATGTCGAGAGGAAACGCCGGTTCTCGACCGGGGTGCAATGCTCAAACTTGCAAGACTGGTGCCGACACTTTTCATGTTACTCACAAATCCAAAGGAACTGCCAGAATTGGATTTTCGGTGGCCTTGTCCGCCATGACTACCACGGCTTTGAGTATCACGCATATATCCTTCGTTGCTCGCTCTAGGGAGATCGCAACTGATTGTATTTCGGTGGCCTGCTCGTCGATGTATAGTTCTGAGCCATTTTCCGAAAGGATTTGATTCTACTTGCGGTTCTCGATTATCAGGAACGGGACTATCTTCCAATGAGAAACGCTGATTGCTGGCAGCCTCTTTTTGTTCCATATCATCTATAGCCAGCATCCCAAGAGCATACAGATTATTCAGTGTATTGGAACCCTTACTGCCAACACTGCTACTGGCAACAGATTCAGTACAATGTTCTTTATCAGATTCTGAACTTTTAGATTCATTTTTAATCTTTACATGATCAATTTTGACCGTGTCTGTTACCAGAATTTGGTCAAGTGGTTTCTCATGATTGTCGTTGAGATCGTTTGAGCATATTGTTAACGATGTACCAAAATGGGTATTGTTCGGAGTGATGAAGTCCATTGTCGACATAGAGAGGTTAAAAGAAGCAAATAGGGAGCCAAAATCTGATCAAAATGAAAAGCAAAAGAAGCAAAATGAGCAAAATGAGTAAATACAAAATCGTTCCAACGTACCAAGAAACGCTTGTCTTGAACCTATGATCGTAGAATAATATACAATTAATTACAACAAACAAGTCTTCTACCTGAGCTATAAACAACAGATCATACGAGGAAAGAGGCAATATCAGATAACATTCGGAAGCTACGGTATAGACACTAACAGAGAAGGAGCAAGGCGGAAATAACGATGTTAAAAAACGCCGCATTTTCACATTAGGATAGAATTGGGACATCAATATAATAATTTCAACCCTTGAAATCAGAAGATCACTTTTTACTATAGTTGAATGAGTCATCAATTTGACATAATGTACTGCATCCCCAACTCTCGGCGGCGTTCACATCTCCTGTGGTATAAGTAGCAACTGAAGGGAAGGGGCATAGAGTGCGTTGTCTCTGGACACCTTCAGCAGGGTCATCGTTGACATACTTTGTGGCGACAAGAGTATCTGGGGCAGTGCCATTCTCTACCCAGGCCATAATTGCTAACACAATGTCATGCTGCGCATCCTCAAAACCGGGGACACCATGATAGGTGGGGGTGCTTGTAAGGGCGGTGTTTTGGCCATCTCCAGCAATATACCATGGGGCAGCTACATTGGCGGGAGTTAATTCACAATGCCTAATCAGTATTTAGCGGGGTGATACTTAGAGGAGAGTAAGGAGAAAAACTTACAGCATTCTGGGAACCAGAAAGAATCGATAGAAACTGTCCATGTCAATATTCTTCGTAGACAGAGACTCCTGAACATGGTCATAGAAATAAATACTGGATCCGGTGGCAATCGAAGGGTCTGAGAAACCATGGTAATGAATAAGCTTCCCTCCCCTTTGGTAGAAAAGTGAGATGTCGAAATCATCAGCAGTTGCATTTCCAGTGTTTAATTTATCAGAAAGAGCAACTAATTCAGAATCCCAATCTTCCCAAGTCCATTCCGGACCAAGTTGCAACATATCTGTAATGTAACCTACAAATGTCGAACCAGGTCCAGTGGTTAGCCAGCTGCCTTCTGATCCAAGCTCAAAGCCAGGGAAGACGAATGTGGAGTTTGTTTCAATCCAAGCATTATGAAGCTTATTCACAGTTGAGATTTAATCGGGAGTCAAGCAAGTTGAGGAGCTGTTGGTAACAGTTGACTTGCAAATAAGAGTCTCAGGACGGAATGCACAGCGGCGAGGATCCATGATGATACCATCAATAACACCTTCTTGGGGATCACATTGGCGTAGTACCTCCGTGGCAAGCGTATCAATCTGGGTCGGATCAAGATACCACGAAGCATTGGTAGGATAGTTCCAAATGGCAACGGGCACATCCCATAGCCAAAGCAAAATCAGAAAGAGAATAGCGCAATAAAAGATCAAAATGACTGACCTGAAGGTGAGTAGTCCACCAAGCTGGAGCACCAGCAATCACACCATCGAAGTCCTCGGGAAACATTTCAACTTCTTTTAGACCTTGTTTACCACCAGCCGAACATCCACGGTAGTAATAATAAGAAATGTTCTGAGCGTAATAGCCTGCAACAATCGTTTCAGACTTTACGACTGTGTCGTGCGTAGCGCGCCAGCCCCAGTTTTGCAAAGCGGCTTCATTATGAAAAGCCCAGTCGGCTGATGCAGACTCATGCAGTGTCAGTTGAGACGGCTGCAAATCCATACCACATGGCATCGACAATAGCAGCCCACGAATTGCTACCTGCAAACTCCCCATTTCCAGCCGTCCCGATGAAGTCGGGATATGCCGTGTAGTATCTACAATGCGTGAGAAAGAGGACCTTACAAGAATCGACCGTTCCCTTCATCTGGAAGCAACAATCCCATGCTATATTGCATGTTTTTGGGCAGACTAACATTGGCCTGTACTACACAATCACTGACAGGCATGATAAATGAAGTTGTCATGTGAGGGACACCGGAATTGTAAAGGCCATAATTCTCACCCTTGGGGGGAGTAAAAGTCTCATTGGCGTTGTAGTGATTGGCATGGAAGACCGTGGCATTGCTAGGGAGATAGTTCTCGATGGTTGTCACACTGCAATTAAGAGCGATCACATTATTGGCTAGAGCCAAGGCAAAAACAAGGAGATGCAACATACTTGTTTGTAGAATCCTGGTATCTTCAGAGCGGCTGATCTTGACGTATATATATACTTGTTCTGTGATATTGGCAGCCAGACTACGAATCCGTAAGTTCGCGTGGTTCTCCTGGAAGCGCAACCTACAGATTTTGTATGTTTAATGTCTGAGGAGAAATAATGGTTAAACGTTCGTCATGGATCCATCAATTTCCATCTCATCTTGAAGTTTGAACTTCAATATCTGCGATTCAATCTCCACATCCCTTCAAGATATAATTTGCAATAGATGTTAATCCTAGACATATTCGTTTACCATTACTAAAAGGGGATTGCCGTCAAATGCCGACGCCACTATGATGCTACCTCAAATTTCGAAGCTGCTGAAGTATACAAGTGTCTACGGTCCCGAATGGACATTTCATCGAACTCCCAAAGAGATGATAGCGTAAAATATTAGTGATATGAACTTATACTGAATCATGATTAATTATATAGCGTATTTCCTGACTCCTTTTGATTTAACTAAACTTGATACAAGCCGGGGTCTGCGCTGTTCAGTAGTCTAGTCCGACGTGTTCCCGGTGTTTAGCCCTATTAGGCCGTGTCAACTAGACGATGAACAGCATTGTTAAGATTTTAACACAGATCTTGATAATATCCATATACAGTATTGTGGTAATAATTGAGGGCTACTCACGTGCTACTGTAATTCCCAGCACGGGGTAGAGCAGGGTATTGTATCGGAGGGAAAAGGCTTGTCTTTGGAGAAAAGTGTAATCCAAACAAGCCTTTTTTTAAAAGAAATCTACGTGATATCCTAACTTAAATCTCATGTTCTCCAGTGGCCAACCAAGTGGTCAGTGTTGCAAATTATCAAGTATGAAAACATCTGGAAATGTACCATCTATTTAAGTGATCGTCCAAAATCTAATTGGAACAACCAAAAGTATATTTCTGTCAGAAAGTCGACTTGTTCTTATGTTCACAGAACATTGAAATCATCACATCAAACGGGCCGGTGCTGATTCTTCCGTTAAACATTTACCCGGCGTAAACAATCAAGTCTCGCCCCGTATGTACACCTGTGCTGCTAAAAAGTCCAACTGGGCCAACAGGGGTTCTGTTTCTTCTCGTGGCCTCCTTTTGAGAAGAATGATCCACCGAGTATCAAAGAGAACATCAGAGATGAGATGAGATGTTGAGACTCATATAAATAACATCATCTGATGTCTAGAATGAATATCTCAAAGTCCCCCCATTCGCAAAATGTATCATTCCTCAATAATTCTCAAGCCTGCCGGTCTAATAGCTATTGCAGCGCCATGGGTGCATCTTGTCCATGGACAGGCACCACTGCTAAACAGCAGATCTTTGGTGCTGATTGAGAACACCAACACTATTTGGCCATGGCAGATCTACCAGACTGAGCTAAACTTCGATCCTTCTCAGTTTGAAATTGATTGGTCCGGAGAAACTTTAGAGCCCGGTGTCATCTTGATCGAGCCTCGCAACTTTAACGGCTCCAATGCAACCAAGCAAGTACCCCCTATGTTGATGGATAGCTGGGGTAATTTGGTATGGAGCGGTCCTTCTCTTGATCCCGCAGGACCATATGAATTCGATAATTTCAGAATTCAAAATCTCAATGGTACTGAATATCTGACTTATTGGACTGGTTACAACGAGCAAGAAATCAATGCCAGTTACGGATTCGGAAATGTCACGTTCCTCGACAAACATTACAATGCTCAGTTTGTTGTCTGTCCCCCATTAGGACTTAACGATGTTGCCGGTATTCCCCACTCATGCGACATTGACCTTCATGAACAATTCGTCACGCCATGGGGAACCCTTCTCATCACCGCGTACAACGTGACAGCCATGAATCTAACATCAGTTGGAGGTCCTGAAGATGGATACGTTCTCGATTAACAAATTCATGAGATTAACATCGCAGCATCTGAATCGATCTAGAAGTGGTTCTCACTCGATCATATTCCCTTGAATGCGTCCCACTATCCGCTCTCAGTCGACACTAATACAACTGCTATACCATGGGATTATGTCCACATCGATTCGGTCTCTGTATATGGGGATGACTTACTTGTTAGCGCGCGACATACGTGGGATATCTATGCAATTGACCGCAATACTAGCGATATAATGTGGGCATTCAACGGCGATACTGATGGAGATTGGGGCATCATACCAGAAGAGGCTACATTTGAAAGTGTCCCCATAGAAGAGTCTTTGCATACTGCTTGAACACCATTGTAATCCAATGCTAACAACCACACCTACAGAAGTGGTAGTATCATACTCGAGTTCGAGCCTTTTCAGACTCATACATCATATTTTCGATGTTTGGAAATCACAGCTACGCCGGAGCTAATGGAACTGACGGTACAGCATCAACTGTGGGCCGAGAGTTCAACTTGACGCTTCTCCCAACTCGGGATATATCGCCCTTGACAATCAGAACCTTGAACGAATCTGGCAGTCTATGGAGCGATTCGCAAGGCTCAATGGATTATCTTCCAGACTTCGGCAATGCTAGCAGTCGATTCCTAGGCTATGACCAGCTGCCACTCTTGCGAGAATTCGGTGTAGGACCTGGTCCCAACACAACTGACTTGAAGTGGTAAGCTCGTTTTGGGTCTGATGATGAAGTGTCCAGTTACCGCGCTTATAAGGGCCGATGGCATGGAGAACCTAGCGCACCTCCCAAGCTTGGTATTCTCTCTAACGGAACTATGTTCATGAGCTGGAATGGGGCCACTGATATCAATGGATGGGAGATATGCAACAGCTCGACCAATGCAAGCGTTGGCATAACTCACAACCAAGGATTTGAAACGGCGGTTGATCTGACTCTAGGATGTTATCAAGTTCTGGCAGTTTTGGCCAATGGAACCAGCCCATACTCTGCAAATGTGTGCTCATGATCAGATGGCTTATTAGTGTAATTGTAGACTATCGTTGCGAGCTTTAGGCTCTCGGCCCAGGATGATAAATACAAACAACACACCTTTTCAGACAGATAGCTTTAATTGTTCAATGTGTTGCTGACACCAAATATTCTCATGGTTAAAAGAATGGGACTCAGAAACGAATGAATTGTGAAATAATAGTACAAGGCATTGGGTTGAATCATTAGCGTACCAACCACAGCGGGCTAATTATGATTGATTTGATTAGTCACATTTTACCCCGCGCTTCAAGTTCTTGTCTTTCACAGCCTGATCTCAAGTTAGGCTACTTTAAACTATACAAGGCTGAGTACTCAGAGTGAACTAACTTTTCAATATCAACATCACAACGCCAACACAAGAATTTGTTATCGTGAGATGGGATTACCTTTAGACATGCAGAATCTTCATGCGCCTACAGTTCCATCAGGTCCTATATCAGGACGAGCCAACACGAATGGAATGCAAACTGATGGTCTCACTTTTCCACAACTCCAAGCTAAAAAAGATAATATAGAGGCTGAGATAAAAGCTTTGAGTAGTGTCCTGGATTCGGCAGGTATTATTTCTGAAAATTTGATACTTTGCTAACTAGTGAGTAGCATGGTGTTGATATGAATACGAGACTACTTACTCCTGATGGGTTTCCTCGAGCTGATTTGGATGTGGCACAAAGTATGTAATTAATTTTCCAATAGAACTAGACTCAACTAAACTGTACTGCAGTCAGAACAACTCGTTCACGTATAATTCATTTAAAAAACGATTATAAAGCGCTTATGGCTGTTATTGAGAAGCATATTCATGAACACTTTGCACGACTTGCTGAGAACCCACCTACTGAGGAGAATCTGGCAAACGACGTTCAGCCCAGCCGAATTATACCTTCATTCAATGAACCAGAAATCCTAGATCTACCTTTTGCAAAGGTTAATAGCGTTGCTGCAGGAAGCCCAGCAGATACTGCAGGCTTAAAAGCTGGAGACATGGTTAGGAATTTTGGATATGTCAATCATACAAACCATGATGGGCTAAAGAGAGTCGGGGAATGTGTGCAGGGAAATGAAGGTGTATGTTTCTCCTCCAGTACATTACGAACCTGTATTATTGTTACTGACTGGTTTTCTTATACAACAGTGTGAGGTTATGGTGAAAGTGTCACGGAACTTAGGCCGGCAAGAATTACAGCTGACTTTAACGCCACGACGTGATTGGGGAGGAAGAGGTCTACTTGGGTGTCATATTCTACCATTGTAAGCTTAGGACTTTTGGCCACTGAATTGCATGGTGAGGGAGTTAAAGGTATGGAGGAGTTATATGGCAGGCGTTAGGTCCTAATAAAATAGGAATTTGGATGTCATGGCGTACGTAGATACTCTTATGACAGATATCCGATTAGGACAATCATCGATGAACTATAAAGATATCGTGAATTTCATACTAATAGATGTATGGTCATGGAATAGGACAGCCTAACAGTAGGTAACTTCTAGTAGTATCCATAAGCCGATTGGTGAGAAGGTTTTAGAGTCTAATCAAATCCAAATTATTGAAGATTGTCATCTATTTGCCTATTAGATATGATAATGATTGAGAGATACAAGCCAATGATATTTCTTGATCTGGTATGACCACAGCCAGGTGCCTATCATATCTATACAATAATAATAATGATGGGTAATTCGTAAATTTCCATTAGCAGTTTACTTGAGCATTCTCTAATTTCTAGCTGACAACCAGTATTTATGTAGATGATTATGTAATAACACGTGGATTGGGCAAATTCTGGCAGATTTTTTCGCTTACATAAAGCTTTGCCCACCGCTTTTGTTAAATCAAAACATTATTCTTAAACTATCCTTGGTTGACCAAATCATACTCCACCACGTCCACGACGAATTTTCTGCGATAACAGGTACCCCTCCTCTTTTCTGACCCCCCCTACCATCAAAAGTCTTCAGATATTCGCGGTGTTTTATCGAAGGACTCAAGCTGATCATTAAGATAACAGTACTGACTCCTGCAAGGCCTTGTTTACATCATTTCTACCTAAAGATCGCAAAAAAAAACCATGGCGGATGCTGCTCAAGAAACACCTACCTTCAAGCTCGTGCTTGTTGGTGATGGAGGAACTGGAAAGGTGAGAATTTTTGATGTCCAAAAAATAGGTCTACCGCAACTGTGGACTGGATATCGTCATATCTCGATATGCGCTTCATTCCAACAACAGTAGCGCAAGGCACCATCTCAAACCGCAGACTAACCATCAGATAGACAACCTTCGTCAAGCGCCATTTAACCGGAGAATTCGAGAAGAAGTACATTGCCACTCTTGGTGTCGAAGTTCACCCTCTTGGTTTCACTACAGTACGTAACGAGTTTTCTATGTTGGTTCGAAACAAAGGATATTGGGCTGATGATGTTTGCAGAACTTGGGTAACATCCAATTTGATGTCTGGGATACCGCTGGACAAGAGAAATTTGGAGGTCTCCGTGACGGTTATTATATCAACGGCCACTGTGGTATTATCATGTTCGATGTCACCTCTAGAATTACATACAAAAACGTTCCCAACTGGCATCGTAAGTTTCAAAGAATCCTCATACGTTAACAAAAGCTAATCCGTTTATAGGTGACTTGGTCCGGGTCTGTGAGAACATTCCTATCGTTCTTACTGGCAACAAAGTCGATGTTAAGGAACGTAAGGTGAAGGCCAAGACCGTCACGTTCCATCGTAAGAAGAACCTCCAATACTACGATATCTCGGCCAAATCCAACTATAACTTCGAGAAACCTTTCTTGTGGTTGGCAAGAAAGCTTGTTGGTAACGCAACTTTGGTATGATCTCCTCTGCGGTTCATCAAGAATCAAGCTAATCTATCTTAGGAATTTGTCGCTGCCCCTGCCTTGGCTCCTCCAACCGCACAAGTCGATGAGGAACTCTTGAAGGTTTACAACAAAGAAATGGAGGACGCCGCAGCTATGCCACTTCCAGATGAAGATGACAACGATCTATAAACTGGTGGCGATATTGTCCGCGGGGCCTTCGAGCAATTAGCAGCATCTTAGAGCGTTCTTTTTCGGAGGTATTTGCAATCTTTCTGACGGTCGGCCATGCGAATAGAGGCAGATGACAACACTCCCTCTTCAGGGCATGGTACATCTCAGGGCAATGGTTATATTGGGAGGGGATGGAATGGGGTTTTAATGAGCGATGAACACCTCGAGGCAGAATTTACTTCTCGAGGTATTACTGCAACCAGCAGCCTTTGTAGCTAGAGCAAAAAAGCCATTAGTTTCTTGATAGAAAACGTTATGAATCCGAAGGCTTCCGAAGCCCCAAGACCTCGTCGTGAATACTCTACGCCCACTGTCTGCTTACTTATTGAACTTTACTAGGCCATGAAAGGCAGCTCGGTTGCCGATTTATTACCCCTCATCTAGCATCTTCCTTCTACTACGACGATACCTTAGCCAAAGCCTGAGTTTCGATGTTCGTATCAAATCCTTGTAAAAGCTGCTATATGCCTCTACTAACCTGAGTTTTCCCTATCTGAGAAGATTGATTGGAGATTTCAACGCTCTGCAAACCTCTCACCGCATGCAAAGTTGTACTATGTTACATCTGAGGCTGATCGGCCACGCCTACTGTGCATAACAGTACCCGGTCTATTCCCAGGTATTGTGGTTTGGGAAGAGGGGAAGATTGCCTTTTTCTTATCATTTAATCAAGCATTCTACATATTGATCTGGTTTCAATGATTTCATTTTACACATAGGTCGGCTTGATCTTACCCGTTATTGGATCTACATGAAGTATACTACTCCGTTGGCTAATAAACTGTGCTGCAATCCAAGGAGTGGAGCCTGCGGTCATTGCATCATTTTCTGTGCTAAACATTTCAGGAAAGTCATTAAGAAATGATTGCGTGTGTCCGGGCAGCTATAAATCACGGGTAGTCCTATGTTTTATAGTCATTTCTTTCTTTCGAAGCCTTATACTTGTTTTGATTCCCCAGAAGCACTCTGACAATGCTTTTTCCAATCGTTGCTGGGTTGGCATTATCTACTATAGTGGATGGTGCCAGGATAACTCAAAGAAACTTACAGGCCAACCTGCAAAATAGAGGTGTTCCAGCAAATGCAACTGGGGTTAAGACTCTTACCACTCCTCAGGGTATCAAGATTCGATATAAGGAGCCAGG
The DNA here is from genome assembly GCA_028455995.1 of Scleromitrula shiraiana. Taxonomy (NCBI): domain Eukaryota; kingdom Fungi; phylum Ascomycota; class Leotiomycetes; order Helotiales; family Sclerotiniaceae; genus Scleromitrula; species Scleromitrula shiraiana. The sequence goes on from JABELC010000005.1 coordinate 1,892,292, forward strand.
AAAAGAGGGCGTATGCGAGACTACCCCAGGCGTGAAATCATATTCAGGATACATTGATCTCGATGCGTACGTATCTTTCGTCATTGGGAACTGTCTGATAAGCAGTTCAAACTAAACGTCATCTAGCAACTCTCATACTTTCTTCTGGTTCTTTGAGGCGCGACACAATCCCAAAGAAGCTCCTATCACGCTATGGCTTAATGGTGGGCCTGGATCCGATTCAATGATCGGTCTCTTTCAAGGTATGAATCTTCTTGAATGAAGTTGTGAAATAACTAACCATTCTAGAACTTGGCCCATGCAACATCACGGCCAATTTGACTTCTCAAGTCAACCCTTACTCATTCAGTGAAGTATCGAATTTATTGTTTCTTTCACAGCCATTGGGTGTAGGTTTCTCTTATGGATCCGAAGGTGTCGGAAGTTTGAATCCAGGCAAGTTTTTCCGAACCACGCCGAGCGACTTTTATTGATCAGTAGCACTGTAGTCACTGATGTATTCGAAAATGCTTCTTTTGCGGGTGCTCAAGGGAGATACCCTGTAATCAACGCAACTGCTCTCGATACTACCGACCTCGCGGCTGTGGCAGCATGGCATGTTCTGTAAGCAAATTCATTTCTTCATTCATTGTGCAAAAGCAGAGTTATCCCACTACTGAGCACTTTGGAATCCTGGTAAACCACGACGAGCTTATAAACATGCTTTGTGCTTATTCTTGGTGGAATATTTTACTAATATCGTTCTCAAGTCAAGGATTTCTTGGTGGCTTACCACAATTAGATTCAAAGATCAAGTCAAAGGAATTTAACTTATGGACTGAGTCCTATGGGTATGGCTCTATCTTTCTACTTACTGATCACTCAGTGTCAAAGCTTTATATAAGTCAGCATGGTTGCATGACCCAGACTGATCTTTGAAACTCTGCTATACCAGGGGACACTATGGTCCAGCTTTCTTCAATTATTTCTACGAACAGAACCAGGCGATAGCGAATGGTTCCATCGATGGTATACATCTCGATTTTAACACACTTGGCGTTGGGAATGGAATAATCGATGAATACATCCAAGCTCCCTTGTAAGTGAATCTTGAGATGTTAGATGCAAAATTATTCTGATCATATTCAACGAATAGCTATCCTGAGTTTGCAGTCAACAATACCTATGGAATCAAGGCATACAATGATACTGGTAAGTTACACCTGGTTTTTGACTTGATAAAGCTAATTTCATAGTCTACAATTTTGCTAAATTTGCCTTGAACATGGGAAATGGCTGTCTTGATCAAATTTCGTTTTGCAGGGCGACAAATTTAACCAGTTTTGTGGACCAAGCAATATGCACGGAAGCAGAGAACCTCTGTAGAGACACTGTGGAAGGTGTTTACTATACCTTCGGTGAGCGCGGAGCTTATGATATTCGTCATCCATACAATGGTAAGTGAATTCTAGACTAGCTTCCAATGATCAAAAAGTCTGATGACATCTACAGACCCAGATCCCCCAACCTACTTCATTGACTATCTTAATCTTGCTACTACACAGAATGCGCTAGGAGTCAGCCTGAATTATAGCAAAGACTACAACCAAGAAGTTTACTATGCCTTCCAACAAACTGGAGATTTTGTCTATCCCAATTTCTTAGAAGACATGGAGATGCTTCTTGCAAATGATGTGAGAGTAGCATTGTTTTATGGTGACGCTGACTATATTTGTAACGTAAGTTGAATTTTAAATACTCGACTTGATATTTTTTTGTTCAATTCAAGCTTACACGAGGTCAGTGGTTCGGTGGAGAAGCAATTTCGCTGGCTGCAAATTATACACACAAAGCCGAGTTTGCGGCAGCAGGCTATGCTCCGTTCATTGTCGACGGAACTGAGTATGGAGAAGTAAGACAATATGGGAATTTCAGCTTTATGAGGATATACGAAGCAGGTAGGCTCATGGCTCTAGCTGCTTAATCCAAAATCCATAGCTTACATGTACGCAGGTCACGAAGTTCCTTTCTACCAACCAGTAGCAAGCTTAGAGATGTTCAGAAGAACATTACTAAATCTTGATCTTGCCGATGGGAAATCAAGGATTACGAGCAATTATTCAAGTCCAGGTATTGCCTCGGCAACCCATACAGAGCCTTTCGTGTCATTACCATCATCAACATCGACTTCCGGCGCAACGGCACTGCTTCCAATTCCCAATTGAACATTAACCTCAATCGCTTTGCACAATCGTCAACCTTAAACAGAGAGGTTGGTGTGAAGATCATCGCGAATCTTGGAAGTTTCATATGTAATAGCATTAGCTTCATATATAGTGTTAATTAGATGCTCACATTATGAATGCTTCAATTCAACTTGATCCGAAAGAGTTTCCATTACAGTGTTCATAGATATAACTGTGAATGAATACCAACTTTGAATTTACTCGGCAGGCAGTTTTTCTGCCGATCTAATCGTTAGATCTTCCTTATCTCCTCCCTCCAGAAGACTTGTGCAAATTTGAAGTTCTTCTCGAGTAGGAAATTTCCTCTCGATTCTTACAGCCCTTAGAGCCATAAAACTATGTTAGCAAATCACGTGAGACCGAGTAGATAAGTTTGATATGTGACTTTTTTGATTTCTTCATACTCTTTATGTACTTTGAATTATAAAACAAAACAATAATAACCAACTGATCGTGCTTGTAAACTGAATGATATTTCACAACTAAATATTAGTTACACTAAATTTCCTAGTAATGTATGCGATGCGCCTCTAGCTTCAACTGTTCTGGGGAAAGTGGAAGTTCATGCATTCTCGCTTACGTCGCGGTTCCCCAAACGCGTCTCATAGATTCAACCCATGCATACAAATCTTAACCTGGAACTTTCCCCATTCTATATTTCACCATAATTTATATCTTTCAATTTCTCTTCTTACAACATAGGAATTGCAGCGTTTCTTTTTAGAATTTTGTCCCCCTATCATTCAATATTTCCGTAGACATATATTCATTCACTTGGTATGAACATTTATCTACATCATCATGGATGACTCGACTTTACCTCCACCCCGCCCTACATCCCTGGTTCATCTTCCTGAGCCTGTTCTCTCCTCGGATTCTATTGATGAGGGAACGGAATTGGATATTTCTTTGAATAACAATCGTGTACCCGTTTCCCCAAAAGAAGAAGGTTCCGGAGATAGCGAAGGTCGATCAGATGGTGGCAAGCAAAAGAGGAAGCGGACTAGGTATGTGGGCATTCTCTACTGGCTCTTTCGTCTCACCGGACGCTCTCAAATGTTCTATGAACACCTATTCTTGGTCTCCAGCCAAACATACCTACTAAACTCTTACTGATGTGTCAATCCTACAGCCCCGAAGACCAGGCCTTTCTCGAAGCTCAATACAAGGAGAACCCCAAACCGAACAAAGCTGCGCGTGCGGAAATTGTCAAGAGCGTTAGATTGAACGAAAAGGAAGTTCAGGTATGCCGTTCTTGGGCGAGAGTTTGCACAATCGCGAGACGCGTTTCAATGGCTGATATATTATCATAGATATGGTTTCAAAATCGACGCCAGATAAATCGAAGGAAATCGCGCCCACTTCTTCCACACGAGATTGCGGCCTTTGGACTTGGCGGCATGGCTGGGTTGTCATCAGACCCTGCTCCAATGGTCGGCTTTAGTAGCAGTCAGGACACAGAGGAGGAAGGTGGCGATTCGCATCAGGGGGCAATTATCGCCAATCCGGAGGAAAGGGGGCCTGCTCAAGAAATACCCAGATCACCTGCTCCTGAAATAGTAGCATTCGAAACACCATCAAAGATACAGTCTGCGGAAGTTGAAAGTATTCAGGCCTTGCCTTCAAAAAACGAACCCGAGCCAGCCCAAACAGTAGTGAAAGAAAGCCGTTCTTTTTCAGTGACAGAAACCGTATCCCAGTCGTTTACGTCAACTCCAGGATACCTTGCCAATCGTTGGAATGCAGTTAATTATTTCTCAACGCCAGTTTCTGCACAAGCTGCTGCCTTTGCAACCCCCTCTATGTAAGAATTCCCTAACATATTAATGTAAGCTCCTAACAATATTGGTGTTAGTTCTCAACCCGTTTTCCCATCATCATGTCCAGAGAGAATTAATTCGGATGTTGTTGTGCCAACCCCATCACGAATTCGTCTGTCGACCGGTCTTGATGGCAGGGCAGAGTTGGTAGAAGGAGAAATTACCCCGCCTCGTCCACATGCAGAGCGACCTACCTCATCTTTATCCAGTGTGGTACCGTTGAAGCGTATGCGAAGCTTACAACGAAGCCATAGCGCTTTGCCGCTGGGTTCCTTGTCAAGAAAACCATCTTTCAGTAGTTCTTATGTTCCTCGTTTGCCCAGTGGCCGCTCTCGCGATGCACGAACATGGGAATTTTGTTGTGATGGCGAGCCTCGTGACGAGCTCACAACTCAGGCTGAAAACGAATCTAGTGGCTCAGCCGTTGCAGCCATCAGTCTTATTCGCTCCACTAGCGGTACCGCCCTGAAGTCCAACCCTAGCAAACGAAATACACCTTCTAGATCAAACGTTTCTGGAAAGAGAGCAAAATTAGGAAGAGCTTCTTCAAGTGCTGCAAGAATGCAGAGTGGAATAAAGAAACCTAAACCATTGCATGGTAATTCTATCAATGATAAGAATGCCCTCGCCACGTCTCCGTCGGGAGATTCCGATAAGGAGAACTGGCTCCCCCACGAGAATTCAGCCAATCCTCGCAGACGTCCTGCCAACATTGCTAGAAAAGATAGTGATAGACAAAGATCAATTTTACAAGACAATCCTAACATTCCAACTCATACAGACCTCGGTGTCAGCAGAACCAAACGAAGGAAGGCTATTCATCCAGAATCCCAGGTGTACGAGGATTCAGAAAGTCTCACGGAAGCTTCTAAAGCACCAGACGATGATGTAGAACGATTTATGCGAGGGGAAGTGAGCCCGAGCAAGAAAGGAGATTTGGATTGTATTCAAGGACTTCTATCTTTAAGCCAAGGAAATTGGCGATGATAATAGAACAAAGTGTGCAAAACATGTTACGAGATATGAATGTACGATTCGGAGTTAACTGGTGTATGGGAATATGGTTGGAAATCAAACAATACGATAGAATTGGGAACAAAAGGAAGGAACTCTGTGGTGTATGGTGTATGGTCTACTAGAAACTTTTTAGGCAAATACCATTAATGCTCGGTTGTGGGAATAGGATATCTGATTTGTATATATCACTACTATGTGTAAGTCTTTTTTGTATCATGGAAATGGACACCTTGCTACAGAACACCTGGCCATGAACAAGTAACCTGGCACCAGCGTGTACCGATTTACGAACCACCTATGGGAAATTCATATTATTTTACTGAATTGCAGATTGAGGGATAAAAACACCAATGGAAACCAGGCAATCGAACCTTTACAGAATCGACTATCACACTATTTTAATTCCACACTATACATAATCATTTAGTTGAAAATGGATCAATCAAACCCAGAGATCATATCTATATTTGTGGATTGCCTTTAATTACTATGAGTAGACGATTAATCATAGCCTACATTCACTCTAGCTGGGCTCAACTCTCTCATCTCCAACTACAACATTCCATCATCACACCTATTAACAATCACCCGCAACACCGGAGACTTTAATAACCATTCACTGGCACACCGTAGTTTACTTTAAACATGCTGTCCAGGCTACCAATGGCGCCATCTTCTGTCCGTATTCGGCCTATCCATGTTCTTTTTATCTTTCATTTTGCTAGAATACCTTTCAATCAACTACAACACCAACCGACTATGGTCACAATAGTCCACAATGGAGACAACTATCTTCAAGAATCTACTAAAGACAACACAGAATGAGTCTGGATCACAAGCACCACACGAACTGCAAATTCTAGATTCTTATATCGATGTTGATTTTGTTGAGCTTTTCAAATCCTCAATTTCCTTATCGGACTTCCATGCGGACGAAGGGAAAACATGGTACGAAGATCTTCGAGAAGGTATTCGTTTTGCGATGACGGAACCAGACAAAGGCAGTCGTATCAAAATTGAAACTGCTATACCCATTTCTCCGACTATCAAGTCCAATATCAAAGTCAAACCTTCTACCCAAATCCGCAATGCTTCACTATTAACACCGGAACCTTCTCGCTCAGTTTCTCGCTCTAGCTCTCTCGCTCAAGGCCCGAAGGCCGAGAATCGAACTGAGAGCCGAGCCGCGACCGGCTCTCGGCCTATTCACTTTGAAAAGAATATTGACAGTAACGAGTGGGTGAATAGTGATCAACTTCGTCCGGAATTGGCAATCAACGTTCCGGAACATACGCCATTTGACTCCGAGGACGGTACCGAAATAAGCCCCACCACAAAGTTGCCCCCGAAGTTAACCGAATTTGAGCGAACAAGTTTACAACATTCTGGTACCACACTATCTGATCATGGGAAAGTGCATCCAATCAAATCTCACAAGCCACGAAAATATGAACAGCCTGAGTCCTATTGGCTGGCGGACGCCTTTGCTCGCAGAACACCACGTCCTACCCAGCCGAAAATCAATACACGAACAGTGATGCGAAAGCTACAGCACTGGGTTCGTGGTCGTCCGGATTACATCCAAGCCTGTCGGGCAAGGGAACTTCGTGACCCCTATTCACATCTACAGATGAATTGTGGGTGGATGAGGGAGCGATGTCAAGGAGAGATGTATTTTGATGAGATATTGGGACGATTTAGGGATGAAACTGATGTTAAACTGGCGGAAAGGATGCGAGTGAAGGAGAGTCTCGCTAAGTTTAGTTTTTGGGGACAGCTGGAACCTATGGTCGTGGACAAGGGGATGTCTAAAGGGGTTTTCGGGATGGTTTTCGAAGGCGTGGATAGGAGAGATGGGGATGACGATCGCTGGGCCCGAACACCGGGGTCGTGGTGGGCGAGGAGGAAGAGTTTGTTTGATGTAAATAGGGGAAGATGCTTTTGGAATGTTATCTTGGAACGGTCCTGGGAGATCAAAGATGCGTTGGTAGTATGGGCCGAGAATGATAGAGGTAAAAGGGAACGCCGACTGAAAAGGAAATTTGCTGCGATAGAAAGGGGGTTCTCTCTAGCAAAAGATGCCGAAACTCAAAAGCATCCAAGAAAGATAATACGAATCGGCACCCGAAGGGAGAAGGTGGTCAACGAGAGATGGCGATCCCGAAGGAGAGATCAAGAGAAGAAGGCCGGCAGATGGACTGACGGAACGTTGAGGATGAATCGAATGTGGTCCGAATTCCACTGGGTGTTAGACTCTCACGACCATCGGGATTCTCGATTCTTCAGCTCCAGAAACTGGCGGCTGAAGTTTGAAGAAACTGGCTACTATGGCGTATCTATGTTGCAGCTTTGGGCGGAGTTTTGTCAAGGTTGGGGTCCTATGCAGAATTGGCTGTATCAGCTTCAGCTTTCTGACTATAGGTATGGTGAGGACTATCAAATTTATCGGAGACAACTGCAGTTTGTGAATGGGTTCTTGGGTGCATATTAGAGCGATTGTTATGTATTTATTAAGATTTAGTATGGATTGATATGTTTCGTGATGATTATCATAGGAATATGGATATGGATATGGATATGGATACGGATATGATGGGTTCTCAAGGTGGAGGCGCGAAGTACACATCTTTCATAGTAATTTTTTCTAATTATCATTAAAGAATCATTCTATTACTCGAAATCAATAAGTTTTCTGAAGAGAAGTGATATATGTACATGCACCTCCATGGATATGATATTCGGAAAGAAAATGAATATCAGAGTTATTTCCATATTGAAGGTTATATGCAATCTATCTGATACCCGTTCATAAATTTGATCTGCTTGAGCTTAGGCTTAGAATCTTGAGCATTCCTATCTTATTTCTACTCAAGTGAATGATGAATTCAACAAAGCTATCAAATGAAGACTTGTTGAGTAGAATCAAATCTAGATATGATCATAAGGATAGCTTTTTTGATCTATATATCCAACTGTGTTCTGCTACAGACAGAGCTACAATTTAGTACCATACTACAGCCTAGATACTCTATTCGTTTGTCCCTCTTGCTCAATCTTAATTCTGGCCTCTTCATTACCCCTTTTCCACATATCAATTCTTTTCAAATGGCCTCTATCAAAACCCTCTCTCCACCACTTCTCAAATTTCGGCAGACTCCTTCCCCTCCCTTCTTTTGGCTCGCCCGCCATCTTCCTAACCGTCTCGAAATATTCCTCAAAATCTGGATAAAGGGCAGTGAATGGTACACCATCTCCCTTTAGTGCAATCCTTTCTTCTTCCCATTGCTTCTGCTGCTCAATAGAAGGTAAAGTGATGCGGCCTGCAAGAAATCTAGCTGCAAGTACAGCTTGCCATTCGAATACTTTGAATGTAAACCCCGCTGCCACAGCTCCCACAAATGTTAACGTTGGGTCCTCGCGCCAAAATACATGTTGATATAAATTGGGCAAACGATTGTTACGAATAGTGGAGGCAAGTTCAGGCATAAAATGCATTGTCCAAGAGTAGCCTGTTCCGAAGATAATATAATCGACTTTTTCTATTTTCGTGCCATCTTCGAAATGAACCGTTCGCTCATCGTTCTCAACATTCGATGTTATATGAGAGATTGGTGGATGTCGATAAATGTTCGGGTGTTGAAATGCATAGTCGAAAAAATAAGGGTGATATTTACCTCGAACCACTGAATGGAGGGGCGGGGCAACGAAATTGGCCAATGCGTAAGATACGTCCGGACCAGAAATAGAAGCCCCAACAACTACTACGCGCTTTCCACTGTATTTCTCTGGAGTACGCCAGGCTTTTGTGTGAAGAACTGTGCCCGGGAAATTTTGAGATAGAGTAGAGAGGCCAGGGGTTTCAGGAATGAACGGGACGGTGTAGTGGCCGGCTGCTACAACAACAGCATCGAATGATTCAGTCCACCACTTATCTTCATAACCATTCTCAAGCGGTTTCCGTAGTGTCAATATCCACTTTCCAGTTTGAGAATCTTTGTGGACAAGCTCCACAGTAGTGTTGTAAGATACACAATCTGAATATCCTTTCCTATCTACTAAACTTTGGATGTAGTTTTCTATAACTTTCCAATGCCGAAATGGGGTATCTTTGCCATGCCTTTCAATACTAATTGTCGATCTAATCTCTGGAATTGGTTCTTGAGAAAATGACATTGCAAACGCATCTATATTCGTCTCTAAAGCGGGGTATATCGACGTTTCGGAAAACCTATATTGTGTGTTATGTGGAAGGGTGGTAGGAAGCTCTGAAGGGATCAAAAGAGGTTCGTCCGGTATGCGAGCAGCTATCTTTTCGAAGTCTGGTAATTGTTGGACATGATCGATGGGGTCTTCAAGCCTGACAATCATTAGAAACGGTATATACGATTAGGTTATAGATATTGTTTCTTACCAGCAACCTCCGGCCTTCTCCCTTCTTTCAAACACTCGAATCTTATCAAATACTTGTTCCTGCGCTAGAGCATCAATTGCAATGGCTCCGGCAGGGCCTGCTCCAATGATTGCTACAGATTTTACTTTGATAGTCATTCTTGATGAAGGTCGTTTGGTTAGATGGAAAACTTAATACTGCATCACCAGTTTAACATTACAGATTAGGGAAGTTGGGACATCACGTTCGAAAAAACAAATAACGGCCCCGAAACTAAAGTGTTCTCATCCTCTTATCGTATATGAAGGTCTCGAGTGGATGATCTGCATGATGCCATATTCCCTCATCGATCTTACTGTACGCCAGCTGTAGTGTGTTACAAGGATTGTTGCGATACCTCGGGAAAATTAATTTCGGGGTTATTTCCGTGGATTAGCCGTGATCTTCTAGATGGCCTCCAAGGCAGAGCCGAGCTGCGTTAATCTCAGATTTAACAATGAGAGAGAATGATAGTCCGTCCGTTCAAAGACATATAATTGCTCATTTCAGGGTATCCAAAATTTATCTCGACCTTTATCATTTACTTTATCAGAGCAGAGGGCATGATACATTATAATTCCATTAGTTAACTTGGATGTTCCAGTTTTAGATAATGGCAATATCACCACTGAAAAGGATCTACGAAGAGGATATTGTGGTAGAAACGAAATTAATTTATTAGGATTTATAAAGAAGTAAGTTTGTACACAATGTACAATAAAAGATCACCTAGATGATTGACAAGAGTCAATCAGACTATGCAACAAAATAATACTTCTCCCATCCACCAAATGTCCCCATTGCCCAAGTCATAAACTCCCTTTGCTGAGATGCCCATGCAACCAAATGCATTTATTAGAGAGCAAAGGAATATAATGTAATAGTCATGCATAACATTGGTTGCTTCTTATACAGTCTAGATTGGCAATGATTCGAATCTAGAATAGATGAATCGAACCCCAACTCTGCTCACAACCGAATGAGCCGAGAGCTTTCCAAAGGTCATTGGTATATGAGAAGATGGCAGCACGTCCACCACAAGACTCAACGATTCCGGCAACGGCAGTCTTCTGTTCCGCAACACCAGGGCATGCTTTTCCGTTGCACTCTCCTGCAGATGGCCATCCAGTCTCAAGGTTGATAGCAGTGAGACCTGGGCAGATACCATCGGCGATTTGAAGTTGGGAGAGTGCGAATTCACCGGCAGTTTCGGCTGTGACCTCGGCATTAAAGAAAGGATGAAGGTTAGCACCCGTAATATCAACGACAGAACAGAGAACACTAGTGTTCTCTTGCCAGATGTTGAGAGGTTCGGTGGTAGTGACTTGGCCTGAGTATCCGGCTGATTTAAAGGATGCTTTAGAAGAACTAATAAATCCGGCAAGCTCACTAGCTGTGGTGTGGCCAGCAAAGACGGCTTCATTACCGCATACAATAAGTTCGACAAGGTCCCATTGTCCCCACGCAATGATTTCATCGACTTGACTTGCTGCTCCAGCACATCCGGTATCGCTAATGTAGACACCAAGTATCAACTTGATACCAGCGATCTTGGCAGCACGTCCAACGTTGACGAGACCAGAGCAGTCAGTGCTGTATATACGGATGGCTTTGAAACCAGACGCTGCGATAAGAGCAACATCGACAGCGACTTCGGCGGCAGTTTTGCAAGATCCAGAATCTTGATAAGGGGAGTAAGTCATGGCCCATTGGTTTCCTGAGCTACCAACACTACCTCCACTTGTGCCAGTAGAGGATGATGAAGAGGCGGATGAAACTGAGGAAGCGACGGAGGATGACGGGACTACGTAGACCGAGCTTGCAGAGCTGGAGATGGGCGAAACAGAAGCGGCGGAGGATGACGGGGCTACATAGACCGAGCTTGCGGAACTGGAGATGGGCGAAACAGGAGCGGCGGAGGATGATGGGGCTACATAGACCGAGCTTGCGGAACTGGAGATGGGCGAAACAGAAGCGGCGGAGGATGACGGGGCTACATAGACCGAGCTTGCGGAACTTGAGCTGGACACAACAGGAACCAAGACGGAAGTTGAAGTGGGAACAGACGAAGTAACTGGTAGTGTCGCACCCGTGATTGTAGAGTAGGATGATGAGTATGGGCAGAAAACCACGACATTAGTCTCGGTAATAGTTGTTACGACTTCAGGTTGAGTGTAAGTGCCCGGGGCATAAGATACTGGAGTTGGATAAACCCAGACTGTGGACTCGGAAACACTGGTTGTTAAAGGAGCAATTGTATATGTTCCTGCGGAAGGACAGACATATGTGGTGGTCAAAATTGTACTAGTAACGACACCACTTACAGTTGAGACTGTAGCGTAGGGACAGACGACTTTGGTTGATGTAGAAACAATAGTTGTGACACCTCCTACTGTGTATGTTCCTGGAGATTCAAGTGGGGTTGAGGTTGGAGCACAAACAGTGGTTGATTCGGTCAAAGTCAGTGTGGTTTCTGGGATTGTGTATACACCTGGAGTGGGACACGTGGTTACCAGAGGAGTCGGGACTGGGGCAGTTGAGAGTAAAGGCGAAGCCGAAGAAGATGGTGTAGTAGTAGATGGGATAGAAGTAGATAGGATAGAAGTAGATAGGATAGAAGTAGATGGGATAGAAGCAGATGGTGATGACTCTAAACCAACGGCACTTGAAGTAGGGGGAGGTGGAAAATGTACTGTAGACATGTGTCAGCAACGTTATTCATATCCTTGTTCATAGCAGTGGTTTCTCCATACAACAAGCTTCTCCTGTGATTGTTGTGTAGACAGTCGTGCGGCCGCATGACTGCTCACTAGTAGTCCCAGTTGGCGTCACCAGTAGCCCTCTCTCATGAACATCTTCATGACCATGTCTCCTTCTCAGATTACCCCTAGCATTTGCACCACTTGCGATTGCGGCAGCAACAACAAAAATTCCGGCCTTCATGGTGATACAGCAATGAAATAGTAAGTAGTTGATTCTTCGTCGTCGCGATACTTAGTTGTATGCGTTTAGAATGCTTGCAAAGAATGCCCGCTGAATGAGTGAAGCGGTGGAATTAGATTGTACCGAGTGAAAACAAAGAACGCTGGGTTGATAAAATGAAGGTATTCAAGACAATAACGAGGACTTAAAACGAGAAATGAACGTTGATATATAATACGAGTGGCAAGCTAAAGTCGTACCTGCATGTGGGTTTTGGCAAGGGTAAGGCCTTCGGAGGGTGATGTGGTGATGATTGTGATCTTCCAAGAGACAATTTTTCAGCCAAAGACTATTTTGATTGGAGTATAGTTATTATTAATCTTCACGGCCCCGAGACCTATGAGTTAAAATTTTAAAATGAAATTCGGATTGAAGATATAGACAATCATGATTCGTATCCGTTTCTATTAGACGAAGTGAATGTTTCCCCTTCTCATATCTACCTATGAACATGGGCTTGACGAGGGCTTCCACCAGACAAAATTCCCATATCTTTCATCAATATCTACCGGTATAAGGTTATGATGCCCCAGTCAAGTAATCCATTGCATTGAACATCTGGTTCAGCATGGAGTTATGAACTGATTAAGCTTAAGGGCCCTCATTTCCCATTGTGATACTATTCCCCGTTAATATACACAGTGGATAGAATCTATCCGATAGATATACTGGTTGATGAATAATAAGTTTTACTCACTCAAGATATCGGTTTCTCCATTTATCTCATCTACATCTCATCTGCATCTGATCGAGTATTTGGTGTACTGTTTGTCAGGTAGCTTCATAACATATGCACATTGCTATTACCAGCAGAAATTCATTCCCAGAGCTTTAACTTCTTACCTAGACATGCTAGGTAGGTACTTTACTAACACTGCACTAGCCATTCTTGGCACCCCCTATCCATCATCCAATTTTATTTTGATTAATTTTTACTATCTTGGGATTTCTCCCAAGAATCAGATCAAACACAACCGGAGACAAATCGGCACGGTATTCAAACTGTCAAATGCTTTGCACGTTGACTGTAGATAGATACAGGGTGTTCTGTGAGACACCTTGTTCAACTGGCCAACAGTGAAATCCATGGATGTCTGGTAGCTCTTCTCTTGGCACTCGTGTTCAAATAGGGGTGCAACAATCAAAACATTACAATGATCAAAAACATGTCGAACAATTACAACATTTGATTGTTCAACTAGAATTTGGACCTTGGGAATACCGTATTATCTGGATCAAAAGACCTCCCCCCCATAACAATAGACCCTTCTCAAACAAAAGACCTCCCTACACAAATCTAGAAAACTTTCAGATGCACTTGTAATGGTACGTTACTGTGTATCCGTACTCGAGTTTACAAGATTGCCCCTACACCAATCAATCCTCGATCTAGACACTACAGGCTTATCATAAGCCAGTAAGGCCATCCTTTAGACACTAAGTGCCTATAAAAATAGGCTTTGGGCACTATAATATAGGCCCCAAATTATCATTTATAAAATTCTATCTGAAACACAAGAACAGGTTCAAATCGATCCCGGTGGCAACCACCCCTTTTTGTACCCGGGTCTTTCGTTCCAGATAATACGGTATATATCGTATTTTTGATTTAATATCATATGGCGATTCATGAATTAATACACCCCCTGGTGTTCTGCGAGTTATTATTACCTAATATGAGTACATAATTTATAATTGATCCACCAGATCGTATTTGCTCCAGAATCAAGAGGTCTTTGTGTTGGCTGGGTGGATAGAGAACCCCATATATACAATATCCATTTTGCAATTCTTTATTTGGCTTCAAATGTGGCTGTGGCTCGGTAGTAGGGGTTCTCTGGTTCTTTTTTCAATATTTGATGTTTCACCCAAAGATAGAAATATCTGTGGGGTTGCTTGAAGATATAAGGAACATTATTGGAATATTATCAATCATACTATAGTGCAAGGATCCGTTTAGCTCGAGTAATCCTCGGCCAGCTTGTGGATGCGATGGTGCTTCATTTTAGAGATCTAACATTCGAATCTCTACCATGAATGAATACAATGGGCTGTTTGAGTTCAACATCCAAGAACGGAATATAAATCATGAAAGTCTTTCAAAAACATGTGCCATATCTGGCTGCGATTACACTATCTGTTCCCTTTGAAGCGCGACAGCGGTTTACTGTCGTCGTCATTTTGTTCTAGATGTAGTAGAATTTAGCTCAACGATCACTTGCGCGTTAATTAGAATATGGTCTCTCGCATACAAACTTAGGTGACGGGACTATAATGGCTTGGAATCATGGGAGGCGGCTGTGATTATGTCGATGAGGATGAGAACGAGAGAATTGTTGCTTATATGATGATCTGTTGATTGCGTAATAGCAAGAACTTCAGGAACTGGATCCCTTATAGTGCCATTCTCTTCCTTGAGGTCATTCTTAGTCCGCTCACACGTCCCCAATGACTCCAGTGTCCAAACCTGTGAGGTAGTGTCGCTTGCTCGCGCCTAACCCCAACTCAAAGTCGATAACATTTCGTACTCATCCAGGCTAATATTCTTTCTCCAAAGCAAAGACTGAATCTCGAAATCCGCATGTAAATACTCAACTTTAGAGACCATCCCAAGTCTAGTCGAGTGAGTACCCTGTCATCGTACTTATCCAAAACCTCCAGGAACGCTTTGGCGACGCAATACTCAGAAACTAATATGTATTATGCATCAACTACCAACATATGTGATGAAAAGGAAGAAATTGAGGTTTTTGTTTCCGCCGTGCGATGTAAAGAGAGGTTTGTTACAAGGAAGGATTACAACGCGTGCTTCCGTCCTGAGCATCGGAATTTTTGAGGGGAGTTTCTAGTCCAAATTCGGCCCAGGTGTGGCTGAAGTACACACGGATGACTTCACCCAACTTCTATTACACCAGCAAAGACATTCTAGCTCTCCTTAACCAAACATATACATATGGGAGAACTACCGTGCAGTGTTCGAAGTTAATTGGTGTTTTTTACGATACAAGAAGACCCTGTATCTTTCACAGAGAATCCACTGATCAAAGCCGATGGGCATGACATTTTGATATTGATGTAGTTGTAAGTTGCACCGACTCCGATATCATACATTCGCTTCGAATGCAGGATTTATACCATGTCTAACACTCAAACATTAACTGTATATATATGGGAATTTGAAGTTATAACCATTGTGTTTACCGGGCTTTTGAGTGGAAAGATGTACGAGTGAAAAGTACCACCAATCTTTGGACGGAGTAAAACTCGCAACTACTACATTTTTGAATGTGTGATAAGAGACGATGATTCTTACCAAAAAATGGAAGCCACGCATATCTGATGTCAGAAAGTTCTTGGCAGTTCTTGGTGCAAGGCGGGCGAGGCGTGACTGCTAAGCGGACCTTGTCAAACTCCAAATTCCGAATGTTTAGATACACCACAAACAACGTGTACGTTCAAGCAGTCCCAACCTACGTAAAGTTATCGATCACGGTGAGTAGTAGCCATGCATGCGAGTGTTTTACCCTCTCTTTACTATACAGATACGTGTATACGCTACGAAAAAAGGGATACAACGTGTTCTAGTGCAAGCATCAGACAATCTCGGACATGAAGATGCTCCATACCCGCGTTCACATGAAGTAAGGTATATGGATGGATATAAGACTAAAACCGTGGATTTAATAAAATGATATCATTATATATATGGCTGTATTCTCTTACTCTCTCCCCTTATTAACAGCAATATTCTTTGGAATTCAACATATTATTAGAAGTTATAACAAACACTTACAACATGGCCTATAAACGTTCTGTCATCGTTACCGGCGGAACGGCCAATCTCGGATATCATGCGGCTCTCAAGATTGCTAAAGAGCGTCCCGACTACCTCGTTGTGATTGCTGCGCGGTCTGATAAAACGGGCTCCGCTCAGGCTATTAACAAAACCCTGAACCAAGAAAACACCATCTTCATGCAGCTTGATCTGTCCGACACAAAGAACGTCCGAGGTTTCGTTGAGAGGTGGCAAGGCGATTCTACAAAACCCCCGATTCAAGCTCTGGTACTCAATGCCGGACTTCAGTTTCCCGCCGCCCTTACCATGACGCCCGAGGGTGTGGAGAAGACTTTTGCAATTGCTCACGTCGGACATGCTTTGCTCTTTTTCCTCCTGTGTCCAATCCTCCCTCTAGACGCTCGAGTTGTCCTCACTGCGAGTGGTACGCACGATCCCGCACAGAAAACCCGCCTTCCCGACGCTGAATACAATACCGCCGAGGATCTGGCTCATCCACCTAAGTCTATGATTAACATCTCCGGTCGAAAGCGATATACAACCGCTAAGCTTTGTAATGTCTTATTCACGTATGCATTATCGCGTAAACTCACTGAGCGGGCCCCAGAGCGCCGTATCACTGTTAATGCAATGGATCCCGGTCTGATGCCAGGCACTGGGTTGGCGCGCGCGGGCAACTGGTTTGAGCGCTGGATCTGGAACTCGGTTATGCCGCGTATGATAGGTCTAATTCGCCTCTTTGTCATATCGAACACACATACCCCAATGGAATCGGGTGCTGCGCTTTCTAGACTCGCAATTAGCGCTGATATTGAGAGGGGTACCACGGGCAAATATTTTGAGGGACTTAAGGAGATCAAATCAAGCCAAGCCAGTTATGATGAGAGTAAGCAGGATGATCTGTGGAACTGGACAATAAACTTTTTAGCAAAAGACGATGAAGAAAAAGCAAGATTCGAGTCACTCAAGTGAGTGGGTAGATCAATGCGATATTATGATACTCGATGATTATTTTTCTCGATTTTCTTCTTGCTGCTGTGTATATACCTCATATTTTATTGTGTTTTTTTTAGCCACCTTACAATAATTCAACTCAAGTTCAGACAATAGTAGGGCTCCATCGCATCATGATATTGTCTAATGGCAATCTTTTGCCCTTGCAAGTGTTAAAAAACAAATCAGTAACGCCCTAGCTTGCATAAGCGGCAATATCATACCATTCACTCCTAAAGCTGCATTGGCTGGGAATCTGTCATGGAAGAATCTTCCTGGAGTCACTGAGAAGTTAGAGCATCAGCATTACTTGATATGGTGATCTGCGTTACAATCAGTAGACTTTGTGGAGGTATATTGCGATGTTGCGATTATTGCTGGATTGTAGAGCGAGTTGGAAATTGTTAGATTATGCTGGGTGTTCAATATTGCATGTGGTGGCGATAGGAGGGGATGCAGAGATTATGAGGGAGCTGGAGAGGGTGAGATTGGTAGGGCTAGATCCCGACGGGGTGAACAATGATGGGTATACTGCCTGGAATATGGTGGGGATGGGGAAGAATGTTGAGGAGGGGTAGGGGGCGCGGGTTGAAGAACTTTTGGAGAGAAAGAGACAAGCTGAGAAACAAAATGACAGGCTGGGAGCATGTAAGATTCTAGAAGTTGTGAAAAAGAGTGAGAATGAAAAGTGATGATGGCTCCAATGGTGATTTCGAGAATGCTGTTGAATATCATGTAGTGATATAAAGTATCATATATAATATAAATTCTTACTCCCATCTCCAAAGTCATACTATTTGTTAGTAAGCAAAAACAAAGAAATGAAAATCGATATAAGTTACACATAGATACTAGTAGCAAAATCAAGATATCCATAGTCATAAGCACTAGACTTGAGTCGACGTAGCGCATCTTGCTTGGAAACTGTTTGGCTCCGAGATCCAAGATATTACGATCGTAGCCCACCCTCATGCCCAAAAAGACCAAAAAAATAAAAATAAAAAACATAACATACAACAGTGGGGATTCGCTGGTGGTCACCCACCCAACTACTAATCCACCGATTCAAGGCTTATGTATGGCAGAGCGGACGGGATGCCCAGTTCTCCTTGATCTGTGGTCGTATGTACCATCAAATTCACAAAATGAAGATATATTCAAAAGGTTGAGAGTTCAAAGCCACTTTAGAATATGGAAAACCTTCAACATTAAGATCAGAGTGCCTATGTGAAGGGTTATAGTATAAACACTGGGGCTTTTATTCGTACTTATGTCTGACGATTATACTTCACAGCTTATCCCAACTTTCCTGGAACGAATGGGTGGCCAGCACTCAAACCGCCGTCGACCGCCCAAGCTTGTCCATTTACATAGCTACTTTCATCACTTCCCAAGAACAATGCTACCCGAGCAACCTCATCTGCATGTGCACCTCTCCCCAGAGGATTGAGTTGACCAATTTTCTTCTCGGATCCTCTGGCCCTTGCAGCTTCGTACATGGGAGCTGTCATACCAGTTTCAATCACGCCAGGACATATCGCGTTAATCCGTATGCCGGTACCAGCCAGCTGGTAAGAAATTGTTTGCGCCAAGGAAATTACACCGGATTTCGAGGCCGAGTAGTCACTCGAACCCGCATTTGAACGAATACCTGCTACTGATGCGGTACCAATGATACTTCCTGAAGGGTATTTCTTCTCCTCACTTGTCAACATCATAGCTGGTGCTCCATATTTTGCTGCCAAATGTACACTATATCTAAGATTAGATATTAGATCTTATGGAGATGTATAGGATAGAGTTACCTAACAACATTCGTTCGTAGCGTAGACAGAAATTCATCAGCAGAAATGTCTGAGAATATCTTATTGCTTCCAACCACCCCCGCGTTTGCAAAGAAGATATCCAATCTTCCATACGTTTTTACAGCATGTTCTACAACCTCCTTTGTGGACTTCTCATCTGCTGCATCGAATTTCCGTGTATGTACCTCTACATCAGGATATAATGATGCGAGTTCTCGTTTGTGCGTCTCGAGGTTCGCATCGTTGTAATCGCATATGTATACGGCTCTTGCGCCATTCTGTGCAAACTGATGTGCTGATGCTCGACCAATTCCTAAAGGACTATTGGTTCCTTTATTATGTCAGTACCGGAACTGATTATTTGGAAAGAGGGGAATTACCAGTCACGATAATGACCTTCCCTTTAACCCTGGGGCCGGTAGAGTCTGGTGCAATCTTCTTGAGAATCGGGATATTTTCGAACTTCCCTTGATCACCAATTGGGTTCACAAGCTGTTCAGAGAGGGCAGCAAGTCTTCTCTTAGCATTTGACATGATTTCTGATTTTGTAAAATAATCTGAAAAAGAATAACAAATTGCTTTTTAGAAAAGAAGGGATATATTAAAGTATTTGTACGTAGATTTGGAGTCTGGAGTTAAACGCGGGGGAACGGTGTACCCATCCATATACAGACGATATCCAAAAAGTCCGGGGTAAGTAATAAATGACCATTTACGGTATTGTACCTCGGTCTATCGAAGTGAATCAATGGTATGTATGGTATGTATGGTAAGCAAGCAGGCTTTAGACAAGCCAATTAATCTAATCTACCGGATCTACTAATAAATAATAAGACTATGTACATAGTGTAAGATTTATAATTATTATTGTTATTATTATTATTGTTATTATTATTATTGTTATTATTATTATTGTTATTATTATTATTGTTATTATTATTATTGTTATTATTATTATTGTTATTATTATTATTGTTATTATTATTATTGTTATTATTATTACATAGTAGGTTGTGTCATCTTCCTCTAAAATGACTTCAGAGTTTGAGGTCTAACATCTACACTTTATACTACCTACATAGTATGTACTATGCATTTACTATATTATATACCGTAGCATACCCGGGCCGGGACCCTTATTAGTTCTATGTAGTCTACGGGTAGGTATATGAATTATTAGGGCTACCGCTGCCATGTGCATAAATGTACTACTACTACTCTAAGGTACTAATAAGATTAGTTGTTATCGTGGGTCTTTACTTTCTTGCCTTTCACACTACTGACAATTTGGGCGGTTGGCTAAGGCTGTGAGTTACTTCTTAAGGTCTTCAAATCTAACTACAATCGTAACATTTGCATACACTTGGGTCACAGTTGCTGCATGCTGTATGGAATCATCACTAAAAAAAAGTGGATAGAATCGTGAGGGATACATGCACAGTGCACACATATGGTGATATCCATTATCAAAGTCAAACAAATTTTAGTATTCTATATGCGCCATTTACAATACCAAAAATTGCTCATTGAATTGAAGAATTACGTTTTCTAGAAGAAATCCCAGAGTAGAAGAATGTTTTGAAGTAACTAGGGTACTCGTGAATCCCCTTCCTTCAAAGTCCTCAAGGTCCTCAAATCCTTCAAATAATTGACAAAATTCATTCAAAATACCCTTTCCTCCTCCTCCTCCTCCTCCTCCTCCTCCATCATCAGTCCATAGTATCATGATACTACATTGGAAACCTCTTTTGATATTGATTGTACTATGCTTTTGTAAGAACCACTCCTGGGCTTAAGAGGCTTTTTATATGTAACCTGAGATTTTATTATTTGCTGAACCTGCTTTAACTGCTTTTAAAACCTCGTTAGAGATACGCGAGTGACGATGATGTCTCGATCTTCGTCTGTAAAGGAAAATCTCCCTGATATCTATAAATACAAATATCCTTCAATCAACACCACCACCATTACCAGTTCCAATATATTAAATGAACAAAATTTTCTGCAAAGCCCTGCCTTTACGGAATCTTCTCATGTTTCTTCTCCTTCCCTTTCATTTATAAATTCTTTTACGAGATACCAAGACTACGAATATAGGAACCACAAATGGGAGTCAAGCCTTCACAATAACGAAGTAACCGTAGCAATGGAAAATGAAGCTACAGGAAATTTATCAAGGACAGCCTCACATAATTCAGCAACGTCTATGAGAAGTCAACGATCTCAGGCTTTACGTTCAAAACCTCGTAGATTGGTTTCGCAGATCTCGAGTTCCGCATCTTCAATTTCGGACAAATCCTTAACTTCATTTCCATCCTTCTCCGGAGACTCACCAACACAAGATCGTACATTCTCGTTACCTGCAAATGATGGAGCTGCAAATAAGACTACCTCGACCGCAAACTCGATAGCCGATCTCACAACGTCTTCCTCCTCTTCACAACATCGGACTGCTTTATTCGACGATGCGCCTCTAGGCCCCTTGCATGTGCCTGGATCGGTCCACCATGCAAATGACGAACACATTGAAAGGCTAATAGCAAGGAACGGAGCTGTGAAATTAGTTCGACAAATCGCTGAGGACTTGGCTCGACGAGATGCGCAAATCGCTTCGCTGAGGCGCAAGGCAGAAGAAAGAGAAAGGGCACTAAGGAAAATAATATTGGAATGCGGGTTATCGAATTTGGAGTTAGAGACCCGTCTACGCGCCGTTGAAAATGTACGAAAAGTATCTGGTGGCTCTGTTACTCCGAACGAGCCTGCATTGGAAGACCTTATGAACGATGCAATGAGCGAGACGGTGGTTATAGGAGATTTGGATAACATGGAACACGATGCCACTATACGTGCAAAGGATCCAGCGCCTGAGAAACCGGCTGCGGGAACTTCAAGAGGCTGGAAAGATTACCTATGGGGTGGGACAAGCAGACAAAGCAGTCGTGCAAACAGTATAGCAAGCAGCACAAACGGGGAAATCACAAATGGCACGATTCCAATTCGTAATGGTATTCCCAGCCGGCGCACGATCTTACAAAATGATTTCTTTCGACCTCCTATGGCCTCTGAGGGAAGAGATAGCCGTCCACCGAGTAGTGATTCGGCCGTCGGCAATCCGCAGAGAAAACAATCTAGTCTAGCAACATTAGCATTGAAACTTGTTGCAGGCACTTCAACTGTTCGGGATACTGATAGCACATCGTGCCGCGGTAGATCAAACAGCACGGAAACGGAACCGTCAGGCAGAACGCCATCAAGAGTCAGTACTAAAAGTACCATGTCTGCTCGACCAGCTCCAAGAACAGGACCTAAAGTCATACGAAAATCTACCCCGTTAACAAATAATACCTCGGTTCGAGGCGTGCCCCAAGAGAGATGGGATACAATGGGATCTAGTCCGCAAGGTTCAAATACTGTGGCAAGTGAAAATTTTGGTCCGGTCGAAATGGACACCATTCTGCCACCTGATGCTCAACCACCGACCTTGATGCAATATAGGAATTACAACAATCAAGAGTTTTTGACCGACCGGTTTGGATTTATATATGATCAACGTCGCAAAAAGAGGCAAAAGGAAGCCGCCGAGAGAGTTCGAAAAGGTAAGAGAGGAAGTCGTGTTGAAATGCTTAGTGGTGGCCGAAATAATATATCTTCTGCAATGGTAGAAGAAGGTCTGGAAGATATTAGACCTGGATCGCCTTCATCTATTGCTACTGAGGACCGTGGTGAAGACGAAGAAAAGCCTGGCAAGCGTTGGCAAGATTATCTCAAAATTGCTACCTTCCCCACAGAGTTGCTATCCCACACACCATCATCAAACATGCCTGCATTTGAAGTTATGGAAGGTGGTGAGGTGCCAAAGTCTCCAGGAATTCTAGCCGATGAAAGAGGATTTGTGCCCGGAGCGAGCGTAGCAACAATACCACCAGCAATTTCTGTAATATCTGATGATGCGACTATATCGAAGCCTGCCACCGCTGAACCTTCCACGCCAACCACCCCTAAAGAAGATACGGAACCTGTAAAGCTTTTATTACAGCAACTCGGTGAAGTTCACGATTCATTACAGCGTGACAAAACCATTCGATGGAATGAATTCCTCCGCAAGGTCAGAGCTGAACGTAGGCGTGATGGCGAAGCGGCTGCCGCTGCATTAGCTGCAACCACCGACTCACGATCGCAACGTCCTATCGCGATTACCCCCGAGGCAACTCTGGCAGACGGCGAGATGATCGGCGTTTCTGGTCTGGGAAATAAAGGCAAGGTTGGGCGTGCTAAGTGGAACGAGTTCAAGAGTTTGGTTCTAGGTGGTATACCAGTCGCTTATCGTTCTAAGATTTGGGCTGAATGCTCAGGAGCTTCTGCACTACGTATACCAGGGTATTACGATGATTTAGTAGCTCATCGAGAGGGAGAAGACGACCCTACAGTAGTCGCTCAAATTCAGATGGATATCAATCGAACTTTGACGGACAACATATTCTTTCGCAAAGGCCCTGGAGTTGCTAAGCTCAACGAGGTACTCTTAGCTTACTCGAGGAGAAATCACGAAGTTGGATACTGTCAGGGTATGAACTTGATCACTGCATGTTTGTTGCTTATTATGCCCACAGCAGAGGACGCCTTTTGGGTTTTGACTAGCATTATCGAGCACACTCTACCTCCTGGATATTACGACCACAGCCTTTTAGCATCCAGAGCTGACCAGCAGGTTTTACGACAATATGTCGCTGAGATTTTACCAAAGCTATCACAGCACCTTGATGATCTCAGCATCGAACTCGAAGCACTTACTTTCCAATGGTTTCTCAGTGTTTTCACCGATTGTCTATCAGCTGAAGCATTATTCCGAGTATGGGATGTCGTGCTCTGTATGAACGATGGCAGTACATTCCTTTTTCAAGTTGCTCTCGCTCTATTGAAACTAAATGAGCAGCAATTGCTACAGTGTTCATCCCCTGCCAGCGTCTATACATATATAAACCACCAAATGACCAATCATGCCATCAGTATCGATGGTCTAATCCACGCATCAGAAGGACTGCGAAAGGTGGTCAGACGAGACGAGATTGAACTCAGAAGAGCAAGAGCTATTGAAACAGAGAAGGATCTCGTGAAACAACGAGAAGCTAAAAATTTAGCTCGAAAGGCTAAAAGAGATGCTACTTTGAATAACAATGCCTCGGATTCTATACACGATGCATCGATCACTTCTCCTATCAGAGAAACACATGTTGAATTGGGAAGTGACGAGTCAGATGAACTGACAGTCAGGACACCAATACCAGTTATCGAGGACGACGAAATGGGGTCAAAATAGATTGGAAGATACACACTCTCTTTTTACTTGTCTTTTCCTTTTGGTGTATTGTTGTTATTGTTATTGCATTTACCGGAGCGGGACTGGGTCTTGGGCAATGATACCCCGTTTTTAACATTCATTTTCTTTCAAAAGCGAGAAACCAACTACCGAATGGGTGTTTCTTTTTTTTTACTTGTTTCTTCTTTTATACACTCAGGCTGGTATACCCTAGAAATGAAATGACGCGAGCAAGCGAGCCGTGCATATAGAGTATTGATTTTTGTTAGATGGGCTTTCTGAATACATAGGATTGAAACTTCAATTTTGTGATGTGATGATGTCTTTTATTGCTTATGCTTGTGATTTTGAATGCGAGGATTCTGTTCTTGAATGGGCGCTTCTAAGTTACATCCAAATTCTTCTTATCAAGGACGGACTTCTCACTTTTGAGGACCAAAGTTGAGTGAACAGTTCACCTTTATAAGTTTAAATGTATAGTTTACAAAGTTATTTCTCTTCTTCATCCATCAATTTCTTATTTCTTCTTCCTCTTCCACCCTCCTCCAGCAACAACAACCATCCTCCCGCGTTAATAACAGCAACCATGTCTTCCTCAGATCGAAAACCCAGAAAACACTATCGCGCCTCTCTCCAATTCACAGTCGATAGAATCGACAGCCTTGAAAAAGTCATCGCAGAAAAGAAAGCCCGCAACGAATCATTCGAACTCGAGGAACGCAAAATCGTCAAACTAGTCGTCATCATGAGAAAACGCCCAAACGTGATGAGAGAATCGAGCAAGACTAAACCGTGGACGGAGTTGGAACGATACGCCGAGAAGGTTAAATGGAGATATGATGGCGGATCTGATAGCGTCCTTGATGACTTCGTCAAGACAATCGAGGAAGACCAATTCTCGTCGCCGGCTGCAGATTATCTTTATGAGTCTGATGATGAATTTTATTGCGAACATTGTGGTAGGTTTGCTTTTGGGGAAGGGGGAATTATTTACCAGGATGAGTGTGATAGGGCTAATTGCGTGTAAATGTTTTTTTATAGATCCAGAAATGAGGTATTGCGATTTGAGCGGCGATGGGGAGTTTGATGAAAGTAAGGATAAGGAGTGGAAGAGGCTGCATGGCTATGATGCAGGTATGTACTTCCACCTTGACTTTGCTGTCGAAGTGGAATGTCAGGGAATAACAAAAGCGTAGGTATTTTGGACTTTAAGGACAAAACCAGTGTTACCGCTCCGGCGTCAGTTGGTCATGGCAAGATTAAGCAAGACTGATGATGATAAAGATAATTTTAATATTGGAGCTTTGGCATCGGTTGATGGTGGGAATATGGGCGTAGTTCTGTGCTATCTTAGCCAACTTGCCCCGAGAAAGAAAGGAGTAGGCGTGTAATCCACAGCCTCTAGATCGTTTATTTCGTGGAGTTAGGAATATGGAACCATCATGGTTGATATGCACGAAAAATACCTATGTAGTCCAGCATCGTTTTGATAGTGAATAAATAGTTCACTTTCAATTTCAACCTTGAGAGAGATTATCGACGATTACAACCAAAGCGAAACCATGATCAACGAATTAAAGAAACTTTATATTACTCATGTGAAGTAGACGAGAGAAGAAAAGCCTGGCCGTTCTGTCAAGTTGGCTGAGACGGAGCTATTTGTTGCCCTTTTTACACATCGCTACAAAATTCGAGCTCGCCTTGCATGTTCCAAAGTATTTGTATCATTGCTAGAGGAAGGAGATACATTGGATCGCATAAAAGAAGTAGTAATATTTCCTGAGAACGGAATTCAGCTGAACGGCTGCCTGGATCTATTGTTAATGTGTGCACTGCAAGCTCTGCAAGATGCCGAGCGCGCGACGACAGGTATGATTTAGTTTTCTCTTATTTAGAGGATAGATAATTAACACCTATACAGAGTCACAACGCAACAACGCGCGAAACTGGAAGATTCATATCGATCCTATACGTGGGAACCAGTAAACGATAAATGCATTCCTCCAGTGTTTTTACTTCTCCGCGACGGGATAGTGGTGGAAGAAGGGAAGACTGGTTTGGCTGTGGATTTTGCAGGTCGGAAATCGAGAGGGCATAAGTGTTTTTATAATCCACTATTATGAATTCGTGGCAGAAAGGATATTAATAGAAGCACTGAGATATCAAAATTGAATTGGTGCATTCTTCAAACAGTTTGCTGCTCCAAAGTGACTTGGGTTTGGAAAAGAAGTTCTTCCTGCTAGAATCCACGATGGACCAAGGAACTCGTACTTAATTAAAAACATAAATCGGAGCAACGCATACTAGAAAATATCATATATTTCAGACGAGATATCAAGTGCAATGCGTTCCCAACGAATAACTTACCCCCACCGCCGCTGCAGCTACACGGAAGGATCTAGATGATTGAGTGAAGTGAAAACAAAACCGAGAAATAAAATAAGGGAGAGAAATAAAGATAGCAAAATTCATAATGCTCATATCTATTGATGTGTTGACTAGAATTGCTCGATAACAAAGATCTTAAATCATTGATCATTGGTTCGACCCTACTGCATCACTAAAGTGGCAGTATTTGCGGGTGATTTGCGGTATTCCTTATCATAATCATATACTCTATGATCTAGTACATATACTTGACTAAAGGTAAATCTAGTTCGTGTTGGAAGAGAGACAGAATAGCAAAAGTTGAAATGTGTATATATTGGGATGAGAGATTGTTTATTATTATTCTCAGATGAATTTCATTAAGGGAATAACATTTATTCCTAGATCATAAGTATGGTTTCAATGAATCACATGATGATATCTTACATCGATATTTCTAACATTATATCGTCATCGTAGATCGATCGTATTCGTGTCCGTACTTACTTACTATTTCCCATTTCCATAAAAGGAGCGGCAGGAACTTTATGATGTTTCCAGGTCAACTACCCGAGCTACCGGGATATGACCCGTGGATAGTCGAAAGCCGAGACATCGGCGGCTCTAGCCTTTCCACTAGTATCTGAAGCTAGGAAGGTCTCCAGGGCTAACTTCAAAGTCAATATCAACAGCGTCATGATAATCATTGTCCATCTTACATTTACCATGTTTACTCAACAATTCGATCCCACATCTTTGACTAACTATCCAATCGGTCGGTACCTGAACTGGTCAGACATATCCTAGTATTCGAAACATAATCTGACATCATGTTAATCATACCCCGCAATTGGCTTTCTTTTCCCCTTACGCTTACCTGTTCTTGTATGTAAAGGCGGAATGGGCGCACCTCGAATCAAGATTATGATTACCGATTAGAAAATCATCTCCTTTCTAGTTTGAATTTCAGGCAACGGTTGCCTGTGCCTACCAACCGTTTCTTTGAAATGTAGGCAACTGTAGAGATATCATGATGTCGTGATGTTTCAAATGGCTTTGGGAGGAGTATATGCTCCGAGAATCTTGGAATAACAAGCAGACTCAATGTCTATATAAGACCTGATCTTTTCTCGTCTTAAGCACTTTTATTCTTCATCAAACACGCACTCAAATCACTTCACCCTACTTCACTCCAATCCAATCCAATCCAATCCACAAACAACACTTTAAACCAAACATCAAAATGTCTGACACTTACAAGCCAACTGGTAAGTCTTATCACCAACCGATACCAGCTCTAAAGAGTCTTCGAACACTTTCTAACACCCATAATAGAGCACGGAGGTCTTAAGGAAGACGGTACTCCAGACAAGAGAGTTGGAACTGGAGAATTTGCCCATGGACAGGTAGATCCTCATGTTGCCGGTGCCCAAGGTAAGAACAATCTCCTCTTCCTTCTGGCTCCCGCTATGTAGTTTCTTTCCAGGAGTTCATCTTTTGCACATTGCCTTCCTATCCTTTTCAACAAAATCGTCATAAGCAAATATTAACATACTATGCTTGAACAGGTGGAAAGTCATCGGGAAATACTGAGGGTGCCTCTGAGTCCGCTACTGGAAATTCTGGAAGTTCCAAGGGAGGTAAGTTGTTTCGTTTTCCCCCTTTCTGTATCATTTCTGATTATGGCTCTTTGCAGAATTTGCCCACGGAAAGGTTGACCCAGTTGAGGCTGGTAAGAAGGGAGGAGCTGTTTCCTCTTAGATGATCATGACAAGAAGAGGGTATATGGATAATCAATGACGATTACGATGTTATGAAATTTTGATCGGATGCTATGAACTGAGCGAGCAATCGCAATGTTGTATTAACTATATCAAATTAATGCTATTTTGAGAATGAATACCATCATCAGCCTTGAACCATCTGATGTATACAATATGAGATCGAATCAGAATGACATACTCAATCTTCAATGCAATCTCCATTATGCAGTGATTTTTTCTCCAAACAAGATTTTTTTAACAGCTTGTGTCACTGGTTGTTGATGGTATGTAGTACAAAATTACTTAATCCAGGTATTAATTCAATTATTATTGACGTCTGTGCACACTTAGACACTTCTTCTCCCTTGGCATCTCCATCGCCATTCATTCTTCATCCTTCATTTTTCTGTCAAGACCGACAATATTTGTTTGCTGCCTATATCTTATGATCGACTTGCATGATTTCCATGCAGCTCGCCGATTCAGTACACGTTTCACGGGATCGTGCATATTGGATTGTCCTCTCAAGTTCGGGGACACACAATCTCTTCATTTGTATTCAAGGAATCCTCCAATTCTTTCCATACTTGATGTTTTCTGTTCAGAAAGAAGCCTTGCAGTCATCCCGATCATCACTAGTATACATCCAAGGCTAAAGAATGATGCGGTATTGCCATCGATATATGGATATACCTCAACAATGACAAATCTTCAAGGATTTCCCTACCTCAATATTCTCGTCTTAATAAAACAAGTGACGAGAACCCCATCGAAGAGGAAATTACAACGAGCATAAATTACCTAGAAAGTAGCTAGAGTCTACGTCTACGTGTCCGTGTTGAATTTCTCTCTCGTATGAGTGGTCACTCTTCACTTCCAAAGGGGTTTGGTAAAAGTCAATAGTTTCTCAACCACAGCATATTTCCACAACATATAATAGTGGCGGCGACGACATAAAGAAGAGGCAAAAAACGTTTTCGGTCCTTTCTCGAGTTGTAATTTTCGAAGTTTCCCCTCGTTTTGTATACCATGTACCATGTTTTTGAGTGTGATAGTTGCGTGGTTTGATCAGGCACCCGATGGTTGATTGTATCGATAGCGTGCTGAGTGAGGTATCCATATGGAATAGGTGTTACAAGGCTGGACGATTCATGGAATCAGTCTTACCTCGAGTATCACTCTTATATCATGATTTTCTACTGTATAAACCTCCAATACGCTATTTATTGAATGGAGGCTGTAGCTACTTTATCTCTTCAACTTTTGGGGTATCTTTCTTACAGTCAATTCCTTTCAACCCCTATTTTTCATTATGAAATTCTTTCTGCCAATCTTAGTATCCTTAGGATATTGTCTTGCATCGTCTAATAATACAGATTCGGTTTTGACTGCATCAGGTTGTCATGCAGATAATTGCTATCGCGCAGTTAGTGGAGATTTTCGTGGACCATGGCAGCAAGCTCTAGCCTATGATGATTGTGTTGATTACATGGAAAATTCCTGCATAATCGAGGATATCAACATCACGGTCAAGCAAACTGTATATACCACCATCACTGCAGTATCAACCGTGGGGAAGAGATCAGCTGCTGCTGCTTCTTCGTCTGCTTCTTACACGTTCACCCTCCCATTTTATGCTAGCGCTTGTTCAGACGAAGCTCGTTACTCGAGCGCTTGTTCGTGTTGGGGCGTTCTTCCAGGTACCGTTACTGTACCTACAGCAGTAAGTATCACGTTACTTTTCCCTTCTCCATACCTTATTCTTTCATTTCCGACAATCATGCTAATCATGCTAATCAACCATCTAGACCTACACAACCACCACCACATCAACCATAACCAGCACCCTTCCCCCTATCTGCCCCACAGGCACAGCTCTCCACAGCGACGCCATGAATTGCGGCGCCTGCGGCATAGTCTGCGAATCGGGAATCTGCCAACACGGCACCTGCAACAGCGTAGCCTGCACCCCCCACGTCTGTTCTGAAGGAATCAAACCGTGCACCGACGATTCTACCTGCTACTGTTTTAACACCATAGTATCTTTGGGATTCTGCGGGGAAAATCGCCCCTGTACAGAATCGATACCTTGTTTTGATGATTTGGACTGTCCGTACGCGGAGGTTTGTGCTTGGGATACTTGCTGTGGGGGGAATGTTTGCGTGTTGGGGAATTGTCCGAACCCGGCGGCTAAGTTGATGAGAATGGTGACGAGGAGGAGGGAGGAGTTGGTGGGGGATACGGTGGCGTATAAAGCGGGGGTTTCGAGGGTGTAGTCGTAATGGTGCTGCACATGGTGAGGTATGATTGGTAGTGAGATTTTTTATGATTTATTGATTGTAGGCTTTACAGAACTATAGTGATTCTCTTTCGCAGACGAGATTTCTTATTTTGACTTGTCCTTTTGTTCCCATGTTGTAATTGTGATTCTTCTTTCCATCCTACGAAGTTGGGCCGATAGTTGGAGGAATATCTTTCCCTCACTAGCATTTTCTTTCACCCCGTAACATCTAAGCAGAGCGAACAAGCTGGTAATTTCTTCGCATCTATACAATCATGTCACAATGTCATAAGTTATCGAGCAATAGGGTTGATTAAGACAGCTTGGTATTTATTCTTATTCATATCTTAATTTCTGCTTCTGTCTGTCTGTAATTGTGCTTTCTTCTCCCTCTACCCAAGTCGCCCATGCTCATTCCCACTACCATCTTTCATGACTTTGTCTTTTTGTCCCTTTTCCCGTTTCTTATTCTTAATCTTCATCTCTTCATTCCATCACCAACACCATTGTTCTATGGCCCCATATACCGATCTTCTCTTCCCTTCTTCTACATCAACACATGTATGTATACTGTATTCCCCACACACATAAGCCATCTGTCCATATGCTTCTTAACCGTGCGCCAACTATTGGGATTTTCCACCCTTCATTTCCTTTCCTTCCATAAAACGCCTTTTGACCATTGAACCCAACCGAGTATTCATTCGTTCATCCATCCCATAATTCATAAATTCGTAAAGTTCCATGTCCAACCCTTATCCTTCCATTCTTCCCGTAGCCACCCATCCATATCAGATGAAACATAACCCAGACAATCTCTTTCTCTTTCTCTTTCTCTTTCTCTTTCTCTTTCACCCATGTTATTCCATTCCAAAAAATCAACTCTCACCCCCCCCTAGCCCAAGCCCTCAACCTCTTCGACCCTCTAACCTTCAACCCCACCTTCTCCTTCCCCAGCTCCCTCTTCTCCTCCGTAAAATCCCTCCTCCTGTTCCCCGTGCTAAACTCTAAGCTCCCTCGCGTAATCCAACTACTCCTCTTATCCCCATTTCCATTTTCACCCCCCTCACTCGCACGCGTATCTGTACTCGAAGCACTCGAGCTAGAGCTAGAACTAGAGCTAGAACTCGAACTCGAACTCCTTGATTTATTTCCCCTTCCGTTCTTTTCTTTTTGTCCATGTCCATGTGCATGTCCATGTGCATGTGCATGGTGGGTGGCTCCTCGTCTGCGTTCGTAATCGTCCATTTCGTGGAGGATTTGGAAGAGTGGGGTTGTGGTTTGAGAGGCGGTTAGGTAGGGCGATGAGGATGTGTGGGTGTATGTGTGGGTGAAGGGGGGTCCTTCGATGAATTTGGAGGGACGGAGGGTGGATTTGGAGGGTTTGGATGTGGATGGGTTGGTGGAGGGTGAGGACATGATGGGCGGTTGTGGTGGTGGTGAGAGGGTTGGAGGTATGTATGTGTGTGTGTGTGTGTGTGTGTGTGTGTGTGTGTGTGTGTGTGTGTGTGTGTGTGTGTGTGTGTATGTGTGTGTGTGTATGTTGATTTGAATGCTTTGTATTATATTGTATTGTATTCTTATTGCTATTGTGTGGTTTATCGTGATGGAAATAGAAATCTGTTTTTCTTATACAATACGATACGATATATATATATATATATATATAGACTCTTCGTCTCTCAATATGTAAAGAGAAGAAAGAGGAATATATAAAGTATAAATAAGAAACCCTGGACAATAATAGGTATACAAACAATGGATACTATAGATAAATATCGAGTATGACGGAACTAGTAATCAATGATGGATAGGTATAGAATGTACTATAAGTAGAAGAAATGAACACAAAAAGAAACCTCCTGACCTACCCAGGTCATTTCAAAACTCTTTAACCCTACATAATACCCTAGGATCCCCAAAGCTATCAACTTTTTTTTTATAGTGTGGTGTGGTGTGATGTGACTCTTTTCAAGGATTGAATTTCAAATTTTCCCAATAACTCCAATTTATTTTTATTTTTATATTTATATTTATATTTATTTTTATATTTATTTTTATATTTATTTTTATTTCTCCATCATATGTTGACTGATGAGGACCTTGAAAAACCGAGATTTGAGATTTGAGATTTGAGATTCGAGATTCGAGATTTTCACTCTGTCATAGAACTAGCGGAGCCACACATTATGACCTACTCTTCTTCCCCCCCTCCCCCCTCCCCTCTCCCCTCTCCCCCCTCCCCAATTAGACCCTGCATAACCTTATCAATTAGAACCGTGAACCCTTGATATTTGAGATTCTTCCCAGACTCTCAGGGCTTCTAAACTATAATCAAACTATAATCTAATCCTATAAGGTCACGGAAGCTACTATAGTGGGCTAGAATCGAACTCTTTTTGCCCCATGCCACCTCATCTGATACGAATTTATTAATCAACTATTGCCAACGAATTCTTTAAGATGCTTCTACCTTACTACCTTACTACCTTACTACCTTACTACCTTACTACCTTACTACCTTACTACCTTACTACCTTACTACCTTACTACCTTACTACCTTACTACCTTACTACCTACTTCAGTACTGTACATACGTATATACGTACATACAATACATATGTATTTTCTTTCATTTTCTTGTCGATCTAGGATATTTTGATATTTGGGTAAAGAAATCGCAAAATTATCACACATTAATTTTATTTTTTCCATATAGATATTCCATTTTTATCCACCTACATACTATTCCTGGTACAATATCATGCGCAAGGTACCTTTTCCGGAGTTCGATTAAAGGTACATAGCTACTTACTGGGTATACTGATATAGCGATCGTAGTTAAAAATTTGAAGTCGAAAGAAATATATACATAGCATGACATTAATTAGCATAGCATAGCATAGCATAACATAGCATAACATAAAATAGCATGACATAACATAACATAGCATAACTCCTATTTCCGACACACCACCCGTCCCTCCGCACAGGTGATATCTAAGCTCTAAGCCAACTAGCCAACGTATGAAGAAACGAAAGGTGGTGGCTTATTTTCCCATGTGCGTGTAACGGACGAACCGAACGCATATGGAAGGATAGCAGCATAGGATATAAAATTAGTTATTCTTAACTCCTAAGCTCGCTCGCTGTTAACGCTATTAACTTCTAAGCAAATTCATCCTGATTGATCCCTTATATTATTCATGTCATGCATAATGCATGCATACAAGTAATAATAAGTACTTGTAGAGCTTAGAAATACCTACCCATGAATTCGAATCTTAATATGTATGCATCATTTTTAATAATGAATGATCCTTCTAATAAATTCCGAGAGTTCCTTTCGATGAATGAAATCCTTTTTAACTGTAGGTCATTCACGACGTCATCTCATCGAATTGAAAAGAAAAAGAAATTTGATACGAAAAGCTCGAACCAGAGCTCGAACTGACCGTTGTTTACAACTCAACTTTATTATTACTTAGAATCTTGAAGATCCCTTACGGAAGTATACAAGTTCAATAACAACAATAACAACAACAACAACAACAACAACAACAACAGAAGTTCTGGATGCAAGAAGATTTACATGTTTCGTGGTCTAGAATAAGAAATTAGTGCTTTCTTGTATCCAATAATTTGAAAGTATGCTGCCCAATGATTTGATTTTTGATACGACATTTACTGTAATACAGTAGTATCTCGAATTGAGTGGTAATTAATTAATTTGATGTTGGCTGGCTTGGAAATATGCCGTGAACTGTAGTACAATAAACCCCCTACTATCTACTATCTATTATCTATTATCTACTATCTACTATCTACATATTTTGCTCCCGTGCTTTTTGAGATGTTTACTCACAGTTCTCAATGCATGAAACCGTCAGATGTTCTTTCTTCTTTCTTCTTTCTTTTTTCTTTTTTCTTTCTAAAGACTCATCTCCGAACCGTTACAGTTGGTTGTACGGCATCAATTCGAAGCGGGTATTGTAGAACTCCGGAACTCATCTTGGCTGTGTTTCCGTAATTTTACCTCGACTCTTCTAGGTTTCTGTTGGCTTCAAGATATGTACTAGTACTATACAAACGCACAGTATATATATTATGAATCTATTGCATCTATTTGCAGATGTGGAAATAATGATTCCTGTAGAAAGATGATGGAATATATCGTCGACCAATATGGAGTCTTGGAGAACAGAATGAATGAATGAATGAATGAATCTCAATTGATGTGATACTATCATGATTGACCAGCATATTCAAGCATCATGATATCTGAGTATATATCTATCTATCCTGAAGGTTATTTCCAGAATTCTTGCAAGTAAACGAATGGGGCGGTGTATGAGATCTTCATTTATCCTATCTGTACATCCGGACATACATGCATAATATGGACAGAGAGAGAAAATCTCACATCTCCTCACTCACTCACTCAACTTACAACTATACTCATATCCTGTTTATACTGCAGCGATTCTGCAGCCGTGCGGCCAACATATATAGATATATAGATTTGAATAGAGCCCCCTTCCTCTTGCATTTATACGTAGGATGATTGTTCATTTTGGCATGATCTTCATATTTCCTAACTCTATTATACAGTAACACTCGGGGTTTCATGTCATATCCTGTCGTATCATATCATATCACGAAATCTTTGTGAATTTTAGATGTTCTATACTTTCGAGTTATATTCTGATGTATATCAGATGAGATGAGATGACATGAGATGACATGAGATGATTCATCCAGTCCTCTATTTTAAGCAGGAATCTAAAGTGAAAGTATAATCAAGTATCTTTCTTTCTTTCATCAACAAAGTCCCGAATGGCCTCGAGAAACATTTTGTTTACCTAGAACTACATCCAGCCATCCATATCTACTATATATGAAAAAACTCCATATCCCAGGGCCAAACCCCACAACATGCATTAATCATCACCATCCATCCACCTTCGCTTCTCACCACCTCCACCCCACCACAACTCACCTGCAAAAATCCAACTTCTCTTTCCCTCCAAAATGATACAAAAATACAAAAAAATGCAAAAAAATGCAAAAAGATAACTTTATATTCGAAGTGGACTCCGAATCGCAGAATGCGGCTTCTGTGGATCGAACACAGTGCCTCCAGATAATCAGTTGCTAACCGATGATGGGTTCTGAAGTTGACTTCAGTCTGGCGCTCTCCCAAGTGAGCTAAAGCCGCTTGAGATGTGTGTTTGGTTTGTTTGATGAATGTCGGGTGCTTATTTAATTATCTATTTGTTGATGGTTGTACTAATTGGTGGGGTGCTGGTTTGTTTCTTAGGATGATTCTGGTGGTGTGGTGTGGTGTGGTGTGGATTGATTGCAGGGAGTGGATGTGGAGTTGGTATCGGTAAGCTGATGTGGTTGAGCACTAGTAGTACTAGTAGACAGACTAGCGTTCTACTATTCAACATATGTTTGATAACTCGAGTTGGGTTGTTCGTTGTGGTACTATGGACTCTGGACAGAGAGGGGTAGGAGAGCACAATACGTCGTGTTCTATTGCTGGCTTTTGAAAAAATTCCATACTTTGAGTCTTGAGTCTGTCAAGTGAGGACATGGATGTTGTTTGGGTATTTTGGCTATATTGAATTATCTTGGTAACAGTCGTATCTTACGTTACCTACGCTACGATACTCCACCCGTTCTTCTCCTTCTCTGTGCCATCTATACAACGAAGAAATGCACTCTCAAGTGAGAGCGAAACATCTTGAACCCGTTATCTTGACGGTCCTTATCGGCACAGAAACGCTTCCTGATATCCACTATTTATAAGTCTTCAGCCCTAAACCCTACGGACTTCTTGTGACGATTCAAATGAATCATCCTACCAACAGCGGCCGCACGATCAGGGCATTTATGTTACTTGTTGTGGTAGCATAGATGGTGACTAGATAATTGTGAGTTTAAATACGGTGCTCAAAGTAGTGAAAAGGTATTCACTTTAATCGAATTCATGACGTTGTTTGAACTTCTTGCGATACTCGAGACAAGA
The DNA here is from genome assembly GCA_028455995.1 of Scleromitrula shiraiana. Taxonomy (NCBI): domain Eukaryota; kingdom Fungi; phylum Ascomycota; class Leotiomycetes; order Helotiales; family Sclerotiniaceae; genus Scleromitrula; species Scleromitrula shiraiana. Next base: position 1,929,122 of record JABELC010000005.1, read on the forward strand.
CAGATCTTCCACCGCCTTCAGAGATACTGGAATTTGCATGGCATCAATGATATCTTCCGCGGAATAGCCACCCTTCTTTCTTCATTCTCTTTCCTCGGTTGTATTTAGAAACTCTGACACTCTCGTCTCATCACTAGGAGTCCACACATTCTTTCGGTCCACGTCTAGTCTATCCGCGCTATGACCTTGAAGTTCTCCAGTTTGAGGGAGCCGGTTCTGATTCTTACATTGGGCATTTTTGGGACGCCAATATACACAGAAGGTAAGAAGACCGATAAGTATCACGCCCAGAACGATAGGAAACCCCACAATGATGGATCGTATTACGACGGATGGATTTACTAGCGAAGAGGAATAAGAGAGTGAAATATTGATTTCTCATCGAGGCATATTTCTTGACATCGAGACGGTATGATATATCATTTTCCTTTTGTGGTGTTCAAATATACTTGAAGGTAAGTAAATATAGTGTTGGATGATATTCAAAGGTAATACTTACAATAATATTGTATGTGTATCGAACAAGCAATTGAAATGCATTGAAATACTCTACAAGAACGAAAAGTAAGCAAAAACATTATCGTAAGTGCGTATTATCATTGAGTATTTTATCGGAAGATTATGGGATTCTTCATTGTGGATGTGGTTTTTGGAGCTCGTCGATACGTACCACGCGGTGGGGTGGATCTACTTAACGGCTTGGGGGCATACAAACTAATACCATCACAAGCAATCGCTTTAACTCAAAGAGAAGAGGTTATCTTCGAGACTTGTTGAGAGTATCCAGGGAGGGGTTAAACTTATGATGGGACAGTTGTACCAGTGGTAGCTCCCTCCCTCTCTCTCGCCAAATGTTGCTCTTGGTGAGATGAGGTTTGAGGTGTAACAGTGGATTGATTTGTTTTTCAAATAGAGTAACTCACTCGTTATCAATCACTCAATAGGCTGGAATAATGGAATAACTTGTCTCTATCTATCATCATCTCCCGGGGTAAATTTGAAAGTGGCAGATTGTGAAGTTAACGGTAGATCTTGTTTCTACTTCCATAATATAATACTTCAATCGAGCCACTCGCACAAGTAGAATACCTTCTATACAATCACACCGTTTATTATATACTCAGTCCTACTTATATCGGGCCTGACAGTGGAGATTATAACAAGGAATATCTACTGAAAGTCATGCGAATCTTCCCCACAAACTTGGCTCTAGGTGGCAGAGGTCACTGCTGTGGAAACCCATATGGGCCTATCTTACTATGCCAGGCTCTGACAACGAATCAAATTGAACCGTCAATCATAGGAGTACTCAGCCTCGTCGCCGGTTTCCCGTGTCATCTAATTTATCGCCGTGAATGCCCGAATGGGTACGGTATGTACTTTATTTGGATCATGTCGAATTTTGCGTCTACTTAAGCTCATCTGTATATATAAAGGTATCTATATGATCTTAGTTTTCTCTTTATCGCTCTCTTCATCGGTCTTTACATCTTTCCATTTATCTTGAATTCCTCGACACAATGTCGTTCTCGATCTTGACTTCCCTTGCAATGTTGTTAAGTGCTACAGCAGCATCCCCAACTTCTCACTCACATCAAGTATCAAAACGAGTAGCGAATTTTTGGCCCACTCAAGGCTTCGAGACCGTCGATTTCCATCCTCCGACTTTCGTTGTTACGAAATCTGGATAGGCAGGCACTTGAATCAGCGTTGATTTTCATAACACCAGCTCTCGAGGGTGTCAATCAATCAGTGCTTATTAGCACAATCGGATCTGTACAAGCCACTGAAACCAGCATTGTGACAGACGATGGACAATTAGTTTAGCAAGGTCCGACCACTTCGATTCTTGAAGCAGTGGAAGCGAATGAAAACATCAACATCACTACCAATCTCATGGTCCAAGAATTGGACGCTGAACCTATCTTGACTCACTGGATTGCTTTTGGTTCTGATACTGGCCGAGGCTATGGAAGTGTAGCTGTTTATGAAACAACCTATACTTAAATCTATACTGTTTGTCCAAAATTAGACGTAGTAGTCCTGCGGTAATCAACCTAACCGCAACTCCACTTAACTGCTTCGTCGATATCCACGAGTCTTTCGTCAGTCCCTCAGGATCACTGATTGTCGGTGTGGCAAATGTTACTCAGTTTGATCTCAGTCCTATTGGTGGTCCAGCTGATGGCTGGGTGTATGACTCACAATTCTACGAAGTTGATATGAAAACCAACGAGATCCTTTTTAAATGGAGTTCAGTAGAGTCGGGAATTCCTATCATATATACGAAACTCACTATTGGTGAAGGAACTGCTGGAAATTGTACAAGAGATAGTCCGTTCGACTGGTTTCATGTTAACGCTATTTCATCGGCTGGAGATGGTTACCTTGTGAACAGTCGTCACTGCCGGACTACTTGGTTTCTCAACGAATCTGGAGACATTCAATGGAAAATTGAGGGCGCCAATACTGAAGGTTTAGGTGATTTCGTTTTACCCGATGATGGTTTATTTGTGAGTGATACCCTCTCTCCTCTAAATTATCATACAGCTATCATCAGGAATGGCAACACCACGCCCGTTACCAAAACCTAACCATTACAAGTGTCAAGCACCACTATTTCAACAACCGCAACAGTGCATTCCAAAACGGAAGCCACTCATCTAATGGTCTCCAACTAAGCCTTGATCTTGTCGACTACACCGTGACAGTCGAAAAACAACTAATGGGTCTCAACGATGACTATACAATCTACACCGAATCACAAGGTGCATTTAACCCTCTACCCAACGGCAACACATTCATAGGCTGGGGATCCATCGCCAAGCTCATGGAATTCGGCGCCACAGGCAACAACGACGTCCGACTCGAAATGGAATTCGGCACCAAAAGTCTCACTCAATCCTATCGCGTATACCGCCAAACATGGAACGCCACACCAGTCGCGAGCCCAGATGTAGTTGGGAAAGACGCAACGGCGTACATGAGCTAGAATGGAGCAACCGATCATCCAAAATGGAATGTTTATGCTGGCACTTTGAAAACTAATTTGGCGCTTGTGGCTGAGGTACAGAGGGATGGGTTGTTTGAGAATAATGCGAGTATTCCGGGTACTGCGAACTTTCTGCAGGTAGATGCTTATAGGGATACTACTTGGTTGAGGGATTCTTCGGTGGTTGCTGTGGGCATTCTGTTCGATATCTTGCCAGAAGATGAGTGTTCCGAATAAGGAGGTGATAATAGGTCGATATATTATGGATGTTCACTCCCGAACAAATGAAGGGGTGCATGGCGGAACCTGAGGCTATTGTCTCCCAATGCCTTGTATTTCATTCTTATAGCAGAATCTTTTTTATATCATTCCTCCTTGGCATATATCTATTTTCCCTCCGTTCCTTTATTTTACTATTTGTTATGGGAACCATCAAGATTCTGAACGTAGTAATAGCCTTTATCGCCTCTCTGTCTGTAAATCATTTACATAAAATCCAAATCAGAGACAACATTGGTGATATTCAGATTTTTCCATTGATTCGTTCGCTTACTCCCCCACACCCAAACACCACGTTCCAAAGGAATTCCCCATCTAATCCACTCGAAAGGGAAGAAAGCCTCCATATTATGCACCAAACGCCCCGAAACAGTGGCTTTCCCACATCTCACTCATCTCAATCATGCAAAAGTGCAAAAACGTCCCGCGCCATCCAATCCCCTAAAAAAAACCTCCAGCTAACGAGAAGCCCCAACCGAATCCGGAATCATCAATTTTATTTGTTGCATATCGTATCGGATGAACTTACTGTGGGCATTCCTTAATTCATACCCTGGTCCGAGAATAACATACAGAAAGATACGAGAAGGAATTATAGGGTTTGGAGATTGGAATTGTTGCACGTCGTAGAATGTATCCACCCATCCTTGTAACACCATTATCGTTTTGGAGGGAGAATCATTCACATGTTGTTGTGATCAATATGATATATATGTTCAGCATGAGATGGCACAATTTTGCTTCAATTTCGAGTACAATTTTATATAAAAGAGGGTGGGTATATCATCACTCTCTCATATAAATCGTGTTCTATTTTCACTGCCTTAAAAATTCTAATCTTTTTCCAGCCAAGCCGTACGGCCGTATTTTTGGTTGAATTTTATTAAGATTTATTATTTTCCAGCTCCCGTCCGTCCTCTTCTCCTTCCGTCATTTTCATTTAAAATATCCCCTAAATAATTGAACCAATCTAAACGATGCTTTGCAATTTGTTCGAAGCAGCGGAGGAAATGTTCCCTTCTCTCTTTTCTCCTTCCAGCTCCGAACCGAATCCTTTAGGTTTCACATTTCCCATCACATATCACTTCATCCCTACCAATTGACCCCTTACCCCATATTTCCTTATCGTCAGTTAATGACACCACCGGTACGACGTAGGTAATATCTAAAACGTCGAGATTGAGATATGTAAGATACGATAAATCTAGATGCATACAGACAGACATAGACAGGTAAGACACAATGCCCGGATATACCTCCCTCCCGATCTATCTCCATATAATACAAATTGCCTTCTTTCTACGAAACATACCCACCCACACAAGCAGGCAAATCAACAAACAAATCAACAAACAAACAAACAAAAACATCTCCCACATCTCCGACACCGACACAAAAACACAGGGGCAAAACACCCGCTCTTCTACAACCCCAAACCTAGGAACAATACCTCCTAATTTTCTTCTCCTTTTCCCCCTTTCCCCTCCTTTCCCCTCCTTCCCCCTCCTTTCTTTTCCCCTCCCATCTCACTCCCATCCAGGGGAGGGAAAACTCCGGCCAAAAATAAGACATGCAACAAAAATATGTCATCTTCATAATATCCCTTTTCCCATTTCCCTTTTCCCGAGGAGCAGATGGAAGAGGAAGAGGAAGGGGAAGAGGAAGGGAAGGGGATAGCTTATTTGAGTTCCATGTAATGTACGATTGCGTTGATTGTATGCCAAATACGATACGATACGATACGATACATACGATACATACGATACATACGATACATACGATACATACGATACGATACAATACGATACATACAGGACAGTGTAATTACCATCTGAGACCGATTCCGATTCCGTCCAGCGGTATATATATACATACACATACACACACACATATACATATATACATACATACCTAAATATCAAACATCTTCCCAACGCGCATGTCTCCTTTCACACAAGTACCATGCATGCATGCATCTATTTATTATAACCAACGAACGAACGAACGAACGAACGAACGAGCGAGTATCTTACTAATAAATTAACTATTCATTTGAGAAACTCAAGGAAATGTAATGGCATGTCATGTCATGTCATCGGGGCGGGAAGTATCGTAGTGGTTGATTTTTGATACTGTATTTATTAGTATTGGTTAGTATTGGTTAGTTAATATTAGTGGTCGTGAATTTTATGTATCATTCAGGAATTTGATTGTAGCCTATTGTGAATGAATATTTGCGTTGGTATTGGAATGTGCATATATATATATACATATATATTATCGATTATTGATTATTGATTATTGATTTTTCACACATCTCAAGCACTGATTCTACAATCATCATCATCATCATCATCATCATCATCATAATAAAGGATAACCAAAATATAAGAAATGTAATCATATTTCCACACACATCTCTCTAGTTATATCTTTATCTGTATCCTTTCCTCCAACACCCCTTTCCACAAATTCTTACTTTCGCTTTCGTTCTACATACATCGGGTATTAAACAAAAAAAAAAAAAAGAATAAATAAATAAATAAATAAACACAAAAGAAAAGAGAAGCGAAGCGAAGAGAAGAAAAATAGAGCTTGAGAATAACATCTTTCCCACCCATCCTCCCTCCCTCCCTCCCTCCAATTCCAATCCACCCATCCAAGATGTACTTCTTCCTCCTCCTCTCCCTCCCTTTAACCCGCAAAAACATCACTCCTTGCAATCGACAAGTATGGGAGTGAAGGGAAGAATTTAGAGAAAAAAAAAAAAAAAATAGCTAGCTACTGTCGATATAATGCTGCTGCATCCCAAGCAGAATATCCGATTTGCATATCGCACATTGCATGGCCAAGAAAGTTTTCGCCCGCTCCTTAAAACGCCCAAAAGCCCAATATGGTAAATAGAAGAAAATTGAATTCAAAGAAAAGGAAGTAGAAAATGACAGAAAGAAAAGTTACAAAAATGCTAGGTATCGTTCTTCGTTCCATGCATCGTCGGATTTACTGACCACCTAAAGCACTGATTCTTGCACCTGAAGGTCGGTTGAGTAATCCGGATCTTTTCCCCCTCAATTCGTTGTAATGATTGTGTTGGAGAGCATCACTGTCACTTCTTCCGACTTCTTCGTCACTACCTTCAATGATCTTGGTAGGCATATCATGATGACCATGATATTGTTGGCTATTTCTCTCTGGTGTGGCAATGGAACTGGCGATTGACATGGCCGTGCTAGATCTATTGTGAATGAGATCTGGGGTGGGAGGAACGCTAGATGCACGACCACTTGGGTTGAGCATGTTATCATCGCAGGACTCTCCAGCATCACTAGCTGTCATCATCGACAGGTTGCTCTCGCGATTTCTTCGGAGCTTTTGCCTTAGTGTAAGCTCCTCTGCTTCGGCATCAGCATCGTGAGCCATTTGAAGGCCTTCAACAGCTGCCGCACACTGATCGCTAATATTCCTGATGATATGAGCAATAGCATCCGTTTTATCCCGAAGATGACGATCGGCGACATCTGCAATGCTAATTGCACTATAACGCTTGCTATTACGGACACCTTTGACCAATCTTGCCTCCATCTCGAGGGACATATCTTCACCATTTCGACTGAGTCGTTTAGAGCGAGTTGATTCTTGTGATTCGGAAATTTGTTTTGTTGAAGCATCAATTCCACCCTCATTTGCATCGGAAGCAGCCAATTCTTCTTCATCCTCCTCAAATTCGCCCTCGAGATATTCACTTAAATCTGGAGTCTTTTGAATAGTACGAACCAAGTGCTCCAAATGGTGAGATTGTCCTCCAATCAAGCTGCGCAAATGTAACACAACACGTTGCGCCTCATCGCGTTGTCGGAGAAGAGTAGCATTAGTGTGTTGAAGAGATTGAAGCTCTTTCTTGTTGCGCTTACGTTCACGCTCGAGCTCTTCTCCCATTTCTTGTTGAAGAATAAGTGCTTCAAGAGCATCATCACGTTGTTTCTCTGTATTTGCAAGGCGAGTGGATTGACGAGCAGCGTCATCTTTTTGTTGGTCAATGAGACCGGTAAGTCGTCTATTCTCACGTTTGTGTGTTTCGATTTTGGCCTTGAGGTCTTGTGTTTCCTTGGTAAGTTGCTCAACAAATGCTTGAAATTTGAGGAATTGTTGTTTCCAGCTCTCGAGTTCTTCAACCAAAAAGTTGTTTCGCTTCGTAACTTTTCCGATCTCCGTGTCCATACGACCCTTAAGGTTGATAAAGTCTTGCCAAGCTTCGAGGGCATCTCTAGAGTATTGGTTTCGTTCTCGCACGATTTCGTTAAGATGCCTCATGGATACCTTGGTCATAAGAGGTTTCTTTTGAGCCCCACCAAAGACAGCCTTCATTCCAGTGTTGCGTCCCTAGACAAAGTTAGAAATTTTAACAAGTTAGTATACCAGAAATGTACTTACCATCTTTTCACAAACGTGATCCATAACAGCCATGGTTGCATCCTGATTCCACCATTCTGGGTCTTGGATAGACTCGACTTCTCCACGCATAACAATGATTTGACCAGCCGGGACCAACTTTCCACCTCCATAAGCCGATCGAAGATGCTGTGGTACACCGGATGGTGTGACATTGCCATTGAGAGCTTGAGTAATGCGGTTGACCATCTTCGTACGTTGACCCGCAGTTAGCGCAGCAGGTGGGCTTGAAGTCAAAACAAAGTTGCGATCCAAATCCACGACCAAAGCGTCTGGAGGTGCTGTGAATAACGATCGGCATTCTGCAGTGATACCAAGGATGTATGGTCCAGGTTCTTGAACAAGTTCTTGAGCATGTCGTGCGTGAACAACTGGAACATAAAGACCACTCCACTCATAAACTCGAACAAAATACCTAAGTGTCTCGGAAGCAACAGTGAGCATTGCAGGATATTGAGAGGCGAATATAATACGACGGGTTGGTAAGAGAGCTGCTTCAACGATTCCTACAATATTAGGAATTGACAAGCAGGAAAACAATGGCCACATGGCGAAGTTTTGGAAACCGGTTGGCGAAGATGGGAACTGATAACAAAGTGCGTAGTCCTTCATATCAATTCGGACAAGATCATTTAATCTAGGGGCTGGGAAACTGAGAATGCGTGAGACCTCCTCAGCGTGAAAAAGATTGGTTGCTTTGTTCCAATGAATCCACATCCCTCTTAAATAATCACCTAATAGATTATATAGAGGATATCTGGAGAGGAAAGACAAGCAGTATGGAATCCAGTATGTCTCATCAGCCGAATCGTAGAAGTCTGGTTCTGTTCTCCTTCTCAAATCCCGAATCGTCTCAGCACGCTTCTCATCTGCTCTAGACCAAACTCGCAATGCGATACCATACAGAGTATGTGACGAGTCTTGCTGTAAAACGAACGAGTGGTGGACACAATGAGGCTGACTGCGACCTGTGCAAATTTCGACATCGTGTGGGAAACAAGCCTAGACTTTAATTAGCATATTTTCTGATTAAAGAATACAATTGTTCCTTACTCTCATAGCTGCATGAAGTGATCTGGCAATCTCATTATCTTGCTCGAGTCTAGGACTGCTACCTAGAATCTCCGGAAGCCAAAATTGACCAACAGCTCCCTTCATGTGTCCAATCTTTCCCTGTGCAGGGGCTGGTGCCTTCACCCATTGTGCTGGTTCGCGGCCAACACCACAGACCATATAAGCATGCGTAAGTGTCTTAGGAGTGCGAGCTTGAGGTTTAACATTGAGTGTAGATGGAATTGGTTGTGTGATCCTAGAATGGAGAGAAGAAGTTCGGCTCGGAATAATCAAGTTTGTATCGTTCTGATCGCGAGTACTAGGACGACCGTCACGGTCTCCAGTTCTTGGTCGAAGCAGTGAGGCTGGGCCAGTGAGTGATGAACCCATGATTGCTGAATATTATTTTTTAAAAAGTTTCCGAATACTCGAGATACCAAAAATGCGACTGTATGTGTATGTAACAATTCGAGGAAGGAAGTCTGTTAAGGCTGGAAGGTTGTATTGGATTCGACAGGGAATATTAAAATGCGGTGATGACACCCAGTCTGGAAATTGCAGTCAAAGGAGTGTATACTGATAGTGAATTGATATGAAATCAGCGGATAGTAAGTAATATAAATGGAGGTTGATATTTATCGAAAATGTCGGTTGATTTCCCTTGAGATTCACCCCCCAGGACCAATATCGATCGGTATTAGCAATTTGAAGGCGAGAAGTTTTTATAGTGAACTCCTTTCTCCCATATGATTTACAATTTCCGATCTTATCTCTCCTTGCTTTCGTTGTCGAGGTATATTTTAAAGCTATTATATTTTATTATTGATTGTCAATTTCCAAGGTTATCATCGATTTTGACCTTTCTGCTGCTTTCTGCTATTGCAGATGGTTGTGCAGTCACGAAAGGTAGGAATTAACGTGACAAGCAAACCCCCAAAAAAAGAGAGGAGGGAATGCGAGAATAGAGTAGAAGGAAAGGGAAAAAGAGGAAAGGAAGAAGAAGAAGAAGAAGAAGAAGAATGAAAAAGATAAGAGATTCTAATATAAGTAGTTCTCTAAGGAAAAAGGAGATGGAAACGGAAATAGAAATGGGGATGGAGATGGAGATGGAGATGAAAAGGTAATAAAATAGATATACAGTTGTAATATTTTACTATGTATCCATTCATATCCATACATATCCATATCCATTCATATTCCATGAATTTTATTTTTTATTTTAAAATTTGGAGTTTGGAGAGATTGGTAACTGACACACACTGTAGTTTTGCAGCCCGTGTACCTGGCTAGGTCCCTAGGCCCTTACGCCCCTACGCCCCTACGCCCCCCCTAGGTAATAATACCCATCCATTGATACGTACCGTACCGGCATGGATTTGGGATTGAATCGAAAAAAAGCCGAAGTTCAAGGGGGGAGGGGAGCTCAAAGCTCAAAGCTCAAAAAAAAAGCTCATGGATGGTGATGGATGGTGATAGATGATGATGGATGATTTAATTTCAATTGGATAGATTATTAGTATACGGAGTACATATATACATACTATCTATACTATCTAATATATAGATAGTATCTACTAGGTATTCATATAATAAATAATATATCAAGTTCGAGAATTTTATAGATATGTTTTAAGTTTTGGTTTTAGAGTGTGTCAGTTAGTCAGTTATTAGTTTTACTCCAGTTCCAATTCAAAGAGTGAGTTAAAAGAAGAGATTCTAGAAATCTAAACTTTATTATTAGTTCAACTGTTCACTACTCTCCTTTCTTTCTATTTCCCTTCCATTCACTCCATTAATTTCATCTATTACTTTGATTCATATACTACGTGATATCTAGAAAATTCTACTCTATTCAGTTAGTTTATAAATAGAAAAAATAAATACCTAGAAATGAGGGAAATTTGAAAGGTGGGGGATATCTTGCATAAATCGAGGGGTGGTGCTGGTGCTGATGCTGATGCTGATGCTGATGCAGGTGCTTGGACTATCTTTTTAACTGCATACTATATAGTACAAGAAAGGATACAGTACCGGTACATAGTACTGCCCGTTAATACTAGTAACAAATAACTTGAATTAAATTTGAAAATTTGTAGTAAGTGCAAGGACAAGGACTACATCGCATCATATTACCATTAATTTATTAGTATGATAGATTTATAGAATCTTATTTTTCAATTATTTTTCATTTCAATTAATATATTTTGATTCAAAATATTCAAAATAAAAAATATATTCAACTTTATCGAATTAATATAACAAAAAAAAATAAAACTAGTAAAAATTATATTATATTATTAATAATAACTTGTTACTGATAGTGAACTTTTGATTAAAAATATAAATTTAATAAAAAATAAAGAAAAAAGAAAAAAGATTAATTAATTAATTAATTAATTAATTAATAATAATATAATATACTAGTATTTATTAAATTTAAATCGTTTTAATTATTATTAAAATTATAAAAACTTTTATTATTAACTTATTAATTTATTATTTTTAAAAATATATTTTATTTATATTATATTAAAATTTAATTGTTTCTTCAACTTGTTTTAACTTGAAGAAAGAACATTTATAATTTCTAAAAATACTCTAAAAAGAGTAAAATGTTACTAATAAATAATAAAGAATTTTGAAAATATATAAGTCGAACTTTACTCTTTTTGAACAAATGATTTTATGATTTCTTTTGTTAATGAACTCTACTGCTCATTCATAATGATGGTGATGAACCATGATGTTCATGCTGGTGATGAATTCATACATTAGTGTGATGCATGGTATCCATTGGATGTATATCTATCTGTACTGTAGTGGGTAATCATGCATCTCGAATCGAATTCCAAGTTCCAAGTTCCAAGTTCCATAGTATGGTATGGTATGTACAATGCATACATACATGTATAATGATTCCGCCACCCCCCCAGTAATAAGGTTACAACCCGTCGTCAGCCAGCAGAACTTATTATTAGTTAACTTCCACCCCATATTCAGGAGCTTTTGAATTCCTGCAGCTGGTAGAAAAAATGTTTCGGTTGGTTCAAACTCGCATCATCACATCAGTCAACTATTCATGCATTGCACAGACGGATGGATATATTCGATTCGAACAACCCAATCTCTTTCCTCTCAATAATACTCTTCTTTTTCGTAATATCAATCCAAAACTTTCATTCTGCAGGTATCCATTCTGTCGAATTGTGAAAAGAAAATGATATAAAATTTCCTACTGTATTGTAATCCCTTAATCATTCCTCTTTTTACCAAGGATTCATGCCATGGATTACGAGAACGAGACGTGATCCAAAGAGGAATTTCAGGGGCAAATACAAAAGCCCCAATTTTTTCTTTTCCCATTTTAATTTCCAAGATTGATGTTGCAGGGCTACGAACATGCAGGTGCATCGATGTCCATTGTGTGACTTTTTTCTTGGGACCGTGTTACGAATGGCCCCCTGGGGATTGATTGATTGATTGATTGATTGATTGATTGATTATATTATTAATAAAAAGAAGCAGAAAGAAGTAGAGCAATTGCAACACGATTCTACGTTTTCTTCTGGAACGATTATAATCCACTCGAATTGAAAAGTTCTTATAAAAACGTTTTGTATCCACTGTACTGTACCGTACTGTACCGTACCGTATAATCTCAACAAACTGAGCTTCATCTTAACTCGATATAGAATAGATTTCTTATAAGGCTTGAGATCTAATTGAAAGAAAAAACAATGTGGGTGGATATCTTTCAAACTCAAATTTTATAAATCTACTATTACTTTGAGTATGATTAACGGCGAAAGAGAGACTACCTTATTTTATATCGGATTAATATAAAGTTCGGTTTGTTGAGATTATACGGTACTTTATACAGACAGGATGTACTTCAGTATAGACTTTTATTAAAAGTAAAAACTAACCAGCAACTCGTACTATATCGTATGAGACCCAAGACCCCTAAATAAACTAACTAACAGGCGGAAAGTCAATTGTCAATCGAATCACCCGAACCATGGTTTTTATTTCGCTTCTGGACAATCTCCAGATTTTTCTTATCTGTTCTGCCTGGTTCGTTAATTCGGCCGATTCGTCAATTATATCGTATCTTATAGAATTCTAATATTAAAATAATAAATATATTTATTTATTGATCAAATATTAATATATCGGGTCAGGTCCCCTGACACGCCGCCTCTTCTTTATGATCTTTTATTTTATCTCATCCTCAGACTCTTGGAGTTGAACTGAATAATAACTTGGAATGTTATAATATGGGAAAATTACTAATGTTTTAGTACGAAAATGGCTCATTTTTTAACTGAAGCAAGTTCAACGCTGTAAGGGTTTGAGGTATTTTGGGCGTTTTTTTGGTAAGAATCGATTTTGTTTGATAAGAGCATTTCAATTTTATACTTTTATTTTTTAATTATAATTTATTTAAAAAAGAATTATATTATTTGAAAACTTTTATTTACTAGTATTTATATAATTGGTATCAAATATTTAAATTATATAGTTGATTTAAAATTTTATTTTTAAAAATTTTATATAAACAAAGTTTGTTTTAAACTTGAATTTATTTAATTTCCCCATTTTTAATATTTATATACTAATGATGATTTTAGGCTTAATTGAATTGTTATTTTAAATTGAATATTTTGTAAATTTATAGATTGTATTAGTGGTATTATAATAAATATTGAAAAAGGTTAAAATAATTAGAATTGAAGTTGAATTTTAACATAAAATATTTTAAATTTAAAGTATTGCTTTAAATCATTATTAGTATTTACTCTTTTTAAAATTAATAATCATAATTTTTTTAAATAAATCTAATAATATGTTGAAGATCTTTTAATCAATTTAATTTTTATTATATAAAAAAATTCTTTAAAAAAAGTTATGGTTGTTGATTTTAAAAGGGGTAAGTGTTAATGGTGATTATAGTGATTTGAAAATGTTTATGTTTGAAAATGTATTTTTTTTTTTTTAACGATATAGTTATATATTAAAATTTTAAATTATAATAATATAATATATATAAAAATAATAAGAAAATACATTTTAATTTATATAATCAACTTTAAAAAGTTGTAATTATTAATTAATTTATTATAATTATTTAAAAAATCATTAATATATCGATTTGTTTATGTTTATACTAAAATAGCGATTAAATACTTTTAGACTCTTTGATGCATTTCAGGTAAAAATTAAAGATTATTATTGGTCAAAAAAATTTTATGTGGGGCAATATATCGAAGAGTCTAAGAATGAGATAACTTTTATTTTAATATTTTAATAATATTGTTGGATCACATGTTGGATCACATGTTCAAAAGCTTGTCAAAAAGCTTAAATTCTACCCAATCAACTACTCTAAAATATCGATTTTAACCAATCAACTGCTTTAAAAAAGTGCCAAGATTCTTCCAAGACGCTAGTAAAATCACCCTTGTATCATACCAAAAACGAAAAATGAGTAGACTCGTATAAAACCTCTCTTTTTGTAAACAAAAAGAAGAGGCACTTTATAAAATACACTATAATTAACGAGTCGGTCGAATTAACAAATCGAATAGAACAATCATCGTATCTACAATAATAATTAAGAGATGAAAATATTTCTTAATTCAAATATCATATCAAAAAGAAGGACTCTCTTCAAGTTTAAATAATCCGATTACTAGTAACAGAACATCGAGAAATTTGTTTGTTTACTAGTATATATAACACATCGATACCAAGCATATCATCGCAATACATATTCCCTATTAGAGGAAGTCTTGCGGATAAATTGATTTGCAAGATGATGTACAAAATTTCATTAATAGATGAGTCAGGAATGGATATAGTATGCTAGTGTACTCCAGTCTTCAAGTTTAGACAACTTGAATCCACTTCTTAAATTCATATTAAATAAGAGTGGGAGAATTAAATTCACCTGCTCGTAGATTTTTTTTTAAGATGAACTACTCAGGTGGGAAAAATGTGAGGGTCGATGATCATTTAAAAATTTTGAATTTACTAGTAGTAGTAGTAGTAGTAGTAATATCAAGAATTATTACTAGTAAAAGTCGATGTTTTTAAATATAATGACTTTTACTTGATTAATAATAATAATAATAATAATAATAATAATAATAATAATAATAATAATAATAATAATAATAATAATAATAATAATAATAATAATAATAATAATAATAATAATAATAATAATAATAATAATAATAACTATTTTAAATTTATCAAAACTTAAAAAAATCAAATATTTCATATAGATTTTCGAATCAAAAAATAAACCCCTTCACTAAAAACATCTTCCTTATAGTAACAAAAAAGCAAAGTCGTTTCATAAAGATTAAGCAAAGTTTAACGATTATTGTTTGTATTTTCTTGCGAAAACACTCCAATCACTCTAATTACTGGCAACTTCTCGAGGTCAATCTAGTGATCTAGCCTCATAATCCATTTGCTTTCCTTGCTGAGAATCAACTACTACATGTAGTACAATCCACAGGTATGTGATGTACTTTGAAAGCCTCGAATGATAGCCTCAAGTATTCATCCTATGAAAGTAGCCAGATGGCCATGATCTCCGGAGTAAACATTAGTTGAAGTTTCCATCTCCAATGATCGGTGGCTTTCATATAAAATAGTTACCTCGAATTCACGCCACCTTCTATAGCTCAGCGCCACTTCTACCGTATACTAACATAATTAACAAGCCAAATGATTCTAGACAAATACTATCAATCTCAAGACGGTTCATTTCTGATATTTCCGCTACACGCTCATGAAGATCCTGTCGATATTGCTTGAATGCCTAAACTACATCCAATATATGTAAATGGCTTTACGGTCATCTGTGCGTGATCAACTTGACAAGAGGATTGGATAGGATCAGATATTCTGATATCAAACTATAAGATATAGATCGACATTTTGAGTCAGCAAAGTACATGTAAATCATCAAGAATGTATTTTTTAGTTCTAGGGCGCACCTAAAGGTTGCCTCTCTTAAGGTAATCAAAGCCATGTTGATCTCATTCAGTCTATTGTTACACAATACTCTTCTTCTCCTTATTAGGTAGATATTAGTCTATGAAATGATATATAGACAGCAAGATTACATCGCTCAATCTAGGTGATATATTATTATAGGATTGAAGCATAGAAGATACTTATCTATTTATGCATGTAGTCAACGCATTCATATCATAAGTTAGGATTTACGCAACGCACTTTGAAACTAAATCTCACCAAGCTCTAACTTATTATTATCCCTAAAACCATCACTACCTCTGAGTAGACACGTGGTAGGTCTATATTACCCATCCCCGCCATCCTGTCCGGGCCTGTCAATAAAAAAATGCTCTTCCAAGTGCCTTGGCTAAAGTACACCACGCCCAATGTGGGGTAGACCGAAATCAACCCCACCTCTTCGTAGGAGAAAAAAATGGGCTTTTTTGACATATAGTATTCTATGTTAATTAATTTCTTAAATCAATTACAAAAATAAACTATCAATATGATTTAATATTAATAAATCTCAATTTCTAATAATTATTTTAATATCAACTTCGAAGATTTTTATCAATTTTAAAGATATAAATTTATTATTTATACTGATAGCAAGTTGGGTTTGTCAAAAAGCTCACTTTTTTCTCTTACGGAGAGCCCACTTTCTCACATCAATTTTCAGCTAAATTCCAATCTCAATATAAAGTGTAACAAAGCAGAAAATACATAACAACTGGGACCGCTGGCGCAACGGTAGCGCGTTCGACTCCAGATCGAAAGGTTATCCGTTCAAATCGGGTGTGGTTCAATACCTCAATTACCAGTTATTCTTTTTTGGTTTTTTCTTTTGCCCACGAGCTTTCATGCATTCTGCAATGTCTCTTGGCTCATGTAGAGCGAGGCCTTGTCTTTTTTTTTGGTCTTCTTCAATTGGATCGACTAGGCTTGAGGATGGGATGGAGATGCATTAACACATCACCGAGTTTATATTGGTGACTTCACTTTCCTTCCCTTACCATTGATCCATATGTGGACTTCGTTCAGAACAGGCTTTTGAACAGTATCCCGATTGCTATATATTTCTTCATATCACATAACTTCAAGACTGCCTACGATTTTGTTCTAGTCTCTCGGAGTATACTTTATCCCTTCGGTTGAACAGCATAACAGCCCTGATGACAGTATATCAACAGCGCCCATGTCACTCTAGAACATCCGATAATAATACAAAAAGTTATGAATATTTCTCTCCAATCATAGGTCTTTGATTACTATTCTTCATTGCGACATTCATCTACTCTCTTCTCTCACTTGCTGCCAAGCTGGTATCGCTGTATGAAAGGAATATCAATCTTGTATCTCATACTTATCTTGGAAGGTCTTTAAGAGAAGCCGTCGTCACGCCGAGACTTTTTACCTTAAGATTTGTGTTTTTTGGTTATACTTTTAATGGCGACATCCATGAGCTGGTCGCGTATTCCCTTGTCGATGAGGGTTGACATCAAGTTCTTGTATACTTTCCCTCGCCATATCCCGATAACTCTGTTTGTGGAAAAGGAATCTTTCATTTGGATGAATTTATGCTGCCTTGCTTTTGGCAGAGTTGCGGATACCTTGGGATCAAGACATCATTTCGGCTTACCAACTTTGAGCAGGGAGGCATAGAATTAATCTATTCGCCATCATGTTCATGTTGAGGGGTCATATCATGTATAAATGAAGGAAGTTTCCTGAGGGAAGAACTTTGCAAACCATCCTGTCAATCACCACAAGTGCACTTCTTTCAATCATGCATTTTCTACGTCTCGTAAACCCCTCTTTGATCTCATTGATCGCTGTGCAAGCTCATCCAGGCCACGATATCAAGACTGAAGTGGCTGAGCTTGAAAAGGCTCATGGGCACAACAAAAGAGACATAAGTCATTGTTATGATATTCTTAAGGCTCGGGGAATTCATCAGCAAACCACCAATAGAAGATCCGAGATTCTCAGGAATGAAAGAGAGAGGCGTGGTCTCCCAACCGGTATATCCCTACCAACATCAACGCGACATTCGGAAGAGGTCTTCAAAAAACGGGTCATGAAGGCGCGGTTCAATTTACTACGTTCTATCTAGGTCATTGTCAGGGAAGAACTAACCATAACCACGTTGCCACTCACATTAACGGAACGTATGTCACCCTCCCCTTCCATCTATCCATGTCATTATCCGCACTAATTCACTTCATCCCCCTACAGAGTCTTTCCCAACTCCACATTTCTCGGCACAACCGTCTCGCACATCGGACAGATCTTGTTCGACCAAAGCCTCTCCACAAACCTCGAGAGAAATCCTCCCTACAAATCTAACACCGCCCCCGTAACCACAAACGCACAAGATGGCCTCTTCCTCCAAGAAGCCGCTCTTGGTGATCCCGTAGTTGAATACTCACTACTGGGAAGTTCCCTTGCCGACGGTATCTTTGCCTGGATCGCATTTGGCATCAACTCCGCGCATAGTGGCACTATCCAAGCGGCAGCTACATTGACCGAGAACGGGGGAGTCCCAAATCCTAACGGGTGAATTTACTTCTCTTCCCTTCTATCTTTCCTTTTTCTCCCCTCCTTATTTCCGAATCAAAGCACATACATGAGAATCTAAGATACTAATACGTCGATACAATAGTGGCGGCGGCCCAAGTGGCCCTCCTCCAAATGGCACATTTACAGGAACTCGACCACCCAGACCAACAACCACCACTACCGTCCTCTAGAGGACAAGTAGCGATACGACTGCTACTGTGACATCTCTGAGGGGACTTGCATGCGGTGCAACCGTTAGGATGGGATAACACATTCGTTTTCTCCTTGTGGAGTTTCAACTATTCTCATTCGATTCGATTAGGATTTTATTCTTTCAAAGGTTACTCTTTCTATCAAGGAATGAGGGATTGTATATTGTACGTTTACGTATGTACATGTACACTTTCTCAAAAGACAAATTTGATGGGAAGAGATTATTTGATATGATTTGCACGCGTTTGGTTGGTGTATAGTCGCTCGTTACGTGTATAGTTCGTATATAGTACCTTCAATATGACATTCGTTTATTGGTATTATGATTGTTTATGAATGTGGAGCTGAGATGTTTTGATTAACGTTCTGCTTGGATCGTGATGGCTGTTGATTGGGGTAAGCATAGGCGAGTGAATCAATGGCGTGGTGCAAGTTGGTAGGTAGTAACAATACTAATTTATATATTTGCTGCTATTTGTAATATTCACACTCGCTCTGTCAATATCAGCTACGAAAGTGGTAGGCAAATTACAATAAACGCAAGTGATTCAATTGAAATTCTGTTTGATTCCCTCAAAATCGTGACTGTAGACCAATGGCTATTCTAGTACCATAAACTGTATGCTAATGATAATCGTACCATTCCCAAACGCTTTCGAGTCATTCTATACAGATCCCCGTTGTTACTCCATACTATTACTCACCGTTTTATCATACACTCAACCCCAATAATATTAATATACAGAGAAGATATGTCCAGAATGGATTGATGCAAACCAAATAGCTGGAATCCAGTAGTAATGGTCAATCCCCGTAACCAAGCAATCTCGCCACTCTCGCTTGTTCTTTCTTTTCATTCTCGTATTTCATTTCTGACACTTTGTCACGAGCAAGTGGAATCCACTTGAGCGTGTGCCACGTGCTATGAAGCATCGTCTTGCGGTATTCATGTTTCCAAAACAATTGCGACTTCAACTCCTCTGAGCCATCGCTCCAATCTTCCATTTTGTAGGCATGAAATATTTCATGCGAAGCCTTGGCTACAATGTACCAATGGGCATCATTTGCCGCCCGGTCTATGACTTCGCCGGTATCATAGTCCACTTCGGCTTTTGGTACCCGTAGCCCAACTAATCTTGGGGCTTCCTCGTCCCTCCACTCGATGATATCCTCCTTCTCGGGCAGTATAGTGCCAACGTCCCGCAAGTTTTTTACTTTCAAGTCGTTGGGAAATTCGGACACAAAATATCCTATAATCAGAAATTCTTCTAAGGTACTTGCTTTCGGTGTTCCCTCCTTCTGCAGCAAGTCTTCAGGGCGGAGTGTTTTCCGTGTTAATTCGGTGAGCTTCGGGCTGGCTTGATCAGGCAATGTTGCTGTAATTACGACGGGTATTTTTATGTCTAATCTGTCCTGTATACATTTGCCGCGATAAGTAAAAGCATAATCTTCCAGTTGCGGTGCGAGCTGCGGTGAGAGTTCTCTTTTATACCATTAGCATGCGTCATTTTCCCAAAGCTCTGAGGGCGTTGAAAGGTCAGTCTTTTTGACTTACTCGGCTAGTCTTTTCATATCATTTTTGAAATCTTCATGTAGTTTATCACAGTGACTTATTTCTGGGTTTTGTATCAGCGGCTGCTTTTGAAGACCTTGCTTTCTACTTACTTTCTGTGCGCTTTTCTACACTTCCTATCGCAGTCACCGCTGAACTTATTACAGGCTTCGTAAAAACATGTGGTAGAGATGTTTCGGGTTTGGCAAGTTCTTTTTTGGCTTTTTTCTTGAAGCTTGCTCTCACTCGGTCTTTCAATGGCATAATGCACAGAGGTAGGTAATACTCTGCGACGTCAGTTGTGAATGGGATCTCGCATGCACGAACTCACATCTGGATTCAAAGTACAATGAATGATGTTGACTAAAAGAAAAATACCAATTGCAGGAAGTATTCGGATGATCAGATTCTATTAAAGAATTAATGTAGATAAGATACGAGGATGGTTGCGATTTGGAAGTTCCGAAAGTTTGTAGGATGGGAACAACATTTTGATCACTCCTTCCATCTTGCAATTAGATATATAGCACTTTCCTGCTTCGAAAGAAATCAACGATTGAGAATTGAGAGTTCTTATCTAGATCGTGCTAGTTCGATGTTTTAATCGTGCGATGGTATTATATCTCGATTTCATAGTCATGAGTATGAATAGTGTGTGACAATTAGAAAATAGAAGTCAATTGAAGAAGAATTACTACAAAAGAAACAAGAAAATAATAGGAATAACATAAACACAGCATCCAATCATTTGCAAGACCCCAAGTTGAAGTCAGGGAAGCTGCAATATGATAATCTAGGCAGGAACTTTGGAGATGTTTCCATCCCCTGTTCTATAGAAACTATAGACACCACAATGATGGCTCCATTACTTGACGCTTGACGCTTGACACTTGACAAAGTGTTATTAAGATATGTTACTTTGATCTTGTTCCTCCCTCAATTGGTCTTTCACTACTCAAGTGTATGGCAATTTTGGAAGCAGGGAAAAAAGAAAGCTCCAACAAAGCCATACAAGTACTCATCATAACCTGGAGCTTTTAGTTCCACTTACAATAAATATTAACAAGAAGATTGAAATAAAAGGTCAAGAAACTAGTCAAACGAATGAGACGAAAAAGGGATTTATGTATGGAAAAGACTACTACTGCCTTTCTGACAAAAGAGGAAAATTCCATGCTTGGGGTTTTCTGGCTTCGACTCTTCGACGAAGAGCCTTCATAATATTGGGATCGATTGATACCTTATAAAGTAAACCCCTGAGTGTTACTAGAAACATACTTGTATCAGAGAGACTTCTACTTCATATGTTTAGATATTGGGGATCTAAGTGTCGTTCCTTATGGAGAACCAACGTGGCTTACTCCTCAGTTCAGGAGCAGGTATCTTGAGCGCACGCTTTCAAGGCAAAAATAATGCCATCATAGTCAGAAATGCTGATGGAGCAGATCAATTGATCTGTGGTGGATGTGCTTACATAATCATGATTGCCGTTACACACATCATTTTTTGAGCATCTGAATCACCCAATTATCACATATAAACACAATATTAAACGACATAAATATGAGCACGCCAGAAGAATCTCATTTCAAGAAGACCAAACGTCCTCCCAAACCCAAGGCTCTCAATCCCATTGAATCAGTCCTCCGGCCGTTTCTTCAGAATCTCCCTTCCAATCTTCTAGATGAAATATCCGCTTCAATCGACTCATTAATATCTACCTCTCCCAAACGATGGGTAATTTACACGCCTATGCTTCTCCTCCCATCCGGTTCTTTCTCCTCAACATCCTGGACCCATATTCTGTCACTGATATCTCCCACTCAAAAAGATGAAATATTCGCCCAAATCCTACAGAGTGTTTCCAAAAAAGAGGGTGGAGGAAAAGTCCTGACTCACCTTGCTATAAATGCGGGGATACCACTCCGTAATTCTTCCGAGGAGACTGATAAAGAAAATGTATTAAGAAGTCCAAGCGGACTTCTTATGCTATATGGAAATTTTGGACCTGATGTCAGCGGTCGGGAACCAAATGAAAAGGATTTTGAAGAGGCGTTTTGGGTGAGTACGAAACAGAATGGGATAGAGCAGGTTTGGGCACCGAGGTGGACGATGTTTAGTAGAGGAAATGTGAAGGAGAAAGCTAGATTGTTGGGATTTCATGACCGGGTAGGATTAGGGAAGGAAGAGAAGGAAACTTGGACGGCGGTAGATTTGTATGCTGGAATTGGATATTTTGTTTTTAGTTATGTGGGGATGGGGTGTAGAAGGGTATTAGGGTGGGAGTTGAATGCTTGGAGCGTGGAAGGACTAAGGAGAGGGGCAGTGGCTAACGGATGGGGCGTTAAGATTGTAAGAAAAGAAGATGTGCTGGAAGAGCTCGGGGATGAGAGGATTGTGGTATTTTTGGAAAGTAATGAGATGGCTGAAGGGAGGTTACAAAGGTTGAAAACCCCAGTGTTGGTGAAACATGTGAACGGCGGTTTCTTGCCCACTAGTGAGCCAACTTGGAAGACATCTTTAGACGTATTGTCACAGGATGGATGGTTACATCTACACGAGAACGTGGGGATTGCAGATGTGGAGAGGAGGAAGGCTGGGATTGAAAGAATGTTCCAAGCATGGTTGGAAAGAGGAAACGATGGGAGGGATGTGAAGATTGAGCATGTCGAATTTGTTAAAACTTTTGCTCCCGATGTTTGGCATTGCGTTTTCGATGTATGTATTCGCACATCTGCCCCTATATGATACCCACTTGCAGGTCCTATAATTCTATTACTCTATGTATACATGTATTATATCGTATCGTATCGTATCCTATCTTGAGATCATTTCTCTACTCGCATTAAATCATTACTCGTTCCTTCTAAATTTCTTCGGTATATTTTGGTTCACAATTGGCATTCTATCCAAATTTGCAATATTTTCGGCTTCGTCTTCCAAATCATCATGTTGTTTGAAGTGCGCAATATCCTCTGGATGTACAAGGTCCTCCTCCTTCGTATTTTCATCATGGTATCTAATTATTGTTAGGCCCATAGCTCCTGAGACGACTAGCTCCCTATAGAAAAGACTTACTTCTGCCAATGATGGATTTCGTACTCCATCTCGATATCCCAGTGATGACCAGGTCCTAATCCGAAATCCGGCAATAGACTCCCAGCCCCAGAATATCTGTCCCATTCTTCCCGCTCCACTATTCCATTCCCGTTTGTATCCATCAATTTTAATACCTCCGTAACGATATTATCCTTCTTGTCTTGGGGAACGTCTTTCGCGGTCTGGTCATCCATTCCGTAGAACTTTTGTATCTCGGCTTGATCCCAAAAGCCATTGCCATCGAAGTCATGCAGCTGGAAGAACGCTCCAGGGTCAAAATTCCCAATGTTATGTTCCTCTGTTCACAAATAGTCAGTCAATTACTATATGTATTTCGAGGGATCCAAGAGAATCACCTACCAGCCATGTGTCTTGTACCCCAATCTGCTCCAGGGTCTACTTGAATGGCCAATGGTTTCTGGTGCTCTCCGCCATGTGCAATTGCCAATCCCACGCATACCAAAAGCCCGCCAATTCGTATACCATTTAGAGACGGCATATTTGAGAAAATTATAAAAAATAATTGAGGTCGGATTGAGATGAAAGGTGGCTTTCGTCACGAAGAGTACAGAGACGATAATCCCTGAGACGCGGCGCGATATAAGCTCAAGGGTACCTTAATTTAGTGTGACAATCGGCTAATTTCAATACCCAAGCTCCCGACGGTCACAACAGTCATCAAGCCTAAGGTCAGTCCACAGGTACAGATAGCTACATAGTAGTCAAGGAATCCATTCTTGTTTAGAATATCGAAGACATTCGTTTCAGAACATATATATTTAGTTACGTTGTATACCTAGATATCTATATATTAAACAGCCATTCAAAACCTCAATAGTTATTTCCCAATATATCGCTCACTACCAGCAAATACCTGAAGCAATACTATATATAAACCATTTACATTTTGTTTTGCATAGAAGATGCGCCTGCTGTCTCTTCGTAGGATTCTCCACAATCACATTAACATCAATTTCAATCCCATGTTCAGATTTCAACGCCGCGGCGATATGAAAAGCTGGCTCTAATTTACCCACAAAATCATAAAAAGGTGTATCAACATCAGCTTCATCATGATGCAATCCGACGCTGCTCCAGATTTTATTGATAGCCAGAATGTGCTCAGGTGGAACATCTGCATCTGAAACTGGTCGTAGCAGCTCCACTTCATAACGGATTGGTAGCGAAGGGAGTTCTTGAAAGTTGGCCGGAGGCTCTAGGAGCTTTTCGTCCACATTTGTAGACATATGTTGCATAATTTCACAAAGTCGGTTGAGCAAAATGGACGCCACACGGGGTGGTATGATATCCTACGAGAAGCAGATGTTTACATGGACATTGGTACCATCTTCGTACGAGATAACCCATACATCGGTGTAGTCAAAATGTGGACTTATCTTCCCCATTTGGGTATTGCCGGTTGGGGAAGAAGTTGACGGATTGATATCGTTCATATTTTCCGTTTGCACTATTGAGCTGAAGCGTGTGTTCTTTGGCCAGTCGGTATACTCTGTAATGATCTCAGAAAGCGCTGTGGTTTCAAATGGTAGCGATATGTGTTGAGAATGCACTTGCTCTAATAGATCACGAACGGTTGGGGTGTTCAACATATATCGACCTGGGATGAAATTCATACAATTCCCGACCACTTCTGTGATGTTTGGGAATGGCGAGGAACGACCAGATACAACATGCCCAAAGACAACGTCGGTTGTGTTTGTCCACTGTGAGAGTACTACCGTTGATGGTGCGCCCTTAAGCTGATCTCGCCAAAACAACTCGCTTGTAGCAGGATCGACACTTTGTAGATAAGATATGAAACGGCTGGATGGTACTCGAGGTATCTGCCTTTCGGTGTTCTCATATAGATGCGATACTTGACGATTGATTGCCTCAAGACTTACTCCGTCAAACAAAGCATGATGCATCGTTTGAATAAAATATCTTTGTGGGAACTCCTCATCATCAATGATACTCAAACGGCAAAGAGGGCTACCATGGACCATTTTCATATTTTTATCTCGCTGGGTGTATTGTTCCAAAGATGTAGCAGTGTTCCAAACATTGCTCTGTTTGTATACGATCTGCAGAAATCCGCACTCTTCCACGAATACTATGCTTGTTCTTAGAACAGGGTTTGCGAGAATAACTTTGTCCCAGCATTCACGAAATCATACAGTATCAACGTCCTCTGGGATCTTGAAAATTTGTCGTGCTACATAGGCACCTTTCTGTCTTGCACCCAAGGCCATGAAACCCTCTTGCAGAGGCGTACATGGATATATATCTTCAACATCGGCTTCCGGCATTGGAAGTTCTGAATTTTGCAGAATGTCACTTACGGACATCGGTATTTTCAGAAGAGTAAATGGAGTCGGGTCCGAGAATGACAGATCTGCAATGACATCAGTATCGTCTATGCGAAGCAATTTTGCCATCTGTCCAAGCATCGAGTGTTGAAGAATATCTGCAACGCTCAATTTGAACTTGTACTGATTTTGCATTACCATAGAAAGTCGCATTGCGGATATGGAATCCACACCAATCCGGAAGAAATTTGAGTTGAGACCGATCTTTTCCCTAGATATGTTAAGAATTTCTCCCCAAGCTGATTGGAGATTCAGTTGCGCATTCGTCTTCAAAACTTCTGCATTTTCTTCGTTATCGATGAGTCTGTATTGAAATAGATCGTCTTCGGAGATATTTTCAAATAATGAGCGTAGTAACTTGCGATC
Source organism: Scleromitrula shiraiana (assembly GCA_028455995.1). Taxonomy (NCBI): domain Eukaryota; kingdom Fungi; phylum Ascomycota; class Leotiomycetes; order Helotiales; family Sclerotiniaceae; genus Scleromitrula; species Scleromitrula shiraiana. Next base: position 1,955,088 of record JABELC010000005.1, read on the forward strand.
CATCTTCCAGTAACAGCAAGGGGCATTATTGTTAGTGGGATGTACATTGATGGGACCATGAATCGCGGTAACACTCTTATTAATTCGGCTTCGATAGAGGCAAGTTGTTTTCGGGGTGATGAGTCGATAGAAAGACGCTCGCATATAGAAGATTCATTGCCCTCCAAAGTCAAGAATGCAATTGATTTCTGTTGGCTGTTGGAGGATTTTGAAACCTCGACAGCAGCACCAGAGACATTTTGCGCGGTAAGTAGTCTTCTTTCGACTTCTGAAAGTTCTACACGCTGACCATAAATCTTTATTTGGGTATCTCGGCGTCCAACAAAAGTGAGGTTGCCATTATCTTGATGTTTTACTAAATCTCCAGTCTTGTAGAATCTTGCTTCAGGAGTTGCCCATGGTACATTTCTCACGAAAACTTCGTCGATTTTAGAAGCATTGTTGAGATATCCGTGGCCAACAGGTGGTCCACTCATCAAAAGTTCTCCGACTGCGCCAATGGGAGCCAGTTTTCGATGATCTTGGCTATCGACGACCCAGGCATTGCCACTGGGCGCATTACCAATATCGTCACCCGTTGATCCATAAACTGCCGGCTCCGCGATGGTTGCCACTATAGAGCATTCGGTAGGGACATGAGTATTGATAAGTTTGAGGTGCTGGGCCCATTTCTCTACATGAGACTCCGTCATTGCCTCTCCTGCAAGAACCATGATTTGGAGCGATGGAGCCAATGATGGAGTTGTATCAATTGTATTTGCTCTATACTTGTTTATAGATGCAGCAACATCACTTTTTCGTTCTTCCTCACTAGGAATACAGACAGTGCCTCCTGCAACAAGAGTGGTAATCATATCCTCTACACACGTATCGAAAGAATACGAGGAGAATTGATATGCGCGAGACTCACGGGTGCGACAGATTCATGGTGCTCGAGCTATTGCTGATGAAAGAATGTTGGTATGTTCAATGAGAACACCTTTTGGCGTACCGGTACTACCAGATGTAAAAACCACATAAGCAAGACCGTGAGGATCTGATTCAGCCCATGGCATGGTATCGTCTATGGCTTCCCATTTGGCAATTTGCGCCGATAGTGGTAGAATGTTTGGCACGAACCTGTGCTATTTGTCCGTTAATCCCGGGGACACAATCATGGTTTTCGCATTGACTTGGGAGATCATATCTTTGATTCTCTCATCAGGATTGGCAGTATCGAGAAAAGCGCCGCCAGCTCTCAAGATACCAACCATAGCAACAGCGACCCACACGGTTTTTTCAGTAAGGATGGGAACAATTACCTCTGAAGTTTACCCAAATTCTATCAAACGGAGTGCCATTCGAGCTGAGTATAGGTCTAGTTCTCTGTATGTAAATGCACCGTCCCATCCACAAACTGCTTCTGCATCAGGATAATGATTCATATTTAACCCAATCATGTGGTTTATTGACTCTTGAACTTCAGTATCGTGTTGACCATTCCAGATCTGAAGCTGAGTCAAATCTGCGGGGGAGATCAGGTTTATATCTCCAATTTGTGTGTCGCGGGACCGTGTCATCAATTCTGATGCCACATGTGAGAATTGTTGAACGAAACGATTAACCTGTCTTTCAGAAAGTGTTAAAGTATCATATTCGGCAACTATTTCAATACCATTATCAGATACAAAACACTCGAACGTTAGACCATATGTAGCCACGAATTCTGTGGAGGAAATTGTAGTCCCAAATGTTTTGCTGTAATCTCTTTCTGTTTTCGCTTGTATTACCGATAAAGATCGAAAGTCGCAGGCTTCTGCACAATCAGTGCTGAATTGTCTGATTTTCTGCAATCCAATATGAGCATGATCTGATAGCTCGAACGTATCGGCTCTAACTCTAGACATGTATTGCCCAACTGTCTCGGTTTTTTCAATAACAGATCTAAAAGGTACAGTGTAAAGTGTAGGACCAGCTATTTTCATAACTGATTGCAAGGATGAGTCCCTTCCAAATCCAACCATTCCGAAAACAATGTCATCAGAACCAGAGTAGGCTGAGATGAGCAAAGCGTAGGCCGTCTGTGCAAACATTGGAAGTGTAAACTCTTGATTCTGCACAGGAATTGGTGCATGGCCCCTCAAAATAGCTGTATGAGGCCGTGACACAAATTTTGGGTTTTCCGGTCAATATGTTGCAGGGCTTTCTCTAAGTTTAGAATCTCAGAACTCAGAAGAAGTTTCAGTAGGTAGAGACTCGATATGTGAGACATAGTTTTTAAAAGGTTTCAACTCCTCTCCAGGTTTGTCTATGTAAGCACTGGATACTTGCTCGAATATCATGTCGAGTGTAAAAGCATCGTAAATGGCATGATGACAGGTCAATGCAAAAATCAATCTTGTATTAGAACTTTCTCTGATAATACCGAGCCTGATGAGTGGCTGACCATCTTCCATGGCGACTTTTGCATCCCTAGACCAATATTTCTCTAAACTGCTATCGGATCTCCATTCAATGCGTTTATCAACGACAATTTGGAGTAGGCCAGATTCTGTATCTGACACTAGTCTTGTCCTTAAGATATCTAATTTAGCAACAACTTCATTCCACGCTGATTGGAATTTGTCAATTGAAGTCGATAGAGGCAAAGAATAAGATATGCGGGAGAAATGAGACCCTGGTTCTTTTAGTGAGGATGCAAACAGCATTTCTTGCACAGGAGAATAAGGGTAAATATCAACAATTTGATTGGACTGTATCCCACAAGTCACTGCACAACTCTCCTTGAGACTCGATAGACTCGCCGATTCGGCCGTAAGTAATGAGAACGAGGGGCATTCGGATTCTTCCACTGATGGTAAGCCGTCGACATCACTTTCTTACAATCGATAGGCTAATGCCCCTATTCATTGGCGGCGGCCCGGTCCTAACCCTACTCCTTCAGTTGTGTATGACTAGCACTAAAGCTTAGCATCTCGCCAGCGAGCGCTTTAATGAATGAGCGGCAGGCGGACCTTGAATTGAACATAGGATTTGTGAGATTCTCAAAAATACCTTAGACCTATGAAATCCATGGATGGGTTCACAATAGAACTAGTATAAATACAACCTGGAAACTAAGGTCAACTATATTCTAATCCCCGGGTCTATCATGGATGGATGTTTCCAGGCCCACGTGTGCCTCCGGTGTCAGGCCAGTACATGGATTAAACTCACCGCCTTGGAACCTGCGAGGCTGCGGTAATCATCATCCATAGATCTAATGCCAATGTTGATGTTATCTACATTTGTAAAATAGAACTTTCGGCAATTGTGGATATAAACAATTTAATAATAATACTCATAATGAATAAGGCTATTGAATTGGTCCTTTCGAATCTCATTCCACGCCATTCAGGGACTCTTCCTTACGAACTCATCGACTTGACAAGTTCTCTACTTGCTCAATCCCGCGTCAAATGCTCGTTGAGTCCTGAGCAGGAAATCGGTAGAACATATGCCTGCGCCAATCTTGCTTGCGAAAGGTATGGTATTTTCGCACTCCTCACCTTCCGCCTCTCTCATTTTAACTGCTATGATTTCTTGAAATACTGACCATTTATCTAGATTAAAGACCACTCTCAACCTTCCCAAAATCGAACCCAGGCCTCCCGTTCCCCCTAAAGTATACAAGAAGCTCTACACTTATTTAGAAAATACATTAACGAGCGGTACACCACGGAAGCGTAGCAGATACGAAGGAACTCCAAACGGAAAACAAAATCATACACCGAGTAGATCTTCATTATCACAATCGCAGAAACGCACTCCAGGGAGAAACGATACGCCAATCAAAAACATACTACCGATCCCACAAAAAGGCACACCGTCTAAGGAGCGCGCCTTAGCAGGATTCCGTACACCCAAAAAGGGATTGAAATTCCAGAAGAGAGATGAGGGCAGAATCCCGAGGTGGGTGGGTGTCGTTGGAAGGGAAATGTGCAAGAGCTTGAAGACTCCAGATGCAATACCGCATGTACTTGCTGGAGTAGAAAGTCTGATATTTAGGGATTTGGAGAAAGAGGAGGGCTCTAGGATAGGAAAGTGGCCCGCGCTGATGATTGCAATTTGGGTGCATGTCAGGCAGAAATTGGATCCGGAACCCGAAGCGACAGTGAAACATCTCGCGGAAAGGAGACAGGAGGCGTTGGGCTTCTTGGACAGGGTGAAAGTCGACGAGAGAATTGCGAAGAGAGTGGGCGAGGAAGGTTGGATGGGCTGGGATCTACCTTTTGGGGATGAGGATGATACAAATAAGAACGATGTTAATCGTTGGCTAGTGGAAATTAATCAGAATGGATTATTGGAAATGGATTGGTATGATAATATTGTTGAAGGGGGTGGATTTGGAGACGCTACCGAGGAAATGGAGGATGAAGATGAGAAAGTGAATGGGAATCAAGATGAGATTGAGGTAGGAGACTTAGTAAATGAGGGAATCGAGAGGACTTTAGTCCGAGAAGATGAGATGAAATATGGATTGGGAACAATGAGACAGAAGAAGTTGGATTACTTGACCGATCGGAAGAGAGCCGTCAATGAGGCATGGAAGAAGAAAGTGTTGGCAACGATTGAGAGAGGGATTGTATAGAAGTACAGTAACATGGCTGCTGGGTCTACATGAAGTGTAATGTTATTAGCATGGATACCCAGAATGGAGTTGGTGTCTAGGTTTTTCATCATGGTAGATAGGTTCCGATTGTATATTTTTTGGGTTCATTAATCTACTCCATTGGTAGTAGTTAATCACAATGTCTATTTGCTTATGGGCAACAGATAAGTGTATCCTGTCAAGTCGATCAAAAAATTAAGCTCCAACAAAAACAATCTTAAAGAAAGGCCTATCACATATCATATCTTTATAATTCCAACTTCCTCCTCTTCCTCTCCCCTCTCCTCCTCTCCTCTCCCCCTCCCCCTCTTCCCACTATCCCTTCCATAACCCTCCCATATCCACCCAACACCCCCCTCCCACCATAACCCGATTCTCCCAACAATCGACCTTTCCAAAACACACACCAGCTAGCACCAGCATGCCACCAAAACATAAAATCACCAACCAGAAGGCCCATCGATGCATTATCCCCAACACCACCTCAACAGCATCATTAGATCTTCACAACAAAGCACAGATAGACCGCGGCATAGGCAAGTATACGCCCATGTACCTCGTTGTACTTATAGTTATTTGCTGTACTAGTGATTTATTAAGGATTTGTAAAAATTACCCGGATTATAGTGTAATAGTGTATCGATCGATAGTGTATCAATAATATGTATCAATAATAGTGTATCATTCGATAATGTATCTATGATATTGCAAAGATCAAAACAGAGAAAAATCAATATGAATATTGGAATCCTGAACAGCGTTTTTGCTGCACATGTTAATCATTCAATTTATTAGTCGCCAAGCTACCTTTGCCCAACCCATTCATTCCATAAACATTGAAGTATTCGGCATGAGGACCATTATTATTATGAATTCGCCATCTTCGAGATTACTTGTATGACTTCATCGTAGAAAGTAGAACGTAGAACGTAGAACGTAGAGATTCCTTGCTAAAAGCATATCCAGAATAGATTCGAAATTCGGGATGCGTAGAATCTGAGGGGCGGGCAGCTTGCACGATGATTTCCATCGGGTTAAGATCGTACATGATTGGTTGGTTGGTATCAGGGAGCGTGTACTCACTCGTGTGTATATATGAACATCCATCATATGTGCCAGAGCTTTAGTTTTTCTCAATTCTGTCTCTGCGGATTTCTCTTCCAAAGAGTGTGGTTGTTGAGGATTGTGAGGTTTGATGTATTTATTGTATTTCATTATGCTTTGTTCGATTTATTGTTCGTTGCTCAAACTGGGTTCGATGGTTCGGAGTGGCTTGAATTAACCCTTTTTATCTTCTTGGCGCTGAAAAGTATTCTAACTTTTATGAACCACGATACCCGTCTTGCATATCATATCTCTCACATCTCCTAACAGTTGCCATAACAGTTGCCATCCATCCGTCAATTGAAGGCAAAAAAGGTGATCTTTCCAGTGCTTAAAAATCAGATATCATTCATCGTCATCGATTGTCAAAATATGCATAGCGTACGTGCATATATATATGTTTGTATATTCATAGCGTGCATGCATAAGGTTCACCGGGGTTGCATACAAAAACTCCTAGTTTGATATCAACTTCCCCTGCTTATACCAGGCATATACTTTCTAGGTGTTGCATAGTTGGCAGCAACAGTAATATCAAAGCGTTACTTTCACCAAAAACTTTATTCAACTTACCAACACTGGCATGTGTGTCAAATCAGCGAGAAGATAAGTCACATCACATCATAAGTGGGATGAGGGATGTTGAAAGTCAGAGTATTGTTGCAAGTGCAGAGGAACCTTCAATTAATACTCGCATGTCAAATTGTGGGTATTAATGCAAGAAAAGGGAAAACTTCCCCGGGGAACGTTTCTTCAAGCAAAACAGAAACAGTAATGATATGTAGGACTTGGCAAGCGGAGAATTGAGGCTGAAGGCCTTGTATCGCTTTAGGTTGAATTGAGGTTACGATATCACTGGGGGAATCTCTCAAACAACAAGCAATAGAATGAATGGTTTTCAGCCTCGCTTTGAAACAAACAATATTGGGGTTTGAGAGGAAGTTAGCTGGATGCGCGGACACTAGGATTTTTCCTATGCAGAATACTCTATGCACGCTTGGACAGAGCCTTAGGCCTGTGCGCAAACTGCACGAGCCAAGCCATGTGATTCAAGACTTTGCAGTCGCTGTGGAATAAAATGTTGTTTTGGATGGTCCAACGAGAGGTTTAACTCATGTGCTGCGTGCGTGACGTTTCGGGACGATGTGAATTCAGACTTCTGATTCGAAGTACCCGATATAGTATCGCGAATAACCTCATTATATGAGTAGATATCGCCGGTAGGTATAGTCGTGGGTGAATTTGATATAATAGAAGGAAACAATCCTATTGGCTATCATTCATGAGAACAATAAGATTAATCTCCATGAAAACACACACATAGTCGGAAGCTAGAAGAAGACCGGACCGACCAGACCTTTTTCGATATCCCGTAGCTCAGAAAGGGTGTAAGGTACCTAGCTATAGGCGCATATGAACCAACGCGTGCATATGTTCTAAAGCATGCATATTGATAAGTTCCGATGCATGCCCAGTTTAAAGAACGGTTGTCATTTGTGTAATGCGGGAGAGAAGTAAAGAAAAAGCTTTGAACTTGTTGCGGCCACCTGTACCTATAGGTATACGTCGCGTCGCATAGGTAAAGGACTCTTTAAAACAAATTACAACCTCGATATAGATGCAATCTAATTTATGTAGGGTCTAAAACTTACTTAGGGGGGGGCCCTTTGAATAGTGTCCATTAGAGCGCTCATTTCCATATCCGGTAATTTGTCTCCAATGTATAGTGGAGAAAAGTATCTTAGACCTTTGGTACTTTTTACCTATTTATCCAAGTCTTGTCCAATATATTTGCACATCACCAATCAGATCAAAAATATCAGTATTTGTCTGTAGCTGTATATCAACCTAGAATCTTACACCAACAAAAGTAAAGTAGTGTGCCGCTTCCTTCAACCTCTTGAGAAATAAAATAACAATTCTAATAATAATAATAATAAGACTCTCGAACATCCTGGAGTGCATTTTTGAATTGAAAACATAGATACTTTCGTACGCTTGATCAAATTATTGTTCATCTGAACTTTGCATAAAATACAGTCAGTGTCTGTCTAACATTGATGGATAAACTTGGAGAGATCTCGGCATGGTTAATCCCTTTTTAATTATGGAATTACCTACAATAGGGACCTAGGTATTTAAAATACAGTCGGATGAATCCGAACTACAATGTACCTTTTACTGTATGTAGATATGATACCCCCCTCCCCCCCCCCCCTCTCTCAGCCCCCTATCAAAAAGTGGTACTCTAGGTATACAGGGAAAAAAAAAATTCACACGAGGGTGCAAGGGGTAGAATGTAGGGTAACTGTACCGATTTCGCGGGTTTTTCTTCTTTGGGCAGATATGGATGGAATCGTATGATAGATACGAAAAAGATAACTTCTATACTTCGTACCTCTACTCTTCATGGATTGATTCTAGAGCTATTGTGCTTTTTGTGTACCCGTATACGAAGGTATATATATATATATATATATATACATGTATTATTTTTCAAAGACCCTAATGCAGTGATATCTGAGTACAAATAACAAATATATCTAGAATAATGCATATGTATGGAGTACATCTGTAGGTAGTGTCTTTGTACATGAGTTATTATAAACGTTTATATAATGATGATATATATACATATATATATATATACATACGAGAAGTAATGACAACAATATGATATGTTATTACAGAAGTAGAGAAATATATATGAAAATCACTAATAATTATCATGTTGATATGGGTACATAGGGAAGTACTCATGAATGGATATACCTGGCTACATATTATGTGACTATTGAGGTATAGATAACAATAAACAAATAGAAAGGATACTCGTACTGTAAACAAATAATAGTGAAAGTTCTTTGAACCTTTATTTATTTATTTGTTTGTTTGTTTGTTTGTTTATTTACTTGTTTATTTATTTACTTGTTTATTCATTTATTTATTTATTCATTTATTTATTTATTCATTTATTTATTCATTTATTCATTTATTCATTTATTTATTAATCGTATATTCTTTAGGATAAACCTTGAAATACTAACATTTTCAATTGTACTTTCCTACCAACTTAAGTAATTGATAGAAGTGGATTTTCAACTCAGGAACCAACTGTGATCTATAATAGTACCTATTAACGCCATGTATTAACGCCATGGCCACTTTTCCTGTAGACCCGCCTCACATCTAAAATCATTTTTGGGATGAATTTCTTCTATTTCTATGTTTTTAACCTATCCACAGTTTCCAAGCTTATTGATTAATAACTTGACTTTATACAGAACAGCAGCCTACAGTTAACTTATTATTATTATTATTATTATTATTATTACTACCTCGTAAATTCTTTAACTTCTGTTGTGCAGCAGCTTGTAGTCTGGACCTGATTTCACTCATTCAATACAACCCTCCTAATACAATACAATACAATACAATACAATACAACACAATACTCCTCTTCACACCTTCTTTCAATTGACCTACAATTATTAATACACTACACTCCTTCACCAAAAATAATTCTTTAAATTACTATACTTTACTTTAATCATCTACGCCCCAAAGGAATTCACGGCACGTTTCAAAAACACTCCCTCCTAAAATAAGAAGAAGAAGAAGAAGAAGAAGAAGAAGAAGAAGAAGAAGAAGAATAAGAAGAAAAATAACAATAGAAGATCTCGTCGTTGTTAAGATCTACCATAAACGCGTATTTACCTGCCGAATTTATAACATTTCGCTTATACGATAGCATCTTTGGTTGGTCTGACAAGAGTGAGGGAAAAAAGGAAGTATATTGGACCTTATCCTGGATAATAAGAGGGAAAAAGAAATTTGGAAATTTTGCGACTTGAATTTTCGAAATACAATTCACTTTCGCTCATTCGTCCTGGAACAAATGAGAGTGGTTGGTTGAAGAATAATCTTCTTCTGCACTTCCCCCCAATCACTTATTATTATAATCTATAATTTTATTTTATCAACAAACCAATCTTTATAATATTTCACATCCTCTACTTATTTTGTCGCAACGAAGAAATCAAAAGAGCCATGGCCAGCTCTCCTTCACAAGAATCGCCTCCGGTGATTCTTTCTCGGCCAGCGAGTATGATGATGCGACCCCCAAGGACGAATAGTAGGATGAGCATGAGTAGTAAGACCGGTGGAAGTAGGGCTTCTGACGAGGATGGCAAGACCTTAGTGAAAGTTGGTATGCAATACATTCTTGGTTCTATCCATCTATCATGTTTACCTTGATCTGCGCTGATAAGTTTCTTAATTTTGCAGCTGTTCGAGTTAGACCGGCACTTAGACCGACAGATCCTGGTTATGAACTCATCCCACAACGATTTCAACGACCCATGGTACAAGTTACATCACCTACGAGTTTAGCAATAGATTCCCCACAAGGAAAGAAGATATTTGTGTTCGATAGGGTCTTTGGTGAGGATGTCGATCAGGAAGGAATTTGGGACTATTTGGTTGAGAGTACAAACGCATTCGTTCAAGGATATAATGTCTCTCTGCTGGCATATGGACAGTCTGGCGCCGGAAAGTCTTTCACTATGGGTACATCGGGTCCAATTGAGCAAGGAAGATTGGAAGCGATGGGTAAGTTACGATTCTCGTACTTCGTTGGCATCAGTCTGCTACACTACATACAGTGGTGTGTAAATAGAGAGAAAACTGATGTAGCCACAAACTAGGTGTTATCCCACGTGCTGCCATTGCATTATTTGAGAAACTTGATGGTGGGCGACCGCATCAATCCAATCGGAATTCAACTACTGGTCTAAGAACACCCACCAGGTATTCTACCGCCCCTGCGACTTTACCGATGAAAGAGAAGAGCTGGACGCTCAAGGCAACTTATGTCGAGATTTATAACGAACAGCTGCGAGATCTGTTAGTCCCGGAAAGTACACCGGCCCATGAGCGGGAGGTAGTCACCATTCGAGAGAATACCAAGGGGCAAATTCTGCTTACTGGTTTAACGCAAGTTGAAATCAATTCAGTAGATGATCTCATGTCAGCGCTGAATTTCGGATCTATGATTCGCCAGACCGATGCGACTGCAATTAATGCTAAATCTTCACGATCTCATGCTGTGTTCAGTTTAAATCTGGTTCAGCGCAAAGCGATGGGTACACAAAGTGCTGATAAGAGGCTTTCTGTTCCACTAGAGGCCATGCCGAGTGGAGAAAGCATGGTAACCATCGACAGCAAACTACATTTCGTCGATTTGGCCGGTAGCGAAAGATTAAAGAACACTGGTGCACAAGGAGAGCGAGCGAAGGAAGGTATTTCTATCAATGCCGGTCTTGCCAGTTTGGGCAAAGTTATATCACAGTTGTCATCCCGTCAAGCCGGTTCCCACGTGTCCTACAGGGACTCGAAGCTCACTAGGTTACTCCAAGACTCACTCGGGGGTAACGCCATCACTTATATGATTGCCTGTGTGACGCCACCCGAGTTCCACCTTAGCGAAACCTTGAACACAGTACAGTACGCTCAGCGCGCCCGAGCAATTCAAAGTAAGCCACGCATACAACAAGTTTCAGATGAGAGTGATAAGCAAGCTGTCATCGACCGGTTGAAGGCGGAAGTCGCCTTTCTACGAGAACAAATTCGGAGTACTGAGAGCGGGGGCGATCGCCGTGGTAAGACTACTAGTGAGAGGCCTGAGCGACATAATGAGCGGGAAGTGGATCTACAAAATCAACTGCTCAATACCCAGGAGAATTACACGGCCCTCAGTCAACGCCATGCTAAGCTGCTATCGGAATTGGCCAAAGCTCGAGAGGAGGAAGTTGCTGACCACCGAGCTCACGAAAATTCATTAGGTGACAGTGCGACAGAAAGACTAAAACGCTCGAACACATTTGCCGAAGCGGTTGAACAGGTATTTCTGGAATACGAAAAGACAATTCAAAGTCTTGAACATTCTCTTTCTGAGACTCGATCTTCTTTGTCAGACAGTCAAACCACTCTTTTAGAGAAAGAAACCAACTGCGCCTATGCTGAGACAATTAACGAACAACTCCAAGCTCGGCTAAAGAAGTTAATCGATCGAGAAGCTAATACAGAAAACTACCTGCATGATTTGGAACAGAGGCTCGACGGCCATACTTCAGGTGAAGAAAAGAACTCGGCTATCGTAATGGAGCTTCGAAAAGAACTCGCTCGCGTCCGCGAGAATGAAGCTGGTTGTGAGGATTATATATCAACCCTAGAGGAACGTTTAGCAGAGGCCGATCAGGATGCAGAGTTGATGCAACGTGAGATTGATCGATTAGAGCACGTTATTGAGCGCCAACGAAGTCTTGGCAAACTGGATAACTTGCTTTACGAACTGGACAATATCCAACAGGGCGGCAAAGATGCTGATACCGAAGTCAAAGCTGTGAATGGAAAACGTGCCACTCTTGATATGTCTAGACACCAAAGCGTCTTGGATAGAAAGAATCAGAAGAATGTAATCTTAGAGGATGAGGATGAGACTGATGAGGATGTCTCAGTGAGCCCGGCCAATGGAAATAGGCCGGAGGCTGACGGACCTGCTGATCATGGAGAGCCAATTGAGGATGAAGTGACTCTGACACCCCTTAGTGGAGAAATTGACATTCAATACCCCCCTCAGAGTCCAGCCCAATCGAAATTCGTGGAGGACAAACTTGAAAGCGTCACTCAGGAGCTCGTCGATTTAAGAGTGGAACACGAAATGACCGTTGGTGAGTATGGCCTTCTCTCGGCCAAGTACGAGGAGCTCCTTCGTACGATGTCCGAGCTTCAGGACGCGGCCGATGAAGCACGACATTCGGGAACACGTGATTCAATTCTGACCCTACCTACTACAAGGCCAACTTCTTTTTTAGCAGATGCGAGGGTGAACGAGCTAAAGGATGGAGGACAATACTCATCCTCGCGTTTGCTCTCATCGGAGTTGTCCTCAGCTGGGGAGTTACCCAGTACAACGGAAGAGTCTGATGCCGAAACCACAACTATGACATCAGTATCAGGGGATGCTAATACAAGAAATAATGAAGAAACTACCGCAATGGAAGACGAAAGTGTCAAAAAGTTAGACATTGAAAAGGAAGAGACGCAGACCATACTTGCTGAAAAATATGCTGCCCTGGAAGCAGAACATACTGCTGCACTTGATCTCGTTGAGGAGCTCAAAGCCGAGGTTTCCAAAGCAAGGCTAAATTCTGAAGCATCATCACCACGTTCAGCTACCCCTGTCATACGTCGCAAATCGAGTCAGAATGTTATGATCATCGATCGGGCACATAGGTCTTTTGCCTCCCTCAGAAACATTGCAACAGAAAATTTCGAGCATGATCCTGATGTCATGGCAAATTTCGAACTACACTTGAATACAGCAATGCACGAATTACATACTCGCTCGGAACGTATCCAGGAACTAGAAGCGGATGTCACAACGGCTAAGAAGGACCTAGAGGCAAAGGCGACAATGATCAGTGGACTCACCAGAGAACGAACAAGTTTGAAATCATCGCCAATGGATATCTCCTTTGTCTCGTCAATGCAAAATCAATTGATCCAGAGCGAAAATCAAGTGAGAATGCTTCAAGAGATGCATAGTGCTCGTGAAAAGGAATTGCTTGAGGAAATCGAATCCCTTCGGGTATCTGTTGCTTCTGCCCATCCGATTACTAATGGCGATGTTATTGAGAATGATCACGATGACGAAAGCCGGGAGAATAAAATCAAGGAGCTAGAAGCAGAATTGGCTGATTGGGAAGGAAAGCATCAGACCGCGTTGACTTCTATGCAAACATCTCAGCAAAATTTCGAGACTACAATCTCAAGATTAGAGCAGCAATTATCCCACTTTGCTACCACTGGAGCGCAGAGAACCCGAGAAGTCGAAGAACATCAAGGCCGTGTTGCGATTTTGCAAAGGGAGATCTATGAACACAAAGCTGCTGTTACCGCCAATGCTACACGGGTTGCGGAGCTTGAGCAGGCCCATGCTTCCACTCGTGAGCAACTTGACGAAGCGAACAGATCAAAGGATATTGCGAGAGCTGAAATTGAAGGACACAAAACTCTTGTTTCTAGATTGGAAGAGCAAATAGTAGAGCATGGAAATGTCGTGAAGGCTCATCAAGACAATCTGGCTCTATTGTACGCAAGCCATGCCAAAGAAATTGAAGATATTCATGCTAATACTCGGGCTGATTATGAGGCTCAAATAAACGAACTGAATCTCAAACATCAGGAGAGTACCAACGCGCTAGAAAGGGAACTCACCGATGCTCGAGATGACCTTACTAAAATCGCGACCCAAGTTGCATTTGCACTTGGCGTAGATGTCAGCACGGAGAAGCTTCAGGACAGAATTACGGATCTTGTTGTGAATCAAAAGGTCTTGTTGGATGAACAAAACAGGTCAGAAGAACTCGAAAAATATACGAAAGAGCTCTCGAATATAAATGATACAATCATGAAGGAACTTGAGACAGTCAAGGGCGAACTTGCTGCCCTCTTACTCCAAACAACCGAGGGTTCTAGATTAAGAGACGAGAACGCTACAGTCGCAGATCAGCTAGCTGCCTTGAAGAAGGAAATGAATGAACTGGAGACTAAGAATAAAAAGAACTCGAGACTGGTGGAAGAGCTCGAGGATCAATTAGCCTCAAACTTTGATGAGCATCAAGCTGCAAACAATCGACTTTCTTTACTCCAGACCGAGCGAAACGCCCAAATTGATGAAGCAAACAACAATGCAATTCGCGCCCAAACCGAGTTGGATGCAATCAAGGAAGAATACGCTACTCTTCAGGTAAGTTTTCTAAGTTTTTGAAGTTGATAGTCAACTAACATTCTAATAGGCCAAGTTCGATGAAGTATTGCAAGCTGATCCAGGTGCTAAACGTTCTAATTCAATCACTAATCGACTCCACAAGTCTGCATCCGTCACCTCTCTTCCATCGCCGCCTCCTGCAATCCCATTACCACCCATACCAGGAAGTATCGCAGGAGCAATTGGAGCCCCTAATTCAACAATCTCACCAACTTCCACCCAAGGCAGCTTTAATTCTCGTAACAGCAAAGACATCGCCATTTCTCAAATTCAAGAGGATCAAGAAGCTCGTATACGTACTATTGAGAAACATCTCTTCGCCGAGAAACAACTCACATCAACTCTCGAGGAAGCCCTTACCGACCTAGAGAGGCAGAGCAACAAAGTCAAAGCAGATTGTGATGCTTGGCGAAGACGTGCCGGTGAATTGGAAATAGAACTAAAGGAAGCCAACGAGAAAGCAAAGAACGGCGATGCGGAGAAGGAGAACAGATGGAGCATGTTACAAGTCGAAGAGGAGAAACGCAAAAGACGAGAAGCAGAGCTTGCGAGGGCACACCTCGAAGAACGTATGAATGCATTGAATAGCAAGAAGAAGAAGAAGGGCAGCTTGAATTGTTTCTAAGGGATCCTCTTCAATTCTGCATCATCCGTCCGTCTATCTATCTATTGCTTCCCCAGTCCCTCTTCAGCTCAGCATAACCAACGGCCTATTTACAATACTATGCACAACTTTTACTTTACGATGCTGTAATTTCACTTCTTCCTCATCGACCGCCATATTCACATCATAGCATGTTCTGGCGAGCGAAAACTATCTCATCTAAGAGCGCACTACTACATACAATCTCTTTCTTTTTCTTTAACCCCTGTACTTTAACGTCCCCGCATTTTTTTCACGAGATACCACACTTTTACTTTTTTCTTTGTTTTTCGTTGTCCTTTTTAAGGTGTTCTGGGAAGCAATAGATGAAAATACGGCCTTGCTATACACATTGCGACGTAGCGTTGTCTTTGCATTGCTTTACTTTACATTTGCCTTTTTTTTGTTTTTTTTTTCTTACTTTAGTTGCTCGCGAGCACAAAACGATAATATTCTTATTTGTTGATGTGAAATGGACGAAGCAGGCAGGATAGGGCAGGTTAGGAGTCGGCGGATGGGTTGCGGGCATTGTCCTGGGAGCAATCGTGGTGGATGGAAGATCTTTCGCGGACGAGTTGCTGGATAGAGAGAGGGAGGCGGGAGCACGGAGGAAGCGGAGGATAATGACAATATTTGATTCACATATAACGGCTTACCCATTGCATTTTTGGAGAAGAAATGGAAAAACTGCTTGTGTTTGGCTAGACAGAGTAAAGATAAAACTCAATAGTTAAGAAAAGACCAATATATTGATGATTTTTTTCATGTAGTAATTATTGAGCGGTGTGAGTTTTTCTTCTTTTATGCTGTTCTTCTAGGTACTTGGCATATTGATGTTTAACTTCAGCCTTACAAGGTCTGAAAGGACGGTAAGTCGCGCAACAAATGATCACCAGATTCGAGGTAATGTCCCTGGTAGTGGCGTCATATGAGGGCGAAGCTAGATTGCAGTGCAGGCGGTATGCAGGAAGCCTTGGAGGATGCGAGGCACGGTTTCACAGGTTCATTACGCAGCTTTTCAATGAATAATGTGTGTGTGTGTGTGTTTTGTGTTCTTTAGCAATGGCAGTTCTGGAAACGTTCCAGTGACATGTTTGGGCTTTGTCAGGAACTAATTCTGGAGGATGGCAAATCTTGTCAGGTATACAGAAAAGCTGTAATTTTTTTTTTTTTTTTTTTTTTTTTTGGAATTCAAGGTTATTGTTCAGTGTGGCAATCTTCTGAAAGCGGCTCAGATTTCTTGTTCTACGAAATTTGTTACATCCTCCCTCCTGTACGGAAAATCCTAAAGGCATTGCTGTATGCTGTGTGACGGTTTTCGCACCCGGGAGTAATTGTTCTACTCGGCATTCTCGGTTCAGGCAGAAAGGAGAAACCGAGTCGTATTACCGATCGAGGTTTCCACAGACCAATTATGGAGTGCAGGAGTAAATTCTCATGGAAGTTGCAGATACTCACGCATCGCTAAGGTAGTTACACTTTTGGAATCTGTATTGGGAAGGTTCGATGGCGGAGGTATTCTCCCGTGTCTTCTGTTGTTTATTGGTATCTGTTCGTCTGGATTCTTTCTTCCTTCCACCTTTGAAGACATCACAAAGGAAAAGAAACGCTCTCTGAATATGGATCTTAGGTCCGTAATCGACAAACTCGACTTGCATTGTTACACGCGGCAGTTCTTGGAAGCTGGGTTCGATACTTGGGATATAATGAAAGACATCACTGAATCGGATATGTATTGAGGATTCTGCACACGAACGATGAGAGTACCAAGTACTAATGATGGCAGGGAGGATCTCGGCGTCAAGCTGGGTCATCGAAGGGTTTGTGCTCCCATAAATATTGCCATGGAAGGTCTGCCTTACTTGAGATTTGTACTGACGTTTAAACAGAAACTTCAACGAGAGATTGCAACGTCGCGCGGATGGCCTCTAAATTCCCCATTGGAACCGACAATTCTCTACTGTGGTCTACATAAGAAGGCAAAACCAAACGTCCGTCGCAATTCTCATCATTAAGTAGGTGGTGGCAATGGCTGATATTTGGTTTTCTACTAGAAGTTAAAATATGATATCTGAACCCTTCTGTGAAAGCGGCAGGAAATACCAACACAGTCGCCCATTGCCAATCAAAAAACATAAGATAGGTGATGGCATTAATAGAGGTTAGGACCCCCATTTTTGCATTGAATGAGTATTGTTACTGATAAAACCAATGTAGACCATTCTCGCTCTCATCACTATCAACTATCCTTGCAGGCAACTTGAGAAATTTGCTTGAGAATTTCCGAAAAAAAAAACAAGCTCCTAAACGATATGCTTGCACTCTCGCCCTCTCTTGTATCAAGCACACGATTATGGTAATAGTTCAAGGGATATCCAACACGTAGATGTCTGGAATCAAATTTGTATCAGTCTATCAAACAACTGTTGATGATCATGAAAACGAATAATGATGGAACTCGGCTGGGAGGAGTGGAATATAGAATACATAATGATGATAATAAAACAAGTAATCGTAGTTTCGACAAAAAGAAAAACCTATCCCATCGCAACTCCTTGAGAAAATGACGAGTGATGGAGATGGAGATCAGAGTGTAGAAGAAAAAGTGAATGAGACAGAGAAATAATCATCTATAACCAAAAGGTAACGAGGAATCATTATACCTCCCGACTAACTTGCAGGTAGTCTTTCTTTTGGCAGTAGAATACGCGATCGAAATTACACTAGCAGCTCCATCTCGCAAATGCCCCTTAAGCGAGGAAATATCAACGATATCACATCCTTTCTAGGACGCTGCTTAAACATTCCCCTCCCTCTGATATTCCCCTTTGGAGGTTCTTTTTTTATACCTCCCTTCATCCCTCATTCTCCTTTTTCTAGTAACCCAACGTGTATTCTGAAGACTTATATGTAGCCGAATTGAAATCTATGTAACATAATGAATACTTTCGCTTTCGTTGTAGTATCGTGGTCTCTAATTACACGCATGCACGAGTAATATGGAAAAAAGGAGAATTTCTAACATGTGCGGTGCATGGCATACATAGTATCATAGTATACATAGTATCATGTATATATAGTGAAATAGGGATGGTTTCTACTTCTAACCGGTCATTATAAATATCTGAAAATGTCTGGATGTCTAACCATTCAAGTGGAGGACTTAATCGAGCCATCCTAAATACCACACTATCTTGGATTTCATTGTTCTGGTTTCTCATTCGTCACGTTTGTTATGCAAGAATACAGAATACATATGCATTTGAGATATCATATCATAACAAGGAAGAACAATCATATACGATGAGATGAGAATATGTTTTAATTGCTTTAGATACGTGTATATACAACAATCGCACCAAGGATATATACATATCATATATGCAATGCAAAGCTAGTGGTTAATACAAAAGTCTATCTATCTACGATAAGCATCAATCCCCCCCCCTCCCCTCCCTACGCATCTATTTTTTAACCCCATGTAGGCACCACCCGCTTCAGGTACTTCATGAATTTCCATAACCCAACAGCATACTCCGTGTTACCTTCCGGGTCTACCACTTTCTCGGGCCATGCAATACCTGCACCATACAATCCTTTGATTTGTTGTCCGTCCGAATCGGTAAAGCCGCCCGTTTCATTATTGTACGTAACATCTAATGGTTTCCCCGCTCTCTCAAATAGCGGAATTTCGTTCTTGGTAAACCCAATGGCTTGGACAACATGCGAACAGCCGGTTAGATGTTTTTTGTAGTTCTTCTCCTCGGTTTCTCGGGATGTGGAGATCTTTTCTAAGAATTTAGATACAGCCGATGAAGGCAGTTTATCTTCCTCGAGGTTTTCCTTAGCCCAGGTGGCAACTTCACCTTTGAGACCCGTGTTATCCCGGAATATCCATCCATCACGCTCTTCGGCGTATCGGAGAGGGTGACGAGTAAACCATCTGATGCGGAGCTGAGGATGGCTGCTACTGGCGAGATTGTACAGGTTTCTCAATACGAGAATAGCACTGTGAGAGGCGCCGATAACCGCAATAGTTTGTGGTTTGTCGGATGGTATGAGTTTGGAAAGTAGCGGTGGATTCAAGGCAGGGTCTAGACCCAACTCTTCGGGCTCGGGAACTGGTAACGGACCTGTGGTTGGATGAGATCCTGTACATAAAACAAGAAGATCCGATGAAACGGTGAAGGGTTCTAATTTCTCATCTGGTGAAGAGAGTTTGACACTCCAGCTATTCCCCTAATAATCTTTAGCTTCCAAAATTTGAACAATGAACTGACGAGCTTACATCTGACCAAGAAGCACCTGATACAGAACCTAATTGTTTGTGTACCCCCTTGGATTTGTTGAAACCCTTAGTCAACATCAAACATAAATCTGCAGCTTGAGCAATATGACAAGTCTTATCCTGGTGAAGCTCTTTCATGAAGCTATAAGCATTGGGAGTGGGAGTCTCCTTTGCAATGTCTTGGAAAGGTTTCAGCGCATCCGCATACATCGAAAAGAACTTGACCTTCGTATTCGAAGGAACCTCCCGATAATACTTATTCAGCCTCCCACCCTGAAAGTGGTCATCCACCCACAAGATTGGCGCTTTGCTTTGTTCCAGCAAATTTCCCACCACAGCAATGCCAGCTGGTCCAGCACCTACTACTACAGCGCCGTACTTCTGATCTTGGTCAACATTGGCCTTCTCATTGCTATAGCTCCTTTGCCAAGCGTGAGGAATTGTTGATGACTGCATTTTGGTGGAATTATTGCCACTTCGAATAAGATGTAAAAGTGTACGAGTTGAAAGCAGTACAGAATTCCCTGCCCGAATGGGCGGGATAGTACTTTTTATCATCAACATCGTATCTGTACAATAGGAGTTCCCCGTAGAAAAAGCCTTGGGTCAGGTACGATAGAGACAATAGGAGAAGATACGGGAGATGTTTCTTGCCGAAACAAACTTGCTTTTCAACACAGAGTAAAGACAGAAAGAGTTTTCGTAGAACCCGATTGGACAATTAGGTTTATGTTTTGTGCAACCCTTGGTCTGGAGATTTGCTGGTCCTGCAGGAAACTAGTTGTTGAAGGTAAGTGAAATCGGGGAAGACAATAAATTCGGTGAGGTCTTATTGGTAAAGGATCTGGTGGATGACAGGGAGAAAGTTCCACTCTGATATAAAAATGAATCTATTTTGAGATAGCGGTGGAGAGAAGATCGAGCCAGAACATAGAACACACGTTTGAATTTTAAGCGTGGGCGATGAGTCTTCTCAAAGCTTCAATGCTACAGATAAAGTAAATACAGCCGGAAGATTATGTAATATTTAGATTGGTCATGTGATGATGACATGATCTTGAGATCAAGACATTTTCTAGTGATGATTGCATGTGTAATGGTTTCGTTTCTATCAATTAAGATTTATGATTGCTTACCATATCGGGAAGTTTTGAGGTTGGGGCGTTGAGGTGTTGAGGTGAGATTATGATTGATTCTCGGTTGAGTGCGGCTGATCATAGCCATAGCAATTCATCCTATCACAGAATATCACAGAACTATTGTCTTTCATATACTAGAGAACTAAGATAGTGGTGATATATAGTACAGTACAATGTATATTCTACAAACGCGATCAGTATTATCTCCAAGATGTTTTCGGGCAACTAAAAATGTATAGCCCAAGAAACCCCTAATATCGAGGTTCATATAAATAATAGTAACAATCTCTTTTTTATCTTTTCACTCGGCATCTTATTTGGACCAATAGATCAGTACGAAACCTAGTAGAGCAACCCCGATGGTTACCACGAACAAGACTATTTCCCGAAGGCTCTTCCTTCTTCTGTTTGCCATATCATCAATCAGCCCATCAATCCTCTCCGCCATTTTAACATCCGAGAACTCGTTCTTGACCCTTTCTACGCCAGCTCTGCCCATATCTTTCACTTGGTCATCCGACATCTTATGCAGGACTTTATTCATAACAGCTGTCCATTTCTCAACATCATCTGGAGGGCAGAGCCAGCCTGTCTTCCCGTCCACCACCGTCTCGAGTGGCCCTCCTGTGTTTGCAGCCAATACTGGCACTCCAGCTAACATTGCCTCCAGAGGCACAATGCCAAAATGCTCATTTGAAGGTGTGTATATCAGGAGTTTTGCGGAGTTCAGTAACATATCCTTCAAGGTATTTGGTACCGACAGTAGAAATAAAACATCTACATCGTCAGGGACGTTTAATGCCGTAACAATGGTCTTTGTTGTAGCAGTCTTCAGACCAAGGTCGCTGGCCAATTTGACAAGTTCCTTGTGATATACCACATTTTCCATAACACGATTATCATAGCCACCAGCCAAAACCAATCTTACACCCTCTCTTCCATGTTTCCCAAGCCCTGCATATGCCTTGATCGCAAGGCCGATATCTTTCTTCTTCTCGAACCGATTGATACTCAGCAAGATGTTCCTATCCTGCCATACCTGAACCGAGTCATTGTCGATTGCGGGCTTCTTCTGCTTTACATCCACACAAGGATGTACAATTTGTAAATATTTTTCCTTGACCAATTCTGGCCATACTTTTCCGACTACACCTTTCGTAAAACCCGAGTTGACTGCAATCGAATCTGCAAAGCTCATACTCCATTGTTCCCAGAAATCGAAAGGTATTCTATAAGCTCTTTTCAGCCAATGCGTTCTTCCTTGCGCGAGTAATAGATCAGGGAAATGGCAGTAAAACAATATTCGAGTATCGGGATAAAAATATCTGAGCCAAGGAAGACCAGCACTGAGTTGATCTACAAAAAAGGCATCGGGTTTTAAATCTTTCAGTTCAGAAGTGAAGTATGTTTGAATGATGATATGAAGTTGTCGGAGGATGGCGCAAATTATGGTAAATCGTGACAAGATCGAAGAAGGGAAAATCCAATTTCCACGTACTCGCACATCGAGAGTACCTATTGAAAATTAGAATTTGAGATTAGGCGCCAATATACCAACTCACCATCTCGAGCTTCATCAAAGCAATGCTTAGGATCGCAATGGCTGGTGAAGATGACGATTTTGTGACCTCGATTTTGTAATCCGACCGCAGCATCAATGACAAGTCTTTCGGCACCACCAATACCTAAATCGGGATGAAAGAACACAATGCTCTTTTTCTTCTCCGTTGTCGCCATAACAACGCCGTGGAAGCACTCGTTTTGTGCGGTTTGTGCATTGAAGAGACAGATTTCAAGCTCTTTGATCATCAGGCGGGTAGAAACGGTAGTGGGCGGATTGACAAGGGTATGAGACAGGGGGCGTTCAGCCTTGCGCTAGTTTGACAGGGCTGAGCTTCACATGCCAAGTTAACCAATTCGAATGGACATTCAAAACGTTCTAACAAAACCTCGATGAGTTCAATGGTTAACGGACATTGAAAAACATGTTAACTTGCATAACCAATTGAATTAGTAAACAACTCATGAAATGATAATAATAATACCCTCAAGTTTTATTGTCATAATTGAATAAACAATAGATAAACTATCCAGAAGCTAGCTTTGTTGAACCTCGGCACGATTACTTGTTCCCATTCCAACAACATTGTCTATGCTACTATTGAGAAAGGATTAAGATATGACTTTCATAGACATAAATAGATTCTATATCTTTCACCCATCATCTCAAATCGCATATTTATCATCCTTCCGCGAACCCTCCATTACGTATATATAACCATTCCGCCCAAGCCACCATCCATTCATCCATTCATCCATTTATCCACCACTACCACCCAACCCCACAATGTCACAAACCCTCTTCGAAATCCCCATCCCCATAAGCTCCCCCCTCCAATCCCACCCAGGCACCATAACCTGCACCGTCCCATCCCCGCTCCACCCAAACCTCTACCTCCTAACTTTCACATCCCCACCCGACAACCGCCTCACGACCTCCTTCTGCCAAGCATTCCTCCTCGCCCTCGACATCATCGAGTTCTCCTATCCAACCGGAGTCCTCGTAACCACGTCCTCCATCCAAAAATTCTACTCCAACGGTCTCGATCTTGAACATGCTTCGTCTACAGATGGTTATTGGGAGAAGAGTCTTTATGCCCTATGGAGACGACTTTTGACGTATGCACCCTGAGCTATTGAATGTCTATTCAGTTCATATACAATCAATTATATTTGTTTAATATGGCAATATATATCGTATATAGAAAATCAAAGCAAAGTAGCTTTAAAGTATTCATATATATATATATATATATCTTCTGAACAGACATTCAGAAACAGATTAACCAGCCCACTCCCCTTTCATTACCCTCCCAATCCCAATCCTAATCCCAATCCTCACAAACCCAATGCTAACCCACCCACCAACCAGTTACCCCATGCCCACCATCTCCCTGCTAAACGGGCACGCCTTCGCCGGCGGCCTCATGACCGCCATGCACCACGACTATCGAATCTTCAACCCCACGCGGGGCTTCCTCTGTCTCAACGAGCTTGAATTTGGCGCCCCCCTTAAACCCCCCATGTCCTCCATATTCCGCCAGAAACTGCCCTCGCCGCATGTCTATCGCTCTTTGGCGCTGGAAGCGAAGCGGTTTAATGGGAAGGAGGCGTTGGAGGGGGGGTTGGTTGATGGGTTGGGGGGGTGGGAGGAGGTGGTTGGGTTGGTGGAGGAGAGGAAGTTGGGGGAGAAGGGGAGGACTGGGGTTTATGGGGTTTTGAAGGCGGAGATGTGGAGGGAGAGTTTGGGGTATTTGGAGGGACATGGGGAGAATGAGAGGAGGGATACTGTCAACTTAGAGAGGGAGGTTAAGAGGAAGGAGGAGGGAAAGAAAAGAGTGAGAGAGTGGGAAAAGAACGCGAAAAAGGTGTCTTCTAAACTTTAGATGAATAATCAATCGATTGTATTCTTGCGCCAACTGGGATGGTATAAAGTTCCTCCTTGACCATCCTGTGGTCATTAATACTGTAATAATAATATACAAGATAATCCCTCCCCCTGTTCCAAGTGCCCTGTGCCCCCCATTTTGTTAATCCTCGAACACCATGCTATACTTATACAGTCCCATACCACCAAACCCAACGTTACTCATCATCCATAATTCGTGATATGCCTGTCATACTTAGGCAAAGCTGTCCTCAACGGGCCAGCGGTCTTCTTTAGAAAATTCAACCTTCTTTCTAATGGCAGGCTTATCTAAAGTACTGCCTCTGAGAACTGTTGATTCAGACGCCTCATGGACAGTTCTCTGCCAGGACTCATTTTGTTGTACATCTTTTGGACGAGAATCCTTGAATCTGCAGTATCTGTCCACCTTAAGTTTCATTGCCCTATAGTTCTCACGCAAAGCCTCAAGCTCAGCGTCGTCATCATCCACAGCTTGTCCTCTCCCTGTGGTTTCTTCAGAAAGATTCTCAACATAGCTCTTTCTAGTCTCTTTGGCAATCTCGGTATCTATGGATCCTATAACAGGCTTCTCCTTCCCCTTGCCCTCAGTAGCCTTGTTTTCATGCGACTCTTCGACAATTACATTCGCATCCGGATGTTTCACGAGCTTTGCCTCCAAGAGTCTATCCCAAACAGCATCTCGAATTTGTAGAACTGATCTGTTGACCGGGAGACCATCAACAATCTTCAGTCTGGGATTATCTTTTTTCTCGCCAAAGATCATAATTTCGTATATCCTTCGCATCATTTTCGTCGTCATATCTAAGCACGATGAGTAGCGCGCATCTCTAGACGGATCTGCATTCCCGAGTGTATAAGGACAGTTAACACCTAGTTCATCTATCTCGAAACCACCGTCTTTTATCAACTGCCTCTCAGCGGCTATGGGGTAGAATCCATGATTCACAAAGTTGTTCCTCATGTCCACAGTGGTTAAGCAAGAGAAAGCTGTCAATGTACGCGTGAGTCTTTCAACTTTGCTCAATCGGTTTCCTGCTATAAGGAGCTTCTTCAAACGAACGATGCCAAGAAGACATTGGAACTCTTCCAGAGCATTGAAATTAAGGTTCAGAACCCTTAAGTTTGGGACCAAAAGCCCAAAATCGTCCGGTAGAGAGGTGATACCACAATTTGCAAGCTCGAGGTACTGTAAATTAAGGAATTCCGCACGTGATTCCCATGTGCCAAGAAGGTTGCCGGATAGATACAGCTTCCTCACTTCGAAGGCTTCCGAGATAAACGAAGTATCCATAACAGTGCCAGGCTGTTGTTCCCTCACCGAAAGACTGTCGAGACGGTGTTTATTGAGTAACCCAGTGATGGTATTTATGCGATTGTAATCCAAGTAGAGCAAGCGAAGTTTAGGAGTCTTACTTGCATCAAACGATTCAAGATTGTTACCACTGAGCTGTATTTGTTGTGCCCAACACACATCGTTATTTGAGAACAGAAAAGTGTCCAATTTGTTGTTGATCAAGTTGAGGTATATAAGGCGGTCCAGTTGGCTGATATTCCTTACTTCTTTGATTTGGCAGTTTCTGAGGTCCAGATCAGTTAATTGTTTCAACTTCGTGTTTCCAAAGTCTATTGTCTCAATAGGGTTGCCCCGAAGCCGTAGAGTAGTCAACCCATCCAGGGTACTAATACCCTGTAATGATGTAATTTTGTTGTTGTCCGCTTTCAGATCTCTTAGATGTACTAGATTCTTGAAGCAGGACAGACTTTCAATCTCATTATTAGATACATCTACTTGCTGCAGATTCCAGAGATGTCCCCACGCCGTCAAGTCCGAAAGTTGGTTATGAGAAATGGTTAAATTGCGAAGACTTGAAGGGGCGCCATTCAACTGATTGATTTGGTTATTTGAAACTTCTAGAACTTCCAAATGACCACAGAATTCATCAAGTTTGTGTAAGCTGGTCAAATTCTTATCCTCAAGAACAGCTTCCTTCATATGCTCCCAAAATGGCTCATACGGTTCGACTTCTGTTAGTTTCTCAACCAATTTTTTGATTGAATGAGAAAGAGTCTTTTTCCCATCATTCTCGTCCGGTACATGCTTTTTTCCCTTAGCAACATAACTCACATTTAGCCCAAACGATTCATCCGCCTGGTGCATGGTAAACTCTGAGAGAGGAGTGAGTTCAAGTGTTCCAATTTCATGTAGCGGTCGTGGTGTAGCCAGCACTACACTGTTTGTATCTCTCTTTCTTGAGGAAGAAGATGTGGTTGAAGCAAGACTGCCATTTCTTTTTTCTATATTCTTGTCCTTATTGAAGGACTCCTCATCTTGTTCGTCAATGCGTGACACAGGTCGAGGCATGAATTGCTGTCCATCAACGGATAGTTTGCGAGCTGTGCCCCGGAAGGTAGCTCTCAATCCATTTCTTTGTTTGGTTTTCCTCTTCCTAACTGCAATACTATCACTGATAGATTCGCTGAAACTTTCATAATCAGATTGATATGCCTCTTCTTTTGCAAGCTCATCATCATCTGTATAATTTGGGGCTTCAATGACCTCTGCGATAGGTGACGAAAAAGTAATTGTAACGTTTCGTGGACGTTGTGGAGTTGTCGTCTCGAAATCATCTGAAATTGACATGTCTTCGTTTGTCACTTCTCTGTCTTTCCCATGACCTGAACTGTGACTCTTGTGTGGAGATTTTCCCCCACTTTGCCCTTTAGATTTTTTAGACGGTAGACTGTTCTCTGTCCCCATGGATGCAGCTCTTATCTTAATCTCGGGAATAGAATTGTCTGATCCACGTCGAGTAGGTTTTGAGGGGGCAGACTGAGGTCTGACGTCCGCTTCAGAGACATCCATGGCTTCTGACTGTTGATTTTTCGGGCGTTCATTAAGCATATCCTGCTGTCCTTCGTCATCAAGATATTTAGCCAATCGTGCGTCTTCTTTTCGCTTAGCTGCAACCGCTCTCAGCCTCATGAGCTCCTGAGTCTCGTCGACAGACAAGTCAGGTATATCCTCAAATGGATCGTCTTCTGTTTCATCCGATGGAAGGAAGTTTGGTCCATCCTTTTCCCCACTGCCCGACTTTTTTTTTACCCAAATGTTCCGTTCCCGATCAAAGACCATGCCTGCAAGCTGCTCTGGTATTAGATGTGATACTGTATGAGGAGCAATGACACGTCTCGAGTCAGAACCTCTAGACGATGTAGTGGGTATGGAACCGTTCGATCCCGTAGTAAAAAAATCGATATCTCCGTAATCTTCATCAACCTGCTGAGACGAACCAGAGTGTTTTCGCTTACGCTGAATATCAGGATTGTGAGAGATCCGAATATTCTGGGACTCACTTTCAGAAGGAGTAGGAGAATTCGAAGCACGCCCCGATGATTTGGAGATCGTTGCCTCCGCAATCCTGTCAGCTTCTTCGGCATTTCTGATAGCATCCTTCGCTATGGCGAGAGACTTTATGGAAGAAGCAATAATGCCATCCATATCGCTCTTTTCCTCATACTTCCGCAAATAATCCAAAAGTTCTGGGTCCTGCTGTTTGAGTGGTTGCCTTGATACCGGAGGACCCTCCCGGCTCGGCGGTCTTGAAAAGGGTTCTTGAGTTGATTCTTGGTAGGAATCATCTAATTCTTCATCCGAGAGATCATTATGTAAATGGGTAGGGTCAATATCATTCTGGGACTCTTCGAGACTGGTCAGACCACTTCGAGGCCTTGCTTTACCTCTGATTCCAGCCATGATCTTCTTTGCCTCATCTAAAAAGTCCTGAGTTGTGACAGATGGTTTTCGGTTATCTTGAGATTGCAAGCTCGCGCCAAGAGGTCTTTCGGAATGGATCGAATCGAGTTCAGCTTGAATTCTGGCTATTTTCTTCTCTTGAGACAATCTTGCACTTTCATTTTGTATAGGAACGGATCGAGTGAAGGGAATATCATCGCGCTGTTGGCTACTCCGTTGACTAGGCGTGGGCGTTCGAGGTCGAAGAACTTGACGCATTGCAAGAATTTTCGAATTGATGGCCTGATCCTCATGACGCCTAGCCCCCTTTCGCTTTCTTTCCGACGAAACTTGAATTGGACGTCTCGCAGACCCAGGAGAATCTTCTTGGAACGAATCTTCTGATTTTAATAAAGAAGTATCTGCCCTGTGTAAGGTTCGACGCCGTTTTGGCGTTGGATTCTTCAAAGGGGACCTAGGTAATCGTTTCCCCTCCGCATCGCCATTCGACTTCCTAGGGGTCTTCAAATTCTCCCGAGTCTGAGACGAGAGGTGAATTATAGACGATGTAGATGAGCCTGTTCCAGGTCGTTTTTTGTGAACGGTCAGAGTATGCTTAGTTGTGCTGCTCGTGGTGGTTGTAGATTTGGTGCGCTCTGTAATAACTCCTTCTTTCAAAACTGGAGAAGAGTCTAGTCTAAATCGGAATCTGGTTTGCGACTTTGGATCTAGTACAGGAAGCTCCACATGCTCTGGCTCATCTCCATTGCCCGTGTTGGAGTTGAAAGATGCTTCTTCACTGAATCGAAAACTGTCCAAATCGCCTACGCCGAAACTAGTGAATCTCTTCGAAGTTTGTTCTCTCGGCGGGCGTCGGTTCTCAGAAAGTGGTCTGATAGCACTGGTTTCGTCCATTTCGCGATTTGTAGGTTCGAAAGCAGTATTCGGTGGCACCGTTTCTTCATTATCACTTCCTTTCTCCTCGTACTGACTCAATCTGCGAAGGAGTTTTTGGCTTGTGAATGTATCGTAAGGACCGAAAAGCTTCAACGGACTACCAGAACTGCTTTTTGAAGATTTTGTTGGGCTACCATGAGGTGTATGAGATACCGGTGGAAGTTGTGAAGCTCCTTGTGGTTCGAGAAAATCGTTTGAGGCTCTGGTCTTTCGTATTTTGGGCAGTTGTGTTGTGTTGGCTTGAGTTGATTCGTCCACTGAAAGTGCCGATTCATCGATTGGTGGAAGAGATGAAGGACTTAGCATTCTATTTTGGAAGGAACCTTCTTGAGATCGTCCTCCTCGTCTAACATTGACAAAATTTCCGTTGTTCTTAAAGTCATCAGTGTCGGCCGTAATGTCTTCGGGTAGAGGCTGCGACGTATTCCTGAGTTCATCGGTCTTCTCAATGTGAATGTCATCAACTTTAAGCTGTTCTAAACGTTGTTGAAGCTCGGAAGGCGATATGTTCAACGGCGTAAAGCCATCCTCAGTATCATGCCTAGTCATATATATGGGTGAAAGTCCTTCGTTTCTGATATCGCTCTGCCCACTAACAACTCTGTCAACCTCGCCAACCTCGAGGTAGCCTATCTTCGCGGAAGGATTGTCGGTGTTCGACGCCGAGTCGGAAGGAATTTGACTTTTCACAGGACTTATAGTATCCCCCGCGATTGGTCTAAAATCGCTGCCCCGGCTTAAATCATTTGTAGAAAATTCGCTACCGTAATCGTCGACCATTCTATGTCTTGTCGCTCGTGGTAATCGATCTTCATCGTCTTGTATAGGTTGGTCTTCTGACGGTAATTGGCTATCATCAAATCTCCGAGGACCTGACATTGGACGATAGACTGGAGGACTGGATGGCATAACACTACTTTCCCCCAAATTGGGGGGCCTTCTAGATGGGTTGGCGAGGGGAGGTGGTTGAAATATCGTTTCTAGCCCAGCTGCACTAAATAAATCTCGCTGTTCCCCATATGCAACATCTCCATTTAAAAGACGTTTCTTCCACTCCGGTGTATCGTACGAGCTCTTTTTAGGGGATGCGCTGAGGGATTTGTGTTGTACTGTATGATATTGTACTGACTGTGCGCTCTCGTCTGATAAACGTCGAGATAATTTCCTTCCTCTGGAGCTCAATGGTATTTCACTTCGTAATTTGGATGGTTGATGCGATCGTTGTGATAAAGGGATATTGTTCTCATTGAGACTTCTCTCACTTAGAGGATTGCTATCCGGCGCATTCAACCAAGCTTGTGTCTGGGTATTAAACGTCGGTATCGGTATGCGACTCGCATTTGCGCGGGCACTCGAAGACTCAGATGTACCATGCGATAAAGAAGGAAGATCTGGTTCAGGAGATCCAGATCTTGGTTGCGATACCCAATCCTCGGAAAGAGAATCTAACCAGGCCTGGTCCATCTTGGTGAATCCTCAAGGCAAGGCTGAGTGGGCATGAATTCGAATGTTATTGTTATTATATTTCGGTTAGACGCGTAAAAATAATCGCGTTCTTCTCCGATATAACTTAGGATAGGATATGATTATATTTAAATTATGGAAGTAAACAATGGAATAGAATAAAAGAATTAATAGGTATATTTATAACCTATTTCTATTATACAGTACTGAAACTCTGGATATGACGCGTGAGAAGTTGATGTTGTTTCTAAAAAGTGTTCATATTCATATATTGGTATTTTTGTCGCGCCAAATAATGAGTTCAATCTATGGTGGGTGGTAGTGGCATTGAATCCATTATTATTGGAACCTGGTGAATTGGGTGGAAAAAATTAGTGGGAATCGGGAATTCGTGTCGTGCAGGAAAGATTAACAGGGGGTTGCTATGATAGCAACCCGGCGAGCCAGCCTGGGCCAGCCTTATTAATAACAGAATAACAGAATAATAGAATAACAGAACAACAAAATAAAAATCGAGTGAAGTACCTATCCTATCGCACCAGTCAGTAACAGTATCTCCTTCACCGCTTGATAGCGACTTTGGAAATCAACTAAAAGAATAATCAGAACTCCACGATCATTTTCAATTTTATGTATTACCGAGTACAATACCCAAAGCACACTTATTATTATTAGTAGGCATATTCTAGAGTTCTAGAAGGCAATTAGCTCGAGGCGGAATTCCACCCTCTTTCAAATAGAGTTATTATTATTAGTTGGCGGAAGTCCGCTCTTTATGTGGGTGGTATCATCATCATATTCGCTGACGTCAAGTCAAGTCAATCAACCAAACCCCAATAAAAATTGTAAATAAATATAAATACTAGAGTATATATATTCAAAATTTAAATCTTTATAATTCGTTTTCCCTTCATATGTAAGCAAGTTTCTTGTATTGTATATACGTCTCCTCTATTACACATTTTCAATTCTTTTCAAGTAAATCAAATCAAATAATCAACATGGCAAAACCAGCACCCGATCTTCAAATACCACACTCCAACAACACCGTTTCTGTCCAAATAATAAATACCACCAGCCAAATCGGCGGCATCCCCCTCGCCCCATTCGTCTCCCCCCAAATCCCCGGCTTCACGCACCTCTCCTGCCCCGCCTACTCCTTCTTAATCACGCATTCCACCTACCCCACGCGCTCCCTCCTCTTCGATCTCGGCGTACGTAAAGACTGGCAAAACTTCGCACCCGCCATTAAAAACCGCATCGAAGATGGCGGGTGGTCCGTCTCCGTCCAAAAAGGTGTACGTGAACAGCTCGAAGATCATGGTGTTGATGTCGGTTCCATTGAAGGTATTATCTGGAGTCATTGGCACTGGGATCACACGGGCGACCCTAGTACGTTTCCTGCGGCAACTTCTTTGATTGTAGGCCCTGGATTTAAAGATGCTTTTGTTCCTGGTTATCCCGCGAATCAGAAATCACCTATTCTCGAGAGTGATTATACTGGTCGAGAGCTTCGTGAGATATCTTTCGATGAAGATGGCTTGAAAATAGGTCGCTTTAATGCGTTTGATTATTTCGGCGATGGCTCTTTTTATTTGCTGGATAGTCCTGGTCATGCAGTTGGCCATATGTGTGCGCTTGCTCGTATCTCTACTGGCTCCAATGCTGACTCTTTCGTCTTCATGGGCGGTGATGCCTGTCATCATGGCGGGGAATTTCGTCCTTCTCCTTATCTTCCACTTCCTTCTTCGATTTTCCCGAATCCCTTGGGTGTGAAGAGTAGCATGCCATGTCCAGGTGCCATGTTTGACGCAATTTTAAGGGATGGCGATTCGACAAAGCCTTTCTATACAATAGCAAGGTTGGAGGATGGACGTGGGGTGGCTAATAATGTTGATGATGCTCAGGAGACAATAGAGAAAGTGATGGAGGTTGATGCAAGAGATGAGGTGTTGGTGGTTATGGCGCATGATGATACATTGTTAGAAGTGGTGGACTTCTTTCCAAAGTACGTGAGCGGATTCAAGGAGAAGGGATGGGTAGATAAGGGGAGATGGTTGTTTTTGAGAGATTTCATCAAGGCTGTAAAGAGTTGAAGAAATAAATGATAGGTCATTACATATATATCTAAAATTGTTTTATCTTAATGAAAGACTGTGACAGCAACTGGGTGTTTCCAAGCTATGTCATAGAATGCCCAACAATAGACCTCTAGTTTCAGCGGATTGTGTTGCTGTAACATTTCATATTATGTGCAAGGTCTCACTCATAATTCGCGTTGAGACATAACAGAAGATTTGCATCGCATCTCACTAAATGATTCTTAGATACAGTATCATCTTGAAGTCCACTTCCTTACCACTTTTAATGAGCAGCAACAACTCCCGCCGCATCAGCTTGAGCCGTAATACGTTTCTTGTAAGCTTGCACATCTCCAGGGAATTTCTCCACGGTGCCGTTGTCACAAACCCACAGACTCGTACAAACCGTCTGCAACATTGTCACATCGTGACTAACCATCAATACACCACCCTGGAAAGCATTCAGCGCGGTACTCAGTGCATCCATAGCCTCGATATCCAAGTGATTAGACGGTTCGTCAAGAACCAAAATGTGAGGATTCTGTAAAGAGAGACATGCGAACGCTACACGAGATTTTTGTCCTCCGGAGAGAAGCTCCATTTTTTGAAGACCCGTCATACCACTGATACCAAAAGCGCCGAGATGACGACGATATTCTTCATCGGTCTTACCAGGATAGGTTTTAGTCATGAACCCGACAGCACTGGTTGTTAAGTCGAGAGCGTCGACGTGATGTTGAGCGAAAAATCCAATACGTAGGCGGGGGTTCTGAGATATGAGACCAGATGTGGGGCTGAGTTTCCCGGTAAGGAGTTTAAGAACAGTGGTTTTACCAGCACCGTTAGGACCAACGATTCCAATTCGAGAGTCGAGTTGGACGTCGAGATCAACATTCCGGAGGAGAGGCTTATCCTTCGTATAGCCGAATGAGACTGCGGTCATTTGGACGATAGGCGGCGAAAGTTTTTCTACTTCGGGAAATTTGAAATGTACGGTGTAGACACTTTCAGGAGCTTCTAAGATCGGCATTTTTTCTAATTTCTTGATACGTGATTGGGCTTCGGAAGATTTGGCAGCATTGTAACGGAATTTGTCAATGAAAGCTTGGAGATGGGCTCGTTGAACCATTTGATTCTCGTACTCTCTCTGAGCAGTCTTGCGACGTTCCTCCTTTGTAGCATAGAAAGATTCGAAATTGGCACCCTTGTAGTAATCGAGACGTTCGGAATGTTGATGAATGATATCCGTGGCGACTTCATTTAGGAAAGCTCTGTCGTGACTGACTACCAAAACTGTACTTGGATAGCCTTGAAGATAGTTGGCAAGGAAAGTAATCGAAGGGACATCCAACATGTTAGAAGGTTCGTCGAGAAGTAGAAGATCAGGTTCGCAAAACAAGGCACGAGCTAATGCCAAACGCATACGCCAACCACCGGAGAATGTTTTCGTTGCAAATTGTTGTCGTTCTGGAGAGAATCCAAGACCTGCCAAGATAGTTGCGGCTCTTGATTCTGCCTTGTCGGACTCCATCTCTGCAAGTTTGGATTGTATGTCACCCAAGGTTTGATCAAGACCTTCACGCTCTTTATCGAGTTTCTCGGCCTCTGCAGAAGTATCTGCCATTGAAGATCGCTCGGTCTCGATAGCTGCTAGTTGTTTGGAAATTTTCTATGTATTGGTTAGTAAGGAAAGTATCAGAAACAGAGGTCATGTGCAAAAACGGTGTGCTACGTCTGTTCCCACAACAGAACAATATTGTTAATACTTACAACTTGTTCGGCCAGCAAGTGTTTACGCCAAACATCAGCATCAAGCACAGCTTGTAACGCGGGGGTATCATCTCCAGTGATCTGTTAAATTGTCAGCGTTTTCAATGGTAAAATGGCACTAGATCATACTTCTTGTTCTACGTGAAGAATAGAAATGTGGGTAGGAATAGCTAGTTCTCTCCTGGCCAAAGCTCTCAATAATGTAGACTTTCCGATACCGTTTTGACCGACCAAACCGTATCTTCGGCCATAAGCCAAGGTGAGATTCGTATCTGACAATATTCTCAAACCACCAATCGAAACATCGATGCCATCCACTTTGATGTCTTTGCTCTTTTGTCCTTGGCCATTTCCAAGCTGCAAAGGATTGACAGCCATAAAGAACTCTTCATATGATTGAGTATCGTCAGGTTGGTTAATAAGCTTGGAAGCCTCATACTCAACGGCCTTGAAGACTTTCTTGCTTTGTTTCGCAGCAATCTTTCTTTCGGCCTTTTCCAACTTCTTTCTGTCAACTCTTGACTCCACCTTTCGAGAATTGGCCGATTCTAAATCAACACCCCCAACAGATACACCTAATGTAGAGGACATATTTCTTTGAGCCCCGACTTGAATGGCCTGATCTAACCGTCTCGCGGCAGAAGAGACTTGTTTGTGCTGTCCATTTGCGGAATTTGCATCAAACTTCTGTACCCACTTATCTACCAGCTGATTGACCTTTTTCTCATTATCAGCCGACGAGTCTCCAGAAGCTGACAACAAAAGTGCAGATATTGAAGCTGCTGCTTCCGCTAATGGTGATAGAGTACTGGCATCTGATTCTGCGACATATGCGTTCGAGGCATGGGTGAGGTATCCAACAGAATATTCCGACAGGACCGGATCAATATTGGGCAGAAAAGCCTTTATCTCGGCCTCCATATTGATTATATTAGACTGGCAACAAAATACTTATCAATGTGTCCAGTTTGGGAGTCTCGGTATAGAGTTGCTGTTGAATACTGAAGTCTTCGATACGATTTACCTTCACGAGATAATCTTCGAAGTTTGCCCTCACGTGATCGTCAATTTCCTCGACAACAAGCTAGAGAGCTTAGCCTGACGCTAGCCCAAATTAGTGTAGCGAAAAAGCTCTCCTTCCTAGCGGTGAACAACAAACTCCACAAGTCAACAAGGACATCTCAGTACCTTATTAACTTCTTGCTTTCTTCAACCTCAACCTCGCCATCGCATCTTCATTTTCAATACTCATTTCTCAACTCAAAACCTCAAACTTTTCTTCAAAATGCGTGAAATTGTATGTATTTTCCTATCTTCTAAAGCCTCTGTTTTTCTTTCTCAGACGCGTCTTCTCTACCCCTGAAAATAACCCCACTCTACATTTTTTGAAAAGAAAAAAGGAGTACGTTGCTGACCAGGTGTTTTTTCAATTTGCAGGTTCATCTCCAAACCGGCCAATGTGTAAGTGAAAAATCTACTCCTGCCGCTGAGGTTCTGCTAACAGTCTGCGTAGGGTAACCAAATTGGTGCTGCCTTCTGGTATGATTTCTCGACGCAAAATTGATTTGCACCATTACGCGACTAGGCAGAATTAATACTAACAATAATGTAGGCAAACCATCTCTGGCGAACACGGCCTTGATGGCTCTGGTGTGTAAGTAATATCATGCAATTTTCGCATTTAGAACCTACTGACATTATTCTTTTACAGCTACAATGGTACATCCGATCTCCAACTCGAGCGCATGAACGTCTACTTCAACGAGGTACATATCAACAATTTCTACTATATAAAATAAGCAACTAATTCCTTCAAGGCATCTGGCAACAAGTATGTTCCTCGTGCCGTTCTCGTCGATTTGGAGCCAGGTACCATGGATGCCGTCCGTGCCGGTCCTTTCGGTCAACTTTTCCGTCCCGACAACTTTGTTTTCGGTCAATCTGGTGCTGGTAACAACTGGGCTAAGGGACATTACACTGAGGGTGCCGAACTTGTCGATCAAGTTCTTGATGTTGTTCGTCGTGAAGCTGAAGGTTGCGATTGCCTTCAAGGTTTCCAAATTACCCACTCCCTTGGTGGTGGAACTGGTGCCGGTATGGGTACTCTCTTGATCTCAAAGATTCGTGAGGAATTCCCAGACCGTATGATGGCTACTTTCTCTGTTGTTCCATCGCCAAAGGTTTCCGATACCGTTGTCGAACCTTACAACGCCACCCTTTCCGTCCATCAATTGGTTGAGAACTCCGATGAGACCTTCTGTATCGATAACGAGGCTCTTTACGACATTTGCATGAGAACCCTCAAGCTCAGCAACCCATCCTATGGTGATCTTAACCACTTGGTCTCCGCCGTTATGTCAGGTGTTACCACTTGTCTCCGTTTCCCTGGTCAACTTAACTCTGATCTCCGAAAATTGGCCGTGAACATGGTCCCATTCCCTCGTCTCCATTTCTTCATGGTTGGATTCGCTCCTTTGACCAGTCGTGGAGCCTACTCTTTCCGTGCCGTCACTGTTCCAGAGTTGACTCAACAGATGTACGACCCTAAGAACATGATGGCTGCCTCAGATTTCCGAAA
The DNA here is from genome assembly GCA_028455995.1 of Scleromitrula shiraiana. Classification (NCBI taxonomy): domain Eukaryota; kingdom Fungi; phylum Ascomycota; class Leotiomycetes; order Helotiales; family Sclerotiniaceae; genus Scleromitrula; species Scleromitrula shiraiana. Next base: position 1,991,777 of record JABELC010000005.1, read on the forward strand.
CGGCCGTTATTTGACCTGCTCTGCTATCTTGTAAGTTTTTGCAGTCACTTGATTTATGTAGTGTCATACTAATTATATGTAGCCGTGGTAAGGTTTCCATGAAGGAAGTTGAGGACCAAATGCGCAATGTCCAAAACAAGAACTCTTCCTACTTCGTCGAGTGGATTCCTAACAACGTTCAAACCGCCCTTTGCTCGATTCCTCCTCGCGGCCTCAAGATGTCTTCTACCTTCGTCGGTAACTCTACTTCGATCCAAGAACTCTTCAAGCGTGTCGGTGATCAATTCACTGCTATGTTCCGAAGAAAGGCTTTCTTGCATTGGTACACTGGTGAGGGAATGGACGAGATGGAGTTCACTGAGGCTGAGTCCAACATGAACGATTTGGTTTCTGAGTATCAACAATACCAAGATGCCTCTATCTCCGAGGGTGAGGAGGAGTACGAGGAGGAGGCCCCATTGGAGGGCGAGGAATAGATGCTTAGTGCTTCTTCTACTTTGCTTCTCTAAACCAACTCGCTTGACATTGATTGTCTATTGATGCCAACATGATGTTGAATCTTATTTATTAGTAGCAAGGTTGATAATTTGTGAACGTGTGGAGTTTCGTTTTTTTCTAAATTATCAGCGAGTAGTCTTGAGTTCGCATGGATGATGAATAGTCAGTCCCTGAAAGTTAATACATCATGGAGTAACAAATCAAGACAACTTGAGAAACAACTCGAGTGATTCAGCTGCATTGTGATTGTGATATGAAACTGAGTTGTTCTCTCGACACTAGGAAGTCGAATTGCACCACGCCGACTGTAGAAAGACTTTGGGAAGTATTGAAGCGAAAGATCACTCTGAGGGGTTTTAGCTCACGGATAGGCAATCTTATACTGGTTCAAACACAAATTCGATGTACTCCCGACGATAAGGACTGGATCATGACCTCGAACAAGAGCACTACCTCCATAGTAGATATCCGAATGATGAACTAATACTTAGATGTAGCACATATGTAGTAGCTGCTGGCTGCGATTTTGTGGCTTGATAACTGAGATCTTCTTATACTTCTGACTAAAAGTATTGTCAGAAAGGGCTAATTTGATTGGTTGATAGTAGAGTTATCATATCTAGAGACCCGTGCATGAGGCTAGTAGTGCAAGGCTGTGCGCTAAATGTGGCTGGTGGGGTGAAAAAATATTTTTATTAGATAACCGTTTGAGTAACTCCACCATATATATTGTTTGTTGAGTCAATCTTATTTAAGCTTGCACTTTTCCCCTCAATCGTACTTTACAACATCATATTTCACGAATCCAAGATTCAGTTTTAACTCTTTGATCTTTCTTCTCCTCATATACACTATAAAATAACAAAATGGCAAAGGATAAGGTATGATTGAGTCATTCCTGTATTGGCCATTGAAAGGGAGCTAATTGTTGTTGGTTGTAGGTCTGTCTTGCCTACAGTGGTGGTTTGGATACTAGCTGTATCTTGGCTTGGTTGATTGAGAAGGGATATGATGTTGTATGCTTCATGGCAGATGTTGGTCAAGAAGGTACGCTCTGCTGCCATGTTGAATTCAGAGCTATATGCTAATCTGAACTCAGAGGACTTCCAAGCCGCCAAGGAAAAGGCATTGAAGATCGGAGCTGTTGCATGCTATGTTGAGGATTTGAAAAAGTTCGCACACCACCAATCCTTTGCACATTGAGAGCTCTGCTAATGTTGATTTCAGGGAATTCGTCGATGAGCTCTGCTTCCCTGCCGTACAATGCAACGCAATTTACGAGAACGTATACTTGTTGGGTGAGTCATACATATACACAAATGGGAATCTGCAAAGCTCAGAAGCTAATTGATTTCGATGATCAGGTACATCTCTTGCCCGTCCAGTCATTGCTCGTGCACAAATTACTGTTGCTCAAAAGGAAGGATGTATCGCCGTATCCCACGGTTGCACTGGCAAGGGTAACGACCAAGTTAGATTTGAGCTTGCATTCTATGCTCTTCAACCAACAATTAAAGTCATCGCACCATGGCGTCTCCCAGAATTCTACGAACGTTTCGCAGGCCGTAACGATCTCCTCGACTATGCTGCTCAACAAGGCATCCCAGTTAGCAGCACAAAGAGCAAGCCATGGAGTATGGACGAGAACTTAGCACATTGCAGTTATGAAGCTGGTATTCTCGAAGATCCAGATGTCACCCCACCAGCAGATATGTGGAAGTTGACTGTTGATCCATTGAAGGCTCCAGATACACCAGAGGACTTCACTCTCGTTTTCGAGAAGGGTCTTCCAAAGAAACTCATTACCAATGGCAAGACATTGACTGATTCTGTTGAGATTTTCCTTGAATCTAACGCTATCGCTCGTCGTCATGGTGTTGGACGTATCGACATTGTCGAGAACCGATTCATCGGTCTTAAGTCCCGTGGTTGCTACGAAACCCCAGGACTCACCTGTCTCAGATCAGCACACGTTGATCTCGAAGGTCTCGTATTGGACCGTGAGGTTCGTGCTCTCCGTGATCAATTTGTCACTTACAACTACTCCAAGATACTTTACAATGGTCTTTACTTCTCTCCTGAACGTGAGTTCCTCGAGGAGTCCATCATTGCTTCCCAGAAGAATGTCAATGGTCAAGTTAGATGCCGTGTATACAAGGGTACATTCAGTGTCCTAGGACGTTCCTCCGACAGTGAGAAGTTGTACGATGCAAGCGAGAGTTCGATGGACGAGATCGGTGCTTTCGCACCTGCCGACACTACTGGATTCATTAGTGTTCAATCCATCAGATTGAAGAAGTATGGTGAGGCAAAGGCTGCTGCTGGCGAGAGACTATAGATAGTCTTCTCTCTTTCCCTCATATCATCACTCAACTAAAGGGGATGGATATTGGATCAGGAATACCCGAGGAATTTGACGTGCGGCTGTACTTGAAAAGCAAAGAAAGGAAAACGAGTAAAATATGATTCGTAGCATATCAGATGAAAATAGAACTATCTGCCCCACTGGCACTCGCCGCTTTCACTCTCATCTTGTCTCTAAGAAAAAACTTAACAATGATTATTAACAAGCGAAACTCGCTTTTACATCTCGCTTCCAGTCTCCTTTCCGCTATGTGATTTGAAATATTTATTGTCTCTAATGAATATGATATGAGATATATCTCGTACGTGAGCGAGTAAGTTTTCTGCATTATGATGCATCGTACCATCCGTACCTTGCATAGGTGTTGACTTCTGGGTCACGAATAGATTAGATTAGATACATATTACCACCAGCCGTACTTCCATACATTCATTCATCTGATCTATGTTCGGAGAGTGCGTCTCACGCAATATGCATTACCATTAACCGTTTCAGGTAGGTATTCCGGTGAGCTGGAAAGCAAAAACGTGGTGGCAGAGGCGATGCTACGTACATCTTTTCCCTCCCTTGAGTGTTCATATGTCTGCATTGGGAAGTTGGATTTAGATTTACGTTTAGATTAGGGTTCTCCTCATTATAGGGCTAGCTTGGAAGTTTTATGTCAAGGATTGAACACATGGCTTTGTGGTTCTTGGGGGTGTGATGCTTTGTTTTTGATGGTGAGGGTGGTGGGTGGTGGGTGGTGATTATGAGCTGGGGGCTAGAGGCTTACACTGCCTCGGTTTTGGGATGGTGTATAGGGTTGACTTTATTTGTAGGTAGGTGGTACAAATTCAATCTTTTAGGAACTCTTACGAGCAATCAACCGAGGTGAAGGCGGTGACATGATTATGGTAATAGATGTGGATATGGATATGGATAGGGTTGATGGCGTATTTGTTAACAGAATATGCTCATGGGGTTGGGTTTCTCTTCGTTATGTTACCGCTACTATCCCTATCTCAATACGGTAGTAGCTAGGTAGGGAAATTCAAGGGTATGAATATTTTATCTCTTGATGTTGATGGATTGATGGAGTTTCGTGAGGTGGATGTGATGCTGTAATTGGATATTGGAAATTGTGCCGCTAAGAAAGACCCCCACGAGCTAGATATAGTATAGGTTTTGTAGGGTCTAGATAGGATGAAATCTATAGTTTGGCATGCACATACTAAATTCACTAACTAGCAGCTGAGAATTACTAGAATACTGTAAATATTTGCACAACGAAGTACTGATAGGTATAGTTTCGAAATGCGAGAGGCGATACTACTACGGAGGGATTCTCGGTAAGGACATGGTATGGTAGGATGGTATGATATAGTGGTTAAGGTAAAAAGTAATGCATTGTCATAGGCTCGTACATGCACGAACATCCACACACTTACCCCATGCCATGCCATACCATGCCATGCCATGCTATACAATTCCAAGATTGACGGACACCAAGTGAAGAAATTACCATGTGTGTGCCTGAACCTAATGAGCGGTAAAGTGGATATAAGGTATTGCCCGTCTTACCTCACCACTTTCATTATTTCGAGATTTAAACTTAACGGCACATGCATAGAAAGCATGGCATGTATGCATCATAATCCTTCCATTCTTCCATTGTTGAAAACACCTTCTTGGCACATTTTGAGCGTACCTTGCCTCTAGCGAAAAAAAAAAACCCCTTGAAAAGACGCATTTGCCAATTTAGGAAAGTGGCGATTACGAGTGAAATAGTTATTGATTGGCAGGTTTGGGTGCACATGATTAAGAAAACGTGGTATTCGATTGTGATATACAATACAGGATGCATATCGCACTCGTATACAACCGCATCGCAGGATTAATCTCGATTAAGCAAGCTCGAGGCGGGTATGCCCAGGTATTTTGTACAGGTTCCCAAAAAAGTGTACAAGAAAACCGGTTACACAATGATATCTGATATCTGCAGGATTGTGAAGAGGTTTTTCATTTGATTTGTTTTTGATATGAAAGTGGGGCATTATCCTATTTGGGGTAAGAGTTGACGAGGTGGGGTTAAATACAGTATATGCACTATCGCCTACAGGCTATGTATGTATTCAGTTGTACAAGACTAGATAGAGTACGGAAGAAAGAAGATATAAATAAATAAATAAATAAATAAATAAATAAATGTACTCGAGTATCTGGTACAAAAATGGCATACACTAACTAGTCTAAGTATTTCTGAAATGGGTATTAACAAGAAATCGAAAATAGTAAATAGAACCCACGAGATGCTTGTCAACATTAATAATAGTGTGATGTAATGACTTCTTTAACAAGGCACAGCAAATACGTCTTGTACAATACGAAGAAGACTAGTTCGTCAATTCATTGACTGATAGCAGGTGTACGATTCGCTCGCTCGTTCATTTGTGTATTCGTATTTCGAGGCTATACGATCGATCAATTGTGCCGTGGATTTCAAAACCCGGGTATCAATCAATGAGTGTACCGAGGAGATACATAAGTAGTTTGGGGTGACGGGAAGGATGGGAATGAGCTGAGAGGTGAACGGCGACGATACGCATGACGAATTAAAATGGGCACAAATACTGGACGATAGATAGTGTGTGCTCGGTATCGTACATTAGAAGCGAAATGGAAGGTGTGAATGCATTTGAGTTTGGTGAGAGAGAAGGGGAAACAACGTGGAAGGTTTGGGTGAATCCTTCAGCTGGTAGGGATGGTTCTTCAATAGGGTATTGTGTATGTAGTCGATGCGACATATTTAGGTGTGGGTGGTATTTTGAGGCGTCAGAGCACGAGGTAGCAAGGATATAATCAAGTACGATAAGGAGTTAGATTGGTTCATAACCTCCACGCCTTTCATTCGTACGAAACAGAAATTGGGGGGTTGAAAGGATTGAAAATTTCCTGAATTGGTAGGAGAAAGTCAGATCTCAATTCGTATGTGCCGCATGCGATGTAATGTTGTGTTAACACTGACTTTCTTCTAGAAGATAGTAAAGGCTGGTAGAGTCGGGGGAACTCTATGCAATGCTTACAGCAGTACAGAAGAGAATGTAACGCTACCGCATGGTTTTTACGTGGTTCTTGAAGAATCGTATGTGATATGATAATTAATAGCTTGGCAATTATATTGGAAACATATAGTTCTTTATTATCGATTTGATAAAAGACCACCCCATTCGACGCATGCCCCTATCCTAGATCGTAGTTCTGAAGGATTGATGTTGTGCTGTTTGAATGAGATTCGGACCGAGGCCAATGTCTCAGTCAATCTTTGATCACTGCTTTAATGACTTTCTTAATGCCGCTGCTTCTTACCAAAACTACTCAGTTGAAGTTAGTGTGCAACATTAAACTCGGAAAATCAAAAATTCTTTAGCCATCTTGTTTCAAAAACCCATAAAGCGGTGGTTGATATTGTGGCGTGTATTGTTTTAACGCCAAGGCATTGTAGTTACCGACCCCTCTCTATGATAGAATACATGGTCCTAATATCCAAGATAGCCAGCCTTGCCGCGTCCCCAGAACGCTTTGACTTTCCCAAGGATCTGTGGAGTTCTTTCCATTGGGATTATCCTGATACGGAGTATCGATTTTCTTCATTGTGGCAGATATTGAGTTTATGGATAAAGAAAAGTCTCCCTCTTGAGTGCCGAAAAAGCTACTGCTATCAGCTTGCTGAATTGAGACATAATTCAAGATCTTACCTCCGCATCATAAGGCTGAACCTCCTAATATTCTTCAAATCCAGAGGCTTAGTATCCTTCTTCTCGCGTCCCCTATATGTAGCTTTGAGATCTTCCCACCTCACAAAGACAGCGGTATGGTCTCTAGGACCCTTAAAATCATACTCCCAGCTAACCGTACTCTGTTCCCTGCCGTTCGGGCTTCTGGGGAGTAATTCATCTTTGATCACGAGTGTGTATTGCTTTCCGTCACTCTTCTCCACATCGAGTAGTATCCCATCGTAACTTGAAAGGTCCCACTAACAACTCGGTCAGTTGTTTAATTCTAAACCTCTAATGAAAGCTCGTATAACTTCAGAGCATTTATGATTGTATATTGTGCAATAGCATACTATCGGCGTTGCGCTGGAGAAATTTGACATTGTCAACAGAAGAACTACCCTGTGATAACCCAGGAGAGAGACCATTCTCCAACAGCCCTACAGCATCTATCTATGGCTGGTGTAGATACATCTGATAATCAAATCGTATATGGTAACCAATCATTTATTACATGAGCTTCAAAAGGCCTCGGGCAGGTTGACCCTAAGCGCTTAAATGCATATGAAGTAAAATCAACCGTGATAGAACTGGAGATGAATCTGCTTACAGTATGGTCCTTTGTTGTTCTCTGGGACGCAAAACCCGCACCACCCAAGGTCTTAATGTCCAAGTTTCCTCTGAATATGGCTACAGGTGATGATGGTGTACAATCGAAGAAAGATCTAGATGCTCCGCCCCTAACCCGATCATCACTTGAGGTCCAATCGAGGGACGACCATGGCCTTGAAAAGTATTAGCTGAGTCACATCATCGTACTTGGACTTTCTGCTAGAGATCTAGAGTTCTATGCTTACTCAGAGCCGCCGAAAAGGCGCATTGAGTGATCAGAATACATATGATTGATTGAGTCTTTGATGTGTGGCTTGACAAAAAGTAGGACTGTTCAAATTCATACGATGATGCTCAATTGGTTGAATTACCGACCCTGCGGCGCTTGTTATGGTTCTAGCGGGGTTATGATCAATAATGGCGCTTGGTCTCTTTAGCTATGGTGGATGCTTCATAAAAACCGACCAATAGTTATGAGGTAGTCAATATTCGAGAAGTGTTTTGTATTTTGTTGGTAGCGTGTAGAATCGTCACAGATGGAGATATAGATATACTGCAGAGCCGGATATCTTCGCAACAACAAAACGTCTTGGGTGGAAATCGACATCGATAACATCCATGGATTTCCAGTTCTATGATTGAACCAACAACAAACCAACAATAACCCATATGCAACAACGATGACATCAAAGCGAAGTTAAACAACCTAGTCCTCTAACAATCTATTACATTGTGCCTATTCTCTTTTTTGTTGGTACAAAGAGAAAGGTTTTATTGCAAGTCTACTCAATTCTCGTTTTTGTCTTGAGATAAGGTTTATTAATTTTGGCATATTTTTAGAGTAGTTCATTAGCTGGAAAGCCATCATGTGAGTACTAGTACCCTGACCCGATATACCAAGTATTACCAGTATGTGACCAGATACGAAACATTCCCTAAGCCAGCCAATCACCGATTATTCTATTACCTGGCCTCCCAGAACCTTGAGGTTTCTCCCATCTTCTCAAGGTTTTGTGCGAAGCCCAAGTGCCGGGGACAATTTGACGCCGAACTCCGTCGAAAAGATATTTAATCCAATTTACGGGGCGAAGTAAGGTTGAGTACGCGGGCAGCGAGCAAATGGCATACCGAAGATCCTTTCCCACCGAGAATATTGATCTGGGGCTTTCGCGCGCAGCAGACGAGGGCCCGACCCAGAATTATCCATGTATGGAGGAAAGGATCGCGCAAACCCTTACCGCTGAAATGTTGGTCTGAGATTCGATCAAGTATTCAAGATGATCTATCATTCTAACGGTTGGGCTAAGAATATGTTAGATGTTAAGATTTCAAATTGTTGTATTGGTGGCTATGAAGTTTCTTTTTTTGTACCTAGGTATGCACCTGGATAGTTCTATGCATGATAGGTGGGAAGGAAATATTCATCCGAACTTAGAATAATTTCAGTGATAATTTGGAGAATGTTATGTTGTGACTTGATCGAGAATCTATAGAAGAAAATATAGAAATCTACTTTTCCTGTTTTCGAACAATAAATCGATGACAAGGTTCATTTAAAAGGTTCAAGAAAACCAGACTTATATTGGCGTATGTATGTCTGATTACATCTAAGATTTAGCACCCAGTAGAAAAATATTCACAGCGGAGGCAATAGAATGAAGTGAATATGTGGAGAAGTTTTCCTTTGATTTTGAATACAACAATGAAGGTATGAGATATTAATCGTACGGGGTATTTACATTAGGATGGTTTCTTCATTTCTACCAACTGCGTAAGACAAAAGATCTAACTCCTAAAACTCCAATTGCTTTCTTCCTCGTATTGCCCCAAAATGATCCTGATTCCCAAGCTCCGTCTAAAGCGAGTGTCGAGCACTTCGAACTCATTGTTTTCTTCCTATATTGTAAAATAGCAATCATCCCTCGTTAAATTCCAGACACCATTTTCTCATATATGCGTCAGCATACGAGGGGAGGGAGGCATCGAGAGAGGTGTCGTAGGATATTGATATCCTGACTCAGAACATGTAGTAGAATGCTCATAAGAGTGAGAAAGAGGTGGGGTCTGCAGCAATCTGTTAGGACCCGTTGCAAGTGGCTTGATTGGTTGAAAATGCCTTACATGAGGATCATCATAACCGTGGTGCGAATGAATATCGATTGATGGCAAGCCTTGATAACTCATATTGTATGGACTCATGGTGTCTTCAGGTTCTCGTTTGATGGCATCATTGAAATGCATCATGGAAGGTAGTGTCACTGGCACTGGCGCCATGTAATGTTCGTATTCAGATCGATCACTGCTGGAAACTGCACGGTATGATTGAGAATGTGGGTATGGTGGGTAGACAACGTCCTCTGGAGCTGGGTATGAATGATATGTGAAGAGGGGTGGTGTTCGGGATTGGTCACGATCGAAGGGTTGAGAAAAAATAATCTCGTCATCACTCTGCATGGGTGGAGTGTATTGGCTAGATAGCAGTCGAGGAGAACCTTGTCGTTGCACGTTTTCCGGGCTTCTTCTATACTGTTGATTTTCGTTGCTGCGATCTGGTTGTTGATGAAGTTCAACATGCGCTTGAGGTGGTGAAGCTGAGGATGAACCGGCTCTGCGTTCGAGATCTTCAAGACGTCTCTTGAGTTTCTTGCCTGAGAGAAAACATTAGTGACTGTAAGGAATAAAAAAAATAGGAAATGAGTCTCTTACGGTAGTTTCTTTGGGCAATGCGATTTTGTATTCTTCTACGCTCTGCAAGATCTGAAATCTTGGTCCAGTCTTCATCTGGATTGGCAGAGCTGCTGAAAGCACTGCTGGTGCCATGAGTGGTCATATGCTTTGAGGCGGAAGCCGTCGAGTATGAGTAAGTGTGTCGAGACATGTTGGAATGCTTATGAAAATAATGTGTCGTAATACTGAGAAGTATCGAAGAGATCGAAGATAGATATAGTCTTGAAAATTGGAAAAGCTTGTAGTATGTCTAGAGAGTCTGTTACAACAAGGTCACGAATTGCCTTACACGGGGGGGATTCCTCATATATATGTAAATGCGGGATAACTACAAACTGACGGAGCTCAAGGTATACGGATTTCCCAAACCACTTGGCCCCGAATCCTGGCGCACTTTCTGCTCAGCTACAACACAAACGAAGAACCCTGTTCGAGACCCTGGGATGAAATAACCCTGCCGGTACCCTTGCACAAGCATGTCCATGTTCCCTTGCAAGTCACTGACTCTCCTTGTTAAAAACGGCCGGGAGGTGCGCCGTGCAGCTGGGGCATTGATTTTACCACAGACACCGAGTCCAAACCTAAAAGAGTACATTAATTCACCTGCATGTAGGAGGCGCCTTGCGTAGGGTTGAATGAAATTTGAATTAATTAAGGGCCATTTATAGAATCCGCCAAATGCCCCGTAAAGCAGCACCAACCACAAACCACAATTAGTATGTGGCATGTGGTTTGTTAGAACAAGGAAAGGAGAAAGTAAATTTAGAAGTTGGGGTTGAACGGTTCTCCAGAGATAGAAGCAGCCCTATGAAGCAAGAAAAAAGCAAAAGAGGGAAGCAACACAAGCCTAATCTAAAAATGTTATTTGGCGCTGGCACATGCTATACTATGTAGACAAGAGATTAATTCCCACATTCGGTATGCTCTTCGTTATCCTTTAATCAATAATATAATTGCGCTCATACTTATCGATTCCTCTGTAGATTCTGAACAGATAGATACCTTGCCCATTATGCCTATCTAGAAAAGTGCTAGAGGTGTAACGATCCAAAACTAATAACGCTAACACTAGAACTAATACCCCAATAGCTATAGCAATACAAAAAATTAATTATAATTATTATATTTATTATAATATTTTCAGGTACTTTAATAACTTTCCAAAGTTAGAGTGGTCATGGGGAAAAGGGAAAAGGGAATGGGAATATGTTGCGTTGCGTACGTACGTATGGCAAAATATGGTAATAGCAACATGATATAGCAATATAGAAAGATGGCTTTTTCTTCTTAACACCCAATAAAAATTTGTATCATAAACCTCAAAATGGTTGCCTGAAGACACTTCTTGTTCCCCCAGTTTCTTGGAAATCATAAAATCCTGGTTTACTTGATCTTGAGCTTGCTTGAGCAATACTCTTCTGTATACAAACCACTGGCATAACTGACAACTAATTAACTAATCGAGAATTTTGTAACAAATTGAACGGAATTTTAGTTGAGAACTAACTAACTAGGATGAAAATAAGAATAAAGTAAAGATATTAATATTAAAAGAGATTATTAAGCATCCTATTTTTTAACACATATTTTGACGACTAGGTAGGTACTTATTATTATCATTGAATGTTTCGAGAAGCATTTTGGAATTAGTTCTAGAGGCTTGGGAAGTGGCATACATGCAACCCATAGAATTCCGTCTTATCATCGGGAAAAGCCATGCCATGAATTAGTAAACATATCAAATCATGATTCATAATTCATCATCATCCATTCATCAACCCCTCCCTCCTCTTTCATTTTGAGCCAAGTTACGATTCAAAGGAATCAATTATGAAATCAATTATGAAATGAAGGTCGCCGAAATTGTTCCACTACACATTTAACACAGGTTGGCTTCTAAATATGGAAATGTTTTTAAAAAAAAAAAACCTCATTATTGACTGTTTACGAGCAAGCCGACTTGTGATAGATGCTAAATCGGATGTTAACTATCGTGTTTATGTATGGGTGTTATATCACCATGGTTGGTTAGTCGGTATATGCTATAATAAATGGTTGATACACTGTGATCTACCAAATAATTACGAAACGGCGGTTCGTATGTAAATCTACTGGATAACTTAGTACGAAGTTCTATACTTAACTCTTGTACTCTTGTACTCATGTACTCATGTACTAATGATTGATGCCAGCAACTAGTACTAACAGTATGTTTTGAACGGAATTAAAATCCCTATTGCCATCTTATCTTCGATTCTCCGTTTAAGGAAAACCACCAAATCCAAATTAGGTACGAATATCACAATATCTAATCATAATCAATTCAAACTGACATTGACAAATCCATATGGTATTCAAAATTCCAATCGGTCAGTGAAGCCAAGAATATTCTTCACCGGATTGGCATCACATCGCCGTCTACACTAATTGAATCGCGAGATTTAGCCCTAAACAGATATTCACAACCCTCTGTGAGCTTGTGCCCCCTTGATGGTGTGATGTTACTTCCAGTCCTGGAGCACACGTGCTTTATCATATTTTTATTCGTTCGTCCGCTGATGACCAAGAACGATTGGCTGAATTAGTTGAGAAGAAAACCCAGGGAGGATACAAATACTACCATGTTTTTTGGGATTACTTTATTCCACACCACCATCATGAAGTGACCCTCCACCGTCAATCAAAGTCCACACCGCAGGAATTTTGGCTGCATGCCTATGTTATGCACTTCCCATCCAATCAGATTCGCAATCTCATGCTTTACCGAGATACGTCGTAATTCATCGACGGTGAAGAGTCGGAAATCATGAAAGTACCACACATTTTGTGCACGATTAATAACTTCAGAATAGTTATTCTGGTACGACCGAACATGCTTTGAATGCGCATGATGCCACTGACCGCTCAGCCCTACCCGGTCGCCCAACTTTCCCCTCTCATCTTTCTATCTATCAATTAATCCGAAAGCAGAAAGTTGCAATGTTTTTCAATCTTGAGGACGTATAACAACAAATAGAAATTGTTTCTGTGACCTATACTACTCAATTAGGACCAGCTTAGGCACCGAAATACCACTAAACTAATTTCAAACCTACTGTACGAGCTGGTTTTACACCTGGTTACCAAGGTTTTGGGGCGATCTTGAACAGGGTTTCGCTCAATGTAGCACAATATTTTGCGGTGAGCACCAATTTGTCCTCTTCGCACGATCGGCAACATGGCTATGGGGTTAGAGGATTACCGGCTATACCATCTCAAACTTATGGCGAAATTGATTTGTTCCTTCAACTCGACCTCCGAGCATTTCGGGAAGGATACCCGTCAAAGGTTGTTTACGAGCTGTTCTTGCCGGTCTTCCCTGCAACCAATATACTCAGCAACTTAGTAATTCCAAATCTAGGGCTGGTGGCTGCTTATACATTTTAAACTTCTAGAATGTTTGATCTGGTAAGAACAGCCACGATAAATCTGAAGAAAAAGATCAAATCCAGCATTTATTTCTCCCTTATGAAGAGCCAAGGAGTCAGATCCATCATTCTAGTGATGACGGTTCCTAGATCTGTGATCCTATCAGAGATGAGAGAAGCTTGTATTGCCTATCACCGCGATGCTGACTTGCTTATACTAGTGCCAACGAAGCCACCCGGAGAATTCAACTGCCACACTGCTTCGACTGCAAGGTGAACCGAGTTTCATTTACATGAAGATAGGTGGAGAAAATTGCCAGATCCCACTTCTAAATCAATAGAAATGGAGTCAAGTGTATTGTTCAAGTTCATTCTGATCAATCACTTTTTGAAACAGATTTGATGAAGTTTAAGAATGGTATTTCGAGGATCCCCCACGGTTCTGGGTCAAACACCGCGTGGTTTCAAGGATATTTCTTACATATTTCTTACTGTACATGCGGAACATATTACCTGTCATAGTAAGTGTTACCCAGGACACTGGCATCCAGTCACATCTTTATTTTTCTTGGGGGCTTAGGTCATATTCTGATCCCACTACAAAATATCATCACCGCCGTGCGGTGGAAATTCGAAGGACGCTTGCCAAAAATGTAAGCAAAGATCGAAAGAAGAATTTAAAGTTCTTACCGCAGTTCACGCCCACTTTATTCCAATGCGAAGATGATATCCAGTGACAAAGTGCCGTGATAAAAGGGCTGAACAACCTAGTAGCTTGGACTTTAGAATTGGGAAATTGGGATTTAACAATTTATCGTGTTTTGATCACTAGTTCACAGGTCATACGAGTACCTGAACTTTCACTTCTAGAACAGCGGCGGAGTCACTTACTAACTAGCTTGGTATGTATATACGGTATCAAAATTACCATTTTCGTTCTTAGATTGCTTGCTATCAGATAACATCTACCAATGATATGAATATATTGAAATGTAAAAAAGGCCGACGATCATGAAATACAGAAACCCGTTTCCACCTTGGCATGATCGAATCGATCCGCATAATCGAGGGCTGAAGTATACATACCCGTGCAACATGGGAACGGAACATTTTCTATGCTTTTCACAACATTGTATCATACATCATAGAACCGACTACGTTGACCACGAACTCAAGAGCTTTAATTAAACCGAATCATTGGGATCGCTCGCATGGTTACCCCATACATAAATCATATCATATCATATCATATCATATCATTTATAATTATTGTTGTACAGATTGTACGTGAAGACAATGCCCATTGTGTCAAAATACGATATTGTGCTACTGTACAACATATCGATCATCACTAAAAGGCTACTAACTTCGTCTAAGGTATAGCACGGTTTCAGGATCTAATACAATATGCGGTTAGTTCTATCGGATCCTTCTCTCCATTTAAATTTTGAAGGTACGAGGCAAAGGGCTATTTCAAGATTGGGGTCACCGCACTCACGCAGGCCATATGATTTTGGGAATTAATTTTGACAGTATAGATAAGGATGAATGAAGTAACCAAGAGCGCAGCAGGCGAATGCCAATTTTCCAATGTTTCGGAACCAAAAAAAAAAAAAAAATAATAATAATAAAAAAATAAAAATAATAAGGCTTGGAGATCTTCATTTTGATCCATGTATTGTAAAGGTTATGATTCGTCTAAGAACGAGCACTACCTACTGGTTTATAAGCTTATAGCAAATGTTGGAAAGTTTATTTTGACATTACACCACTCGGTTTGGATATACTACTTACTCGTATACTAATAAATAACTATGCTTGCTTTGTCATTTTAACGATCTCTATTCAGTATCAATAATGATTGTGTGGCTGCTATAAATTACCTAGTAGGTATTCTATACTACTACTGTACAATTAATTAATTAATTAATTGATTGATTGATTAATATATATATTAATTAATATATTGCTTTATAAGGTCGATTACGATTACCGTGAATATACACAGTGTACATGTGAAGTAGAAATCAGACATCCTGTAGTTTCATTCCTCTGGTTTGTGTATGTTAATTCAGAATTTTGACTCACCGCCGCCTGCGAGTACCCATCTGCAATATATTTATGTATATATATATATGTATGTATGTACAAGCAAGTAGATTTACACACTCAGATAAAAGGTTGTGGAGTTATGTGATACAGTAGATGCTGCAAAATGATGCAAAATGAAAGTAACGTTGTGATGGAGGATATGGTGGTGATGGTGATGATGGTGGTGATGATGGTGGTGGTGATGGTGGTGGCCCAAAAGAAAGGGAAAAAAACATAATGCAATTGGACACCTCCGCAGCACCGACGCCGCATAAGGCTGAAGGCTGAAGAAGCCAGGAAAGCTGACCGAGTAGAGCCACATGTCTCTTCTATTGGAGTGGATTTTTGGTCATGCGAACCTACGTAAATTCAGTGCTATCAATATACTGAATATGTATTACATGGTATATATATATATATATGTATGTATGTATGTATGTATGTATGTATGTATTGTATGTATTGTATGTATGGTGGAAATATTCCTATGGTTGACTTTTTCACCGCCCGTCGAAAACATGTCATGTAAAAGCGGATAGATAATTGCTCGAAAGGGATCGGTGGGGAGATCTGTTGATCGTGATTGTATGGGAATTTTCCACATTAAGGCAATTAAGGGCATTTGTGCTGTATCCGCCTTTGATTGGTGTCGTCTTTGGGTGGGGTATACCGTATACCTAGATAGAGGTAGAACTTATACGGGAATGAAGATTCTATTGGTTTTGGAATCCATCATGGTGGTATTTTCATAAGGCTGCTTGCTACCTTTTGATTCTTTCCTCTTATGTTGCTGCATCTTTCTTTAGTAGATGCATACCGTAGCTACATATATATCTATCTACTTAGGTACGGAGCAGACCTTATCTCTGCCTATAGAATGGGTGCATCATAAACATTTATATATCTGTATAGTATATGACTTTAATTCAATTTATATAAGGCTTTACATTGTTAGATATTAGATAAGTGAGTAGTTCCCAAGTATTTGTATTGTAAACATACTAGTATATTGTAAATATATACTGTAAATATATACTGTAATACTATAAATATATATTCAAGTTGTAAACATATATTGTAAATAACATATATTATAAATATAAATGATTAAATATATACTATAAACATACTCTAAACGCCAAACACTCATTCATCCATCCATCAAATTATAATATAAAGCACAGACCATCGTATATCGCACGAATGAAAACCCGTTATTCTCAAGGGTCTGGATTTCGAATTTGTATAATTGCTCCGCCTCCATCATAACCTTATTATTATTATTACATGATCTGCGTGAGATGTCTGAAGCGCTTCCGTAGTGGAGTATATGAGTGTGGATACGTAATTTAGAGATTCCGTTGTGAATACTTTGTACTGCCGCAGGATTACGACTTCCGGCTTCGAATTTCTATACCAACTTTACTATTAAACGGCGGTAGGATTCTCATTTGTTACTTCTTATCTCAATCCCATTTATCTCAATCCCATTTATCTCAATCCCATTCATCTCCATCTCAATCCCATTCATCTCAATCTCAATCCCATTCATCTCAATCTCATTCATCTCAATCTTATTCATCTCAATCTCATTCATCCATCTCATTAATAAGTTTGGGAGGCCTTTCAGTTGGTTCTAGATAGGTATCCATCCTTGGTAGCATTGACATTGGCTGAATGATTCACTCCACTATATATACAGTACTATACAGAGTATCATATCATATCATATCATGGGAATAAAATGTAAATTCAATAATTTCTGCAAGACGTGACGAAATAAGTCAATGAATGGACGAGTGGATTCTGAGTTTGGGAATTATTGAAATATCCCATGTCAGTGGTCCGTCCAAGTTTATTTTCAACATTTTGATTCCATGAACGGGATCAATCCATGCGGATGCCATATGGGTTTCCTCCACGAGGAGACTTGATACCTATCATCGTCGGTACTGTAGCGTCCTTCTCGAGCCTAAAACCAAATTGAATGAACTGGTATTGATATCAACCCCACTAACAAGGCTCATCAACTGTCATTCGGATTCACACGCAGCAGCACGAAGGGGATCCAGACCCGACAAAGTAAATTATTCGATTTCAAGTACTCTCAAACGAAATCGAACCAAGCAAAACGATGCGCTTCGTCTTTTCTAATTGTGCTTTTCTAGGATGACATTGACATTAACATGGAATCAATTAGTTCTACTGCCATGGGATTGGCTGGGATATACCACGCACGTAACGTTTAAGTTATTGTGGAGAATCTGGGGAGGGGGTTGGAATAAAGTAGAATAAAATGAAAAAAAACAAAAAAAATATAGTAGGGAAAGTAAAGTGATAGACGATTTTCTGGGCGGAGTGGATGTACAAGGTTTTGTTAAAATTATTGTACATCAAGTAAATACTCCTGGAATATCCGGTAGGGGGGGAATGCCACGTTTGAGGGCTTTTTCGTGGCATTGGCATTGTTTGATGGACGTGGGTTTGTTTGGGGTATTCATTCGGATTAGAAATTAGATGGGATGCGGTTCTATCAAACACCGACTCCGATCATTTATCATCATCTGTTGTCGCCGCAGCCTGTCCGGCTCCGAAGTAATTGAATGTCTCCTTGTCCGAAGGATGAATCCATCCATGTACGTAAGTTACGTGAAAATGGAATGAATGGGTCAAATGATCGCGTCTACATGGAATAGGATAGATGTGATATTGTGGCATCGCATAAGGAAGAAAGTGGAAATCTGGGTAAAGGCGCAGTACAATATGTACCTACAATATAATTCCCTCCAAAGTCCATTCATATCTGGAAGATGGAAGAACGGAGAGAGGGGGTTTCGGATGCGCGGGTTTCTTTATTCTATATCCATGGATATAGCATACCCAGCGCTAGTTCTATCCATTTCATATAACATATCATTACCCTTGTTTGATTTATTATGAACCATCTTCATCTGGAACATTGTAACATCCGTTACATACTAATGCTCGCTCGCACCACCATTCCAGTCCAGCCCAGCCAACAACTCTCAAAGTGATTTTCAGTACAGTACAGTTCATTCATGCACATATTTATTCGGTGTTGTGATTCATCATGCATAAAGAAAGTTACCCTACCCTACCAACCAGGCAGGACTTTGGCTTAATAAATTCACTCTTCATTCTTTTCACCACCACCACCACCACCACCATTGCTTGGTTGCTTAGTTGCTTGGTTTTCTTTCCTTTCCCATTTGATTTAACTTTTTGTTTCGGTCAACCAAATTTGGTGGGGTTGCGCGAAGTGGATTGATACCTAGATAGATGGGGAATTGGATGGTTGGGTGAATAATACTGCATATGGAAGCGGCGCAATATGTACAAACGAGGCAAAATGTGACCTATCTAGGATACAATACCAAGTATCTTCAGCGCTTCTTTTGATTGAGGCTCTGCTTGCTTTCCTTCTATCAAACGTACGGTCGTATTGTTCTAGGCATCTCTTTAGATGAAAGTAACACCGTGATGCGTAGTAGCAGTGCAACCAACCATCCATCACCTTTACTCCTAATATGATTCATCTTGCATTTATTTATCCAAATGGTTGGACCCAGTTATTAGTATTAATTTTCGATGTTCGATTGTGTGCGGCTCCCGACCCTCTCGGTTTCCGTTCACAAACACAGTGCACACCCCTATCCATGCTGCCTTTCTCCCGTTTCCCTTCCCTCCCCTTCCTTTCCTCTATCATTTTATTTTCTGGAATTTCCCGCCCCTACCCAATCTTCAATATTCACCTCCATTTCATCCTCAAAATCTCAACCTAACCCAACCAATCCATGCACCTTATTCATCTTAGAACATTCATCCCCACTCAAATCATAAGACGACAATCAATCAATTGATCAATCAACCAATTCACCATCAGATGACAATAGAACTTTAATTTCTCAACCACATCTCCAGTACAAGTGTCAGGTACATCCAACTTGTCATGCACCACGGATAAGCACTTGACATACCCGTCGCCCCATCTCATGTCATCCCAAGCTAGATAGATGGATAGATACTACCGTAGAGAAAAGAGAAAAAAAAAAAGATGTAAAAAGTACCGATCAATCTTACATACATACAACGGTACATAAGATAACTGCCGAAAAGGCGGATCTCTCTTCTATAGGATGGAATCACTTATAGCTATAATACATAGATAGATGTAGATATCAAAAACATAGATACCTACCCATTCATCCATCTTTCTCTCGGAACCAGAAATTCCGATCTTCGGCCTAGGTAGGCGTCCGCAATATTTCGGTATCAGGGTATGCATGGTATAACTCTTCTTTTTCTCTTTTCTCTTAAAAATTTTAAAATTTTAGTACAAATAGAGAGGTTTTATTGCAAATCTACTCAATCCTCAATTTTGCCCTAAGACAAGGTTTATTACGCTAATGTCTTGGACAAATCTTGGCACATTTTTAGAGTAGATTGTTGGTAAGGATCACGTGAGTACTAATAGAGAAGAGGTGGTGTGTTAGGAGACCTGACCCAATATTAATAAGGAACGAGCGGCTAATGGAGAAATCGATTCATTGGAGAGGCGAATTAACTACTCCAGATATCTTCCTTTCGTTGATTTGTCACTTTATTCATTTCGTTCGGAGGTTATGTGTGTATGCATACTTGTTAGTTGGATCGATATTTTTGTGGTTTTTCTACTCGGTCTAGATTTTAAGGGAAGTAAGTTTATTTGAATTTGAAACAAACGAAGGAAAGAAGGAAGAAATGATATGTGGTGCACATATACACACATACGTAAATGCAACTAATAAAGGCCATAATAAAGGCCAAAGGGAGAAATGAAACATTATCGACCCCAATTTAAGACTCAGCCCAGCCTTTTAAAGTTTCTTGGTTGAGGCTCAAATTATGTAGATTAATGCAGGTAGCTAGTGCGATGCGCCATTTGGGGCGACGTCGGTGTACAGTTGTATAGCCTTCCTCCTCCCCCTTCTTATTCTTCTTCTTGTATGAGCAAAAGATAGATAGCTCATGAGATATCTAGGTAGTTACTTGATAAATCCATTATATCTAAAGATATCTAGTCTATATCCATACACAAGCTACCATTCCCTGCCTACTCATTTTTTTATATCCACCAAGTAGAGAGAAGAGGACAGTCAAAGGTGAAGAAACATAATCATTTATCCTGCAAAGAAAAAGACAAACGAGATGAATACCAGTCATTCAATCATATTCAACCAATCATAGGTTCCAATACAATGTATCCTCAAAATCTCAACCAACTACAAGCGACTTATGGAACAATAAAGGCTATCATCCACAACACGACACAATAGCCCTGAAGATCTGGATTCATTTACATCAAAATGAGTATCCAATCCCAGAACAATAACGGGGGCAATAAAAAGGGTACACTTTGAGATGATAACCCCATGAGTACTGATGATATCGGAGTTGGTTAAAGTATTCTGCTATCGATATATGACCTCGTGGTTGTGCACAATGCACGAACATAGTACGTAACCAGTAGGGAGTTCGATCCTAGCTATTAGCTTCGAGAAATGTTGAACATCGAATCTCCCAGCATGTAGTTGTCGATTTTCAATCGAACGCCGGGGACAAGTGAGTTGACGTACTATTCGAGCTTTTCTTTATCGAGGTGTTGCTTTGCATCTTGCATTCTCCGTGTATCGAAGTTTTGGTGACTGAAGACCTGCTTGTAAAATTTGATAGAGTCCCTTGAAATCCCTGGTCTCTGTCGCTATCTTGACTTAGTTGGGTCTGGGTGGCAGTCTGACTTTGTAAGATGGCAGTGGCAGAAATTCTCTAATAGTGCGTGGTTGACTTCAGCCAGGAGACAGTATACCCGAGCTTCTCGAGGTTTGGGCGATGGTAAACGATACCCTTTTCTTGAAAGCCGAGACACTCAAACCTTTGCATCTTACCAGAGTAAACAGTGATCTTTTATCATCACCCTTCGTGGTTTCCTCGAGTCATGTCCCACTTTTAGCTAGTTGGATGTAGAGATTTGGAGGCTCCAAATACTGATTACTGAACACTGCTGGTGCAAAACTAGCCCTTTGAAACTGAGAGAATCAGGAATACAATTGCAATCTCGAAACGATATTGAATACAGAGTCTAAGTGTCATGAACTCGGTGCAATAGCCAATCTAGTTAAATGCAGAGCTTGCTACTACCAATCTATTAATGCATAAATGAATTAAGTATTATAGAACAATAACTGAATTCAGCATGAACATACCATTCTTCTCCTCCAAATTTGCAGAAGTTGTTTTTGATAACTGGGGCTACAAGACGGTTAGGTCAACCAACAAAATGATATATTAGTATCGAGTATTGTATAAACCGAATTTTATCTACATATAAAAACAAATGGTATTAGAAAATTATTCATCATCTTACTTAAGAATTCAAACATCAATCATTCTTCATTCCTACCCAGGTGGGAGAAATTTTCAACTCCACCCACCCTCACAACCTTGACCTTGAACCTTTTTTGCCTACTAGACCACTGAATCACCTTCAAGGGCTTTCATGATCTTAGTCTACTTACTAACTACATATTAACTACCTAAGTACTACAAACAAAGTAGGTTATATGGGATCTCGTCGTAGGCATCGCATCGGAGAATATTCGCGTGACACTGCCTATCAGAGAATGATGCCGCAATATTGGAGAATGTGCCTCCGCAGATATAGAACGCCTCCTCATGCAACAACGACTTGTGGCACGAAAACATCCAAGTCAACCGCCTACACAGACCCCTTCTGGCGTCATCGCAGCGTCTTCTAACGACTTGCTTCGTGTGTTTGATTCGGATTTTGATCTCCTCAACATCCAGGACGAGGCAAGAGCCATTGGAAAACTCCATCCTTACCGCGAGGCATTAGCCATCCTTGCGTATCTTCAGTCTCGTCGATATAAAGAGATATTCTCTACCGGCAATATAAATAAAGATCTATCCAGACTCAAATACCCACCAGGAATGCATACTTTAGCTGGTCTGCTCTTCGTACCCTTGAGTACGGACGGATATGAATTTCTTGTGTTTTTTTTTTGGAAAAGGCCAGGTACGTGAGGTAAGGTAAGGTGGGCGGGAACCCCATATGAGAAAATCAAAACAGTGGATAGGCAATACTTGGAACGGAGAAGTAGATTTAGACGATAGATGGAAATCATCCAGGGCATGTCTAAAGCATGGAATGAAGATGACTGTAAGCAATTTGCGACATTATGGATGAATCGTTGCTAGCTACCTGTAGTTGAGACTGCATCTGTGCTAAGTCTGCTTTATGGTAGATTCATCGATATTGGGCGACAAAAATACGATTCCTCTGGATATAGTAGGCTGACGTGTCTGCTGATTCAAAACACCGGTCACGAAGGTATGCTAATAGAACACGTCATTTGTTTCATGGTACTAACTTTTACAGTACCAACGCCTCTTAATGCTATAGTTAACTATCTTGATATGGCTCAGGAGAGTCAAATCGATGATCCTATACGCGAGCTTCTAGGTGAGGCTCAGAAGGCATCAAGATCCTTAATGTACGTCATTGACGATCTATTGAACTTTACAAAAGCCGAACACGGGCCTATCAATGCCTTGAAAGATATCTCTGATCTCCCAGCTACAGGTATATTAACCTATATTGATATTCCTTCCCCACACCTATACTACTCGGTATCAGTATCTGAAGCAACTTCCACTTTCCAAAATGAAGCGGCGCGGAAGAATCTAGATTTGACAATTATTACGCATCAAGGCATTCCGGCAATGGTTAGAGGAGATGCTGCTCGCTCAAGGCAGATACTTCCAACCTCACAAGTAACGCATTTCAAAGCCGTGTAGCTGGTGGAGCAAAAGTGGATTTGCGACCTCTATGGAAATCATCTTCATCTTCATCTTCATCTTCATCTTCATCTTCATCTTCATCTTCATCTTCATCTGCCCTCGTCTCTATTACTGTTCAAGATTCTGGACATGGAATGTCAGAAACGCAACTGGATAATCGTTTTCACGTATGTGATGGTAAGTAACTTCTTCGACCTTTGTGTAATATGGCTCATATTAAGTAGGGATTTGAATGAACAAATCCTTGATGAAAATGTTAGCCGCAATCCCCAACCTGGCGCACCCAATTCACCAGCCTCATCGCCATCAGAGGTAAAAGAGGCATTAGGACTCGGACTCGCTGTCGTCGCTCGATATGTCCGTACCTTGAACGGTCAGATCCGTGTACATAGCGAGGTGGGGAAAGACACCATATCCGGCATCGAGATTCCATTTGAACACGTCCCTGAAACGGAACCAATCGTCACTAGTTCCATACTCGATGCGGGAAGTATCTACAATGATCGTGGTAAATTGGTTGGAACCGAGTTCGGTTGTTTCTTCTGCTTCTACGGATACACCTCTAGCTAGCGACGCCGAGTGAAGAAATAACTGGCGCGAATTTTCTTTTTCCTGATCTCGGAGTAGTTCCTCTTGCTTCTGGAGAAATATTTACCGCATCAACTGAAGGAAGGGGAAAGATACTCTTCGTTGCCTGCGACATCTTCACATCCTATCGATGTGGCAACACCGACACTGAATGATCGGCCCAAATTGTCCATCTTGGTGGCTGAGGATAACCCCATCAATGCCAAACTTACCAATAAAAGATTGGATAAATTAGGTCATAATGTCGAGGTCGTCAGTGACGGACAGGCTTGCTACGATTATTATCAGTCAAACATCATGGATCGATCGTATTGCTATCATTCTGATAGATGGATATTCAGACAAGTTATATATTCCTCCGAATCCAATATCTTTCGTCCGCATTTCATTGCTTCCGCACTAAATACGACAGATGTCTCTCGTGGATGGAGCCGCAGCCGCACGAATGATTCGAGTATCTGAACGCGAACATTCCTCACTGGCAAAGGCTCGAAGAAGGGTTCCAATCGTGGCGGTGTCGGCTTCGCTCTCGGAAGAAAATCGCTATGGCTGTATTGAGAGCGGCTATGCTGTCATCGCTTTCCTTTTTGCTTGATTTCTACATACTGTCTTCTTTCTGGATCTAGATTACTGACTTGTGTGCGTTTGAAATAGATTCGATGGCTGGATCCTTAAACCAATCGGTTTTGCCCGTTTGGATTTACTTCTTCAAGGATTGGAGAATCTACTGCTTAAACAACAATTTGTTTATATGCTCGGGAGGTGGAAAGGTGCGGGTTGGTTTTTAGCTTAATCTGATGGATACCAGGTTGTAGTGTTCGAAATCGACATCTTGCATTTGTTATCAGGCGATTTATGGGAATTGGATATCAAGCGATGTCTTAAGTATAGTTTAACCGGTTGATTGACTTCATATGTTCTTGCGTTATTGGGTGTTAGAGGTGCTCTCTTGATCTTAGACAAACGATTGTTCGAATTGAGTGGGTTTTCTTGATAGGGAGGAATAGTGGGAGTATTTTCTAGCACGACCAATTGCTTGTATTCATGGAATGGAATCGGGATAGATCTATTAGGGTTTATTACGATATAAAGGATAGTGATTGGGGGTTCGGGTTTGAATATAGAGAATTAGGAGGGGTATATGTGGACGAATGAACATATGATGATATATGATGATTTGAGAATATGTTAGCGAAGAGTAGGGATTTCTTTTGGGAATGGTTGGTTGTATGTCTTGATCAATGAAGGTGTATCTAAATATATACGTATATAAATGTATAGTTCTTGAAGATGAATTGTTTGAATACTATGAGAGAGACTGAATCAGGAACTTAATGAGGATTATTGTTTTTACTAGGTTTCAATATGCTTCAAGAACACGTTTATAAAATGTAAAAGATAAAAGACGTAATAGGTATACCTAACATATGAAAGTCTGAAAGTCTGAAAGTCGTACAACAAATTTAGCTACTTACAAAAGTGTAACTACAATGCAATGAATGCAATGAATGCATTGATGAAGTGGAAATTTGAGCGAGCCAAACGTTGACGAGAATTGGAATAATAAAATGGTGTACGAATCGGATAGCGTTCAATTTTCCTGAGATTAGGAGATTGATCTGAGGATGAGGATGAGAGAGAGCATAGAGTTGTGAGGGATGTTTATACTTGAACTAATAAACCCGTTTGCATTGGAGAATCACAATTATGATGAATATCTACTCGACTAACACAACATGGAAGTATCCCAAGCCATCAAAAAATTATAGTGAATCCACAACTCAAAGAAGGAGCTCCAATTCTTAGAGTATATATATTCTATATATCTTCTCTATAAGAAAGATATAACATTGTGTTATTAATTTTTCAGAACTGTAGAGATTGCAATCATTAAAAAAAAGGAATGTTTAAATGTAAGATTCAGGGTCATTGTAAAGATGAGATGCAACCAGAGAGTACTGTTATTGTTATGCGTTGTTATATAATACAACAGATGGACACAAATTGAAATTGTCAAACTTTTACTTGTACAGACTGTATTGTATGTATTTCTGCAGATGACCGACCGACCGACCGACCGACCGACCGACCGACCACGTATAGAACGGAGAGCTACATTCCATTCCGCTGGACAACAGGAGATTTTCTTTGCATTTGCTCGCTGGAGAACTTGCTCCAATCTAAGACTTTAACTTCAGAGAGTGAATAATAAATTTGGTGTTATTCTATTCTCAAATATCTTTTGATTTGTTATACTAGAGTAGTATTCCGGGAAAAGATAATTGTGAGGTAGGGTGGTTACTTGGAGGCCGAGATTCCAACAACTTCGCAACCAACTTCGCAACCACCTTCTCTTATATCTTATATCTTATATCTTATATCTTATATCTTATCTCATAATCTCGGCGATAGAAAGTCATTGTCTTATTTAGGAAAACTCATTGAAACTGTAATAAGATATTGAATTCATCTTCTTAGATTTACCTACATAGGAGATAGAATCGATATAGATGTAATAACTTGAAGTGAATCTGAGAAGTGTTTTCGTTGATTAAAACCCAACCACATGCTGACGGCTCGGAGAAATGCAACCCGAGGATTTACCAAGGAAAAGCTCGCTCTTGCATGCCCTGCCACAGGTGTTCTCTTCACACGGCAGTTGAAATTTGAACACTAACCCCGCAAATTCACCAACAGTCATGAAATTCATGCATTGATTGGCACCAGATCTACAAACTCTTTGACAAACACAATGAACTCGGCCGACAACTAATGCATCCCCGAGTGCGTGATGTATGCCCATTGCGGGGATTCCTTTGAGCGGTGAATAACCACCATGACTTGAGCAAATCAAGTAAACGCGCGCTAGGTATAGGACGATCCTAACTGCAACGCTGTAGACGTCCGATCTTCCTATTTTCGTTCAGTCATGTTATTATAACATAAATGATTGTCTCACGCGCCAGTCAAGGCGAATGCTTTGTATCATGGGAGAAGAGGGGATGGCGGGGTAAACGAGCCGTACCTGGATATGTGACCTGAACTGCAAGTGAATTGAAATTGGGATAATCAACAGATGGCTTGGCCAAACCTTCATATACTTCGTGACATCCCCCAGGTCAACAGTTTTTAACCCACCGACAATCTTCTCGAGGATACGTAGGATACCGATAAATTTCTACCATGAAGGCCTTCCTTAATGTTCTCGCCATCACGGCTACCCTCTGCATCTCAACTACCCTCGCTCAATGTCCGGACTATTCGTCATACTCCCAGCAGCAGCATGCGCCTTTAAGTTCGGGAAAATATGCTCTTTCGTACATGCGACCTGATCCAGCATGCCGTACCTTCAACTCCTCTGTTGTTGAGAATGTCATCACGAACATGTCTTCAGTCATTAAGGATCCTGATCTTTACCGATTGTTTCAGAACTCATTCCCAAACTCTTTGGATACAGCTGTCAAGTGGAAGGGCTATGCAGCGGACAATTCGGCAGAAGAATTGACGTTTTTGATTACAGGAGATATTGACGCGATGTGGCTACGAGACTCCGCAAATCAAATGCAAAGCTATTCGACATTGTTGACTGCAGATTCATCACCTAATTCACTTGCAAGTCTTTACCGAGGTGTTATCAATCTCCAAGCCCGATATATACTTTCAGCCCCCCATTGCAACTCTTTCCAAGCACCAGTTGAATCAGGAATTCCACCACAGCAAAACCAGGCAACGCCGGATAACTTCTTCCCACAAGAGCCTACGAGCGTAGTATTTGAGTGTAAATATGAATTAGATTCTTTGGCAGCATTCCTGGAAATCTCAAGTGATTATTATCAAGCTACTGGCGATGCAGCATTCTTCCAAAAGTTCAACTGGGTTAGTGCTATTGAGACGATCCTCTCTACGACACAAGCTCTTCTAGTTGGAACCTATGCCGCAAATGGAAGTGTCAATGCTAGCCCGTACACATGGCAAAGACAAACAACTGCTGGAACGGAAACACTATCTAACAACGGAGTTGGAAATCCTGTTCAAGAGGGTACTGGCTTAGTACGATCTGCTTTCAGACCTAGTGATGATGCGTAAGTACGATTCTCTGAGTTAAAATATTCAAGACTAATAAGCTTTAGAACTATTTATCAACTCTTTATTCCAGCAAACATGATGTTCTCTCGATACCTTGAGTCATGTGCTAAAATTATGGGAAAGATCCACGGACAGCAAACGCTTGCATCTGAAATGCACAGGTTCTCTGCCAGCATCAGATCTGCGATCACTAAGTACGGTATCGTAAATGATCCTACTTATGGAAAGGTTTATGCATACGAGGTTGATGGGTTTGGCTCAGGTGAGACTATTCTACAACACAATCCTTATCATTTGGTAGTGCATGTTCTAACAAGAAATAGCAAATCGTATGGACGATGCCAACATCCCGAGTCTTCTCAGTGCACCATTTTTGGGATACTTGAGTGCGAACGACACTATTTATCAGGCAACACGTAAATTCATCCTCAGCAAGGACAACCCTTACTTCATGAGAGGACCCGTCATCTCCGCGTAAGTCAATCCTCTACATAGGGCAGAAATTTAGACTGCCAAGGCATCCCTATTAAATTAGGCGTACATAAAGAGACTAACAAGTATCTCCAGAGTTGGTGGCCCTCACGCTGGACCAGGACATGCATGGCCCATGGCGAGCATTATTCGAATCCTTACATCGTCCGACGATAGTGAAATCACAAGCACCCTTAAAGAGATAGTCAGCAGCACCGCTGGATTGGGCTTAATTCACGAATCGATCAATTCGTTCGACCAGACGAAATGGACGCGCCAATGGTTCAGTTGGGCAAATGGCTTATTTGGCCAAATGCTATTGGATTTGAAGGCCAGGAAGCCGGAGATTCTAGCTCAGAGTTTCCAGTAGTTTTCTCATGCACGCTTGCTTGCTTGCTTCCTCAATGGGAGGGGAGTATGATAATGACTAATGAATACATAACATACATAATAAGCAATCAATTTTATAATTTTGATAATTTCAACCAATGATTTTTTTAAAACCACTTTTGACTTTCATTTCATCTTTCTTACATCTCGGCGTCGTGTGTTAGCTGCCAAGGTCAGCGAGCCATCATTGTGTTTCCAACCATATTCGGATTTTATAAATTCATAACCCCGCTTCGTACATTCCTCATGTACCACTTTCACGAAGTTTAGTGAATAAAACCGACAATGACATCGGGTTTATATATAAGTACGTTATCACCGATTCATTCTTGCTATCATGAGTAAATATATATCTCTTTTAACTACCATTATCCAATAATATCTTACACAATCCAATTCTAATTCCAATTCCAATTCCACTCATATCCACTATATTCCAATCTCGCTCAATTCACCCACCCTTCCAGATCTGTTCCCCCCCCCCCTTATCACAACTAACCATCCACTCGCTACACAATACCCAACCTTCTCGTTCTCGTTCTCGTTCTCGTTCTCGTTCTCGTTCTCGGCACAACAGCTTCTACAGGACAATCGCCAACGCATCTCCGCACAACCAGCCGCCACCACCACCACCACACCACATCTTCGATCTAGCCCGCGCCCTTCAAAAAGCCAGATTCCTCTCCTTTCTCAAAGTCCATCCCTTACTCGCTTATGTTAGATCGTTTGCCCCTATCATCGACGCTCTAGCTACCCGTTATATATACTGTATAAGCGACGGATCGCGCGGTGATTAGGACGTTTTGATTTTCTTTAGTGCGCGCGCTTGCTGGGTGGGTGTGCTGAGGGGGGGGTGAATATACTGGAGTAGATGGTGGTTTTACTTGCGATAGTGATGGGAATGGCGATGGTGATGGGAATGGGGATGGTGAAAACAGAATTATAGAGGATAAACTAGCCTCTCTCTCTCTCTCTCTCTCTCTCTCTCTCTCTCTCTCTCTCTATATATATATATATATATCACAGCGAAACATAGATCCACAAAAGCAGGCACGATGCCATCAACGACCGCGCGCCCACGATATCACAAGTAGTGCGTCCCCGCCCGCCGATACAGTGGCCTGCGTCCTGCGTCCTGCGCTGAAACGGCATAGATATCCCGAATCACAGATGCGCGCTAGACGATATGATTGTGCGAGCTGCGTTGCTGTATGATGATGATGATGGACGGACGGACGGGTAGGATTTAGGATGTTTATCTCGGGGGAATGTGGGAGGGATTTCATTGCGGGGTTTTGTTTGGCTGGCTAGTGAGGGGTGCGGTCTCTGGAACTGGATATGTAGAGGGAGAGGGAGAGGGAGAGTGAGAGTGGGAGTGAGAATGAGAATGAGAATGAGAATGCGTGGATAGCAACCGCGATTGATGGTGATGCAGATAAGGATCGTAGACCGGGACTGATCGTGTAGATGACGTGGCGACGAGATTCGCACGTGCGGTTGAGAAGGCTCGTTTCGTATTAGGGACGGATATATATATATATATATCCGGTTTTTGACCTGGTGATAAGCTGCGATGGGATGCGGGAGATCGTTGAGAGTGCTGGGACAGCGATGGGGTGGAAAGGGGGGGAGTTGGAAGAGATGTTGGAGAGGGCTATGTGCACGAGTTTTAATGGAGATTCGGGGAGAGCGAAAGAACTACTGGGATTGGTATCGAGGAGATTGGGCGGATTTGTTAATGGGATGGAGGGGGTTATGGAAGCTTGGAAGCGGGCGAGGTCGCTTGATGGGAAAGGGGTGGGGAGTTGAGATTTTTTGTTTCTGTTGATATTATGTATTCTGAATTAAATGGTCTATAAAATGGTATCATATCCTTTCTTATACCTCTATCGGAACGCCTATGCTATGAAAATACCCGTGCTATGCTCAACTTTTCCTCTATCGATGTATCATGAGAAGTATTTATGTACTTTTTGGCGCCCAATTCTCTAACCACGTCCTGGCGTTCTCTAGCTTGCCACCCGCTGCCTCACAAGCCGCAACACACCACTCTAATTCCCAACCCCCAGCCTCCATAGCCAACATTTCCGCCAAAACCCTTCGTTTCTGACTTCCCTCATCCACGCAGAAGAACATTGGTTCTGTTCTATCGCCGACTTTCTCAATCAAGGGCTGGATTAGAGGAAGTGCATCTTTAGTCGTTAAAGACGCCTGCTTTCCTTTTGATTCTTTCGCTTTTGCGGTCTTGCAGTATAAATTGTTACACCATGCTTTCCCACACCCCGAGATCATTTGACTCAGATATCTACGTTCCACGCGACGTTTCATGGCTCTCCCAGATGGATCATGCATGCTCACGTATAGCGGTCCAAAACAAACACTGCATAAACCCAAATCATTGCCTGGGCCTTGACCCATTCTAAGGCCGGCACCAATTTCTCCATTACTACCGACGCCATTGAGGGTGCGGCCACAGTTGACATTTCGGCAAATATCGGGTTTGAACCGCGAGGCTTTTTCGAGTTCGTGGTGTTTGAGATGGGTGGACATGTCACGTAGACGAATGATCTTACTGCAGAGATGGCATTCTGTTGTTCGACCACCGTCGGCGAGCTCGTGGGCTGTAAGACCAGAAATGAGGGTTTCAGGGGAAGGATCAAATGGATCGCCCTCTTGAGGAACCTCAAGGTGACAAAATTGACAAAGAATTATCTTTCCAGGGCAGACTGATGTACGATGAGAGGCGAGATCCTTTAAGTTCGTGGCTTCGTAAGAACAATTTGGACACCGTTTCGATTCATGGAAAATGGAATCATGTTTTGTTTTGCTGACAAGATATGTTAGTTACTAAAGATAAGAAATTAAATAACGGACTTGGACGTTTTCGACCAAATCATCCAATCGACTGCAAAGAATGAAGATCCCACTAGGATACCTTTTTTCTGAAAATCGATGTGATAATCGAGTGGCCCACGGTTTGTCATAAAAAGCAGAATACATACCTTTCCGGTGAGTTTCCATACTCAGAATCATAGGGACAGTGCCAATGATGCTGCCATTCCTGAGACTTTTTCTGAAAGACATTTTCACAATGTGGACACGAAATGTTATTACGAAGACAGAAGTTCCCGTGGAGCATCATAGTTCGCTTTGGCACCCATTGATGACAATTTTTACATTGTTCTTCATCTGGACCATGCAATTCGGTGTCACCATCGAGGGAAACTGGTGCGCTTGGGGATTCGTTCGTTGTTCCTATGTCGAGTGATTTTACTCTCAATGAGTACTTCCGTGGTCCAAGTGAGGTTCCAGCTTCGGATTTTCGACAATAAAGAGAAACGAAAAGCGAATCCGCCCCTTCTAGTTCAATGTTTGACTTTTGCAGAACTATTCTTTTGGTAGTATTGTTTGAAAAGTCCCCGAAAACATGTTCATCCTCCCTCGGCCTCGCTCTTTGATGGGGGGATTGAGGACTAATAAATAATTCAACGTCGCCTTCGTCTTCTAGCGATAACTCGATATCCAGGCCATTCGATCGGTCCCATGAAGGGAGGGTATAATCAATATAATCTCCCTCAATTATTTGCCCGGTAGAAGGTTTCCAAATGTCTAAATCACCGCCAACAGAGTTTCCTTGAGCCATCCCAGGAGCTTTTTGCGCCTTTGCCATGATTTGCTTCAAGGTTTCTCTAGCTTGTTCTTCATTCAAAGCTTCGATATCTACTTCTAAATCCGTATCAACCACACATATGCCATCTCCTTCAGGCGCAAGCTTGTCAATCAAGAACCGGAATTCTTCAGACCTGGACCCACGAACTGTCAATATCTCTCCATTTGTCAAAGTTGTAAAATTTTCACGCAAATGTCTCTCCAGTAATGATTTCCAATCTTCCGGATTATATCCAGCTTCTAAAGGCCTTAACCTCACATATGTCCCCTTTGGTAGTTGTTTTGCATGTACGGTAATTCTTGCGGGTTCTTCAGAATCGTCTGTAAGATCTATCGTATCGTCTCGAGTAAGGTCAATGGGCGGATCATCCGTGAGATCTATCGGCGCATCTGGTGATCCTCTGCCACTTTCCTTCCTCGGGGTATGAATTGATTTCGGTAAAGGTTCGTAAACACCTAGAGCTTCCAATAAGAATGGACTCAACCCCACCTCTCCCTCATCCGCAGAGAATTCTCGAATTCCAGCATACACCACGTTTCCGTTTTTCGAATTGACCAACCGGAAGGTTAGTGGATGAGGTAATTGTTGTTGGGTGTCCCTCCATTGCGATTGTTCGGCTCGCGCAGCTGCCAATGAATAAGGATTGAAAGGATCAAATGTAGCATTATTTGGGCGACTATTAGAAGTGACCGTAACAGTAGACGCTGCTAGAAGTTGCTCAAGTGCAGATGGCGGTAACAATATCTTGTCTCCGGGTAGTGCTTTGTTCGACCTCGGCGCCACTGAGTACATAGATGACCATGATAGAGAAATGTCTTGATTGGCGACAGCAGCCATTGCGGGAAGATGTTTGACTGGAAATTTAAAGATGACTATGATAGAGTTACTTGTTGTAATTTTATCAATGTTACCATGCAAGGGCTCTGTCGAGGGTATGGTACAGAGAGGTTGTAAAAAGATTCTTGGGATATTTAAATAATAATCTACTGTAGATGTGCAATGCACTGTAATAATAAATGGCGTAGATGGATATGTCAGACATCGAAGCATCCAGCATTCTTCCTTATCGATAAGGATAGACTAGTGAATAAATAGTATGTGGCATAATCTGTGGCACAGAACTACTTACTGTGGCACAAATAACTGTGGCTTTGATTAGTCAGCTACGTCAATCATTCCAAATTACCCCTCTACTCAAGTACAAGAATTATTAGGATTTATTCCATCAACCATACAACAACAATATAACAACGAACACACCATCTTCATAATCATCGTAATCACTGTCGTTGTTGATGAGTGACATGATCCTGCCCTTGTAAACATATATTCTTTTCTTCTTAACTTCTTATTCTTAAATAGTTTAGAATGGATCATCAGTATCAACATAGTTCTACATTACCATCTACGGATGATTTGCCACCATCTACGAATGATTTGCCACCACCTCTTTTAAATTTGTTATCCAATCCTTTAATACTCTACCTCACCGTCCCATACCTTTCTGTTACCTCCCTTTTTAGCCTAGGAGCAACCTCGAAATCTTTTAAAAATCTTATTCATGAAACTCCTGGTGTTTTTCGTCATCTGAATCTATCAGAAGTTATATCCGCCAATGCCGAAGTTGGATCTTTTGAATGGGCAAGTTTACGATTAGATGAACATGTGACAGTATTAGAGGAGTCTGTTTTCTCGATCCTGTTAACCTAAATACATATTAACTTCTCATAGCTTTTATAGTGCTCCATTACGAGGCATATTTAATAATCTACGTCTACGGAGCAGAAATCTTCTTCTCGATGTACAGACTTTGATACTCGATGGGCTTTCGGTTCCTTCTGGCCTTGTCAGCGAGATCATATTGGACTCTTCATATAACGTTCGCCTTCTTTCTATTCGCGAAGTGAAGAATCTCAATGAGCCAAAGTTGATGCAAGCTTTACAATATTCATGTCGGCCATCTAGAGCACCAAATACGCCCAAACTTCAAGGGTTATACATTTTCGGTCTTAGAGACTCAAACCCCAGGTCTAGGAAAACATCACCAGGAAATCTCATATCCAAAACCATACCGGGGAACTGGACTTCCACCATATTAGCTTGCAAAGGTATCATTAGTTTTGATCTCTCCTTGTGCAATGGGCCCCGCCATTCACTCCTTCCAAGCAAGACTTCCTGGTACAGTAGCTCAGAGAGTTCTCTTCTCCCACGTACGGCAACACATAGATTGGAGGGTTGCAATTCTTGTGGGAGCTGTCCCGAAGGCCGACCAATATTTGGACAATCGCCTCAGACTATGTTTCCCCTTCTGGCCCCTCTTCCTCTTCATTCCTCAACACTCAAGGCCGCAAAAACCCCATTCAACGATTCTTCATCGAGAAATTCAATTCTACGCTGCGCAGACTGTGTGAGTAACAGACACTGCGAAAATTGTCGAAAATGGTGGTGTGAAGACTGCTTTGAAGGATCAGATATGGCACAGAATAACAACTCGTCAATGTCTCAAGCTATCAGCCCCGAAACAGAAAATGTCAAGGTAGGTCTTTCCATGAATTTCCTTGAAAGTAATACGAAAAATGGATGCAATTCAATGTGTGGTTGAATTAGATTCACCGAGGCAGCACACCGAGTTACGATTTCTATTTCGTTTAATTTCTCTATGCGACGAGTACTGACTATGAATCTTAGATTGGAGTTACAAGAAGCTGCTTTTTCTGTGGACCGAATGTGAGGCAATCACCAAAACTACTTGTCGGTTTGCTAATATTCCATCATAGTGCTACGAGTGTGTCCAAATGACCCAACTGAGGTGTAAGATCTGCAGGGGAGGGTATTGTACCGTCCACAACGAGGACTCGACTCCGACTACTTGCGATTGTATGAGAAATCCGCGGATCGTGAAGCAAACATGGCAGGGCTAACGAGATATCCAGGGTGTACTATTCGCAGTGGTCGTCGAACAAGAGATCTTTATTAAATCATTCATCAGACCGAAAACGGATGATGTTCGGATTATTCCACGATGTATATATGAAAAATCTGAAATTTTCTCTATGGAGCCTTCTAATCGTGTGTGTATTGTGCCACCATGCTTGAGAAAAAAATTGTATCTCATCGAGTGATGTAGGGTATCATGAAGGATCCAATCTTCCGTATACCTATACCTTTTCTAAGCTTTTAACGAAGCTCAACATTTAACTGCTGTTCAATCCTGGATGGATCCTGATCTTTAGTTGGATAATAAACGGATCGCCATATTGATATATTTCTCAGACAGCAATAAAGCTGCCCATCTCAGTGGTATGCTGGCAGATCGCCAATAATGAAGAAAATACCAAAGTGATTCAATTATATGTGCAGCCCCAAAGCAACATTTTTTTTGTGTCCATCAGGAAGGTGCACTCGATGAAGTAAACAAAAGGGTACTCATTACCTGCAAGTACAGGATAACTGAAACACATCACGAGCAGTTTGAAATACCGAAAAATTTGGACCATGCTACTTCTCGAGACTATATCATTAATATAGTTTATGAAGATCTCGGATAAACCTTCTACATTTTTCTAAGTTTGATGTCCATTGCCCCGCTCGAAGACAAAAATGCGATTTTCAATTCATCCATTCATGGCCAAGTTGGTGAGGAACATACTTCCATAAGTGTATCACAAGCTAGTTTCGATCGAGCTAGAAGAGATTCCGCTCTTGCCTAACCTTACAACATCAGACTAATGAAATTCTTAGTCCCGGCACTTGATATCCGATGTGTTGATTCCACTTCATATTGTTACGCCATCAACTATTTGGATTTACTCAACCCTTCAATTACCAGATATCTGCCGTCTCAATAGTTTATCAACCTAGAAACACTTCCCCACATATCCTATCATTGAATTCTTTATAATTTGCTCAATCCTCCCCCAGATTACTTGGCAAGTTCTTGGTATTTTCTAGTTTGCATCTCAATTACCCCTTCCAGTATATGATATTATTACCACGACGTGCGAAAGCGAAACAATATAATGGGACTTTCAGAAATTCACGACGCACTCGAAACCACAGATACCCTCGAACCTCATGGTCCTGATGTCGAAAAGGTAGAAACGGAAGCTGCTCATGATTCACAACAACAAAGCATTAAACACAATGTGAACCTGGTCAATTTTACACCCGACGATGCGGAGAACCCACGAAATTGGCCAACGTGGAGAAAATGGTCGATTGTGCTAGCATTAACAATTGCGAATTTCAGCGCCCTATGGAACGCATCTGGATATGCACCCGCGGTTTCAGAATTCGCGTCAACGTATGGGACTTCTTCTGAAGTTGCTACTCTGCCGTTAGTCCTCTATGTTCTGGGTTTGGGATTCGGTCCTATGGTGCTGGCACCTCTAAGTGAGTATTTTGGACGAACGCCTGTATACCTGATCAACTTCTTCATAACTACTTTATGGCTTATGGCCACGGCTTTGGTGAAGGATGTTCCGGGATTGTTGATAATCAGATTTATCACCGGATTTTTCAGTTCCGCATCAATCAGTTAGGAGCCCTGATATTTACTCCCCCCAAAAATGTCTTCATAGCTAATATGACTTAGCAAATATCGGAGGTACGATTGCTGATATGTGGGAGCATCACCATACCGGAATGCCTCTCGCCGTATATACAATTACAAGTGCAGGTGGTTCAGCCAGTGGTGTATTCGTCTTCTCCTTCATCGCCCAATTCCACGGCCTCCAAGCAGTATGGTGGGGCATGATGGGTAGCACCGCCGGCTTCTTCCTCCTACTTTGCGTATCCCTCCGAGAAACCCGCCATTCCGTCCTCCTACGTCGTCGCACAGCTGTCTTGCGAAAAGAAACAGGAAATCAAGACCTTGATGTTCCCCTAGAAATGCGCAAAAAGAGCCGCCGCGATATCTTCGCCGTATCCCTCACCAGACCCTTTCGTCTGCTCTTCACTGAACCAGTCATCATGTTCACGGCCGCATATAACGGATATCTTTTCGGTATCGCATTTCTCTTTAATGGTGCATTTACTACCGTGTTCGGACCCAAAGGCTATGGATTTAATCCTATCCAGCTTGGACTCGCAAATCTTGGTGTGATAGTAGGAGCACTGCTAGGGCCCATCACGCATCTCTGGCAAGAAAAATACTACCTCCGCAAGATACGCGGAGAAGACGGGAAGATCAAGAATATCCCCGAAGCAAGAGTCCAACTTAGTATGCTGGCGGCCGTTATTTTCCCAGCCTCCCTATTCTGGTTCGCCTGGTCTGCTCAGCCTGGACATATTCATTTCATCGTTCCCATCGTCGCATCTGCTTTCTATGGCTGGTCTTTCTACACTATCATTCAGATGACGTTTATGTACATCGAAGATACATATAAAGTATATGCCGCATCCGCATTAGCAGGAGTATGTTTCGCGAGAAACATCATCGGGGGCTGTTTCCCATTGTTTGGGGATCAAATGTTTAATGGTTTGGGCGTTCATTGGGCGGGTAGTTTGCTCGGTTTTGCAGCGTTGTTGCTATTGCCTATTCCGTTTGTGTTGGGGAGATGGGGGAATACATTGAGGATGAGAAGTCCGTGGGCGAGGGAACATATGGATTAGGATGACGGACCAAAAGGTGATGATGATGATGATGCATAATGGAGTAAATTTGCGAGTCAAAAATTTGAAATTCATTGTAAATATCCTAAGAAATCAACAATAAGAAATAAAAATTCCAAAAAAATAAAATAAAAAAGAACAAAATGATAGACATACAACAGTGAGGATTCGCTGGTGGTCACCCACCCAACTACTAATTCACCGATTCAAGGCTTGTGTATGGCAGAGCGGACGGGATGCCCAATTCTCCTTGATCTATGGTCGTATGTGTCAGTTTTGGGTTGATTTAGGAATATAATGAAACCAGGAAAGAAGAAGAGGGGAGGGTGAAGAATAGGGAGGGAAAGGGAAAGGAAAAGGTAGGGCAGTGAGAAAAAGATGGAGAATGTGTTTTTTATGGGGTATAGACAGGAAGAGTGAAGGAAGAAACTAAAAGGGATATATAGTGTTATGATAGATGGATAGATAGATAGATGGGTCGATGTTGTTTATAGATTTAATGAAGAGGGGTGGAATAGAATAGAATAGAATAGAATCGAGATGAGATGAGATGAGATGAGATGAGATGGGATGAGATGGGATGGGATAAATTTATATTATATAAGCATATTGTAAGTAGTGTGATATAGACTATTTATTTACAGGTATGTAGGTCATGAAATTTAAGGATATAGATAGATAGATAGATAGATAGATACATGATAATGGTGGTGGTAAGTGATATAGAAGGAGAGGGACGGAGAGGGGAGGCGAGAAAGGAAGCGCAGACGGGCATGCAGGAATTTGATCACTCTCATATAAATCTCACATGTATGTGATTTCCGAATCTCTGTCAATGAACAAATAAAATCTTCGCAATTCTTGTGTACTTTTATTTGTACTCTCTTCTTTCTTTTCGAGAAAATATATTTGTCTCATTCATTCCTTCTTTCCTTGTTCCTTCACTCTTTCTTTCTCCTTACTCATATACATACATCTTGCTTTTGTATTCTTTCTCTTCTCTAGAAACGCCCTATGCTATGCCATGCCAAGTTCTCTGACGATACAGTCAACATATAACAACCCTTTCCATCCCATCCCGTCCTATCCCATCCCATCCCATCTAATCCAATCCATCAATCCACCTATTCATCTGTCCATCCATCTTTACGCCAATTCATCTCCAATGCCTAAACCCCAAGCCATCCAAGTTTTTAGAAAAAAGAATCAGAACCAGTCAAAAGGGAAAAAAGAGAACTCCCAGCCCAATCTTCCAAGTCCAACCAAATACCAGATACCAAATACCGCCATGTTATTTCCGTGAAAAATTCATACAAAAAGACCAGTCCTTGCAATACAACAGAAAAAAAGAAAGAAGGGACAAAAAAACCCTGACTCAAACCAAAGCCCGCTCAGGTAAGAGCCCAATCCATTTCACGCCTGTTTTCTCTCTCTTCACCATTTCGTACATAATATAATATGTTCATACACACCATCTTCTCTTATGGTCCCAATTCCCAAGCGCGATGTCGCATAAGATCTAATATCTATAAATCGATGAGAAACCAATTGAACCGAGTCTGAAGATATGCAAATCATTACATGCAGTTTCATTCAAGTTTGGACCCATTGTTTTCCCATCACTCGTGATAGAAACATCGCCCAGTATGTGCCATCAGATGTAGCTCAATTGATGCATGTTAAATTGTCCTGAACAAGAATAAAGAAAGACATTAAAATTGTTTTTGGACGTTCTTAAGAATAGACATCTTTATTGAACCTATGCTGAAGAAAACGTATGCTAATCCATATGATAGGATGAAGAGTGCATGCCATTAGAAGAAGAATTAATCTCCAGGTGGCAATGTGATCCTGGAGTTGTATGCAAGTAGCAAAAATGAGATTTAATAACAAAACGCTTTATGCAAGCCGAATACCGTCGCTATGCGAAAAAAATAAAAAATTAAAGCCACCACCATGGTGGATGATGTATGTACAAGAACTTTTGTCCAGATAAGATATTTATCTGGATTATGTTATGAGGTGATGGGAATGGTAATGAACCTCATACAACAGCCATCATATGCATTCGCTGGCCTAGACTTCTGGTTGGTGAGGAGTCCATGGAGCCGCTAAGCATGGAATTATTGCTGTGGCTTCGAAGAAGATCACTCTTATGTTTTGGGGGTGATGACATTGGGTCTGTGAATACTCGAGTAAAAGCTGGACTTGACTCGCGTTGAGGAGTTGGTTCGGGACCATGAACAGGGCCATCGGCTTCACGGATAAGATCAGCCAATTTTCGAGACAAAATATTCGCACGATGAACAAGATCTCGAAGACTTGTCGTATCGAATGGCATCTTATTTGAAGATTGATCAATATCCCAAGGTATAGGATCCGAGGTTGAACGATGTTGGTGCATAGTTTCCATAACAGTTCGAGCAACTTCTGCTGATGTCTTGGCACTCGAATGCCGAATTGGAATGGATGGCGGACGTAAACTATCTCTAATAGGAGGATTATGCACAATGGCTCCAGCTCCAAAGATATCGTCATCGGGAGGAATTACAGAACGTCGTCGAACTTGATGGCCATCATAGATTAATCCTGTTGGATTTCCATGACGGTTCAAGACTTCGAATGGCGCATCCGGGACGCTGACATCCTCACCGTCTCCTCCATGATCCATAAATCTGTCATCCGTGCTCTGATCTGAGAAGGGTGATGCAGGAGAATGAGGAGGTGATAATGTGGGATCATCTTCATCAGGCACAGCTAGAGCAATTATACCTTCAGCTTCTTTCCACAATTGTGCGGAAGATCCATTGATCAAGTCCTTTTCGCGAGCCAAAAGTCTCAGTCTCTTCAAATCTTCGACCAACAAACACACTTCTCTGATTTGACCGACGTGACCAACCACCTTCGCTTGGCTCGCTTGTATCGCAGGTGGAACGAGCATCACGGGTTTTACAATCTTTGCATTGCCATTTTCAAGAACGTCATCGTTACCTTCAAAGTCAAAGTCGTTATCCCAGTCTTCACTAACACCTTTAGCGCCCAATCCCCAAGTACCGAATTTCGGAGTCAATTTTGTAGGTTCACGTTGTCCGTTAATGTCAGGGACGACAGGGACGCTCTGACTTCTGATATGTAGTGGATGAGGCCCTTTGCGTCCAACAGTGCGGCCACCTCTGCCATCAAGAAGATGTTTTACGTGTGCTGTTCTAGGACGAGCAGAATTACCCGACAAATCTTTCTCGGATGTAGATGGCTCTGACCAATCGAATAAATTGCTTTTCGGTCGCTCGGAGGTATTATTGCCGTTCGTCGATCCACTGTATGTTACATCTGCAAGTGCTGTTCGCATAATCGGACTTACACGACGACAAGTGAAATTACTGGGTGGTGAGAGTTGATTGCTAATCTCAAAATTCTCATTATCTTCGTCCCGTGTCCAGTCTTCCTCTTCGTCGTCATCGTCCAATGAGAGACGACTAAATTCCTTGGTAGCAATGCTGAAGTTTGGCGGTGACGATGGAATAATTATTTCGGTATCAACAGCAGCTACTGGTTTATGAAGATTAGCTGGAGTGGTTTTTGGAACCTTGACTGGTGTAGCTTGTCCTTCATCTTCTTCGATGATCTTGTTTTCCATTTCACCGAATCCTCCGTTAACCATAAGTTCATGAATTGAAAGTCTCTTGGCCTTTGATGGATGGCCATTAACAATTGGAGGAGTCTCGTCGAACATTGAGTCGAGTGGTGTATTCTGTGACCGTAGACTACTAGTAGCACCTGATCGTATAGAATCATACACAGTTTCACTTTGACAATCTAGATCGTCATCGTCTCCAGACAGAAACCCTCTCATCTCATTGTCTGACCCAATCAATGTTGAAGCCCT
Source organism: Scleromitrula shiraiana (assembly GCA_028455995.1). Taxonomy (NCBI): domain Eukaryota; kingdom Fungi; phylum Ascomycota; class Leotiomycetes; order Helotiales; family Sclerotiniaceae; genus Scleromitrula; species Scleromitrula shiraiana. The sequence goes on from JABELC010000005.1 coordinate 2,033,811, forward strand.
ATCACCAATTTCCGAGGTCCTCGGTTTCGAACTTATAGATCCGTAATATGATGATGATGAATTTGTAAAGGTAGAGGTTGCAGCAGTACTTGATTGAGGGAAGGGCGAACTGGGGCTTCGTAGAGGAGCAGAAGATGCTGAAGATGACATGCCCAGTCGAGTAAGATCAACATTAAAAGTTGACAGTCGAGATAGTGGCGGTAATGGAGAGGAGGTATGCCGATTCCTAGGATTATAGCTGATAGTACTGAAAGGATCTAGAGGGGAGGAGGATTCAGCTGAAGAACTAGGATGTCTTTGGAAGGCCATCTGATCTATGATTGGTCGAGAATGGCTGGGGGGTGGGCCATCAGCAGAAATCGAAACCCGTCCTGGATTTAGAGGTTCTGGGACAGATGTGTGACGCCTAACATCCTGTGCGCTCTCCAGATTTCGTTTCTTATTTCGCAGACTTCCCGTCCTGGTAATCCATGTACTAGGGGAACTGAAATGCATAGACAATGACCGTCTTGGGCGTTTTTCTTTTGTATTTTCCTCTGTCAAGGGTGAGCTTAATTCTTCTTCTACAGCGATTTCGTCAATTGGTCCGTCGCATGGAACACCGTCTTCGTCGTAGTATCCTTCAATTTCCGAAGTCGAGATTGTGATCCAATCTGGCTTCACTAAAGTCGGTCTAACTGCAGGGTCGGGCATAACTCTTTTTGATGTCCAAAAGAAGTTATGCATATTTCCCTCTGTCGATCTGCCGGATGAACGCTCTTTTGTGTACTTGGTTGGACGCGATTCGAAGTACATACGCCACGACCTGCGAGGTGATTCACTTAGTTTCCTCAAGGGTGTAGCTTCAGTGGAGACTGTTGACCGCCTGGGAGGGATTGGACGCGCTTGTGTTTTCGTGCCTGGAGAATCTTCTATAAACCTCTGCTGCAGCGTAACCGAACGTTGATGACTGGTAGCTGGTCTCCGCAAAGTCGGTACCTGCGATTTTGATCCACCTGAAACTGTCCCACTACGATTCCTTCCCGATGTTTGCCTTTTGACCAGTTTGTTTGGAGGCAATTGTGTCGGACTGTCCCGTGGAGATGACAAGATTGGTACAGCGGAGCCATGGGAGAAGATAATAGAAGGCGATTCCGGTGCGATGCTTGATCTAGGACTGCTATTTCCCGATATTGGTAGAGATAATTTCCGAATCCAGGAACCACGAGATGAGACGGAATCTCCTACACTTTCCTCTCCGAGATTATCATTTTGTGAATCTCCATTTCGAATGAGTGACCACCTTCGCGCTGCACCATTTTGTGTCGGGGAATCGATTTTCGGATGGGAGAGTTGTCGGAGGAAGTGTAAAGAGGTTGAGGGAGCTGGCGAAGACCCCATCGCATTGGGAGGATTGCGACTATCTGGCGTAACCATTGTAGAACTCGTAGCGGGTCGTGAGATGGTAGAAGGTGTACCTAAATTAGAACTGTCGACATCTAGAGCAGTACCTCCAATTTTTCTCTTCCTTGATGGTGGGCGTTCTGATGTCGAAGGTTCTGGTCTTCCCAATGCGAGACCAGCAGCTGCGATACCGACCGTACTCGAAGCAACAAGCTATATAGAATATAAGTTAGTTTCCTTGAATGTCAATCCAAGCTTCGAGCTTCAAAAAGACAAATAAAGTATTTTTTTCAAAGGTGCTGAGGACTTGATGCGACGCAGGGAGGCCAATGGCATAACCTCGACCGAGGAACAATGCGAAACCCTTAATTTAATATGCAAAAGGGAAAAGGGAAAACTCACGCTGGGAATAGTTTTCATCTTTCACAATTGCTCACACCGCTACCAAGAAGTAAAAGAAGGATAGGAGGGAGTATCGTAGAATTGAAAAACCTCATGAACATCTTAAAAATTCCATACCAAAGAGAATGATATCTAAAAATTGGTGAGGTTATAGGTCGAGATGGAGGTGGAAGTGAACTGGGGGGGGGGGGGGGGGGGGGTGAGAAAGAAGGAATGGTGGATGCCCAGATTTGGGTGATTGGAGGTTTCCAAAACAAGGAGGGTGTAAATAAACACTAAGGTTCAAGTTCAGATGATAAGTTCTTTCTTTTTGGATGTATCGAAGCGCTAAGATTTTTTTTATTCCTTTGGGGTATGATGAAGTGATACAATACTTTTGTTTTGACTTAAAATGTATGTATGTATGAGGTACGAAGTTATAGAAAGGTAATTTTGGGGGGGGGGGGGGAAAGATGTAAGAAGGGGTTAGTAGGTAGAAAAGTTGTAGGTATACTGGAATTGAAAAATAAATTCTTTTATGAAAAGAGTGGTACAATTAATAAAGTTACAAATCAGGAGAAATTGAAGATTTCCCCTTTTTTGAAATATTGAAATCTACTTTTTGAAGTGAGTGAGTGAGTGAGTGAGTGAGTAAGAGGAAGTAGAGGGAGGGAGGAGAGGAGAGGAGAGAGAGAGAGAGAGAGGATGTAGAGGAGGACGGTAAAGAAGGTGGTGTGTCGGGATTGAATTGAATTCCCCGCGTTGTTTTGATTTTTTGAGTGAGAAGATGAGAAGATGAGAAGAGCTGAAATGTATAAGAAACTAATAACTAATAACTAATATAAATCATATAAGTATTATGTATTATTATGTACTTATTATGTACTTATTATGTGCGTATTATGTACTTATTGCGTACTTATTTATGTATATATATATATATGTAGAGTATAGAGTATATATGTATGGGCAAAAAGGTACTATGTATTAAGGAGGAAGTAATATGCACTATAAAGGTTAATAAGATCCTTTTTTATTTTAACCTTGGTAGAGAGTATCAAGGAATCAAGGTACGGCCAGTATAAATTCGGGTAGTTAATTCTAAGGTTTCTTTTTCCCTTTGTAAGAAAAGATAAAAGATGGAGACATCAGACTCAAAGTAGTTAAGTAAAAGAGTCAAGGGTATATGAATTATACAATTATGGGTTCTAAGTGGATGAGATGGATACAAGAAGGTTCATCGATGACATGGATTCATCGCATAGATTTACAATTGAGAATTAACCTCAAAGCCTGGCTCAAAACTGCTCCCCCCTTCCCCCAGGGCTATTATGTAGTTAGTTTACTTAAGCTAAGATAGGAATAACGGAACGAGATAAAGATTGATGGGTACAACTTCTTCTAGGTATCATCTACTCTACTTCTACTGTTACTGTTACTGTATCGACCTGTATCGAGAGGATTCAATGTACTGATTGTCGTTTGTACTTATCCATACCTACATAGTATTTACCTACATAGTATTTATCTACATATCTACTATGTATCCACCAGGTATGTATATATGTATATATGTATATATGTATATATGTATGTATGTAGTAGATACTATCATCTAATGGTAGATCGATCTATTTTGATTCTTAGAAAAGACCTACATATGTAAACAAGTAGTACAGCTGCTACCCTACATTTATGGGGATCCAATTGAATTTCATCATGATGTTATTAGAAATGATATTAGCGACCCGCGTTTATTTAGGTTTTAGGATCATCCTGTAAATTCATTATTCTGTGGATCTATAAGACCCATGGATCTCTAGATTTCTTGGCCAAGAAAAGAAATATGGATCCTTGAGAATCCTTTGGTTATGCTTGTTATGTTGAATTCGTATATACTTTTTTTGGGGAGGGGGGGCTTGTGCTTGGTCCCGTTCCGTTTTTACTACAATCAACCTCTTTTCTTCTATCAATAAGAGCGGAAGAATAACGTCGGGAACGAATGAATCGATGAATGAATCGTCTTCTCATGTGTTTTGACATTTCGATTAATATAGTTCTAAATACTAGCAAAGTACTACGATATCTACCCTTGGTCCCTTCTTACTCTAGTTCTATCATCATGCTTATCCCCAACCATCTTTTTATCCTTCTTACTTGCGCCATCAATGGTGATCAATGCTAGCTGCCACAGAGATACTACCTAGCTATTATCTAAGTATGGATGTCTCTGCCTTAAAGCTACCATCTACCTGGCTATAATGAAGCCCTACCTACCTAGTACAAGCTGGATGGATAGCTAGTTCTAGAGCTCAAAATCTTTTCCCGATTTCTTTCGGTAGAAAGTTCAATGGAGAAACAAAACAATTCATTATCTTGTATCTCCAATTCTGAAATCTAGAAGTTTGGTTTGAATCTCATCATTCTTTTCTTAGATAATAATGATAAATTTTGTAGAGGTGAGACAACAGATACTCTTTTGGTTTCTGCCTTACAACTTTTTGGGTGAGGGAATACAGAATGTGGCGGCGGGCTGCGCCTCAACCAATATCAGAACTTGTAACTATCTAGGGATTCTAGGGATAATGAGATCAAATCCCTTCGTCGTGGTCGGCCTGCCAATTGTTGTATTAAAATTTGGTAGCTTAGTGTTTGTTCGATTTCTTCATTGATGAATCACCTCAAAGTCCAAACAAACGAACAGATACCAAGAGTATGGTTCACGAGTCAATCTACAATGAATCTCTTCCAGCCTGCTCTAGAAGATAGGTAAGTTAGATACTCCTGTGCATAATGATCACCGACATGGAATGAAAAAGAGGGACGTCGTGCTCCCATTCCATCCCATGAATTCTCATCTCATCAGCCTTTTCAATACTCCATCCGCCAAGATCATACAGACATACATACATACATACTGCATTTTGCATGTGTATGTATGAATCCGCAGTCAGCACTTCATCCGAACATGATCATCCAATTCTATATCAATTCATTTTATCCAATCCAATCCAATTCCCACCCCAACCCCCAACCATACTACGTGCGCCAAACCAGAACCATGGAAGAACTAACCATGGAGCGAGCGAAAAGCCGCGGAAAATGATACAATACGTATTTGTTTCAGATGTCGAACCAAAAGCGATCGATCCTCCGCTACTTTCCTTCCTAGACAAGAGATCTTGCGTGATTTGCCATTGTTCATTTGTATTGGGTCTCATTCAGTTCATTGGGGATAATTGATGTCGTAGTATCCAAAAATCTCGGAGTTTTTTTCTTCTTCTTTTTAAAACGAACGGTAGATTAAGTAGTGGTTTTTTCTACACCGCGATTGTCCGTGAGTATATACTGTACCTAAGAATTTCTTAGAACTAATATACTGCACGTGCGATGCCGTAGATACATACATACATTACATTACACACATACGGCTACGTGCGAGCCAGCTAGTCCCGAAAGCGGGAGCCGCCATTTCAACCATTTTAGTTTATTAGTAACCTTGAGAATCTATGCCACGGGTATTAGAACTGGCTTAGAAGATTAGAACGAACGAAAGATCAAACTAGCAATTATTAGTTGCTTTAGAAACACTATGTATGTACGCACAGGGCACGAAAAAAGACAAACTAGCCAAGGCAAAACATCTATACTAGGTGATCAAAACAAACCCCTCTATTTTCCCCTCCCTCTTCCTTTAGTGCTTTAGAGGGTATTGATCAGCATTATGAGGGGCACGGCATGGCAGAATGGAGTAAGGCATTTATAAAAAATAACTGTCAGAGTCAGATTGTACGTACAGATAAAACGGAGGAGGTAAGATTCTTATATTCTATTCTGCGTGTATCCATTTCTATGTCTATCTGTATGTATGTATGTATGTATGTATGTATATATGTATGATGGCATGATGAACATTGGCGGAATTCTCCACACTCTTTTCTTTACTTTACTTTACTTTACTTTACGAAGCCCCAGTTCAGTCCAGTTCTATCCGTCCAGTCTAATTCTCACATCAAACTTACAACTAATATCCAACTCCGTCCCTCATCAATCATATTTGTCAAAACCTGCATGTACATATCCAATCAACCACTATATTTCCCTCCCTTTCCTTTCCTTACCTTTTCCTTACCTCCCTTGTCCTTGCTCGTTGCTTGCATATAAATTAAATCAAACCAGTACAAGTAAAGTAGCTAAAATTTATTTGTAGAGAGAAAAAAGAAAAGGCAATCATTTCCAATTTAAGCCCAAGATAAAACAAAACAAAACAAAACAAAACAAAACAAACAATCCCATTATCAAAAAGAAAACGATTCTCGTTTTTCGAAGGAAATCTATTTCTTTTTTTCCATCATTTTTGCTCAAACATGACGAGAAAAGAAAGAAAAAAACATATGAATTGAATTGAATTGTTTGTTTGTTTTGTTTGTTTCTATTTTCAACGGCGGGGACGCTTTGACTTATTTACTATCTATCATACTAGAGATGATATGATACGATATGATATGATATGATATACCTAAATAGATGGTGGTGATGAACAATTCTCCGTTGCATTGCATATACCGACTTATTAACACTAATAAAGAAGATGATCCAATTTTTAGAAAATCATGGCTCTCGGTACGATATTACTTTACTGTGATTAGCCCTGGAGTATAATCTATGCGATTGTATTTGCTTACGGTATTTGTTTCGTCGTATAGATAGTAGAGTAGTGGAATAGAAGAGTATTTAGGTAAGTATTTAGGTATATATCTAACACATTTCTAATTCGATTGATTCACCTAAATCAAAAACATGGATCCATTTCCATCCCCGAGCCATCCATACCGAAGAAGCAAAGAAAAGAAAAGAAAAAAAAAATTGCCGCCGAACTCTGAGACTGACGACCGATTGAAATTGTTGTGACTGGGAAGATCAAATCTATCTTTTCCTCTTTCTTCTCCGGAATTACTGAAATTACAAAAGTGACAACACATCAATAAGGATTTACTACTTGCGAGCATGAAACTGTATATGTCATTTTAGATACTACTGTACCGTATTATCAACTTGATATCGGCGACGTAAAGATTTACCTTGCGTGCATTCATTCATTCATTCATTCATTTATTCAATTATTCGATTTCTTCCCTAACAACCATCCAAGATTTGAATATTATTAGTCAGCAATTATCTATTTATTTACTATAGATTAATGAGATTAAAGATCTTTCGACGCGTCAAATTCGCGTGGGTAGAACGTGGTAAGTGCGCAATAAGAGTGAATGTTATTCATATAAAAGGAATTTTCATCTCATGTTTAGTTGGGTAGTTCCTGTCAGATTTGATGAGGGCAAGGGATGTTTTTTTGAGATCTAGATAGAAGTACTGTATGTACTTTGATTGGATTGGATTGGATTGGATTGGATTGAACTTCAATTATCGGATAAGAAGCTGAGAACTACTACATACTAGGTACACATCGCATATATCTCATTCCATCATAATCATCTCAATTCCTTTTATATAGATAACACCGTACTCTACTCTACAATCAGTTTAGATCTCCCATCGATTTATTATAATAATAATCAGGCATCATTTACAAAAGGTTATCCATCCATCCGCCACGCGCCCAGAAGACTATTGATCTTCAGATGCAAGGAAGATGGATGCGGGCCAAGGCTGAATGAACCCCAGCTTGTATATGGATGGATATTGATGAATAATATGGATACTGTATGAAATATGGATATGGATGATATGGATATGGATATGGGTATTTAAAATTAGAATTAGAATTAGAATAATTATAATTAATTGTAATATGACGCAATTCCTAAATTGGTCATTCAAGTTCAAATTCAATTCAAGGTATTGGTTCAATGTATGTAACCCATTCATTCAATCTTCATCATCATCATCATCATCATCACCGAGATTATTGTTCCATTAGACATTCTGAGGTACTTACAAACCTAGTACTAGTAATGTCTAATAGCGCAACACATCGATATAGTAGCTATAAAATTCTACTCTTATAAGAATCTAAAAAGCATAATATAGAAATTATAAACAAAATAAAATTACATCTCTTTGACGTGTCAAACAATATGGGTCTATACAAGGCTGGAACGTATATATTACCCTCTATAACTGGGGTATACTAACCTCATTAATAGGGGCGGCGGTAAAATAATCTAAAAAATTATTCTTCTATGACATGGGTATGTATTTTTACATTGCGGAATGGTTCGTCGATGATATATTATTGTATAGAAGATTTTATAATAATAAGACAGGTATATCAGTTGCTATGTAGTTACTTACTCAATGTACCGACCGTACCATATACAATAGGTAACTTATACTAATCGACGTTAAGTTGGCAACGGTTGTTGTAGTATTGCCATGCCAATCCAATGCAATAATCAATCTCTTATTAGTCTTGCAGAATTTTCTTTCCTCTCTCCGTTATCATCTCTCTTTTTTGAGAGAGAGAGATAGAGAGAGAAAATAAAAATACATAGTACAATACTGTACGTACATACTATGTACATGTGGGGAGTTATGTTCATGAAAGCGGTGCTACTACAATCTGTACTTCACTTCCCTTCCCACTCTTCAAATGCTTGCTTCATCACTTCATCAAACTTAATTGATCCTTATGAGAGGTACAGCAAAACAAACTCTCGGATAATCGGACTTTACTTGCTGGGTCGCGATATTGAGGTGGGGGTTGTTTCTAGATGCGAGGCTCTCTTGGATTCTTTTTCTCGTTATTCATCTCCATCTTCATCTACATACTCATCATCAGTTCAGTGCGACTTCAACCAACACCATAGATTCTCCCAAGAGAAAGAAAACTTGGAAGATCTCTCAAATTTGAAACTGTATCATATATCTATTATATGATAATTCTCTCACTTCCGTTTTCTAATTCTAAACATCCCGTCTCATCACTACATCTGCATCTTCCGGACATTTGTTTCTAATGCTCAATCTCGCTCCCATCCATACTATACTTATCTTTCCTTGAGAGAAATTAATATACCTTACCTTTTGAGTATGGGTAGGTATACAAAGATCACAACATATATGTAGCTACTCAGTGGTACAACCTACATATCAAACTCAATCTACAAGTCAGTAGCTGCAGTGTTTCTGATCCATTCATTCATTGATCCATTCACCTTCACCCATTCAAACTCAAGCCTTCTCCCAAAGGGAAGTTCCCGATCTTTTCGTTACATACATCAATCGCATACGTTTCTCCCATGAAACCACATTTCCTTCCATATATTTTCCACTTATTGTACTATACCCCACGGTCGCAAATCACACACACAACCTCATCACACATTCTTTTCCCGAATCTGAGGTCTGCCATACACGCTCACGTATATACCTATATAGAGTAAAGGCTTGCTTTTGCGTATCACGAGTTATAGATATATTGTTTCTCGATAAGGGAAAAAAGAAAAGAAAAGCCACTTTTCATGCGTGCGTCACGCAAACGAACATGAAAACAACTTCGAATGAAAATAAGAAAACAACTTCGGATGAAAATCATATGGGTTGTATCAATTCGTTCGATGAATATCGATTGATATGTTTCAAGTACTTGAGCAGGTAGCCACCGTACTTGAATGAAACTACCAGTGTATTATTCTTCGATTCTCAATCCCATTCTATGGCGTTTATATATGTTTGTATAGTAAGTTCTACTGCATATAGTAGGCAAGTATGAAGCCAATCATGAAATCCGAAACACAACATCAATACCGCGTAGTAATTGTTTTGTATTCGTCCATCCGGACAAATCTGATATGATTGCATATCCGTCTCTATAAGTAGGTAGGGTATTTTTTAATTTGTCACTTGCTAGTTAGTTTATTGTCTGTGGGTGTTGCTCCCGCAAAGACGTGCATGCATGTTTGGGGTATTGTCTGTGGTTGGAAATCCGTTTGTTCTGCCATCTATCTATTATAGTTGCAGATGTCGAGTTAACATTGCATTGCATTGCATTTCCGTGGGATAAGGTAGGGAAGGGAAGGGAGTCAAAGTTGGCTCGGAATTTTTTTCATCGCACGGATGATACCTAGGTATGTTAATATAATACTTAGGTTGATGATGATGTGCATTAGGGAATTTTTGTCAAAGCTTGGTTTTGTGAGTGGCGAATGGCGAGTTGCGAGTTGGTGGTTTATTATTATAATAATGTTGATAGATGTTCCATCAGATGGTCAGCTGATTCATTTAACAAGGTGGAATAGCAAAACACTATGAGTCAAAGTTAACTAATATGATATTTTTATGATTTAAATTGAGTTAAACAGTCTTAAGTTTTGATTTCTTTTATATCAAGTTGAACAATATGTCATGATGTTTGGATTATCCTATTGAGAGACATTGAATGAATCAATACACCCCTTGATATTCGCAAAAGATTTGTTTGGTATCTCATTTCCGAGCCTCTTTTCGAATTTTATATATCTTTTATGTTTGAGAACCATTATGCTTTCAGTACAATAACCATTACGCAATGATTATGTATAGATGCGATACCTACCAGTGCTAAGTTGGCGAAAGACGTTGTTTTTGTTTACAATATATATATCCGTACTTGCGGTCGACTGAAAGCAAGTGATGTATCTAATAAGACATGGTTTTTTTTGAAAGATCAAGGGATACTCGATATGTAGAAAGGTGTCGATGTTGATTGTTAAGTTTTGTTTAAAATTGCTAGTTGATTAAATATTATATTATATGAGATCTGGAAAGGTATCCTCTTTGAAATTGTCTACAACTGACCAATCAAAGGTTATTTGGAACATCAAAAAACTAATGATGGAAATGCATTGATGAGCTTTGGGATGCATTCAATTAAATAAATACAAAAGCTATCTGTTATTCCTCCTAGTTTGTATTTGTGTGTAGATTCTGGCCAGGTACAAATCTTGTAATGAATCTAACTGATTAACGATATCCATGGCTTCATTCTCACTTCTAATTTTGGGATACTTGAGATATCTACTTATGTCCCTAACCCCCAACTTTGCATATCTATCTTGATATCAAATGCGTAATAAATAACACAAACATACACTTATTATCCCACCGTCCAACCTTCGAGTCTCCCACCCCCCCAAACTAACCCACCCCATCTCCCCTTCCCTTCCTCCCCCTCTTCCACAAAACCCATCCCCCGACCTCCTCATCTCCATCTCCATCCTCGTCTTTATCTCATCCTCATCCTGATCACTGCATCCAGATCCCATTCTCTCTCCATCAGCTCTCCAACTCTCCATCCTCAATCCAACCTACATACTCCCCCCATCCCTCACCATATGCTCTATATACCGCCCTCTAATCACCAACAACCTCATCCAAGCAAATCCTATATTACCCTCTTCAACAGCAACGAGATCTATCAGTTCTGAGCAGGGAAAGAGAAAGGGAAAGAGAATCATGAAGCCGAGTTAAGAGAATCCGGCTCTCAGAGAATTGTATCATAGAATATGATGGACATGGAGATGGTACTGGCGCTTGGGGGTATATGATTGTATATGCATGTTCTTTTTTAGTTTTAAGCGGGAGAGGGATCAAGAGAGAAGGGAATTTTCTGAGGCTTATGGATTTTCGTTTATGGCGGATAGGGGGGATCATTTGATTTGATTTGATTGGATTAGATTTGATTGGATTGGATTTAGGAACTCTTCGATTATTATGTTTTATATGGTTTTTGTAAAATTGGTATATATGTATTTTATCTTTGATCTAACTACTAGTAATCGAAAATATAAGTGGCTAAATCATGGACTTGCGCTATTAATAGGGAGATAGAAAAGTTCGATGTGTTTACTGGTAAATGATGGATGTGGGGGACTATACGGCGCTGTTTGGATCTGTTGGCTGTTAGATTGGAGGTTGGGAGTTGGGAGTTGGGAGTTGGAGTTGGGTTTGTTTGGTTAGGTTTCGTTATGTCATGTTATTTTATGTTATTTTATGTTGGTTTGAATTAGCTGGTAAGACGCAGGTAATCAATCTTCTACATTTTGTCCTCTTACACAGTTCTTTCTTCCCTCCTCTTCCCATCAAAATAACTCCCCCCCTCATCCTCCCCCCCAAAAGTATCCCCTCCACTGACCCCAAAACCCACAACCAATACTTCCCTCTCCCACAACCTCCAAGCCCCAATCTCTTTGAACAATCTTCACCTTAAATAGTCAGCCAACCTGAGAATATAACTAGGAATATCATTCTTGTGATGCGGAATCTACGGAAGAGATTAGGTGTATTTGGGAATGGGAATGAGATGGGGTTTGGATATCCGGCTATAGTTTTGAAGGGGGGTATGCGTGAGGGATTTGAAACGACGACGTTATGGAGGGTGGAGGACTTTTGGATTTGAAATGTTACTTTTGGTTTGTTCTTTTTGGTTTGTGGAAGGAGGGAGGGGTAGTGGGATCGTAATAGTGATAGGAATTGAAGTGAAGCCAGGGGCTGTTTTGTCTTCTACTCCATTTATTGCGTTTCTTTTGCATTTTAATCTTCAATCATACTCTCTCTATCATGTTCCTCTATAACTTCACTGAATTACCGGTTGCAAGTTCTAGTACTGGTGATACAGAGGTGGGTATCATGTGGTAAATATTCCTCTCCTCCTTCCCCCTTATATTGATTTTTGAAGATTTTACTTATGCATATAATTTATCTTTTTAATTCTACTTACTCTGTCCTATAATTGTACTTTACATTACTCTATATCCATTCGTGCATTCATCCATCCATACACAATTCCACCTCCCTACCCACTCAATCTAACTGAGGACTTCCCCTACTGCAATGACAAGTTATCCCTGTTGTTTCAGGCCGGTTTCGATGGCTTGGGATAATTTGAGTAGATTGTTTATTTAGTAGTGATGGGTGTGGGGAAATTTGGGTGGATGGAGGGAAGGGAGGGGAGGAGATGGCGATGGAAAGAATTGGGAATCATGCTATAAATGAAACTTATATGTAACTAAAATGGAATGATTTAGCTACTTTACCAAACCGAGGCTATCGGATTCGTTTCTTCTACCTTCTGTGTAGTTTGCACTACCTACCTACCTTACGTATACATACATACATATTAGTGAATCACGGGAACGAATTTGAAGCTTTCCCCTGTCTATCGAAGGATTAGTGTAGCATAAAATAGGACGGAATATATTCCTTTGGCGCATTAAAGCTAAAGCTTGGATCATGGAGCTTGCCGTAAGTTTGATATGATGGGTGGAAGATGGCGAGGAGGATATATGATTCGGTGGCTGACGCTTCCTTCAGGAACAGGGGGTGGGTTTAGATACGTTTTAAGTCTTGACAAGACAAAGATGGAAGAAATATGAAGAGAAAAAGGGAGGAAAGCTTCTTGAGAAAACTTCTCCGTTTGGTATCATCTAATTGATATCTGCTTTGTACACATACAGTATAAATACCCACAATACCGACATATTCAGGCTGGATCATCGTTGTCATATTACCCACTGTGTATAAATTGTATCAAGTCGATCCACATAAGATGAGGAAGGGAAAAAAGAGTGATAGGTACAGTGGATTTATTCCGTTTTTTTATGAGCATAGGTATGGAGTTGGGTGGTGGGTATGGGGTGAATCGTACCTAGGTAAGTGGAGTAATAATAAAGTGGAGAGTGTACCCCGCGTTTACAATTTTCTTCGTTCGATCTGAGAGTTGTCGATTGCATTGACGACAACCCGGAGATATATCTCATTTGAGTAGCATTAAGTACAATACGAGTGCAATGAAATTGTCTGTGTCTTCAGTTGGGTTAATATAATCAATCATCAATTGTACTTCCCCCGATATTTTTGTCAACGTCTGCAAATCATATTTTACTCCTAATGGTCGGCTATCAGTGAGATCTGCCGCCTGGTTCCAGAGAACCGACTATTACTCCAACTCTTAAGTCCAATCCATCTATTTATCACAGTTCCGCACGGTGTACCTGATTTGACAAGTTCGAGTTCTAACCTATCTCACTCTACCCCGCAACATAACCCCGACCCAAATGCTCCAGGCTACTCGCTTCAGGCTTTTACTACCCCAGATGTTCTTAGAAGTAGCCCAAGCCCTCCAAGGCTAGTTTGATCTAAAAATTCACTATTTTCACTAACGTAAATTATGAAGTTGGGGGCTATGCTATCGGCATCCATGTTATACTACTTACCGAGGAGATAGCTGAATGGATGGCTGGATGATCAAGTGAGGGGTGAAAGGCTTGTATCGAGGGTAAATGAGTATAGAAGAATCTCCACGTTTTGGAGAGTAAATCTGGTGAGAATAAGTGGATGTGGTTTGATAATATATAAAATTCAATATTGACAAACAAGTATGATGATGAGGATAAAATTACAATACTTGCTTTCTGGAAATTATGGGAAATTATGGGAAATATATCTCGGATGGGAATCTGCGCATGCTAGTCCTCTTTCCTGTGTCGATCAGAGAGGATTATTCAACAAATGTATGACAGAACCAATTCAGTGATTGGCTTCAAAGGCATCAACTAGTTCGATTTTCTAGGATTCCGATTTTGCTAGTAGAACTGATGTGCATCGTTTTCCCCAGAATGATAGATTGCGGAGCGGAACAGACCACGTTAGATAGAGTTAAGCTGGGGTTAGACTTGAACTTGAACACGGATACGGATCTCAATGCGGCATATGTTATGGTGTAGTCACTAAATAGTGTATAATTTGTATGGTAGAAGCTTGATGAGGGGAATTGAAGATATATATTATGTACTCATCCGACTCACCTCACACATCCACTTCTTATCTTTCTATTCATTTTTCCCATTCTGTTCTTGGTCAAGAGTATACTCCCCTCTTTGAATCTTGATTTACCCGACTCAAGTCGAAAGCGATATCTCCTCCTCCTCCTAACTTGACCCAACTTAACTCAAAAACATCATCTTCCTCGATCCAATCTCAATCTCTACATCGAAGATGGCACACTCAAACTCAACCTCCCACGATGATATCCATCATGATAAACCCTACACTCAACATATTGGAAATGGAGGACAAGATTTATCTCGTCAAATCACACTTCAACTTAACGCGGATCAATATGAACGATTATTCTTCCAGCCCACCTCTGCAAAGGGAGATCTAGCTAAACGACTAGGTAAGCTTATAATTTTCATTCCATTCTCCTTCACTTGCTCCATAAACTAATATTGATTCTTCACCAGGAAATCCTACTCTTCTCGGTCTCCTCGGATTCCTTGTACCATTCTCGAGCACCGTCTTTTCACTCCTGCAATTTCAAGGCTCCAGCACTTCGTCTCTCGTCTCTATTGGCGGAACTTTCTACATGTGTAAGCTCCCCTCTACTACCTCTCCATATCTCACATATTGAACAGTCACTAATCCCATTATCATTTAGTCGGCGGCATTGCAATGGTCATAGCCGGAATCTGTGAATTCATACTCGGCAACACCTTCCCCCTCGCCGTCTTCATCGTCTTCGGTGTTCACTGGGTCTACTTGGGATATCTCAACGACCCTCTACACGCCATTTCAGAACACTACGCCACGACTGTCAATGGTGTTGCTGTTCCTGGTGCACTTAGTCAACAATACAATGCAGGACAAGGAAATTACGCTGTTGTGATGGCCTTGGTTTGCTTTGTATTCTTGTGCGCTAGTTTGAGAACCAATGTTCCGTTTGTCATTGTTTTCTTCACCTTGATCTTTGTTTTCAGCTTTTTTGCTGCTGGCTATTATCAATTGGGGTTCAATCCTACCTTGGCTGGTGTAGAACACGCTACTTATTATTTTAAGATTGCGGGAGGCTTTGGATTCGTTACGATCATGATGGGATGGTGAGTTTCTGTTTCTTTTCCTGTATTCATAACATGGCAACTAACAAACCATAAAACAGGTATCTGGCAATCATTACTTCTTGCGCTAGCACAGGAGTACCATGTCCGCTACCAGTATTTGATCTCAGCACCAAAGTATTTGCTCGTAACAAGGAAGCCGCAAAGACTGAACATGCGGGCGCTGTTCAAACAAATTCTCTTTGAGATTGACATATCATCCGATTTGATCCGATACAAGGATCAATGAGGGACTCATTTTATTTATTTATTTCGATGTTTAATACCATGATGAGAATGACGAAAACAAATTGCATGAGCGGATATTATGAGGTAATGCATAATAGGTTGTACTTGTAATCCGTGGATGGATGAGAGGATTGATGTGTATAATAATAAATATAGTCGGTTTAATTCTGAAGAACACATCTGAACCCCAAAACTAGTAAAAACATATCCCATTTCTGACTAACAACCAAATTGGAAAACTAGCCACTTGACTTGAAAGGATATACATAAATATATCCCACTATGTATAATTTCTTAAACGTTGTTTATATTTCGCAGTTTGCCAGTTCGTACATCATGTCGTATGTATGGCATTTTTAAAAATAAATTTAAACACGAATTTTTTGCACAATACAACGGATTCATGCTCATTACAGCATGCTTTGCTTTAGTAACAATGATATGATAACTATAAAACTAGAACTCCAATCTACTAAACGTTCCTCACTCCAGATGATCTCGAAGCATACAATACAATATAGCTAGTAGCTAATCATTCACTATCTTACAACCCCCTAGCTTTCCATCTTACCGTTACCATTAGCGTTACCGTTAGTGTTGCCGTTGAGATGTTTAGCACACTCTACGATCTTTGGAAGGAAACTAATTCCAAGTAAATACTCAATGTTCCTGCGGATAGCAGCTTCTACTCTTGCTGAGGAGGTCTCAATATCTACTTCTTGTAGTGTTTCGTTCAGAGGCATGCCAATCCTACCATGTTCCTTCTCCAAACTGTCCATAAGTGGCCATAAAGGATGAGCTTCACTTTTAGAGTCGATATCTGCTTGTATGTGTTGGAGCCATTTATTTTGATCCAATGGTTCAATCGCGTAACCGAAATCCCTCCTGAGTATAGACCAAAAATCACGAACTGAGAGTCCGTCGACAATTCCAACAACAGCTTCAGACGGATTGCTAAGTCTAGTATCGCAGCAATTTGATACCGTTTTGGCTACGTGGCCGACATCTGAAATAAAAAGCCAGCTATCGGCATCTGTCTCGTTGAAATATCCGATCTGTAGACAACTTGCAACTACTCTCCAGATATAGTCATCGACGTTTGCGATGCCCTGTTCGACCGTGCCAATGATATAACTGGGTTTCACGATGGATACGCGACTCTGGTTTTGAATGCTAGTTTGTGAGAATTCCTGTACGAGGAGCTGTGAGAGAAGCTTTGTTTGCGCGTAGCCGGTGGGAAGATCTTTGACGTGCCCATTTCCTAGCAGATATTTCTCAGATGGCCCGTTGTATCCTCCTGATACATAAACAAATTTCAAGATGGATGGTGTCTCGTTGACAATATTCAGGAGGGTCCAAGTCGACTCGACATTTGCAGGCTTTAGAGATGAAAAGGCACTGTTCCAATGAACTTTGGCGCCGCAGTGAATGATTCCATGGATTCTTCGAGAAGGGGCTGCGTTTCCTGTCAGGCAATTCCATTGATCCGAAAGTAGTCCAAGTCGGTGTTGCCCTAGGTCTCCCGTCCATACCTCGATCTTTTCGAGATATGAATCTGACCACCACCCCGCAATGATTGCGGATCTTTTGATACGTTGCAGTCCCTCATTTGAATTACTCGCACGTACGAGCACCATGATTTTATCGATGTCTCTCCGAGCACATAGCTGGAACAGTATTGGTAATCCAAGATATCCAGTGCCTCCAGTTAGCAATATGTTCTGTATATGTGGATCCCTACGCCAATGTTTTCCAGACATCTGCTGTTTGTATTTCTGGAATTCTGTCATGAGATCAACAGATTTTGGACCACCGTTACCTGATCCCGCCACCCTTAGCTCCTCAATGCATTGCGTAATAGTCCTAATTGTTGCCTCTGGATCCAATAATACACTGATGTGGAGATTTATACCGAATTCTTTCTTGATAAACATTATTAGGCTGATCATTTGAATTGAATCGAGACCGAGTGCGTCCAGCATCACATCCTGGCCGATCAATTTTGATGCAGCTTTGGCATCATTGCGGTACACCAACGAGATAAGTTTGGTAGATATTTTGAAACTGATTGTGTCTTCTTTGGAAAGACGAGGACCAGCTACACCATTTGTAGGGATTGGGCTTGCAAAGTCACGACTCAGTTGTGAAAGCCAAAGTTCCACCAATTTACGATCAATCTTTCCAGAGACAGTAAGTGGGATCTGTTCTACCACAAACCAATTGTTGGGTATCATGTATTTCGGCAGTTTAGCTTTTAGAAAATTTGAAACATCAACAAGACTAAAACCTGCTGCGGTAATTTGGTTGTTATCGACCAAGGAAAGAATCTTCGAAGCTAGGACTGGCCTCATATCCCCACTACGGATTTGGATCACTGCCACTAGAGATTTTGCATAGGATCCTATCTTGGGGCTTGTAGCCATAGATAAAGCAATATTAGGGTGGGTTGAGAGATGATGTTCGACTTCTCCAAGTTCGACTCTTTGACCTCGTATCTTGACCTGGAAATCTTTTCTCCCAACGAAATCCATAGTTCCATCTGAATTATACCGTACAAGATCCCCTGTCTTATAGAAGCGTCGAGTTCTTGTACCTAAAATTTCTGATGGCCAATGAGGATCTTTAATGAACACAGCCCTTGTCTTATCTATATCATCAATATAGCCACGAGCGAGTGTTGGTCCTTCAACCAGAAGTTCTCCTACAGCGCCTATAGGAGAGAGATGGTTATGATTTTCTGGGTCTACCACCCAGCACAATATCCATCCAAATGGTCGTCCAATATATGCACTTCTAGCATTTGTGTCTAGGTAAGTGGTGGTTGTAGGACCGCATTCGGCAGGGCCAAAGCAGTTATAAAGCCTTACAGCATGAGCCCATCGAGATATATTCTCTTGTGTGATAGCTTCGCCGCCAAGCACTAAAGTTTTAAGACACGGAACATCTTCGGGCGAGATCAAACTTGCCACGGAAGGAGTGAAGAGCACCCAATTGACTTGTGTTTGATTGATAAAACCAATTATATTGCTTTGGCGATCTTCCTCAGAAGGACTACAGATACAGCCTCCGAACATCAGAGTAGTAAATATATCCATCATGCTCACGTCGAAGGTGTATGCAGCATATTGAAATACACGAGATTTGGAGTTCGCATTCAAAGCTTTTCCATGGGCAAGCGAGCTTGTGGATACGGCTCTGTGCTCTTGAACGATTCCCTTGGGGGTTCCCGTACTCCCCGAAGTAAACAACACCCAAGCCGCATTATATGTTTTGACCTTAACTGAAGGACGATCTTCAAGGGTGATCTTGAGAATCTCGATAAGAGCTCCCGAGACACTGATGGTTGGTTTCGAAATGCCTGCGAAGATATGTAGATTCTTTGGCGATGTTACAATCAACTTTGCGTTTGCTTTTCTGATGATAGCCTCGAGTCTCTCCTTTGGATGTGATGGATCTAAGGGCACAAACGCTCCGCCAGCTCTGAGGATTGCAAGCATGGTCACAATTGTGTACATAGATTTTTCGAAACAGACTGGCACTAGAATCTCTGGCCCAACCCCGTGATCAATGAAATGACATGCCAAGAGCGAAGTTACTTTCTCCAACTCATCGTAGGTCAAGTTTCCATCCCATGAGCATACGGCTGGAGCATCCGGTGCCAATTTGACCTGCTGTAAGAAAACATCATGCACACATATATCTTTCCTCTCTGGGTAGTCCAACTCCCACCCACGGAGTTGTTCCAAGTCTCGTTTGGTAATGAGGTTGAGATTGTCTATGAGCTGAAACGGGTCATTCAAAATACAATCAATAGCTTTGGCACAAGTGTGGGCCACATTCGTTGCTGCTACAGTGGATAACTTCGTCCCTAGGTTCTGTAGATAGGCATAACTGGTGGTGGCATCACGACTATCAAATTTAATATCGAGTAGTATCTCAATCTGGTAAATCATGTCAGTGATGAAGTGCATCTATAAGCTAGTGCCTTTGAGTACTCACATGATTCCATTCGTGGGTATTGGTAGAGCTACTTGTGGAAATAGACTCAGAGCCCCCCACATATTCAGCTTCTCGGAATTGCAAAGCCGTGTTGTACAAAGCATCATCACCATTTTTGGAAGATGTAGGCGAGTGATGGTTCGAAGAACTACCATTTGCCAAATACCTTGTTTCTACTGCTCGTAGAATTTCGATGATGGAACTTCTCTCAACAAGTTCAATATGGCAAGTATGGATATGAGAGCCATGACTTGACCCCGAGTTTGATCCATTCTGCAATGTCGATATTAAATGGCCATAACATGGAGAGCTACTCCCAGTGTAGCATCGAAGCGTGAGAGCCCATGCAACTTTGAAGAGACTTAATGGAGATATCCCATGTTTTTTACAAAGTTCACCTAAGTTGACAGTATTGCGGATAGGAACTTCAACAGATTGCCAATTGTTATGTGTTGATGAGTCCAGATGTGCGTCGAGATTTGGAAATAAACAAGGTTGCTGCTGCCAGGACATGATGCTTGCTGATTGAATCTATATGTATACACGAAATAAGAAAAACAGATTTCAAATGTTTTGTGAAAAGTTCATATACATATATATGTATATGGCGATTTTATATCGTATTCCGGCCATTTTTATGGTATCGAGGATGATTATCGAGAATGATGTCTTGTTGAGAGCTCGTTGAGATGTACCCATACGAATCATGAATCAATTTTTGGGTTTACTCGGTGGCTGCGATCTCAATCCATATTCTCCGGGGCGGTTAGGGGGGGAAGCCTTGCAATTGCAATTGCCGTCCCTTGTCTTGTGTTCAAATCTTCTACGTCAAGACCTGAATCTCATCTAGAAGATTTATTCGATACATCATTTTTCTGAAGCTATAGAAGACGGATTCTGTGCTTCAACCCACGTAATACAGCAGCTGATCTAGCAGGCTAGCACGCGGAATCTTTCATGAATCGTAACTGCAGCCATATCTCTTTTCGTCCGCAGAGACGAATCTGTTGGAATACCTAAATCGAGTTACGCGAAAAGCTTCAGCTCACAAGCAGACTTGACAGTCACCGGTGGCGTAAAGATAGAGCTCAAATCCATGTATCTTCGTGCACAAAATCAAGGAGATACACTGAATAAACATACAGTAGACGGTGGGACATAAGGTGCCGACTAGGCCTATGAATAGTTTTGAATACAAAAGAGCGAAATTAAATACAAATGGCAATTGCCATTATATTAATGCCCGAAGTTAGTGCTTTCGTTTACTTGACTGATCTTGCCAATCATGGGACTGACCTTGACCTTGATCCTCCTACGTTGTGGACTTGTGTGTGTGATAATTGCCGATGTTTTAGATATTACCGATGTTGAATTCAAGTAAAACACTTAGTTGCAATACACAAGAAGCTTCAATGTAACCGCGCAACCGGAATGTCTTCAAATTATTATTGATTACAGTATCGGCAAAATGTAACTACGAATGAATACTTTCCGATTTTGTAGTCTCAAATCAATTAGCTGTGGTCGAAGTAATTTGCTATAAGACTCGGGAAAATGTAACTTCGAATGGAAAATTTCCAGGTCATTGGTTTCAGGCTGAGAAGCCGGGTTGGTCGCGTATGTATGTATGTATGTATGTACCTGAACCACTCTGGGTATTCCCCGCAGTTCCATAAAACTCGGTGAGAATTATCCGAATCTTGAATATTAAGCCATTGACATCTATCACAAAAGTTTTAGATCTTACGAGCTTTGAAGAGAGATTGCATCATAAACAAAGTACATGTTGGGGCAAGATATGCCGCATATTGAGAATAGTATTGATAGGCACAGAAACCCTGTCACAATACTGTAACATCTTACGGACTCCCTCACGACAGTTGTGTAACTCTTCTAGAGGCGAAGAGAGTCACGACACGTTGAGGTTCTACTAGAATTATATTAAAACCAACACAATATTGGAATGAGAATAGCTGCAGATAGGATATTCTACCTGCATATCGTACTATTCATGCCAAGAGCTAGACGCAAATTGAGACTGGCTAAGCTGTGTAGTATGGATCAAGAAGCCGTCAGTACCTTATCTGCAGCTCAAATTGCTTTAGGTAACCCGACTTATCAAGGAAATATTTAAAGAAGGCAATCTTGTTCAATTTCTTTTCAAGCCACCTCTCGGTTTCTGAAGATCAAATATGTCTAATTCTCCGAAATCTGCAATTGAGACTTCAAGTGCGGCTACAACAGTAGCAATTTTAGGGTGTGGTACTGTTCTCCCTCAATAGTTATTGTGGTAATAGTTACGAAGTTAATATCTTTTAGGAAGCCTCGGTACTGCTCTCTTATGTGGAGTACTGGCAAGCATTCAAGAGGGCAAACAACTCAACCCAGCTAGGCCAAATTCTGATGGATTCGTGGTTCCGAGCAAGTTCATAGCTTGTGTTCGCGGCGCCACTTCTGCTTCTCGGGTGAAAGCTGCCCTTGCTCCTTACAATGCAGAAGTGGCCATTTACCATGGGAAGGAATCTGCTCCTCTCCATGAAGCCGACATTATAGTTTTGAGCTGCCAGCCTCAAGATCTACGAAGTTGTCTAGGAACCCCCACTATCAGATCTCAGCTGCATGGTAAACTCCTCATAAGTCTTCTTGCCGGTGTTACAATCCCGGATATCGAATCTGCACTTTACTCTGCAGGAGACAATAGTTACCGAGCAGCTACTGTTGTTCGAGCAATGCCAAACACTGCTTCGTTCGTTCGCGAGTCAATTACAGTCATTCAGGCTCCCGGGGGAGCCCTAACCAAGCACTTGCATGCAGTAGATTGGTTATTTGAGTCTATCGGGAAGGTCAAACACATTATTGCTTCCGACTACGACACATGTACAGCATTGTGTGCATCAACACCTGCATTTTTCGCTGTTCTTCTCGAGTCCTTGATTGATGGGGCCGTGGCGCTTGGTTTAACAAGAGATGCGGCAACATTCATGGCAGCACAATCCATGAAAGGATGCGCAGCTCTGGTGCTAGCTGGGGAACAACCAATATCGGTAAAGGAGAAGATTACTACTCCGGGTGGTTCAACTATCAGGGGATTGCTGGCGCTCGAAAGGGGGAATGTAAGATCTGTTTTCTCAGGTGCTTTGATCGAGTGCAAAGAGGCTGCCGAAGGATTAAGATCGAAGGTGGCGAAGTAGTTCTAGGCACAGGTGAAGATCGTGTTATTCAAAGTGTCAAGTGCCAGCAATAGTGTGAATATGAATATGATAGATGTAGACACGAATCGAATCGAATTGGGTGAATAACTGGGTACCTTACATAATATGTATGCATCGGCTAAATTCCGGCATCTTAACGCCTTTCTATACATTTTCATTCACCAAAACATATCGATATCTCGCATTTCCAGCTTCCATCTCCCCCAAAACGCTGTTGATATCACCCATCTTCCGCTCCTCAATCCATGGTTGCACATTTTCCCTTGCCGCAAATTCCAATAATTGCTCCGTCTCCTTGACCGATCCTATATCATTGAAATGAATGGAGATCTTCCGTTCGACCAACCCGAATATGTCAAGAGCCGGCATTGGATCATCTGGCAAACCAACTTGACAGAAATGGCCTCCTGTTCTTAGCAACCCCAAGTAATTGTTCAACGGGATGTCGGCAGATGATACGGTACTGATAATCACATCGAGTGAGCTCGCATATTTCTCTTCCCAATCTACCTCATCTTCGGTAGCTACATAGCTGTTTGCTCCCAGATCAATTGCATCGCCACGCTTGCTCTCTCTTCGTGAGATTGCAACGATGTGCTGGAATTTTAGTGCTTTTGCAAATAGAATTGCAAAATGTCCCAATCCACCAACGCCAATTACTCCAACTCGCTTTCCCTCTCCTTGATATTCAGTCAATGGGACAAAAGTGGTAATACCGGCACACTGTGAGATTGAGGAGTCAGTAAGTATCTTTTCTTACAAGTTTTGAGACAGAGAATGTGATTTGGTTCATATGTGAAAGGCATGAGATGAGATAATTTCGCAAAGAAAAACAATTCTTACCAACATGGGTGCAGCTGCTGCACTGCTAAGAGCCTTAGGAATGCGAATAGCTGCGACTCCTGGTACTCTGCAGTAGTTGGCGAAACCGCCGTAAGTCTTGCTACCCTCAGGAAGGATGCCACCATAAGCAGGAACTCTGCGTGGACAGTAGTTTGGCATCCCTTTACTACATTCATTGCAGCTTTCTTGGGAGCAGAAGTAGACGGTTGGGCCAATTCCCACACGGTCGCCAATACTGCAGTCTATTAGGCAAATCTTTAGAAATTTAAATGATATATGAGACTGACGCAATGTTTCGTTCGACCGCTTTCCCAACTCGAACTACTTCTCCGACAACTTCGTGTCCAACGCAACATGGATACTGAGTAGGTCCCTATTTTGAATTTTTAGACCATTTCTCAGAACAATCCATCTTTCTTACCCATCCACTCCGCAAAGTATGCATATCTGAGGCGCAGAGGCCACAGTGAGTGACCTTGACATCTATATCGGTCTCCTCCCATTTCTTTGGTTGAAAAGATTCGAGTCTCAATCCATCACGTATAGCATTTTTGTCAAATGCCATCCACCCTTCGAAAGAAGTGTCGGAATTGACGGTTTGATTTGCCATGTTTATCCGGTTAGTATTCGCTTGGATGCTTTTTTTTTTATTAGAAATGTGATGGAAGAGATTATTCGTGACGAACAATGCCATTCTGCCGGTCTAAAGTATTAGTCTCGGTGTTTCTGTGTATAAAATAGTACTTGGGATTGGGTGGCTTGGCTGATGTTGTAGTACAGGTTAGCCATGCGGCAAACCCATACCAAATTTGTCATGTGTTACAAGTCATACCTCAGCTCTTTCCTGCAGTGTAATTTGTATTTGTTACGGTGGGTTACATCTTGTCTACTTCTTCTTGTGATATTGGTAGATCCGGCAACATGGATGAGATTAAGCCAAGTTGGAAAAAGTGGCTGCATATGAACCAAGAGTTACATGGGTTCGTGGAAGCATGGGGCCCGATTTGGAACATTGAGTTGAATTTCGATTTGCCACACAGAAGATGATTCCAACGGTGCTAGGATCCAAGAGCTTCCGAGTCTTCGTAAGCTTGCCAATGATGGGGAGGAGAAAACACCTCGAGCCTTTAGTCCTCTTCTTTACGAAACTTGAAAATTTTATAATCCATATTTAAGTTTTTCTATCAAACATTCCGAGAAGAAACAACACATTATACAACCCCTCAAGATTTTTTATTATGGCAACTGATATCGAAAGAGCAGCCTTGAAACCTCGGAAAGCACCATGGCTGCTTGAGTATCGGTCCTCCAACTGGTTTATTCTTACCACTGTGTGCTGTGCCATTTTTACTGTAAGTCTTTCGAATAATATCTCTTCTCGTACTTATCTAACCAATGGTTTAGGATGCATTTCTCTATGGTGTCGTAAGTATTTCGTCCAATGCGAGAGCAACAAGAGTGGTTTGGCCTGTGTTAACTTGTACTGACAACAAACAGGTGGTGCCTGTTCTTCCATTCAGTCTCCAAGAAAGATCAGGCGTGCCGGAAGATGAATGTATGTACCAACTTCCATTCTTGAACCCCAACTGACCTATGGCAGTGCAATGGTGGAATTCTTTCATATTTGCAGTCTTTGGTGCTGCTATAGTAGTCGGATCTCGTAAGTTCCTATCATGCATTCAGTCATTGAAGGCTTAATAACAATACTATCTTAGCAATCTGTGGATGGCTAGCAGATCGTACTTCTGACAGATCTGTTACCTACTTCTTTGGCCTATTTATCCTCGCAGCTGCGACTCTACTATTCGGATTTGCTAAGGCGGCATGGCTTCTTGTCATTAGCAGAATGTTCCAGGGGTTTTCGGCGGCTATTGTATACACTGTTGGACTTGCGCTCCTCGTCGATACAGTCGGCGGAGAAAATATAGGACAATGGATGGGTACAGCTTTATCATGTTCCAGCGTCGGCCTTTCCATTTCACCACTGCTTGGGGGGGTTGTCTACGATAAAGCAGGCTATATGGCTGTATTTGATATGGCTGCGGGGCTCATTGTCGTTGACATCTTGCTACGTATGACGATGATTGAGAAACGATCAGCACAAAAGTATCTTGGGAAGGGTTCATTACTGACTGCGGAAGAAAATAACCGCAGTTACAATACCTTCTCTACCGACCATGAAGACCGAGGCAGCAGTAGTGATGGTGTTGCTGGTGGTAGTGGTTCTTCTAGTCCTAATACGGAGGATACTGATGTATCTAGTGCTCTCATCCCGAATGAGAATGCTAGCGGCAAGGGATCTAAGAAGACCGAAACTCGTCTTCCACCATTTATTACTCTACTTGGCAATCCACGAGTTCTCGCCGCCATCTATGGTATTTTTGTCAATGTTTCTATTCTCGCTACGTTCGATAGTGTTCTCGCACTGTTTGTTAAGACTACTTTCCATTGGAATTCTTTCGATGCGGGCCTCATATTCCTATGTGTAGCTATCCCAGGTCTAGCAGGTCCGCTCGTTGGTGCATTGTCTGATCGTCTAGGGCCGCGTTGGATTGCCGTTGTAGGATGTGCTCTAACAGCAGTACCACTGATACTTATGAGAATTATTGAGGGTGATACTATCGAGCAGAAAGTTCTGTTGTGCGTCCTACTAACTTTATGTGGTATGAAAGAATACTCCTTATACTCTCCGCTCTTTATATGCTAATGAAAGATATATAGGTTGCACTCTTATACTCATCGTAGCACCTGTTGCAGCCGATCTTTCCATGGTAGTCGAAGAGATTGAAAAGAAACATCCAGGAAGATTTGGCCCTGGTGGAGCATATGCCCAGGCATATGCTCTTTTTAACTGTGCCATGGCTGCTGCCACCGTTTTCGGTCCAGTAATTGCCGGTACTCTTATTGAGCAACATGGATGGAAGGCTATGACTCTAGCTATGGGAATATTTTCATTGACTGGAGTCATTCCAATTGTGAGTACAAAGCAATTTCCTGCTCTAACACCTCGACCATCTTACAAATCCATTTCTTGAACATAAGAATGTTATATTGATGATTAAATAGCTTCTATACACCGGCGGTTGGCTATTTGAAAGAGAAATGTGAAAAAATGGAGACCAAGAATACAAGTCAGAATTTGGCACAAATTCAAAGGCCTTGTATCAGAAAAGACACTACCTTCATTCGTCTACCAGGTTGCTTAGTCCGTTGCGCATCGGACTAGGCCTATCAGAATTTTGCGCTCTATCGACCTAGATATCTAATCTCTTTTGTCCTTTTTTATTCTTAATTCCTACATGTACAATTCAGCCATACATTATAAAAGTTGAGAATCAAAAGCAGTTGCATATTTGCCAAATATGTTGTGAAAACACTTGAATATTGATACTTCACATGTTAATTTCACATTGTGTTTCTCTCTACAACATTTTCTAAACAAAGTACAGCTATATATGTAATCCTCCACTTTGATCGATTACAGGTGGCTGCTGTTGTGTTTGGAGACACCGCATATATGCGTATATGCAAGCGACTTGGAAAACCTTCGGGAATCGCAAACTAACTAGATAGATGTATATTTAGTTACTGGGCCATAAAATCCGAAAGGAACCCTAGTTCCCGAGGTAAAGGGTCTCTTAAATCACCTAGTCCTACTACCGCTATCGAATCATTCTCTAGGACTGATCAACCTTGCATATACATCTGAGGCAGGTGGGAATGGAACGAGCATCAATGTTCCTATAAGATAATATAATTTGATCAAAACAGAAGGCAAAACTTAAAGCAGAATAAGGTTTCCTTGTTCAACTCTCTTAGGCTATGTTCACTATCATCTACTCAAACATATCATCCAATAAAACTCTCCCATCATACACTATTGCGAATCGGTTGATACTGGCTGGCCTCTTTATGTGATAGAAATCAAATTCCTGACAAGCATCCATGTAAGATTGAACTGCGGATGAAAGCCTATCGATTTGTAATCTCATCATCATTCTGATTTTTTAAGCTTCTCCGCCGCATCGTCTCGCCCTTTCTTATAATGTTTTTCGATCTCCTCACGAGTCATTCCATTCACCGTTCCTAAAACATGATCCCAAAACGTCAAGTAAAGTTGCGAATAGTTGGTCTAAACGTGACAGAAACGATTAGCACGAGTTCTCTGAACACTATTCAAATATTATATGTAAACATCAAAGTATTTTACTTACACCAGCTCCCCAACTTTGATGATGGATATCGTGGAATACAGTATCTTGTTCTCCTAACCATTGGAGTGGGTTCCAAGGAAGTCTGTATCCACCGTGATCATCCACACCCTTCAACACACTAACAGTAGTAAAGATCATAGTCTGACGCATGCTGAGTCCAGAAAGGTAAAGAGAAAGCGTAGCTCCAATCGTATCCATTAGGAAGGCTTCAAAAAATGTGTTATAAAAAGCGCCGACAGCGTATGGCACATGCATTTTATGATGCAAGGCGTGCATATTTCCTACGGTATATTTAGAAAGAGTATGGAAAATGAAGGGGAACATCGAGTTACTTACGGTACATCCATTTGTTCTGGTGCATAGCACGATGCCAGAAATATTGCCAGGAATCATTGCAGAATATTGCGATTCCGAACCGTGCTGCAGGGATGAGTATGTGATAGATCGCTTGTGCAACTACACTCTCCCATGCAATACGCTCCCCATTCTTCAATTCAGGTCAGCCTCAATGCGACACCCAAAAAACCTCAAGATCTTTTCGGAATACGACACTACTTACCGGGTTGGTAATGCTAATATGGATGGGAAGATAGACCCCAGGGCCACCTTTCAAACCCCTCAGATCAAATCCCAAGGCAGTTATCCCCATTGTCAAAACCCATTGTAACCAATAAGATCCAATTCTCACTCTCTCAACCCAAACTGCAAGATCATACTCCTCCGCACCGATCATTTCCTGGGTCCCAATAACTCCATAGCCTATGAACAAACCCCAACAAGTTTGCCAAAGTTGCTGACCGAGGATAGAACGTAGAACATCTAGCAGCGTGGCACGATTGCGAGCGAGAAGTTCGGCAGGTGTATGGATACGGCGATCAGCAAAGAGATCGAAGTAGGAGATGAGGGTATAGACAAGAGAAAGAGACCAATATGCAAGAACTGGAAGGACTAGGGAGAGGTGAAAGTCGGTGATGAAGGAGAATAATGGGGGGCGAGGATAGAGGGTGTAAGCAGGAAGAGTAGAAGAAATCTTGGTGAAGTCCGTGGTGTTCACGTTTACTGCGTTCATGTTTGCTGAGTGATGGAAGACAGTGGTATTGGAATAAATCAACGCAATACCCGAGAAACTTCATGGGAAATAGGGTTAATAAACATTTGTATCAACACAATGTTGTACAATGTATATCGGGTATCCGGATTTGTCAATGGCATGCTCAGCTAGATAGATCTATTAACGATCTGATATTGTTAAGTGGCTGTAAAATCATATCTGCACGGTTACGCCAATCTCCTGCACTTGCAACTGAATTAGTTATGTGTGGCAAACCAATGCTACACGCGATTTGTGAAAATCAACCGAAGGAGATTAAAATTTCAAGGTGGAACGTATGTTTCAACTAGATACCCAACACAGAAACCCAATGTCTTCCATGTCATTGCTTCATCAATTCTCATCAAAACCCCATCTGCCGGATAGAGTGCGGTCAACCTCACCTGAAAACCGCAACCCTGTTCCCGCAAGTATCACTCAATTAAGTTCCTAATCCGATTTCGAATGTGAAGTAGCAACGCCATCGGCGACCAATTTAGCACGTTCTTTTACTAGCTCATGAGTGCGAGCATAACGGATATTGGCCCCCTCAACATCAGTCCATGCTGTCCCAAGTAGTTTATCCCAGAAAACTGTATAGGTGGAGAAGTTGTACTAGGTGGGCTTGCGTTAGAGAAGCTGAATGTGGAAAGAAGGATTACTAACCTTAAGACCCCAAGTTTGATGATGCAAGTCATGGAATCGTGCATCGTTGGCGTTAATATATGTGAGTGGGTCCCTAGGAAACACATATCCGCAATGATCCATAATAGTTTTCAGCGTCGCCAACGAGGAGGTAAGCATGACCTGGCGGACTGATAACCCCGCAATGGCATTTGCTAAGACAAAGCTCATAATGTCAAGCAAAAAACTCTCGGTCCAATGTGCATACACGGCACCATATGCATAAGGTACGTAAAGCTGATGATGTTGAGCATGTATGATGCCTAGAAATTAATTTCAATACGCGAATTCCCTGAAATGCAAGAATATGAATATGTACGTACGGTAAAGAGTTTTGTTTACATGGCAGGCACGATGCCAAAAGTAGATCCACGTATCAACCACTGCGAGATATACTAGAAACTGTATTGCGGGAACAATGAACGAAACCATTATACGGGCCAGATTCCATTCAAAGGAGGAAAAAGTCGGACTTGTGACAACACTAGTCACATCTAACAACGACCCCAGCCTGAGAAGTAGTGGTGTTTTACGGAACATTCCTTGAAGATCTAGACCAAGGAGGGTGATTAAAGACGGACTGAATGCTAGAGCTTTCCTAATTCGACACGCCCATTGGTAAATGTAATAATCACCGGACACCACTAGCTCCGGCTCTCTGTTATAGCTGAGTAGCAAGCCGATTGCAATTTGTGTAACGTGATAACGAACCACACCTTGAAGACAACCAAGCCTCGATACTCGATTTCGATGGAGATCATCATCAAATGGATGTATGCGATAATGGCCAAACAAATCTAACTCTGTGAGGACATAGAAGAATATACTTCCGACAACGTAGACCAACGTTGGCAAGATAGTACTAAGAGTTTGATCGGATATTCCTGACAGCAAAGGTGGTTGATGGTACAAAGGGAATGACGGTTCGGGGGGTATGGCTGAAATTCCGGCGAGTGTGAGGTTCGTCATTTTGATTGGAGCCAAAATTTTGCAATAAATGAAAAGCAACTAATAATCAATAGAAGCAAGTGGAGTACAGTTCTCAAATCTCCATCGTCACAGTGTCGTAACTAATATAGTAATATGAAATAAGGGAACGCCATGGTTACCGATATGGAGGCTGTGAGTTACCATACTAAAAAATAAGGAAAATAAGGAAAAGAAGACGTAGCTGTCGTTGTAACTGGCGCGGATGCCCGAGGCGAAATTAGACATTTAATCGCCGATATTTGCCGAATGTGTAATACATTGCGAGACGACAACGAACATCCATGGACAATACTAATGCCATACAACATCAAATGCTATCAGCATGCGCAGTGATTATATGAATGGTGGTGGTGGCTGCGATGGTGGTGATGAAGGCGGTACCAAAAGCAACTGATAATGAACTGGTAACCTCAGAATATCGGGTAGAATACGATATTGGTGACGATGTTGATCTCTAACAATCAGCTTGTGGTTTTACAAGCCCATTGTAACACTGAAAACTCTAGTGACATGCAATTGACACCTAAGGTCGATATCCGGATTCCGACGGAATGAAACTTTCAATTGACATCCATCCATCATCATATGTCACAAGCGTACAATTTGATGTCTATGAGTTATATCATGACACAACTTCTCCATCCTCCATATCCTCATCTTCATCCTCATCTTCATCCGAGGACGAAGACGAAGACCCACTACTGCTAGTAGTATCATCGTCAGGATCCTCGCTATCTGTAACCGTAGCAACATTTCCCATCGGGTCGTCACCTGTGGCGGCTACATAATCCTTTTCCAACATCAATGCCGATGGAAATTCGTTAGTTTCGTATACATATATAGTAGGAAACTCAAGGACTGTACGGTTATGCAAAATTTTGGATAGTGATTGTGTCGGATCTAAAGGGACTAGTACTTTAGGATACGATGATTGGGTTTTGGGTCGGTGCAGGTAAAAGTGATATTTAGGATCAAGAACTATTGGGCATCGTGGCTGATCTCTTGAATCTTGATCTGGTGGCGATTCTGAACGATCTGTGGTTGAATTCCATGCTCCTGTATCTGGGTCTTGCGATATCGATGGTGCTGAAAGATCAAAAAGAGTTAGGTCTGACTTGACCCGTTTGGTTTGTCTCCCTCTAAATGCTTCAGCCTTTCTTTTCTTCTCGCCAGATTTCTCCGATGGTGTCATCTTATTTTTGTACTCCTCACCCAAGATCGCAGAATAAATATCTGTAATGGGCCACTTCTCAATTGCTTTGTGCAATATCCTTCCACCTGAATCTGGCTCTCGAATCCATTCCACTTGCCAATTTACACATTTTTGATTTTTACTCCAAGTCGTTGAATTCTCCACATTCCTCGTCATACCCTTTGGCGCTCTTAGAACAGTCGTGCCAACTTCTTGCAAAGCTTTGGTGATGGCCCCTCGCCTGTTATCTTCCGCACTTTTATTTCCTCTAGTTCCCCTAGTCGTTCGTTCCATCTTCCTCGCATTTTCCAACTCAATTTTCTCTACCAGTCCACGATCTTCTACAATTTCCTTTTCAGATCTCTCTATTCGGTGTTCAATTGAATGAAGAAAATTGTAATCATGATCAATTCCAGAAGGGGTTGCTAATTGGGATCTTGGCTTATAAACAGTAGGATCACGAATGCCAGAGCATGAAAACCAGACTTTATGTCTCTTAGAACAAGGTAATGAACATGTTTGTTGAGAACATCGAGGACATGTATACTTCGTAGGATTGATATGGCAGATGCGGCATAGTGATGATAGTAGAGGATCTGCCATCGTATGAATGAGAGCTAGGTTATGTTTTAATTATTTTGTAGATATAATACATTGAACGCTGGGATCCTTGTCCAAGAGGTCCAAGGAATCCAAAAAGTTAAAAAAGAATGTATAGTGGTGAAAATTATGTTCAATAAATAGATAAAATAGAAAGAATATCAGGAAGATTTGTTATAAACAAATTTCATGTCGTACGTAGCCTTGTGAGGTTAGCGCAAGGCTATCCTAGCTTATCATATTAGATAATCTTCATATCCACCAGGTTCACCAGCCACAGAACTCGAAAGCTTGGGGATGACAATCGATATCAACTTCAAGACTACTTTACTGAAGTACATAGTACCTTCTATGTGTATTATCACCCGGCATGATTATTTTGAACACGATAGTCAATTACGGATCAACTTGTATATTATGATATATTTATCTAATTCTCTTTAGGCATGTTTTGTGAAGTCTCTTAAATCGTTCATAATTCCCGGTTAGCTAGCTCTCTGTTAGTTACAGAGCTATGGCGGGAGACTAAACATAGTAGTCTCTTGGTGCAATCGGATCTGGAGGATCTCGAAACTCCGTTCTTGAAGATATCAAGTGTTTCTTCTCCTACTATCTTCTCCAAGCATCTCTCAAATCTAAGATTCCTCTTCATTCCCTATTGGAAGAGAACAAATACAATCGTCTCTGTTTCAGTGTAGTGAATGTTTGACTTTTCTCTGAATATCCTCAAATAAACATCCTTGTTTTCGTGTTTAGCTCTCCCCCACCGGTTAGACCCCGAGCAAGAAATCGTCAAAGATGTCCAAACCTTCAATCCTTATATCAGGTAGTGGAATTGCCGGACCTGTATGCGCCTTTTGGCTTCACCAAGCCGGTATCAGCACCACAATAGTTGAACGAGCCCCCTCTCTTCGAAGTGCAGGCCAAGGAATCGATATCCGAGACCAAGCACGTCAAGTAGTGACACTTATGGGATTACTAGAAACCATTCGAGCTAAAACCACGAATGAGAAAGGCGTATTATTTGTTGACACTAATGGAAATACTCGTGCCGAATTTCCAGTCGATGGGAATAGCAATAGTATGAAAACAGTATCATTCACATCTGATATTGAGATTATAAGAGGAGAGTTGGCGAAAATTTTTTATGATGCTACTAAAGAGACATCCGAATACATTTTTGATGATCACATAACATCTCTGCAAGAAAAAGACAATAAAGTAATTGTCAATTTCGCCAAAGGACCACAACGTACATTCGATCTAGTGATTGGAGCCGATGGGATGCGATCCAAACTTCGACGGCTCACCATCCCTCTAGAGAACGATGGTTTGAAGTCACTTGACCAATATACCGCATATTTTACCATCCCTGCCGAACCTCACGATGGGACATTTGCAAAATGGTATAATGCCCCTGGTGGTCGATTGATTCTTCTCCGTCCTGATAATGGCGGAGGTACTACTCGTGTTTACCTTGCTATTACCGGTCAATCGTCCAAAATTGCTCATTACACAACTCTGTCCGTACCAGAACAGAAAGCTCTATGGCGGAAATTAATGAGTGGTATGGGATTTGAAATTACTCGTGTATTGGATGAGATGGACAAATCGGAAGATTTCTACATGCAAGAGATTGCGCAGGTAAATCCTCCACATTTCTATAGAGGAAGGGTGGCATTGGTTGGAGATGCAGGATATTGTCCATCTCCCATTTCCGGCATGGGAACTAGTGCTGCTATATTGGGGTCGTATTATCTTGCTGGGGAACTTGCTACTTGTGAAGGGAACTGGGAGGAAGGGCTTAAGAAGTATGAAGAGAGAGCATTGCCCTTCGTGCAGAGTAAGTTTTTACTTTACATTCACTGTTCCACATTTGTTTCCAATTCAATCTTTACTTTTACTTCCGAACAATTCTGATATTAAAACCAGGTGTTCAAAAACTACCACCAGGCGCACCAGCAATCTTGAATCCTCAAACAGCATGGGGAATCTCAATATTATATAATATTCTAGGTTTTGTATCATGGACGGGAATAGCAACATTAATTGGAAGATGGACTGGATCTCCCAAGTCGGACGAGGATAGTCTTCATAAATACGATTTCGCAAAAGCAAAACAGTTCTATTCCGTGTAAATCTACTGATGTTTATCTGTATGTTCTTGTTGTTGGGCTGGTGGCTATATTAGATATGAAATGAGTTTGTGTTCTCAGGTGTATATCCACGAAGAAATTAATATTTAATCCTCAACATTCAGACTTCGATATCTCCATATATTAATCCATTCCGCTACCTACATACATCGTATTTCCATCCCAAAGCAAAGGAATACTAACCTAGACCCTTCGTACGAGGGAATATTTCTCAATGGATCAGCCTACTATGCTGGTAAAGCAAGTAAAGAAGTAAACTAGGGCTTTGAGAAGTAAAGAATGACATTGGATTGCGATCAAGATAGGGGGTCTGAGATTGGGTTTAGAGTTGAGGTTTACTATTAATGGAAAATTTCATAGATTGGAACGGGGAGTTGGTATTTTTGATGTGAAGTATGTATGTTATATACATAGGTATATATAGGTTTGTTTTTCATGTTGATTTGATTTCAATCTGCATCATGTATTCTGCAAGCCGTCATTGGAATTTATATCTACTTTTCTCTTCTCTTCTCTCCTCTTCTTTCCTCTTCTTTCCAATCCATCTCCCCATACACCGCCTTAAATGTCGATCTCGATACTCAACCCCCAATCCCTAACTTCCATCTCCATCTCCAATACTAGATCCCCAATATTGGATGAGACTGCATATGCTCAGACTCGTGGATGGAGTCAGCTTCTTTGAATGAAACATTTATTGTAGTTCCAGAAAGTATGTCTGTCTTCTGGAACTTGAGGTGATTGACAGATCCTTTGATTCCACAATATCGTTTTCTCGTAAAGGGAATCATTGCATTGCAATTCATATCCCATCTCTCAGGCCCTATTGTTCATCCACACGCATTTTCCAAGATCCTTAATCCCATCTCATGTCCTCTCATCCCATCTATCTCATCATAAATGGGGAAAAATAGATAGACAGACAGACAGACAGACAGACAAACCAACCCCTTGAATGCACGATCCCTCCTTCCCACCCCTCACCCAGCCAAAGGATTAGCATGCACCTCCACCCACTCAATCTTCACCTCCTCCTTCGGCCTATTCTTCCTATCCACCTCCACCGCCTCCAGTTTCCCCAGCGTCCGCTCACTCTCCTCCCCAATAACATGTCCAAAAACCGTATTCTGCCCATCCAGATGCGGCGCCTTATCAAACAGAATAAAAAACTGGCTGCCATTTGTTCCCGGCCCTTTGTTAGCCATACTGACTATTCCGCGCGCGTTGTGACGGAGGGTGGGGCGGATTTCGTCTTCGAAGGGGGAATCCCAGATTGAGGTGCCGCCTTTGGGTTGGGAGAGTGGTGCGCCGGTTTGGATCATAAAAGATGGGATTAAGCGGTGGAAGGGGGAGGAGTTGTAGTAGGAGGAGGCGCAGAGGGCAAGGAAGTTCTAGGGGGTGTGGTGGTTAGTTTTGGGTTTTGGAGTGAAGGGGGGGGGAGATATATACTTCAGCGGTTTTTGGTACACTTTCACAAAATACTTCAATTTTTATATCACCTAAGTTTGTATGTAGAGTAACAGACATGAT
The DNA here is from genome assembly GCA_028455995.1 of Scleromitrula shiraiana. Classification (NCBI taxonomy): domain Eukaryota; kingdom Fungi; phylum Ascomycota; class Leotiomycetes; order Helotiales; family Sclerotiniaceae; genus Scleromitrula; species Scleromitrula shiraiana. Next base: position 2,070,208 of record JABELC010000005.1, read on the forward strand.
GATGATGATGATGTGATAATTGCGTGGCTATTTAGTTTTGAAAGAACAGATGAATGTATGATTATTAAAAAGATTTATATTCAGTATTGTTGAAGTCTAAAAACAAGTAAATAAACGGTTTGATAATACAAAAGGTCAAAAGGCTGAAGCTTTTTATCGGCACAATACTAAAAAGCAATCCTAGTCGCCTTTTATGACGAGGCTACGATATCAAAGAGGCTCAAGGTTTAAGAAAAGGGAGAAGTTCGGTGGGTGGATCTTAAGAAGGGAAAAGGCTTTGCTAATTTATGGTTCGTTGATCGCCAGTTGGTCGGTCGCTCGCAGGGGCAGAACATATGCATGGATTATTTGGATGGATTGGCACATTTGGATCTATGTATCAAACTTATTAAGTCAAGGTGGAATTTCGAGGTTGTCGGGGGAAGTGATTATTGTGGTTGTTGTTATTGTTGTTGTTGTTATTTTTTTTTTCAAGCGATCTTACTCTCTTTTATTCATTCTTCTTAAACTTGCCCAGAGTATTCGAATGATTGAAATCTATTTGTTAGAGAGCACCACGGGTATCGGTACTTGAGTTTGTTTACACAGCTAGGTACTTTAGGTAGCTATTGGAATTTATATGTTGTTGTTAATCGTCATATCACATCATCATCATCATCACCATCATCATCATAGGTACAACATTTGAACTCGAGCTATCCACCATTTCTCTCTTATTTACATGACCTGGCCTGGTACTTTGAGATTATATCTATGCCTTATTATCTATGCGTACGTACTCAGCACTGCACTTTGAGTACGAAAGTAGTATACACATCAGTTGAAAGAAAATATACTCTCAAATGGCCCTCCAGTTCCTTACTTATTACTTATTAACCGCTGAATATCTTTGAATGCCAATACAACTAGCTTGGACAGCTTCATAATTATTGAATAAAATCATAATAAATTTCAATTCAACTCTTTTTCATAATAATATTTATTATTTTATTAATTTCAAATCCATTCCTTCATACAAATCATACAAATCATACAAAATATCTACCTTCTTAGGTAGGTGGTGTATACATCATTCTCTTACATGTTATTCATCCGGAAGAGAATATAATCCATACTTAATACTACCTCAACCAAAATCACACTACACCTTAAGACCGAAGGATCCAGACCTTATTTACACCCGTGGGTGGACTATCTACATTATTACTTATTACTCTGCGGAAACTTTTAAACAACTTACACCATCACCACACATTACTACCTGGGCACACACTTTACTACTCGACTGTACAAAGGTATCTTGACGAAAACAATACCATACCTCAAATTCAACAACCGCCCAAATATTCAACAAAAGAAAAAAAGAAAAAAAAAGAAGAAATAAATACCTAATCAGAGCCTTGCTTATATGGTGACGACAACAAAACCTTTCTCCAGAAGAAAACTACAACCCATATTTACAATCATTCCTCATAACTTGCGCAAACCTTTCTTTGGTATACATACATATGAACTTTAACTTTACAAATATTATCAAACTATCTGATAACATTGCATTTCATTTGGCGCAAACCTGCGCGGTGGCGCCAGTGAACTTGGGAACGAGATGGCAGCTTTCGTTAGAGTCTCAGGACCTCCCAACAGTAATTTCTTAGTTGGATATCCTGGGATATCAGCGACTCTTGTAAGATTCCTCTTTATATTCCCTTCTTGGACTTACATTTTGGTGCTTGGATTATGGTTTTATTTGTGAATTGGTATTAATGTTGGTTTTTGATTTCATAGCCTAGGATAGAGGGTAAAGTAGAGATTCGACCCCTCACTGGAATTTCCGCGCCGATTGCGATATCATTGGTACGAATATGTTTACAAAGAAGAGAAACGATACACCCTTCTGCGGAATCAATAGCAAAGAAACATTTAGGTACTCCAAGGAGAGAAACGACTGATGTGGTTGGAAAAGAGTTACTGTTATTTCGATGTACGGCGGGGAAGGAATCGGAAAGTGTTGTATTGATGGATTTACCTTTCGTATTATTTATACCATTTGGCCGAGGAGGAGAAGAAAGTAATCGAAGGATACCTCCAGCGTCACTACAATTACCAAGTCGAACGGCCGAAACATATTATGAACTTGTCGTAACTGTTCAACAAGGTCAAGATCAAAAGAAATTCGCTTTCCCGGTACCAATACAAAGATACGATACACTATCAACATTTGGGATGTACAATCGACCAGAATCCGCGGAAAAGACAGCAGATCATTTGGTTACTTTAGGTATTTCGATACCGCGTTGGTCATTTGGTCCATCTGATCCTGTTAGTGTCTATATTAAATTATCACCAAGTCCAATATGGATGAAGAAGGCCACGAAGGTTTTGATACAAAAAATTACTATTGGTATAGAAGAGGAGATAACATATAATCCGGAAGGAGATGAACCTACTAAGAAGATTAATCGAATAGCCAAACAAACACAAACCGTTGGAGTGAAGTTACCAGAAGCTGGATATTTTACAAATCTTGGATTGGTATTTCCTTCGAAAGATTTGAGGGATGCTGAAGGTATTATACGTAGAGGAAAACCTGCATTTCCTATGCATACAGTTAGTTCATTTACAACAACTGGTACTTTATACAAAATTGAATTTTTCTTAGTTATCAAGGTAATTTATGAATTTATATTTCTATCTTTCTCTAGAGCTATCCATCTGGCAAATCTAACCTGACCAAACAAAAAGCTAACACCAATAATCACCAGGCACATCTATCAAACGCCAGAGATATTCAATTAAGACAACCAATCGTAGTATGCCCACTAGACCAACAAGATTGCAAGGAAGAAATGGACGCGATTGAACAGGCGGCAAAAGATGCATCGCATGTTGATCCTTCGAATCCGATGTTACCTGCTTGTACGATCATTAAGGCGAGGGATGAAAATGCGTTGAGGGCGTTGGGTTGGACGATGGTGGGTGGGGCGAGGAAAATGGTTATTGAGTGAATGATTGGCTGGGATTTTTTTGTGGGTTTTTGTCTCTGGAGGGGATGAATGATCGATTAAACTGATGAATGAATGAATGAATGAATGGGGGTGATGATGATGATGGTGGGGATGAGAGGAATATCTCGGATGCATTCATCGTATCATATCATATCATTTGGTTGGTTAAATGAGAGAAATTGTGTTCTCGATCAACAACTAACCGGGGAGAGATTAATTAGATCTTAGTTATCTATCTTTCTGTATCTGTCCTTGGGAAGGAAGATATCATATACCATGACGATTTCGAGGACACGATAATAACGATTAGAGGGCACACATATGGCCATGATGATGATCAGGGCTGGATGACCAGGGGAAGGTGGCCGACGATACGACGAATGGATTAGAAAGGACAAGATAATCACCCAGAATGAAATAGTAGGATCCCCACGTCAAAATTCGACAAGAATAAAAGGAGAAGCGAAAGAGGGATCCGGATCAAAACGAAAGTCGTGGAGAAGAGAGGAGGACTTCAAGGAAACCAACGAACGAACGAATGAACAAACGAACGAATGACATACGAGATACTTTTAATGATACAACACGGTACGGCACGGTGCAAACAAACTAGCTCGCGTTCGGCGTTTCTTTCAGCCGTGGCTGACGGCCTGGGTTGATATGGTAAGGACCATCTGGAAATGAGAGCAAAGCGCCTGGTGAATGAGGGATTATATTATATATAAATATGTATGCATGCATGCACCAATTTGGGAGGCATCTGTTTGGAAATTTTTGTAGTATTAGGCGGTTGGGAGCGGGGAGCGGGGAGCGGAGACTCGGAGCGGGGAGTTAAGGGGTTGTGTTCAAGTTGGATTGCGTTGGATGGCATTGGATTGGATATGAGGAGGTGGGATGGGGTGGAACTTGAATGGCATGATAATATTATATGATGGATGGATGGGTGGATGTGATGGATGTATTGAATGGATGAATGGATGAATGGATGTGATGGATGTATTGACTCGATGAATGGATGAATGGATGAATGGATGATGGAAGAAGATATGATGGAAGAAGATATGAATGAACTGAGATGATATGATATAACATAACATAATATAACATGAATTATAATCAAATAAGTGAATGAGTCGAATAGGCCTGAAATAGACAGACTCTCGTCTTATAGGCTTTGATAGGATGGGATAGGCTAGGATAAGATAGAATAGGACATCATCAAATATCTATTCCAAAGTCTTGCAACAATACGATACGATACGATACGATATGATACAACAAACGAATGTACTAATTAAATTAACTCATCAAATTTATTATCTGTCAGATTAGAGAATAGTGAATAGTGAATCGTTATCCTATCCTATCTCATCCCATCCCATCCCATCCCATCCCATCCCATCCTATCTTATCCAATCATCCCATTCATTCATTCATTCATCCGTCATGTCATATCATGTCATATCATAAATAAAGTGAATAACCGACCACATGTCTATCATCCACGTGTCACACGCATGAGCATTAGCTTCCATGAAGTTAAGTAAGTAAGCAAGCTTGCAGTCTTCAAATGTTCTTAACATTGAGCTGCATATATATATGCATATATATATGTATATATATATATATATATGCATATATGTATTGAGTGATATGATATGAGCCCCAGCCATACCATACCATACCGTAGCATACCGTCAATGTCAAGTCAAGCACGACTCTCAAAGACATCAGATCCTTCCCTGCCCCATGACGCCTCTGAATGACACATACTAGTATCCTAAAACCTATATGTCCATAACACCGAACTCCAGAAGCCACTACCCTTCCGCCCGCCTGCTCGCCCGCCTTAGCATCACGCATGAGAAGGTTTTCCCCCTCTCATAGAAGAATAGTGAAGGTTGGCATCTCTACATCCCTTTCGTCATGAATAGCAAGAAATCAATTCATCCTTCATTTGCAAAACATTTGCTCATTCGTTTACCAATCCCTTCATTCATTCATACGCCCATTCCCAATCCTAGTATTTCGAAAATTATAGGATTGCCTTCTACAGCCAACCAGGCAATACCTATTTGAAAAAGTTAATCTCATAAGAAATATACTGAGTATAGACTCCAAGCAGGAAAACATACCACTATAAACAACAAGTTTCGTAACAACCTCAACATCATACCTAACACGAGGTTTCTCCAATCTCGAAAACATTTCCTTCTCGCCAAGTTCATTTTCCCGCTCCACAGCAATCTCATCATCATCTTCAACCTGTCCATCTAAACCCGGCGTTGATATTGCCGGTGTATAAGTTACATGGCCTGCCCCCATCATTTGCTCATAAGAACCTACTCTCGACTGAGCTGGCGTTGGTAAATTAATGCTATTCATTGAAGACATTCCAGATGTAGTAGCGCGGTCTTTCTGTGGTGGTGTGACCGAGAAGTAATCTTTTGATTCTTTTGTTGCTACCAATCTTGGACTTGTCCCCTCGTAATCAGATGTAAGACTATCTCTACGTCTTTTCTCTCGGTATGCAAGAGTTTCGTATGCATCTGCTGCTGATTGAGGTCCAACAGATACGGCACGGCCACGCCCAGCATGTCTTATAGAGTTGATTAAACTTGGTAAATCCGATACAGATGGCATAACATTATCGACCTTCAACCTTGCTGGGATTTTGTTGTATTCCGATGCGGGTTTGAAGAATTTTCGAGGTAAGATAAATCCAGAATTTTCGATGGCTCGGAAAAGATGAGGTAGAAGTTTTAGTAAAGTTGGCTTCATTACTTCTCTCCAAGCAAAAATGACCAAAACTCCAACAATCACACGAAGTATTGTGATGGTCCACCCCATATGTTTCAAGTCAAATGGGACCGTTGCTGGAACCGGAATCTTCCAGGATCTATCACTTGAAGCGTAGTGCCAACCTCCAAGTTCAACTCCAATCATTACTGCAGTAAATGCGACACTATCGTCAAAGCAAGGGCAGTCATCAGCAGGCTCTGGATGTATTCTTATCAAAAGAATAATAACCACAGCTACCGTCAATGGGGCTATCCAATTACTGTTATAAAGGTAATTATCCATGGTCGATCCATACACACATTCGATGACAGAAATGAGTGCTCCTATTATACTGCCAACTATAACATCTAAAAATCCATGCATTCCACAATATAGACGTCCTAGAACAATAGAGAAGGCGTAAGAATAGCTTATAATTTCCAGAACGAGTTTAGTTGTAGGAAGTAGTTGACAATCGGGAGAGTGAATAGTAAAGAGGGCGTATACAGCCACAGATACGGCATTTGCTGAATGTGTCGACGGAAATCCATATTCGAGAGCAGCTGAACCCGACATTGTAATTCGATGAAGAGGTGGAGATAATGGTCGAGGTAAAGAGAACATATCCTTGAGGAATCCTGTTACGAAAACTCCAGTTGCTAATATATGTACCATTCTGATATATTCAGTCAGCCCAAATTTGCGCAGCATACAAAGAGCTTCATTACCCTCTCCCCAAAGATGTATGCCCGCACCAAAACAAAATCGGTAGAACAACCATGAAGAACGTATGTGTGCCGAGATTCGCTGTAATAGCAAAATATGAATCGAGTGCTGGAGTTCGCATCTTAGCCTGCATCCAAGCTAGATATGGCGTTTCCCATCGAATTAAAGGTAAAAGAGCTTGTCGCAGATTGTATCGCCATGGTGGAAGTTTGCGTTTATCTGTAGAAAGTTGTTAGTATGATGGTTGAATAGTATAAAATGCGCCATCTCTTATATCGGAGAAACTCTCCATAGCAAAAGCTCTTGATTGTCTTCAATTGATTGAGATGTGCCAATCAAAACGCATCGGTGTGAACACAGTGATACTTTATCAGGTATGTCGAATGAAGAAAGATAACATTATTTTCGAGTAATCTTGAATTGTAAGTGGATTCAATTTTCATAGTCACTATACTTACAGTGATCTAAACTTTTTAAGCCAGCATCAATGACATCTGCCGGCGCAGTTATTGAGATTGATGGTTGAGGGGTAATATCTGTGAGATTCTCGAGCTCTAGGCCAGAGCCATTTGGAGTCGGACACATTGATGCATTCGTTGACGCAGCATCTATATCTCTACGAGTATAAAACTGAAGAATTTAGAAGAAGAAGAAAAAGAAGAAGAAGAAGAGAACAATAACTTTGTAAAAATTATTGTCTAAAATAGGAAAGAATGAAACTTTTGAAAGAATCAAAATTTGAGGGGAAATTTCCAGATTAATTCTTGAAAATCAAAGGAGTGAAAGAAAGGTGGTGAAAAAAAGGAGTGATAGAATTGATTTGAGATGGGATGAGAAAGTTTTGTAAGAGAACTTTATATAGGCAAATCAATCTACTGTAGAGTAATAAAATAGTAGAATATACGAAGTAGTAGGTAGGATTTTTAATTCTTACTCAAACACCTTCAAAAGTAACTTCCTACTGAAATATTAAAATTAAAAAAAAAAATTAAAAAAAAAAAAAAGAAGTTGCCCAGATCTCAAGCATGGATGGATGGATGATGGATAAATTGAAAAAGATTTGAAACCTTCACATCAATCAATAATAATAATAAGAAACAAGAAGTTCTCGGTTCCTTATCGCCGTTTTAATCTTTCATCATATCATAGCATAGCATATCATAGCATAGCATATCATAGCAGTGCATATCATGTCGCTGTTCCATATTATTATTAACAATGAATGAAAGGTTGGTATTTGGAAAGAAATTTGAGGCTCTAATTACATACCTAGCTACATAGAAGAAAGTACGTACAGTATCTACCTACATAGTAAGTATATAGTAAGTATATAGTAAGTATATAGTAAGTATATAGTAAGTACATAATAAAAGTAAGTAGTCGCTGGAAGCATAGGAATAGGAATAGGAATAGATCATTTGATAACTGTTACTCGTACTACTTTGTACAAAAAATAATGAACCACATTTATATTATTATTATTATTATTGTTATTATTATTATAGATATATTATATGTATATATATATATATATGAATATATATATTAGCCATATTCATAGCCAAGTTGAAAGTAATTCAAACTGGGCTCACAGAACATGATTAACAAATTCATCCATGTTATTTCTTTTTTAATACTAGTATCTCAACTTAAACTATTTTTGACTCTAGTCATATCTCTCTTTTCACCGCGGTGATTCCCCAATCTTTTTTATCTTTCAAGTTTTAAATCCAAAATCTTGGATGAGCGGGATACGTTGCTGGGGAAACCATTTATCCATGGAAATGTAAATAACTAATTGTAAATCTTGTGGGTATACTTCCACTCCAAGTTACTATCAAAAAACCAACTTTTCGAAGGAAACCTCATAAGAGGTCTTTTTTGGAAATTGGTATCAAAACCTATTCCAATTTATACACATTCCATCCAAAAAAAAAAAAAAGAAAAGAAAAGAAAAGAAAAAAGAAAAGCCACAATTCATATTTTTTTTAATTCAGAAATAGCTTTTGGTATCTTTTTGGCCATTACTTTCCATACGAATATTTTTGCATAATTATTTAGAATCATTGTCTTAAGAAATTCTTGGTCTGAAGGAGAGCTCGAGATTCAATTTATAATCTTGATTCACTAATAAATCGAGTATCACGAAACGATAGTAATCACACCTATCAATCAAAACATAACGACTTCAGCTTTCGAGAAAGAGGCGACAATTAGAACGATGACAACTGCATATCAATCAAATCATTACTCGAGGCGTGAAAGTGTATCAGTACCGGTATCAGAAAAACACGACGCAGCCCCACGAAGAAAAAGTACACGAAGGGAACAAAGTCAAGGATCAAGCGACGGAACGGTTGGCACAATGATGAGTACAGCTTCGTCAACGGGAAGAGAATCGGCGGCTACACATATGACTGAAGGTCCTTCGTATTCGAAAAAGATCGTGGTGGTTGGAGATGGTGGTTGTGGAAAGACTTGTCTCCTTATAAGTTATAGCCAAGGTTATTTCCCAGAGGTATGATGATTTTACATCTTTGAAACTCACTATATGATGATTAATTCATCTCTTTTGCATAGAAATATGTCCCAACGGTTTTCGAGAATTATATCACCTACCCAACACATCAACCATCTGGAAAGACTCTCGAATTAGCATTATGGGATACTGCAGGACAAGAAGAATATGATCGTCTTCGACCACTTTCATACCCCGAGACTGATTTACTATTCGTTTGCTTCGCCATCGATTGTCCCAACTCTCTCGAAAATGTTACGGATAAGGTTAGCTACAGAATTGTAGATGATTATGATTAACATGCTAAACAAATATCTAGTGGTACCCCGAAGTCCTACACTTTTGTCCATACACCCCTCTCATCCTCGTTGGATTAAAATCCGACCTAAGAACAAAACGTACCTGTATCGACCTCCTCAAGACCCAAGGCCTCACACCCGTCACCACCGAACAGGGAATGGCAGTTGCACGAAAGATGGGCGCACGCTATATGGAATGTAGTAGTAAAGAAATGACAGGCGTGGAAGAAATCTTTACCGAAGCAATCAACACAGTCGTCGTCAACGATCGGAGCAACCAGAAAAACTCCTCCTCTCCTGCTCCAGGTACATCGGGTTCAGGTGTAATCGTACCGAAAAAGAAGAAGCGAAGTTGTCGATTCTTGTAATGACCACGCTGGCGCGATGAGATAATCGATGATGAGATATTGATATTGATACGACATAAACCTACGACTGCATAACGAAGGAGTGTATAATTGGTGAACATGAAATATGGAGATTTCTGCATATGGGCAGATATTAGGATTTGGGTTTTACATTGGTTATGCTTATGCCTCTTTTTTTATTGTTTTTTGTTTGCTTTTTTGAAGGAAATCGTTCTCTTGTTCTTTTTTTTTTCAACTCTCCTTTTTGATTTCCCTCCCTCTCATAAGCTGGACCTACCTCAACATATTATTTTCTATTCCTCCCTGGAGATATTTTCTGAAATTGCGCTTCTTCTTTCTCTCTTCTTGTGAATCGGTATTAGGGGTCTGGATCATTCCAATGCACACACACTTCTAGGTGATATCTTTTTATTTTTTTTTTATTTTCTTATGTATAACGAACTTTGTTTCATAAACAAATGCATACCTATTTATAACGAAGAATTTTTCCCTTCTGTTTCCTGTCTTGTGTTATTGTGAAATTCGAAAAATTGAAATGAAATCGGGTATCATATTCCTTAACTCCCTTCCCTCCCTCAATATAATAACGTGACAAACCAGTATCATATATCCATGTATCCGATATAATCGTGATCGTAATTCCAACCACTCCACTGCAACTCACGGCACTCGAAGCCCACGAAACACCATAGCTCTACATGCCCTCTATCTAAATGCCCTCTCCATGCGCCTCCATGACCGTCTCCTCCCCCTGTTCCTCCGCCATCTCCTGCGTCCGCTGTGGTTGTTGTGCTCCCCCAACAGCAGGTTCCTCGCCCGCTCCTTCCCCTTCCGTCGATCCGTCCTTCGCCATTACGTTCTCGAATTGGGACCACAGTGCTTCGACGGAACTGAATTCGTTGCCGACCTGGGCGGTGGCGGGGTGGGGTTAGATGGATGTTTAAGGAAGGGATTGGGGTGGGTGGTGGTAGATTGTTAGGGGAGGAGGGGAGGAGGGGAGGGGAGAGGTAAGGAGGGAAGAGAAGAGAAATGGTAAGGAGGGAAGAGAAATAGTGCGGAGAAAAGGGGGAAAGGAAGATGACGAGGATGGCGATGAGGAAATCCATACAGCAATAACACCCTCGAGTGATCGATTCAATTTATTGATATTCGCCAGCACATGTTCGAAACTCTATAAGATGGGATTAAACATAAATCATTAGCCAAGGAACATACAATCCGTTTATTTTTCCAAAGGAAGGGGAAGGGCAGGTGTAAACGTACAACGGCGATCTCAGATAGTAAAATTTCTCTCTGCTGTTCGAAATAGGATTTTTCTCCCGAGCCTGCGGTGGTGGGTGGTCGGTTGGTGCTTGAGGACATTGTGTTTTCTTCGGGGGAGGAGGAGGAGAGGAGAATATTGTATTAATTTGGTGGTTGGAGGGTGGAATTCGAAAGATTGGTGGGGGTTATTGGGAGGGGATAAATGGGAGGGAGACGCGTGTGGGGTTGATGGTCGCGCGTTTCGTTGTGAAGTGGTGGGGTGAACTTCGGTTGCTACATAGGAGCTACTATGTAGCTAGCTGGTGTTGTGCTATTGAGGGTTTTTTTTTTCTTTGGGCTGTATAAATAAACGGCATTTTGGATGTGATTTTAACGTCTTCCTGACAGTATAAAAATCTTCTAATAGTTGCTTATTTGAATAGCAAGTTTTTCTACTATAAGATATCGTTTGGTCTGTCAATATTGGATCAATATCAGGTAGATTTATCCGATTATCCTAGATGTCACCTAGTAGACACGACTACTCCTAGTTTTGGTGATTAGCTCCTAGTTATGTAAACCTCATTTTCCTCGCGTTTTCTTCTTTGTCGAAAAGAATACTAAATGTAAAGTATTATCCTAGGTTTATACAGCACAGTACAGGATATAATATAAATTCAGACTCTCTTCATTAGCTGATGGTAAAGATACCGCACAGTCGATGTATACCTTGAACAAACCATCAAGAGAAATCATGAATAGGGTTATTACATATCCCATGCTGGATATCGAATTCTGGAGTCTCCTCCTTTTCGATCTTGATTTTCTTGAATCTAGAAATACTTTCCATTGTAATGGACCAGTTTCATATTGTTCTAGATGTTCAATACTGGGAAACTCCTTGCGCGACTGGATCCGTTCTACATAGGATAACCTTGGAAGTGCGGTAATCAATTGACAACGCAATCTCTGGGAAGTTCAATGATGGCGTGTATCTTATGCATCTTACGATAAACGGTTATCGTTAAGACGCTTGGTTCTGTAAGCATAGAGTTTGGTATGAAGCATGATAGGATCCTCAAGTGGTGGGTTGATTATGCTTACACCTAGGATATAGAGTGATATCTACCATTCCACCTTTCCAACCTTGTACCTGTGGAACATACGACTGACATCTATGTTGCTTTCCGCATGGCTTCTATGTACCACATCGACTTCCAAGCTTCATTTCGTGCAATATCTGGGGTAGTTCCTGAGGTACAAGTAGCTTTCAACTTGGACTGAGCCGTCTTTGTATTCCCCAACCTAAAGATCTGACTACTGCAAGGAAATCTCTGGATGATGTATGTGTACACGTAGCAACCAGCCCTTCAAGGCATAAATCTACAGATGAAGTATCTCCTGTCTCCCAATAATCCATGGTCCGGGCTTCGGGAACTTACAGTAATCACGTGTAATACGCCGATAGCCTCGATTCAGATCGAAAACTCGAAGCGATGACGTAGTTGAGGCAAAGCGAGGCGAAGGTTGAGTGAAGGTCAAATATTTGGGTCTTCAGAAGCGGGACTTTCTGTTGGCCTTCTTATAAGAACTAATGCACAATGATTCAATTACCGCACATTTTATTTTCGGTTTCAAATACGCGGTCAGCGAATACAATATTTCCTTTCCATTAAGCAAACAAATATAGAAATGGCCTCATGACCTTTCTTTTCAATGTTATGACAAGATAGAAAATGTTTATTATATTGAACCCGAAACCAAATTCTTCACTTCACCTTGAACAACAATAATTCAAATCCCAACCATTATTGATACCAACAAGCTCCAATTCAGGATTTCCTAGTTCATATTAGTTTTTATAGCAATCACACACGGGTTGCAAGTTCGTTCTAAGCTTTTTAGTTTCAAAACTTAATTACAAGATCGTTCTTAGATCTCTTAGCATTCTCGGCACTTCTATGTCATAGGTGCAAAGGATTGTTGAGATGGATTATGCCCCAATTGCCCTCCAGGCTACTAATGTCTTGGTAGACAAACATTTTCACAAGATACCAAATAAAGCATTCGACAAAAGTACCTATAAACCTCGTTTCTTGAGTCGTGGTAAACGTCGTGGTCGACAAGGGGAACGAGAAAGAGAAAGAGAATGGGAAAATCGCAACAAGGATTCAGATAACGTATACAATAATCCTGAAGTTGAAGAACCAGACGACGAAGACGGTTATCAATCTGAACCAGATCGCAAGACAACAAGGGATATTCCCAGACATAGTGGTCAAGCAATGGGTGTCGGTGGTTATCCATACAGATCAGAAACTCCACCTGGTTCTGTGTACAGTCAACCTATGTACAGTCAACAACCCCCACGTATACGACCTGAATATCTCCCCAAATATCCACCAGGTTCCCCACCATCAGATTTCTATTTTCCTCCTCCGCCAATTGCGCCATTTCCCGATCCACGACCTTCGAGTTATGGTCGAGATGACTTACCCAGACGCAATAGAGCTCAGAGTCAGAACCAGGATGATCGTTATTCTGATTCCTATCGTGCTTCACCTCGTCGGCCAAAACCTATAGCTCGTAGGTCTTCATATGATGATCTTGATACGAGGAAATCATATCGTGATGATTATGATGAGGATGATCGACGACTTGAGAGACGTAAGGCAAAAAGTTCATCTTCTGAGCATGGAAAGAGTGGCGGAAAGGATGAAGGTCTTAGGGATAAGGCACACAGATATGGATTGAAGGATGAATTGAAAGACATGTTTACCGATAGTGGTAAAGGTCTTGCTGGAGGAGCAATAGGTGCATTAGTTGGAGGATGGGCGACTGATAAACTCCAAGAGGCTCAGACGGGGAAGGGTGATTCGGAGCGTGGAAATCGATCTAAGCTTATTACATTGTTTGGTGCAGCGGCTGGAGGTTTGGTAGCTAATGCTGTTGTTGAAAAGTGGCAGGAAGGACAGGAAAAAACGGATGAGAAACAGAAGAAATGGGATGAAAAGTGGGACGAAGGAAGATATAAGGATGGTAATCGTAGGAGCAAGGGCGGTGGAGATAAGGAGAAGAGGAGAGGTGACAGGGAGAGAAGAGATTCAGTTAGGAGTAAGGATCAAAGAAGAGATGATAGTTGGGATAGGGAGAGGAGGGGTTCGATTAGGAGTAAAGACCAAAGAAGAGATGATAGTTGGGATAGGCATATGGCTTATGATGACAGAACCAGTAGACGAGATGGCCGTGGATACGATGGTCCGAACGATGGATATTATTGATTTGGCATGGATATTATGGGTTGGCGATGATTATTACGATGAGATGATGATGATTATGATTATGACGATTTAAAATTGCACTATGGGCGTTTTCAGACACTTTGTGTTTATGAGATGGGCTGGCATATAGCAGAGATGACAGGATCATAGCGTTGAATTGGCTACTTGTTAGATTAAATAATGCGAGAACTTGATACCATATCCAATATCATCTATTGTGTTGCTGATGTCCGTTCAGTTGAGTACAAGTTACTATATATATTCGACTTGACTACAGTATATAGACTTGGAAACAAATTATCTCCAGAGATATTTCAGCATATATATATCCTGTAGATAAACATCCGAAATGATTTGGTCTGGAATATATCCAAGTGCTCAAATTCTGGATTCAGAGATGAAGTAGCTCACATCTCCGATCAATATCACATAAAGCTAATCCAACTGATATCGATTCGACCCCAATCATCTGTCAATCACTCTTCACTCAGACTAGCCATTTGCATCCAAGTAGCTCTGATTCGGTACAATACCACTTGGTATATATGTTAATAAGTCAAGCTCTATTAGGTGCATAACTCTCGAGCCTTGGTCGAAGGTTATTCAAACACAGCGTACGTACTTTGTTTGATAGAGTATACCGATCGTATTCCGGCTGGATATATCAGGTATGTACGAAAAGAAATATTTAAGCGATCGACTACAATGACCTTATCACGCAAACTCAGATCGTTCCACCTTCATTCATACAGTTGATTTCTGAGCAATAATATATATATATATATATAGATAAGAATTATATGTATGGTCTGTTGATTGATAATAGAGGATTCGCGAAAGTGTGCGATTTCTTACCGTCCGGCAGAATAATTTACAATGCCGAGAATGCTTCCATTTGGTCCGTGCGCTACGGCTTTTAACGTTCCCGCATCTAGTTCGTGCGGGCTCCGAGCCGAACGTACCGAAACTACCTCCGTATACAATAATATTGTTCAAAACGAAAAAAAAATACAAAACAAAAGTATTTTATATCAAAAAATTGAAAAAAATTACAATTGAACAGAGTGGGATTCGAACCCACGCGATTTCTCACTGCGGATCTACGTAATAGGTCTTCTTTCGAAGGATGCCTAAACACAGCGCCTTTACCACTCGGCCATCTGTCCACCGGTGAGCTTTTAGAGCTCTTTGATGGTGTTTTTTCTCTTAGTTGAATTGATAACCAAGACAAAATTTTCTGAATATGATTTTCAATTTTAGACAAAAGAGTGGTGAACAAAGAGGTTTGCTTATTAATCAGCTAGATTCCCTAAGATATATAAAGGTTCTCAAGATCTTTTAGTAACTTTTACATTAGATTGTATATCTAATTCCTCAATATAATAATTTCAACACTCAGGCTTCACATCTTCTGAGTCATTTTTATTAAATTCTATTATTTAGAATAAAATACATACCCGGATCTTGAAAGAAGTAGTTATGACTCGGACGGTGATTAATTTGAACTACTCGGTCAAATTAAAATTGAAGCACGCGCAAAATAAGCGAATCGCTTCAAAATCGACGATTTTGTACAAATCACCTCTTGCGCCGATGTAAATAAATCGATCATTTATTTATAGAATTATTTAAAATATTAAAAATAGATTATTTTTATATTAAAATATCTATTATTAAAATTTAAAGATTAAATAATGATTTTAAAATTTATAATATTTAATTAAATATAAAGTAAAAATCGTATAAAAATACTATAATTTTAATTTAATTTAAATCAAGCAAATTACTATATTAGGAAATAATGAAGATATATATAAATATATAAAAGAAAAGCTTTTATTTAATATAAATATTATATATTAAAGTTTAATATAATATTCTTTAAAAATCAAAATTATAAAGGTATTTTTAACTTTTTAAAATCTTTAAAAATCTTAATAATTCATTCAAATCAAAATTATATTAAATAATATCTTAATATAGTAATTATAAGGATATAAATTATCATATATAAGAATTTGAAGTAATTTTAATGATTTTTAAAAATCAAAATTAATATGATAATGCTTGATACTTAATGCTTATAAGCATTAAATATACCCTTTTTAATTTTATTATATTATATCTTTTATATATTTTTAATATATATAATATTTAAATTAAATAAAAGTTTTTCTTTTATATATTTATATATATCTTCATTATTTCCTAATATAGTAATTTGCTTGATTTAAATTAAATTAAAATTATAGTATTTTTATACGATTTTTACTTTATATTTAATTAAATATTATAAATTCTAAAATCATTATTTAATCTTTAAATTTTAATAATAGATATTTTAATATAAAAATAATCTATTTTTAATATTTTAAATAATTCTATAAATAAATGATCGATTTATTTACATCGGCGCAAGAGGTGATTTGTATAAAATCGTCGATTTTGAGGGTTTTCGGCAATTGGCGCGTGCTTCAATTTTAATTTAACCGAGTAGTTCTTACTACTATATTCAACTTGTGTTTTTTATTATAATATTACTAGTAGTAATTGAACTGTATTTTTTTAATAGTACTAGTCTATATTCTTGATTTTAGACTTCAAATACAGAATTATCATAGATCTAATATTTATCATACTACTATGATACTAGTATCAAGATTATATATCAAAAATTAATTCAAAATTGACTCAGTATTCAAAATCATGATGATTGAAAATATACTTTTTTAAAACCTTTTTCTATTCCATCGCAAGTCGATATTCTTATGTTTGTTGTCTCCATGATTCGATGGTTATCTAGCACGATGATTAGTATTACGTTGTCGTTACATTGTCGATATTGAGAATATATTCCTTTAATGATGATTTGACAAAAAACTCCTCTACATTTTGCTGAAAAGCTACTTCCCCTTTCATAAGGAACAATAAGCTCGTAGTCAAGTTGAACAGCGTGAAGCGCGCTGGATGGAAGACAGGAATGTCATATTATGCTTTCAATTCCGGTGGAAAACACCCGGGCCGTTGAGGTAATATATTTCCAAATCTTAAAACCCCCCCTATTGAGGGCTAAAGAATACTTGTTAGCTAAAAATTTTAACCTTAAGAACTAGTTTTACACCTTCATAATCTAAAACCAAAGCAATGAATTGAATCATTGGTCATTTTTACATTTTGTTTTCAATATTCATATTCTGGACAGACATTCAGAAATGAATTAGATCGCAATTCAAGCATGATAATGCTAAACATCTAAGTCATAAAAAAAAGAATCAAGTAAAGGACATCACAATCAAACTCTGGGGTTGAGATTAAGATTGACCAGTAAAAAATTTTCTTTTGGTAAGTAAAAAGAAGCAAAATTAAAGCTAGGATTTTAAAATTCATCCGCCCCTCTCCCAAAGCCCCCCCCCCCCCCCCCCTTCACTTCGTATCCGCCCGGTTCATCTCATCGGCTTTGGCTTCTGCTTCGGGGCTTAGGATAGGAGGCGATGGTATGGCTAGGGTAGCAGCAGCAGGAGTAGAGGGGGAGGTGAGGAGGGCGAGGCGAGCGAGGAGGCAAGCGTTCTCGGCTTGGGCTGCGGCGACTTGGCTTTCGATCTCCAGACGTCGCTGATTTTTCCTCTCCATCCATCTCTTGTATTGACGAGCCTTCCTGCGGAGGGCCCGGCGATTCTAGAGAAAAAAAGCATGAGTTACGCGCATGATAAACAGTTGAGATGCGTGTAGAACGAGCTAATGTATTTCTGAATGTCTATTCAGAACGTAGATATTCTAGTACATTTTAGGTGATATATCGTTGAATATTTATTTGAATAGCAGACATTCAAATGTCAAAGTACGTACGATTGATTGTGTGTGAGTTGAGTAGACATTCAGAACAGTTATGTCTCGAAAGGAAAGGGAAAAGTATGTAGATGATGAATACTTACTATCACAACCGCTTCTCGTACAACTCCGCCATTTTCCTCTCATTCAGCACCATCCGCATACTATTGATCAATTAGTC
The DNA here is from genome assembly GCA_028455995.1 of Scleromitrula shiraiana. NCBI lineage: Eukaryota > Fungi > Ascomycota > Leotiomycetes > Helotiales > Sclerotiniaceae > Scleromitrula > Scleromitrula shiraiana. The sequence goes on from JABELC010000005.1 coordinate 2,088,437, forward strand.
ATGCTTTAGGTAGAGTGCAAAGTAGAGATGAACAAAGGGAGTGGGAATTGAAAACAATGTATAGGAGATATAAAAAAGGATAGGAGATATAGAGAAAAGAGATATAGGAAGCAAAAAGGTAAAAGATGAAATAGAAGTATAAGACAGAAGATGTATAATAAATAAAAGAAGTGAGAAATGAAGGTGCAATATAAAGTAAAAGCGATATAAGGATAGAGGGGAAAGGATGGAGAGAACATGAAAAATATAAAGAGAAGTTATACTTACGTGATTGTTAACCACCGAATTGTTGATGTTGGTCATTTTTCATATAAGAAATCAAGAAAGAGAAGAAGATAGGTAGGCAGGCAAGTAGGTAGGCAGGTAGGCAGGCAGGTAGGTAGGTAGGTAATTAGGTAAATAGATGAGTTGTTGCCAAAGAAAAAAAAAGACGGTTAGAGGGGGGGATTCTATGCTTTATAGAAGTATGAGTGAGCCAGTGAACCTCTCTAGGCCTATTTCAATTGGGAGAAACTTACGAAGAAAGGTGAAGAATACAATGAACTTAACTTATGCTAATTTGAAATTCTTGTTGGGATTTCACCTTCATCCGCACTTGTTTGGCTTGGATGAACACCTAAACACTCGACAAAGCTGAATGATTTTTGCAAGATATATGGTGCCGTTCTTCCATGCTTGGTGACATTAGTGCATCACTTGTGCATAAGAGCTATTCAGCTTCATCTCACTTCACTGATTCGAATGAAAACCTAGTCATTGGAGGTAATCTCGAAGTTCGCCGTAGAATTTCAAAATATATAACCTCCAGGCATACCAATATGCTGTATATAGTGACAGTGCACATGGTTGGCACATGCCTTCAGCATATATCTTTTATATTATTATATAATTGATATAGTTTTTTAACTATAATTTATTTTTTTAATTAGTATATATGATCTTTTTTTTATATTTCCGAGTCACGAATATACATTTTTAGTATTATTAACAATTTACCTAAGTGATCCTAATATATAGAAAACTGAGTTCTAATATCGATATGTGAACAGAGCGCTTGCTAGTTTGCATCCAATTTTCATCAACTATCCTGGTAAAAGGCCGCGCCGATAGACTATCTAGTTTCTTACCTGTATGGCATATCTCTACATAAAGCTTAACCCTGTGGCTTGCGTATCTTGAGCTTAGAAGAGATAGTGAAATGAAATTCCGAGATTGGATTAGATAATATATGAACTTCAATATCTGACATTGTTCTATTATGTATGAGTCTCAATGTCTGGGGTTTTGTAGAGTATTGAATCGGTCTGTATATCCAAATCGGTCTGTATATCCAAATCGATCTTATATATTGAAGAGATTTGACATCTTAATGGTTGACTACTATTCATATACTAACCAGATTCGAACGTTTAATTCTCTATGAAATATTTCTTTTCTTCGAATATCTGGATCTTTTCTGGACATTGAATGGACCTGAATATTTAACCTCTTTCCGAACAATATATGAGCTCCAATATCTGATTTCATTTTGAATATCATACCAATTTTGATATCCAAACCCAGCCCAAACATTATATGTGCCCTGGTATCTATTTCCGCTTGGAACAATATAGAAAACTTAGCATACAATTCCACTCCAGACATTAAGTCATTGTTATTATCAATGTATAGTTATATCGAAGCATTGTATGGCTCTAAGTATCCATATTTTCTCCAGACACTCGTCACTTTCAAATATCTCTATTCGGCTCTCGAAAATGAGGGACTATTCCTTTTCAGATTTCACTATCAAAGCTGTGAGATTTTATGATATACTCATCTTAGCCCTACTCAGTTTCTATCCTAGCAATGTTATCACTGTATGGTTATGCTCTGGATCAATTTGCTGATTTTAAGTCACGATTCCGACTTAGTTAGGTGGTATATAGTGAGAGAAGAATGTGAGAGGATGTGAGAGGGTAAGAGACGAAATGGGTTAGGAACAGATATAGTGATGGTCTTATACATTTAAGAAAATCGTTATTACATTGGCAGGAATAAACATGAGAATAGACGCATATCTCAATGAGCCTATCGATACAAGTATCGATATCATATGTATGATAAGTGAAGCAGACAAGAGCTGGAATTTGATTGACTGTGTTTTTCTGTTTAAGCCATATATCTAGGTTACAAGTAGATCATGCCAGGAAATCATGTCTTCTTGGGTCTTACTGAAGCCCTGTCTCAAAGCAAGAATAGACGACAAGAGGCCTATGCCATCGAGGGTAGAAACGTATCAGGCATATTGATTTAATAGGTGCGATTACGATGGTGGCCCGATCTGATATTCAGATCAATGAAATCTATATTACTTCGATTGAAGTGTGGAGTTTATGAATAGTGGGAGGAGATACCCAGCTTCGGCTTCTTGTAATATTCCCATCTTGTGCTGTGTTTTTCGTTCTATCCCACTCGCCCTCTATTGCTTATTCGTTTCATCGTCTGTAATCTTCTCATCTCCTGTGGCGAGGTTTAAAGAAAGGGACATTTTCAGCCGTTTCGTGGCTTTCGTCGAGTTGGTTTCTGCTTAGGGCACTACCCATTTAACTTCCTCGAAAGGCAGTGCTGATACTGGCAAAACGATCCCTCTCAACCCCCTTTGTCAACTATATAGCTCGAACCGGCGGGACCACTTCCTTCGCTGGTATCAAAACAGGCTAGTTCTAGAGAGTTATCTTGTCGAAGAAATTTTTTTGAATGTTCTAGCTTGTCAAGGCTATATAGTTTCTCACTAGCCACCCGAACCAACAGCTTTCCCCTTACTTTATCACTCTAGAATCATAATTGTTAACAAGATCACGATACGAGCTCGAAAGCTCCTGAACAGCGGAAGTAATCGCAGCTTGAATAACAGTGGCCTTGGAGAAAGGCCGGCTTTTTTTCACACCCGCGAGAGTATTGTCTTGTTTGTATACATTCTGGGACGTCGTTCCTTAGCCTAATCTGTTGGGCTTTACTTATCACCAGAATGTGGATTAGTTCATAACCCACTTTTCTGATTATCTAGATGAAGCTCTCATCAAAACAATCAACAGGAAATTAAGCTATCAATTATCTTACTGTTCAATACTCTTAAATGGTCTCTAAGGCTATGTAAGGATTAAATCATCAAATCGTTGAAATTAGATACCTAGTATGTAATTCTAGGCACATAGCTTGTGTGCAAGATCAACGCTAAATATTTTCCTCGATCTCATAATCAACTGGATCGGCTGCCAAGCTAATCCAAGGTTTTATTAACGTTGTTGGTATTGTAGCTATAGTTTTCCAAGACTTTGCACAGTATTGAAAAAAAAAAAAGCTTGTGACTCGAGGTAGTTTCTATCTTGTTGATCTTGAGCGTAGTCACAGTATATCTAGTTCTAGGCCTTGTTAGGAATACTAGTGATATGCGGAGCCGAATTTATCAACCCCATATAGTAAATATAGCACACCTCTTTTCCAATCGAACAGATTAATTATTTAAGCCCATTTAAACAGTCTCAATATCTTGATTCCAATTGGAAAATAGTGAAAAGTATTAAAACAGCCCAGAAATAAAGAAGAATAATTGGTACTTGATTTGATATCCATTTGATCTAACAGTGTGCACTTTTGAATGCGGTTAAGTTTTATAACAAGCGCCCGTGAAACTATTAAAAGCAGTAGCTTATCTATCTACAAGGCTGGAAAATAAATTTTCGATAAGATAGAACCTACGAATCCATCCTCCCACCATCGCAACAAGACATTCATCATGGCCGATATTGATGAAGATATACCAGTCACTTCCTTACACAATCAGCCAAATGACGACAATGAAGAAGGCGACGAAACACAAGATTATCGATTAGTCGCATCCTTAATCAAAAAAGGTGGTCAACTTCCAAAACGCGGGGAAAAAGATTTCGAACCACATGGTACTAAACATCAAGATGGGGTTTTGGCAGCGAGTCGACAGGCAATGCACGAGGCTTTAGATTATACGAGAATACATCATCCAAAACAATATACGAGGGCATTTTATCTTGGGGAAGGCAGTTTGGAAAGGGATCAATGGGTTAAGGAAGAATTCAGGCAAGGCTTGGAGGATGATCATATCATTGTGGTAGAAAAACAAAAAGGACCGCATGTCAGAACTATAGGAAGAGCAAACCTGGGGAGTACTAAATCGAATTTATGGCTGTTACCAGAAGAAGCATTGTTTCTGGTTGAGAGAGGCAATTTGGATCTTTGGTGGCCTAATAAGTCTATGTTCAAGGAAATGTTTGGAGATGCAGCTGTCGGTCAAATTGAAAAATACGAGGACGACGACCTTGGAGCACCTATGAGTTTACAAGCTGCTTATGCTATGCTTATTGGCAAGGATGGTGAGAAAGGAAAGGTCAGTTTGGAAAGATATAACGTTTATGCCAATCTGAAAAGAAATGGCTATGTCGTTATGAGAGCTCCAGATTGGGATCCAAATCTTCCAAGCAAATCTCATCCTTATGATACTCCATCAACAGAGTCTAAGGGTATTTTTGATTGGCTGTTTAATCTTTTTGCAAAAGATGTCACATTACCTCCATATGGTCCTCTGGTAAAACCAGGTTTGTATAGATCTTACGATTCCATTTATCGGCAAGTTGCCATCATTCCAAGATACCAACCTTCGGCAACCACGAAGGATTTCTCACAACCTCCCGAGCATCCATTTCGTGTTTGTTTTCATCTTTGGAAACCTACAAATATACCTACTTTTGCAAAGACGAATCCGGGTTCTCCCGATTTTCGAGTTGCGGTCGTGGACGCTAGGTCAACATTCGTTCCAACCCTCCCAGAGGTCGTGTCATTATTTGATAGTACACCTTGGGATCCTCCAGCAGCGAATTTAGAGGGCCCATCTAAGCTTTATCCTAGAATCAGACATGGTTATCGAAACGTGATATTGGCTATCAATGATCAGGCTGTTATTAGCTACATGCGATTAGGGGATGCCGCCTTTGGGGAAGAAAAATTATATTCACGATTTGATCAAGGGACTACTGCGAGAGGTAATAAGAGGGGTGGAGGGCGTGGTAGAGGAGGAAGAGGTCGGGGTAGAGGTCGTAGGTGAAAAGGCATGTAAACGTTTGAATTGATTGTACGATAAGAAGGAAATAGGTTTGGGAAATACTCCTATAGGCTATCATAGATGAGGTGATCTCTCATTGGGGGCGGCTAGTTGCAGATGCATATATGCGTACAATACGTAGCTGGGCATTATAGATAAAAACAAGACACGGAACTTTACATGTTATACCTACATAGGCAATGGACAATATGATATTAGTATGCAGGCTTTTAAAACCCGCCTCAATCATGCCAGAATTATCTGGTTAATTTACCCATGGATATAACTTCAAAGTTTGATATCAAAATTAGTACTAGCGCTTTGTGGCTCAAGAGTAAATAAGCGGAGGCAATACATAACCTATCTGTGTCTGTGTTTATCCATCCACCTTCTATCCATCCACATCCTCTTTTCTTCCTTTTAAAATCCTCTACGAGTAGCTATTTTGATATTTACCTCCGACTTCTCTATAAAACGACCTTCTCTCTTCCTCTAAACAGCTTATTAAGTTTACTTCTTCTCATACTTTTACCTCATAACAAGGACTTTGCGATTGAATATGAGTCCTGTAAGAGTGCCCAGTTCGGATTTAAGTGATATCGAAATTGAAGCCGAATGGGATAGAACAAACTTGTAAGTTATTCCTTGAAACTACTGCTTATCTAACTAAAGCCTTCTTTCTACTTGTCTTGTTCCTTCTTTTTCTACTGTTTATTCTGTTGTCTTTGGATACGAACCAACCGAAGTGCCTTTTGATTCACCATGCCCAAAGTGCAGTTCTAATTCATTATTCATTATTCATCGTTCATCTCATCTATTCTCTCCCTATTGTATTTATAGCCACCACCCAATGTGGCATTTATTATTCATTACACCTTTTCAACCCTGATCCTTTTCATCTATTTCCCTACCTGCACTTCACAATACTATATTTTTCATTTCTATAAGTTCTTCAAATTTATGTTTCAAGTTCTTGAAAGGGCTTTCAAATCGCAATTGATGATTCTTATCAGTCAGTATGTTATATATTCCAAAGGCTATGTTATCATCTGTTTGTAACTATCTCCTAATACTTTCAATACCTATCTGTATTCTACCCTTACACAACCCTTCCTTACTCCACCTTTCCCCATAGGTTTTCATACATAAGCGACAAAGTTGTTATGCGTTTCTTCATATTCTTATTTATCTCTTACAAATGTTATTCTCATATTGCGCCTTTAAAGATTCATTGGAGCTTTCTTCCTTGTGACAGAAACACATAAGCCCGTCATTTTCTATAATCAAGTGATTATACATTGCATTTACCAAACTGCCTACTATGTGTTGAAATTCTCTCAATCCATCTGCGCTTATAATATTTTGTCGTTAGATTACAGAAATTGATTATATTATAGATTCCCTCACAACGAGCGTTCATCTAATATTCCATCAACTTTTCCTGATTCCACAGGTACAATGATTGCCGAAACAGAAAGCAATATTGTCGGTGATGCAGCTCGAGAAAATTCAAGTAATAGACTTCATGCCAAAGTTTCCGAAGTGGATGCAAATGATGATGAGATTGATGAAAACGAGGATGTCACGACACCAGCTACCGGTTATTCAAAACGAAAGCGAACTTCGGTCAATTACAACGTTGGAAAAGATCTTTGGGACGATATGTTCGATCTAGGGGATGATCAACGTGCTTCTAAGCGAAGTAGAGCGGCAAGATCATTGGAAAGAACTCGCGGTGTAATTATTGGTGTGTGGCTCGAGTCGAGTGAACCTAGAGATGAGGATAAGCATGCTGTGTATGGATTCCTCGATTCTGAGGATCGACTTCGCACCCGGTATCATGCCTTGAACCGTCGAGGCGAAGAGTTAATCGGTAACATGCCCTCGGGCCAAGGCAAGTGTTGGGTCACGTTTGATCGCATTATTTTCGATCAGCACTTAGCAGGCTTGAATGCTGTAGCGGTCAAGGAATATGTAAAAATACGAGCCTTAGACAAACCAGAAGCGACTGCCGAACTTCGACATGAAGCTGATCTCAAAGCTGCCAAAGCTGCCAAAGAAGCCGGTCGCCTGATTGATCTTGGGGGAATAAAAACCCCAGGCCCACCTGTTGGTTCCTTTAGGCCAACTCCTCGCGGTTCGAAGTCCAAAGACACTAACGGTTTTGACAATCAGTCCCCTTTTAAGACTGTGACGCTTCCAGCTGGAAAGTCGCGCGGAGTTCTTCTCGGGTATTGGGCAGATTCGAGTGAACGACGTCTGGAAGATAAACACGCTGTATTTGGTGTGGTTAATGCAGGTGATACTTTCCGCATTAAAGTGCAAAAGATCACACGTGATGGACGTACTATGGAAGGTAATTTCCCAGGCGGGGCTGGATCGTTGTGGTTGCAGTACGACAAGCTTGTTATCGAACCCTGGCTCAGACCATTGTCTAAAGCGGAAGTTAAGGAATATGTACGAATTCGCCAACAGCAAATCGAAGTTGGGGAGACGGATAAAGAGATCAAGCGCAATGAAGCAATGGCTTTCAAAGAGGCTAAAAGAAGACTTAATGCTCCACCAACAGAACCAGATACGTTGGATCTTACCGAAGCAGAAGAAGTCGAATCCAGCTCGGAGTCTGGACCTAGTCATCGTCCAACAAGACAAATACGTGCCTCGAGAAAGCAAACAGAAGCGGATACGGCTCAAAAGCTAAATTCCAAGGAGAAAGGTATCAAGGAGAGGACACGTCCTCAAGAAAGAGAAAATGATGGGACTAGAACCGAGACTACCGATGCGTTCCATAAGAATACTACGAAAGCATTCAACAAGAGAGTGCACAGGTTGGAAAAGGTTTGGACTAATCAAAATGCTGCACAATCCCCACAACAAACCAATGGAACCTTGGAATCTGAAATTCCTCGGAAGCAGGGTGATGTTGTGCACAGCGGTGTTTTATACGAGAAGAAGCAAGAAGGGTTTTTTGAGGGAAAACTGGTCAACCGTGGGCAAATTCTAACAGTTAATGGTGAGGATTATGTGGAGTATAGGGTTTTGGTGAAGGTTCTGCCATGAGAAGTGTTATTATAGGATTGCTTTTAAGATTGGAGGGAGTGTCATGTTCATCTCATTTTCTATTTTCTTTTTGCTGATATCTATTTGAACAACGGCTATTTATTCAATTCTCCAATTGCTTGTCTTTGGTTCTCTTTTCTTCACTTCTATTGTGGTTGATAGTTTTTACTAGGGATTCAAGGGTTCGTATTTAGCTAGCTACACCATTTTGTTTTTGAAAAGCCTTTCGTACTTGGGAGGGATAATACTTATAATGTATTTTTGTATTTCAATCTATTACATAGTTCATATGAAATGTTCCATCCATCCCTAATGACTATCCCAATGGTTTGTATGCTCCTTCTAAATGGATAGTTTGGCGAAAAGTAGGATGCTACATTACACCAAACCACTAATATATCCATCTATTATATGTAGAATCCAACAAGATGTTACCCCCACCTTCTACGAATCTAAATATCAGCTCACAACTTCCCAAGCTAACAAATCCTGACAGAATCAGCTGCCGCCATCAATACATGAAAACCAAAGAGCTAGATCCGAGTACATTACACTAATCATCTATGTGTATTCCAATTCACCACTACTTACATAAGCTTTCCCATCTTCTAACATGATTCACCACCTACCTAAAGAGCTAGATCGATCTTCTAGTTCCCGAACATCTCTTGCTAGCATCTTTTGACACATCATTTTGATACACCCATTTGCAAGAGTCAATAGACCAGCCTACCCCAGCCCCTACCAGAGTTAACTCCTCTACAAACTTCTTATATACTATACATAACATAGCGATTCCTCTTGCTTTTCCCAATCCATCTACTTGAAGAAAACTATCCCGGTATTCAGGTTGATTCATGCCGGTCTCTATATCTTATTCTTATTCTAAGCAAGGCCTTGGATTTAATTTTTCTTCTGTCTTGGTGGAAATATCCTTTGATAGAAATCTAATGAAAGACGCAGTTCTAGGGAAGTTATGTAGAGAGCTCGAGGAAGTATAAGTATATTCCAGGGAGAGGAAAGGTGGAGCGGGAAGAGAAGAGAATCCCGTTAACTCACCATTTGCACCTCGCCCCTTTCCAACTTTATTTTTGCCCTCGTCACTTTCATAGTCCTCTTCTCCTTGTACCTCTTTCCTCGTCCGTTCAGACACAAACACAAACACAAACACAAACTAAATGCTCGGAAGCCCTAACTAGAAATCTCTATGCTTTTATCTTTCAAGGTGGCTTGTTAGCAGCTAGTAGTGCTAGATTTATCTGTATCTTGCTCATCTGGGATAATGAGTCGAAATCGGATTCACTGATACATCGAGTGAATTGAACTTGACTTGACGCTTGCGTATAATAATATTGCTCGCTAATAGAAGGGATGATATGTGTGTTTATGTCTTTAAATTCTACCTACTGGTAGTGGATATCATTTCTTTTTAATCTAATACAAATAAACTTTTCATGTCTAATTCTTTGCTTCAGCAGCAGCCTTCTCCTCAGCTAACCTCTTCTTCTCGTCTCCAACCTCATCTACATAGCCCTCAGTCTTCATATCCGACAGCCCTAAATCTTCCTCCTCTTCCGCGGTTCTCTCGTAATCCTCAATCTCAATCGATGGATCTGCGTCGGGTAGATATAGATTTTGAACGTAGCTGCTAGCTAGAGGATCTCTTAGGATAATGGTGAATTTTCTTTCTCCATTGATGGCTTCTTCCATTCCGTCGAAGAATTTCTTCCAGTTCTTCTTCGATTCGGATTCTAATGAATCTCCACCTTCTCCTGAATCACCTACATCGAAAATTTGTTGATGTAAATCATCTCGTACTTGAGTCAATAGACCCTCGACGGTTGTGAATCTTCCACCTAATGTTCCTGGGTTGACTGAGAGTTGAAGTTCTGGGCACTCCAAGGCGCAGGACTCGGATTTAAGGATATCTCGTGCAAGATCTACGGCAGTCTCGACACGAAGAGTGATTTTCTTACCCTTCTCGGGTACTTCACCTCCGGTTTTAACTTCGTTGGATCGATATCCGCATGATTCGCATACAGTACTCATGATAACCACTTGTTTGAAATGGGGAATTTCGACCATCTTCATATGTGTGACGCAATGTCTTGTGCATCCAGGACATGTAGCTGGGAAAGAATAAACTTCATTAGGAATGATATCGTCATCTTCGAAGTTTGCGGCGGTAGGTTGTCCTGTTGTTGCTTCAGTTTCTGTAGGTTGTTCACCACTAAGACCTAGAGCCTCGTTTTGCTCTGCTGTTCGTGGATATTCGACCTTGGCAAGTTTCCCAACACCATCTCTTTGATCTGGCTCGATCCAGGAGTTGCCTGCTGGGTCATCGAGAGATACTCTGAATGGGAAAATCTCTCCAGCAAGCATCTTGCGACCTTTGGTAATGACGGCCTCGATTTTCTCGTACACCTCTGGAATTTGTTCTTTTCGCTCTGGTTGTTTAAGCGCGAGGTCTTCAATGATCATGCTCAAAAGACCCTCGACATTTGTAAGTTGTCCACGTCCTGCAGGGACCTCAATATCCAACTCAATGAATTTCACAACACATGTATCGGATTTAACAACCTGTCGTGCGAAGTCGACGGAGGAAGTGAGACGTAATTCGAATCTCGCACCCTTTTGTTGAATCTGGCCTGCAGATTGGATCTCGGAATTTTTGAAGTTACAGTGTGGACAGAAAAAGGACATGAGGATAATTTCGCGGAAGAAGGGAATTCGAGTGAGAAGTAATCGTGTGATTCCCTATTGTTGAATGTCAGTCAAGTCAAAAAAAATAAAAAATAGGACTAAACAAAGCGCTTACATTTTCATGGCAGTTCATACATAAAGATTCTATCTCATCTACCACTCTTTGGTCTTCATCTGGTTCAGTTGTGCCATTTGTAGTAGCAGTATTTTTCTCGTCGTTGGTTGAGAGGTTTTGCGCCTTTTTACCTAAACTCTCGAAATAATCATCAAATGCAGCGCCATCGGGCTTCGAGTTCTCTTGGTTTGTATCCGTCATGGCTATGAATTGTAATTTCGTGAGGAATTCGAGATTTTATGACGCAGAATATTTGAAGATTTTTGGAGGGGCAATAATGTGAGATTATGAGGGGTCGCTAAAATTATTTTTCGATTTGCTTGATAAGAATTGACCCCATATTGCATTAGCGGCATAAAGCCTTGCCGGATTAGTGTCAGGCTGAGAACCAGTTCGAAGATTCTGTGGATTTTTTTTTTGATTTGTTATCGATAGTAGAAGAGGCGTTTTAAGGGATACAATGTGAGAGCCTAAATCCTCTAGTTGCTGTTCCTATCAAGGAGGTTATATTTCGTTTCCAGCTGGTGCTACAAAAACGACGTCTTGTTGTAGAGTGCCCAAATATAGGCAATTTTAACCCATCGATTCGCCCAACGTATAAGCCTGAACTTTTAGAAGAAGGAAATTTGCTTGCTGGAAACAATCTTAAGCCTTCTTCATCAAATCCATTAGATCCAGTCCAAAACCAGACGAACGAGCTTCTGATGCTTTCTTGTTGGCCAAAAGTGCTCCCAATCCGCCCAACTTCCGTGTTTTTGCTCTCTTCTTACTATTCGCATTCGCAGATGGTGTTGAAGAAGTATTGGCAGTAGATACAGCCTGGACTGGCGTAGCTGTTGCTTTAGATATACCCCCGGATTGCTTCATTCCCTTATTATGTCTAACAATTGAAGGCGCTGGATCCAGAGGATGCCGGGTCTTCTTGTTACAAGAGCCACATGTGTAAACCATCTCTGAGGGCTTCTTAGATCCAACTTTTTTCTTCTTAGAACTTTGTGATTTGACTTCCATTGTAGCTTCCCAACCTAATACCATTATTGTCCCACAAGCACCACATATTTTTCGTTTCTGGAGTTCGGAGTGTTCGATTCCATTGTCGAACATAAGAGAATTGCATTTTGACATCAAATATTTTGATGTAGATGGAGCGGTACTTGATAGTAAATGCGCGGACTTGTTTAGATATTCCAGACGCGCCGCTAATTCTGGATTTGCAATTGTTGTAATGCGAGGTTGTGACATGCTGGCGGTCTTGTGTTGTAACGCGTAGTGTTAACAAAGTTTGGATAGAAAACATGCCATCGTAACTATTCTAATCGTCAAGCGAATTTAGGCATCAGCAAGAATAATTTATTATAAAACCTCAACAATGAAGTTCCAATGTCATCATCAACATTGAAGATCATCAAAGTTTGGAGAATTTCCGTTCTGGAATATTCTGAGGTTACATAGTAATACAGAGTTGTGATATTGTGTTTTCAACACCCGGATTCTGTTATCATGGACCCCTCACCAGCCTCTATCCAAGAAGTCAATGGTTTGCGAATTGCTGTAGAAGGCTGCGTATGTTTTCAGAATCTGCCTCTTTTGAAACTGGGCTGACTTGAATACCCAGGGTCATGGTGCTTTAGACGCAATATATGCTTCGATAGACAAGGCTTGCGAGGTGCGCGGTTGGGACGGGGTGGATTTGCTCATTATTGGGGGAGATTTTCAGGTAATCTCAATGCGAATCCCCTCATACCAAAAGATAAACTGACAATTTTAGGCCGTTCGAAATGCCTCTGACCTTACGGTGATGTCCTGTCCGGTAAAATATCGTGCGATAGGAGATTTCCATGCCTACTACAGCGGTGTTAAGAAAGCCCCATACCTCACTATCTTTGTAGGAGGCAATCATGAGGCAAGCAGTCATTTATGGGAGCTATACTATGGAGGATGGGTTGCACCGAACATATATTATATGGGTGCTGCAAGCGTTGTGAGGCTTGGAGGAGTACGGATTGCTGGTATGTCTGGAATTTGGAAGGGTTACAACTACAACAAACACCACTACGAGCGACTGCCATATCAACATGCCGATGTAAAGTCAATCTATGATGTTCGAGAGATCGATATTAGGAAGCTATTACAACTGAGATCGCAAGTTGACATCGGCATTAGTCATGACTGGCCAAGGGCAATCGAGAGACATGGGGACGAGAAGTATTTGTTCAGACTGAAGCCGTACTTTGAGCAGGAATCGAAAGATGGCACATTAGGAAACCAGGCGGCAACTTACGTTATGGATAGACTTAGGCCACAATATTGGTTTGCGGCGCATATGCATTGCCATTTTGCGGCAGTGAAAACCTACAAGGAAGAACCGACGCCTACAGATGTCAATGAGCTTCAACCAACAGCTGAAGTTGTCCCCGGTGTTGATAGTAACGGTACAACATCTATAGGAACCCCACCGACAGTAGCGGCAGCTCATAATGAGGATGAGATAGACCTCGATATGGATGACGAAACCCCGCCGCCTGCTGAGCCGCCAAAGATCGAGGATATTACAAATAATGATACAGCTGATACAGGAGCAGTTGCTCCTTCAGCTGTTCCCTCTGATATTCGAGCTCAGTTGCCTGCAGCCTTCTCAAGGCCGCCGCCAACTCAGAGATCATCACAACGATTACAACCAGGTCAACCAACACCAATAGAGATTACTAATAAGACAGTACGCTTTCTCGCATTAGACAAATGTTTACCAGGTCGAAAGTTTTTACAACTCCTCGAAGCACAACCTTATGATCATATAAACTCCCCATCCAACACTGAAGAACCACAAACTCGAACAAAACCGAAATTTGAATACGATCCCGAATGGTTAGCTATTACTCGCGTTTTTAACAATGATCTTGTTCTTGGAGATAGAAATTCTCAACCTTCTCGAGATCTAGGTGAAGCACACTACAAACCTCTTATTGAGAAGGAAAGAGAATGGGTGGAAGAGCATGTTGTCAAGCAAGACAAGCTTGAAATTCCCTCTAATTTTGTGCTTACCGCACCCCCTTTCTATGAGGGCATGCCTGAGATTGTAGACACAGGCCCTTTGGAGTACAACAACCCTCAAATGCAGCAATTCTGCGATCTAGTTGGAATTGAAAACAAATTCTTTGCTACCGAGGAGGAAAAGAAAAACAGAGTTCGGGAAGGACCAGGACTAGGATCTGGTGATTATGGCAGAGGTAGGGGAAGAGGTCGAGGTCGAGGAGGTGACCGGGGAAATAGGAGAGGGGGAGGGGGAGGGGGAGGGGGAAGGGGGAGGGGAAGAGGAGGTTGGCACTGATTTATTTGATTATTTTGAGATACCCCACGTATTTCGTAAGGTATATGGTTATAGCCTGTAGAGGATTATAACATTATAATATCTGCAGCGCCGTCTTTAATAATCCTGAGAGGCTAGCACAGCCAGATCTATCACTTTTTTATATGACAACTTTTCGGTAATCCATGTGTTCAGGAATCTCCCAACTAACTTTAAAGATACATGCACCATACAAGGTACATACCAGGTACTCGTACTTTTCAACAAAAACTGCATAGACCCTTTAGAGACCCTTCCATATGGTACGCGTGACTGTAATGTACTTTTCAGGTCTCGAATTAGTTGACTCGGATTATCGAACTTAACTCACCCTGACTCAAAATCTTCAATGGCATGAATGGAATTTTTTCCCAATTATACTCAAGTACCCGACCTTATGGTCAGTCACAAGTCATTGCGCCCTAGAAGTTATGGATCTTTCTACGGTCAATTGCCCGATCATGGGACTTTCTCCACAAAGGAAAATCCGCCTACCAAATTCCTCCCCTGATCAGCTGCCTGAGTGGATCATCTCGCATGGACTTGGTTTATGAAAATAGCTACAATAGAAGTACAGTACAGTACCAGTATGGAATGATTACAAGGATGAAATTTTCTTGAGGGTCGTCCTGTCCGATAAAATTTACGACCTTGATGTATTATTATTATTATTATCATTATTATTGTTATTTTTATTTTTATTTTTATTTTTATTTTTATTTTTATTTTTATTTTTATTTTTTTAATTTAATTATCCCTTGAGACTTTATTAATATGCATATAAAAATCTACCTACGGGAGACACGGGTGACACGGGAGACGCGGGAGAATGAGTTTTATGCTACAAAGCTAGCACACCGTTATCAAAAGATCGAATCATAAATAGAACGGAAGGGTATCTGCAGCATACCATAGATGAAAATGATCTGGGCCAACCTAACGGGCCGGTGCCCTTGGCTTTTCCTTGGCACCAGTCTCGACTATGGGGAAAGGGTCGTGATGGGTATCCATGGCTGCATAAGCAATCGTCAGAATGTAATGCTAGTTATAGTAATAATAAATAAATAAATGCACGAAAATGAAGGGTGTGTGTGGAAATGGTGGAACCTTTTTGGGCTCCCTTGAGTGATTTTTTTTTTTTGAGTTGCTTTGCTTTCGAACTTCTATATACAGTATGTAGAACCTATCTGAGTATGGTATATAGTTGCGAGATAGATATTTAAAAAGAAGTGATCTTCCTTTCATATTTGAGAAGAAAAAGAAAAGAAAAAGAAGAATATTGAAGAAACATATTTGAATCGATTCACTCATTCTCTCCATATCTCTCCATATATCTCTCTATATATCTCTCTATATATCTCTATACAATAAATTCTCGAACTTTGGTGAAAACGGAATATATAAAACAAAGGACCACCCCACCTACTACCTACTACCTACTACCTACTACCTACTACCGGTAGGAAGCTATTAGGAACAACTTGAAAATCCACATATTACCGGTTTAGAGCTCTCTCTCTCTCTCTCTCTCTCTCTCTCTCTCTCTCTCGATTCTAGTAATTGCCACTAACAAAACAAAAACCATTCAAACCTATCACGTGCATATTTGATTCAATTTCATCACACCTTGAACCTAAAAAGTTAGTTCCACCCACACCCAAATCCCCTTGTCACCGCCTTTTTGGAAAAGCAATTAATAATAATTAAATAATTATGATGCTTTTGGCAGAATAATAATTGACGAATCCAAACTTCTTTTTCAAAACGTGGAATCTCATTGATCTTTGATCCTTTTCATATCATTATTCACTCTGAGAAAACTGACAATTGAATAGGCGAAATTCGATTCATTCTATTTCTCTAACTTTGAGTCATTATCTTTAAAAGGGGTACTCATTAACACGTATTGCGCGTAATATTGAGCCCACCAAAAAAAAAAAAGATATCTTAAAGGGACTGAATGGATCATACCAAAAATCACCTATCGTTCGACCAAAGGAGCAGTATATCATTTCCTATACAATAGCCTGTGTGGTTCTCTCTATCGACTCACATATTCTACCATCGAATTCTCTACTATATTATATTCTTCCCAATTTTTGTCAACTCTTCTGTACTTATCTGTGGAAACTTGCCCTATTCAAAACCAACTATTCTCTTGTGCACTTGCAGCAATCCATCACAATGAAATTCGGCCGCACGTAAGTCCCCCAGTTCTTTAATTCATCATCAAATTCAAACCATGTTTTCAATATACTGACTGCCTATTATTAGTCTTCATACAGTCCAAGTACCGGAATGGTCATCATCGTATATAAACTACAAAGGCTTAAAGAAGCTTATCAAAGCTGCCGCGAACTCTGCGAAAGATAGCCCAGATGTTGATCTAGCGGGTATAAGACCTACTTATGGATGACCGAACTTTTGGTAGCTAATCATAAAACCAGAATTTTTCTTTTCCTTGGATCGAAATCTCGAAGCTGTCGATGCATTCTACAACAAGAAGTTCTCGGATGCCTCTCGTCGACTTAAACTCTTACAGGATCGACACGGTTCCTCCAAGTTATATATCACACAAACATTAGATCGCAATGAAGTCGAAGAGCTAATGGGAGCTTTACTTGAGCTTAGATCTCAACTAAGAAAGCTACAGTGGTTTGGAGAGGTTAATCGTAGAGGTTTCCTCAAGATCACCAAGAAGTTGGATAAGAAGGTCCCCAATGTCTGCACCCAATCAAGATATATGGCCTCGAAGGTAGACCTGAAACCATTTGCCGCAAACATTGAACTATCCAAATCTATGAAGACGATAAATGATTGGATTGCTGTATTGGGTGATGTAAATACCCCCGAAGACGCAAAGTCCGATCATTCCGTCCGTGTTATCAAGAGAGTATCCTCGAGAACAATTATTAATCTACCGAGCGGGTTGGTTGATACAGTTGACCAAGCTATCAGGAACGACGATCTACCAACATTAAAAGAAGCTATTATAGAAGCAGGTGCTGACGCCGACGACCCATCTATGCAGAAGCTATTTTTGAATCTGTTGCAACGATCGATATCTTGCAAGTCAAAAAATTGCATCTCGTATTTCCTCAAGAATATCAAGTCATTAGAAGAGGCGGATGATATCAATGCAAGGAATTGTATACATCGCCTCGTCATTTCCATTGGCCGCGCGAAGTCTGCTGAAAAAGCAAAAGAGCACAAACAAGAAACTGTTTCCTTCAGAGCAGTAGATCGTTTCCAGTTCATTACACCTGCAACATCACCTGCTACCGGACCGAATCTGGATAAACTTCAAGAGTCATCACTTCTGGGCTTGGATGATGAATCAATTCAACTTTTGGTTTATGTCCTCAATCATTTGGAGCCTCATCAAAGAATTGCGTTGAAGAGTAGAGACTCTTATGGCAGATTGCCATTGCATTACGCAGCCGAATTCGGATTTGTTGTTATATGCCAATTGGTGATGAAGTATATGCAGGACTGGGGTCAATTCAATGTTGAAAATGGCATTGATGCACCAGAATGGCAAGACCATGAAGGCTTGGCACCTTTGCATTTAAGTGTAATTGGTGGACATCCTTTAACCACCCAGGCTCTACTTGATGGAGAGAATTGGCAGGGTGCAAGCGATCAGAAAGCTGCGTTGAGACGAGACATTGTCAAATCTAGCGCCGTTCTCGCTCTCGCTACGAAATCTAATTTCAAGGCTATTGTGAAGCTTCTTGTCGATGCTGGAGTTGACATCAATTGGCAAGATGCTACTGGCGAGACTGCTTTACATATTGCAGCGCGCTTTGGCCATTCAGAATGTGCAGATATTATCCTCCGAGGAACACCGGATCAGATAGCTGATTTCGAGCTTACTGAAAAATCGTATGCTTGGACACCATTACATGTAGCTTGTGTGGATGGACACCTTGATGTTGTTGAATTGTTAATATCAGCTGGTGCGGAACTAAAGAAAGCAGATGCTTCTGGATGGACAGCCAAAGAGCATGCAGCTTTAAGAGGTCATATGGAAATTGCGGAAAGACTTGCCGATGCTGAATTGGAACAGGGTTCTACGTCAAGTGAATCATCTACCGGTAGCACCCCTTCTCCTCCAACTGGATCGTCACTCGAAGCTTTCCGTTCACAGAATTCAAACAATGGAAGAGCACCTGAGACCGTCAAGACCTTTGGTCATCGATATTTGACCAATGAAAGTATGGTTCTTGTCAGTCTTGGATCAATGGATATGAGAAAAGTTGTTCCAGCTGTTCAGCTAGAGAATATTCCTATCTCGGAAGCACATTCAACTCAACTCGATACAGCTTTATCTGTTGTAGTTTCGGCTAAAGGAGCTCAGGGTGAGCCTACGATTATAGATCTTCCAGTCCAGGACAATATCTCAACAGAACCCATTGTATTCACTACCTTGGACGCTTCTAAAGTCAAAATTTACTTTGACATTGTTCCTACTTATTCTGGTAGCGAGAAGCACAAGATTGGACGTGGCGTGGCAATTCTATCGAGCATCAAACCTACCATTGGATTGAAACGCATGAATTTACAAGGAGATGTCAGTGTACCCATCATTTCTAAAGATACTTTGGAAGATATTGGTTGTGTCAATTTCAACTTCCTTGTCATTACACCCTTTTCGCATCCAAATATGGGTATTACAGCAAAGCAAACCTATTGGAAAGAGTTATCATCAACAATGGTCATTGGTCATCGAGGTCTTGGGAAAAACAGCGCTGCAAATAGATCTCTACAACTCGGTGAAAATACCTTGCAGTCGTTTATTGCGGCCGCAAATCTTGGCGCGAATTATGTCGAGTTCGATGTTCAACTTACAAAAGACCATGTACCTGTCATCTATCACGACTTCCTTGTTTCCGAAACCGGTATTGATGCTCCTGTTCACACTCTTACGTTGGAGCAATTTCTTCATGTAAACGATGCCACCGGTGGTCGAAACACACGCCCACCATCTCCACCAAACTATCAACCAAAAGTACGATATGTTCGAGGAAAAGACCGTCAGCGTTCGCTATCTTTAGGCCACGCAATGCTTGAGGTCGATATGGCCGAGAGAATGAAGCACACTAGGGATTTCAAGCAAAAGGGTTACAAAGGCAATACCCGCGGAAACTTCATCCAAGCGCCTTTCACCACTCTAGAAGAGATGTTCCGCGAACTACCCCAAAATGTCGGCTTCAACGTGGAGATGAAATACCCCATGCTTCACGAAACCGAAGAACAAGAGATGGATACCTATGCAGTTGAACTCAACAGTTTCTGCGACACAGTGCTCACCAAAGTCTACGACATGAAACAAAAACGCAAAGTCATCTTCAGCAGTTTCAATCCCGATATTTGTCTCCTTCTCAGTTTCAAACAACCTAGTATCCCCATTCTTTTCCTCACAGATGCGGGCACGAGTCCTGTGGGCGATATTCGAGCCAGCAGTCTTCAGGAAGCTATCCGTTTCGCAAGTCGCTGGAATCTACTCGGTGTGGTGAGTGCGGCGGAGCCGTTGTGCAATAGTCCGAGATTGGTTAAGGTAGTTAAGGATAGTGGGTTGGTTTGTGTTAGTTACGGGGTTTTGAATAATGATCCTGTTAAAGTACAGGTATGTTTCCCCCCGCCTCCTTCTCCTACTTCTTCTTCTTACTCCTGTCATTATACACACATGTTAACATCCAAAACAGGAACAAGTAAACGAAGGCATCGACGCCGTAATCGTCGACAGCGTCCTCAAAATCCGCAACGGATTAACCAAGAGTGCGAAATCGGCGGAATCTTCTGCGTGGCCCAATGGGAATTTGATTAATACTGTACCGGCGTTGAACGAAGCGGTTATTGTTGAGGAAAAATAGATGGGTGGGTGGATGAGTTGTTGATGTTGGTGGTGGTGTTGGTGTTGAGGGGTGAAGGAGTTTGTGCACTGATTACAATACAATTAGACCTTTTGGGGATCTTTTGGGTAGTGCTTGTTTGTGTAGATAGATAGGATTTCTGGCGGTGGGAGGGCTTGTAGATGCGATACATGCGTTGATTACATACATGCATACATACATACATACATACATACATACGTATATGCATACATAGAATATGTATATAGAGTCGGGAAAGAAGAAAGATATATACATCTGGATTGGATTGGATTGGATTGGATTGGATTGGGTCGGAGTGAGGAGCGAGGAGTAAACGTGGCGTCTTATTTGATGTTTCAGTATAATTATTAGTACAGTATCGTGTATTTGGGAATGGAATTCTAGGGATAGTCTCGTGGGGGTTTTGTCGTCATCCATGAATGAATGAATGAATGAATGATTGATTGATTGGATGGATGGATATATATGTATATATATGGATATATGTGTATAGCTGGATATATATGGATAGCTGGATCTGGACTCTGGAGTTCTCTCGTTTGGTATTGTAATGTGTTGGTGTGGTGTGGTGTGGTGATGTGTTGTGATGTTGAATATGGGTATTGGATTACATCGGCTTGGATGGGCGTTGTACGTATATAGATAGATAGATAGATAGATAGATAGATAATTATTGTTACTCTTCTCGTTGCATCGCCTTCTACATGCATGCATGTATGTATATCTTGGTTTATAGGGAGTTGGATACATATATGAGTTTTGGGGTTATTCTATTCATGCTCTTTCTCCTACTGGAAGAGGAAGAATATCATTGCATACATACATACATACATACATACATACATACATACATACCAAAAGTATCTCACAACACTGATACTAAACACGCTCATATCTATATTCATCCGTGGTTATGCTCATGCTCATGTTCATGCTCATGCTCATGGATTCATTCTTCTCTATGCCGTAATTATCGTACAAAAATAAATATATGCATGCACGCACTAATCATCTTCATTCCCATCTCCATCCTCATCCTCATCTCAATTCATCTCATCTCCATAGAACCCAAATACTAAGCTCTCTCCGAACCTCTCAATCTAACCGCTTGCCCATACTTCTGCAACTTAGTGATCAATTGATCACCTTGCTTGACTACATCGTTATATTGCTTATTTTTATCATCTGGTCTATTGGTCTCGATGATTCCCTTGCCTGTGACACGGTCGATGGTGCAGGGGATTCTGTCTGCGGCGATGAATTTGGCGAGGTCACTAGGGGGTTTAGTTGTTAGTTGAGTTGAATAGGCGGGCAGAGGGAATAGAAATGAAAGGGTAAAACATACCGATCGAGGAAATCAACAGAGACGCCGAAATCATTAGCCATGCTTTCAAGTCCCACGACTCTGTAACTTTGGAGCAATTGTTGATAAGCTCTCAAGCGCATTTCTCGTACGAACCAGCCGCGGTGCTCGAAGAGATAGCGGTCATGGTTGAGGAAGTTTACTTCGACTGCGGCGAGGGCTCCGAAGAATGAGCGGTAGCTACCGGTGTAGAGACTTCCGACTAATTGTGCGAGAGGTGAAAAATCAACTGCTGCTTCTGGGTCGGGTGCATCGACGCCGGTACCTAGGGTGGTTAGATTTACGACGGTTTTGGCTGGTGTGGGTGTTGCGGAGTCTTTCATTTCCTCGTCTGCACCGGGACCGGCAGATAGAGCTCCAGATAATGCTAGGAGTTTATCTTCACCATCGCCGAGAATGGCTTTGATTTCTGGGGCATCGACGACTTTCGATTTAAAGTCAACACGCTTGAGTGAGACGGATCCGGCAAGTACGGAGTAGACGACCAGGGATGAGTAGGAGCAGAGTTCGTAGCTGGTAAAGGTGGAGAGACTGTCGAGGAGGAGGGGTGCGGCAAGGTTGTAGGAGCGGACGGTCAAGAGGTAGAGTCCATGGTAGGCCTTTAATCTGTTTCGGCGATCCCAGTCTCCACCACTTTCTACTAAGGCCTTCGCGCGGTCAATGTGCTTCTTGACTAGTAATTTGTCGCCGTAGAAGATACCCATACGAATAATTGCAAGGACGAGATCAATCTTTGTTCCTAGAACGCCAGTCTTTTCAAATACTTCCTCGTAGGCAGCGATTGCTCGATCCTAGTAAACCATTCTATTAGTCTCCCATTCAAAGCAGCAGAAAGTCCCCGCATACCTTGTCTCCAACTCGTGCCCAGAATTCTGCCCGCTTCCCTCTTGCAGCTTGCACTTCAAAATCTCCCGCCTTCTCTGCAGCCTCTTCTTCCTCCTTCTTGTATCCTTCCAACTCCTCATCGTTCTCCTTCTTTAATTTCTGATATACTGACTCATCCCACGGTAAATCGATCTTTGGTATCGAGTTCTTGCTTGCCACCATGCCAGCCGCGCTTGGCTTTCTTCCAGCTGGTTTGGTTGTTGTACTTGAAGAGGATACCCCAGATTCGTTCAGAATGCCTTCTTGTGGATGTGCCAGGTACCTGTAGAGAGGGGCCATCTTATGTTCTTTGATTGCATCTTGGAGACTTTTTAATGATGTCTGTTGGGTTGCTTTTGAGGCGGATGGATTGGTGATGGTGAAGATGTGTTGGGAGAGAGGTAGAAGAGGATACTTTGCATATTGAGGTTCGGAACCCATTTTGAGTGTTTACGATAGGGGTATCAAAGTGGAATAACAGAAAGGGTGAGAGTTGAAATGGGATTTGTCTAAATTGAGGTTGAAGTTGTAGATTTATTTGTTGCTTATAGGAAGTTCAATATGAAGCTCCAGCTATCCCAGGCATTAGCGTGACGCGAGGCCGACAAGGCTCAATCTTTAGACTTCCGCTTCTTGAACATCAGTTCTTAGCCCTTCAACAAACCTTTATTCTCGAACTTGAAAACAAAAACAATTATTTTCAATTCTTATAATTTGACTTTGCCTACTAAAAAATTATTACAATACTATTCTCAATTAGAATACTTGTCCAATACATATTTCTAACCAAATCGCTTTTCAAAGTAATCAAATATGGGTGGTGACGATAGTGGTCCAGAGGAACAACCTCAGCCTTTCAATGCTACAAAACTTGAACCCGCAAAGAAGCGCAAAAGATCGCATTCACCTTTAAAATCCGGCGCAAAACGTATTGCAAGATCCCCATCTCCCTCTGATATCTATAGAAATCGAAGATCGCCTTCACCAGTTCGAAAACAAAAGCGTCCAGGTCAGCGAGCTCGAATCACCGAAGCCGAACGCGAGGCAATTAAACACGCACAACTCGCACGCGAAAAAGAATTAGCTGATATCACTGCTGCGCATGGAATCCACAATACTGTCAAGGATCATTATAATTCTGTGCCAGAGCGAGGTAGAAATTGGCGACAGACAGATAGTAGGATTAAAGGCCTCCGAAGTTTCAACAACTGGATCAAAAGCACCATCATTCAAAAGTTCTCTCCCAATGAAGATTATACGCCAGGGGCGCAGGAAAGAACGCGTGGAGGAATGACATTTGCCGAAGGTCCAGATCCGGCTCAAGAAAAAGGTCTTCTTGTTCTTGATATTGGTTGTGGTAAAGGCGGTGATTTACAAAAATGGCAACAAGCACCACAGAAGGTTGATTTATACGTTGGACTAGACCCAGCTGATATCTCAATTGATCAAGCCAAAGAACGATATCGTCAAATGCAAAGTCGTGGTGGAGGAAGAGGTGGTCGAGGTCGAGACGGATATCACAGACAACCTGCTCGAATATTTCATGGAGAATTCTTTGCTCAAGATTGTTTTGGTGAATCGATTGAGAGAATTGGTATTGTTCGGGAGGTTGGATTTGACAGTTCAGGTGGACCAGCGAGATTTGGTGGTGGTGGATTCGATGTTGTTAGCATGATGTTCTGCTTACATTATTCATTCGAAAGCGAAGAGAAAGCTAGAATTATGTTAAAGAATGTTTCTGGCGCATTGAAGAAAGGTGGCAGGCTTATTGGTTGCATTCCTAATTCCCATGTCTTGTCAGATAGGGTTGAGAAATTCCATGCCCGAATCGCTGCAAAAGCTAAGGCGGCAGAAAATGGGGAGGATGAGAAGCCCGAGGATAAAGTGGAAGACGGAGAGGTTGAAGAGGGTGAAGCCGAGGAAACTGCTGAATGGGGAAATGGCATCTATCGGGTTCGATTCCCAGACAAAACTCCTACTGATGGTGTCTTTAAACCTCCATTCGGCTGGAAGTATAATTATTTTCTTCATGAAGCTGTTGAAGAAGTTCCAGAGTATGTTGTACCTTGGGAAGCATTCCGTGCAATTGCAGAAGATTACAATCTTGAAATGCAATATCACAAACCTTTCAACCAAATTTGGGAGACCGAGAAGGATGATGAGGTTCTGGGTCCCCTCAGTGAGAGAATGAATGTTAGAGAGAGAGGTCGCGGGAAACTTCTTGTCAGCGATGAGGAAATGGAAGCTGCTAGTTTCTATGTGGGCTTTTGCTTTTACAAGGTTTAAAGCTGCTTATATAGACGGATAGCGTTGGGGTTTTGGAGCGCTTTTTTATTTTACATTATAAGGAAAACCACGAGGGATCTTTGATAAATATTAAATTACTGGTTGTATCTTACACATATATCTTGGGTGGGATCGAAGAATTATTGGCAAACTTAAAATAGATAGTCTTTGAAGTTTTACTAGTCTATCAATTACAATTCCGATATGCCCAATTGACAACACCTTGAACAGTATTACTGTGATCAATAACGAATATGTGCGGCAAAAACTTAGAGTTCAGCAACTGCCAAGCATTTCATAAAGTAGTTTGCCCAAGTGAATACGCTTGGTTGGGGTAGTTCCAAGCTACCACCCACTACCACTTAGCTAAAATTCAAGTACCGGACTTGCTGGTAGTTCATTCGCAAGGAGAGTCTAGATTCCTTTAATTCAAGATAACTATGTCATGTCATGATCATGATGTCAACATAAACTTCATATAACTAACTAATAGCTCGCTACTCGCACTATGTTTCTGCTCACGAACTTATCTCTTTTTCATTTCTCCAACTTGAACTTCAAGAACATTAACTTAACATGTTCACTCTGAGAGGAAATATTCAGTGCTAGAACATTCATCTACAAGATATACTGCCGTAACTTAATTTTTAATACTCTTGAAGCTCAAGAATGATCTCTTAATATCATATTTCGCTATATTATTGCCACCCATTACTATATACACCAAGACCAAAATCAAACAAAAGATAAAAAACAAAAACAAACTCATCATGGCTTCCAGAGGCAGCTACTTCATCCATAAACTCTTCCACCGCAAGCCCCCCTCAACCGGCCGACTCGAAACCAAAGCCGACAGACTCTACCACTCCGAAACCAACCCCATCTACCTGCGCAACCTCAAAAAAGCAGCCTCTCATTCACGCATCAAAACAAGCACGACGCCCAATTTCTCGCCCAAATCATCCGGCTGGACAACGGATGACTGCCGTCTATGGATATTCAGAGTGCTGACGGAAAAATGCAGCAGGGAGGATTACAGCGCGTATGATATAGCGAGTCGGTGGGAGGGGAGCGTGCCGCATCTTTTTGTGATGGGGGTTGGGGAGTGGGAGAGGCTGGTGGGGGGTAGGAGGGATGCGGTTGCTATATTTGGGGAGAGGGTGTTGGTGGAGGGGAGGGAGAAGCAGGATTGGGAGAGGTGGTTTGAGAGGGAAGGGGGGGCGGTCAGTTATCGATTGAAGGATGGGGAGTGGGAGGAGGTGAGGGGGCTTAGGTGTGATATTATAGGATTCTTGTGATGTTTATCACTAGATATATATGTACTGCTGGCAGTTGAATAATGGTAATGTTTAACCTTTGAAAACGCCGAGTCGACAAAAGTGTCTTCAGGAATCTGCAACCACAGCAACCTTGACCAAGCTCTCTTTCGCATTGGTGGCCAATCCCAAACATCAATCATTGCAAAATCCATGTATATTAAGACCTTTGAATTCCAAGTTTCTCCAATCATGTTATGTCTTATAGTGAACATAATCTATAACTTCAAGGGGATTACTATCCAGCTTGATATTGAATGCAATTAAGCATTATGCCCAAAGAAACTCATGCAACAAGTTCTCCAAATACTCACTAATATTATCTTGGTTGCATTCATCTATATCTCTTTTAGAGTAGTAAGCTGATGATTCGGATAGTAGGGGATTTATCTTATTGGCATGGAAAGAATATTTTCTCGGGCTTCACCAACTCCCTTCATCTCATCTAGCTTAATACCATACCCATTCAATGATACGAGATCTGAAAGTAAGCAAATCTCGAAGACAAATACCAAATCCAAAACCAATGCCATACATACCCATATGATACTCAAGTCCTTAAGAACGTGGGGTCTGACTAACATACCATACAGTAAAAGTACAGACCGCTAAAGCCCCTTTCAACATATTTCTTCTTATCTATACCCTCACCAACATATCTATTTATATTAAGCAAATAAAGTCATGTAACATGGAAATCCCCAGCAAATTGTCGAAAGTGGATCTCCATTTTTTTTTCTTGCACTCCAAAAGCGCGCGGTAGCGATAGAATCAAACATATTCACACCTTCATCTTCTGTATCAAAATTCTGCACTTCCGATATCACTCACCAACCTGGAACTCAACATTACATCCATTCATTACATTTGGAGAAATAAGCGTACCTATATTTATTTTGTTTATATTTACGCGTCTGGATCTGCAAATCAATCTCCCCTCTACTCTACGTTTTATAGCTACGGTACACAAGGTACCAAATCAGTATCGTATCTTAATCAATTGATATCGAGCAATAGCAATCGAAATCGGATCAACTAGAGGTATTACCAAGCTGTACACAATACACAATACACAACACTTGGGCGCAGCTTGTCAATCAATACTCTAGCTTCTCTTCTCATTTGTTATCTTACTTTGATCTTTTCTGAGAAAATCCCTCTAAAAGTGCTGGACAACCTATCTATTGAGGTACTTTTGTATACATACATACATACATATATACATACATACATTCACATCTATCCAAACAATGGCGACCCTTAATGCCTCATTAAATACTACAACTCGAAGATGTATACGACAATATGCATCAATTTCATACAGAAAATCTATGACTAATAATACCCCTCGATTATTAAGTTATACATCTCTTGGAAAATGGACACAAAATGGAGGAGGAATTGGATCATCAGGTATGTTATTTATCTCATTTAAACTATAGTACTCTATGTATGGGAAATCTTTTCGATTTTCGGATTTTCTTGTTTATCTTGTTTTATCTTTTTTGGGGGGGGGGGTTTTTTAAACTCACTCACTCCTCTTTACTCTTTCTTTCTTCATGTGTAACGTATAATGTGTAATTTATTATTTCCTTCATGGTTTCGTTTTTCATGATGTGTGGGGGATTTATTAGCTTGTTCTGGGTTAGCTTGGATGGTTTAACGGTAACGGTACGGGTAATAATGGTAATGGTAATGGTAATGGTAATGCCCTGGTGGTAATCATATTGGAAGATCATACCATATACCATACCATATCATACCATACCATATACTATATACCATACCACTACCCACTACCACTAAAGTACTATTCCATAACCATACCTCACAGGCTACTCCTATTCTACAGGGCTTATTATTATTATTCATCCGGGCTTTGACTCCTCTCTATCCATCCATCCATCCATCCATCAAATTGGGATGGGATAGGATATCTAGTGGTTGTCATACGATATATCCTGTTCTAGTTTTTTTTGCCTCATAACGTACATAATGAATCATTATTAGATATCATTCTTCTTTTTTTCCTCTTCTTTTCTTTCTATCTTTTTTTTATTTATCCTAATTGTTTTTATATTACTATTACTATAAAGATATAATTCTTATCTTCTTTCTGTTACTCATGTTCAAATAAATATACATACATACATACATCTCCTACTACATAAAATCTAATCACATAAATTTAGACAACTCATCTCCATTACAATTTACAAAACGAACCATGTCGACTACACCTTCTTTGCGTAGTCTAAACATAAACAATATCAATCCACATGTCAAGGAAGCCAAATATGCAGTTCGAGGAGCTCTAGCCGTCAAATCGGAAGAATATAGAGCGAAGCTTGCAAAAGGCGAAACCGATTTACCTTTCGATACAGTCATCAGTGCCAATATTGGAAATCCTCAACAATTAGATCAACAACCTATTACTTTCTTTAGACAAGTTTTGAGTTTGGTTGAGTATCCTCCGTTGCTGGAGAAGGAGGATGTCTTGTTGAATGCGCTGGGTTATAAGAAGGATGTTATTGAGAGGGCGAAGTGGTTGTTGAAGCAGGTTGGCTCGGTTGGTGCTTACAGTGCTAGTGCTGGTGCGCCCGGTATTAAGGAGAGTGTAGCCAAATTCATTGAAAGTATGTCTATCCTGCATTCATTGTCTACACACTTCTCACAGGCATAACTAACAAATTTCTCACTCAGGACGAGATGGTCACCCCGCTGATCCCAAAGATATCTACCTCTCCGCCGGTGCCTCCTCAGGAGTCAATACCCTCCTCCATATAATCTGTGCCACACCCAATACTGGAGTTCTCGTACCAATCCCTCAATACCCCCTCTACACAGCCTCTCTGTCCGTTCTCAATGCAAAATGCGTCCCATACTATCTAGATGAAGGAAAAAACTGGGGAACCGACCTCCAAGCCATCAAAGACGCTCACGCCAAAGCCGTAGAACAAGGAATCGACGTCCGATCCATCGTTATCATCAACCCCGGTAACCCTACCGGCGCCAGTCTACCCGTCGAAGATATCAAATCCGTCATTGATTTTGCGGCCGAGAAATCTCTCCTCGTTATGGCCGATGAGGTATATCAAACCAATGTATTTGAGGGCAAGTTCCATAGTTTCAAACAGGTATTGCGGGATATGCAAGCTGCTACGCCTAAAAAATACGATAATGTGGAATTGGCATCGTTGCATAGTATATCGAAGGGAATGGTAGGAGAATGTGGACACCGAGGAGGATATTTCGAACTTGTCGGTTTGGACCCAGAGGTTGTGGAACAGATATATAAATTCGTATCGATCAGTTTGTGTGCGCCGGTTGTCGGTCAGTGTTTGGTGGAATTGATGGTGAATCCTCCGAAAGAGGGCGACGAGAGTTATGAATTGTATAAGAAGGAATATGATGGAATTTTTGCGGGGTTGCAGCAGAGAGCTACGGCTTTATATGAAGCTTTTAAGCAGATGGAAGGTGTAGAATGTCAAGTCCCACAAGTAAGTCCCTCTCTCCCTCCCTCCCCTCATCCATCCATCCATCCACCCCCCCACTAACACCCCTTCTCTCAAAACAGGGCTCAATGTACCTCTTCCCCACCATCACGCTCCCCCCCAAGGCAGTCGAAGCCGCAAAAGCAGTCAACCAATCGCCTGACGAATTCTACTGCCACAAACTACTAGACGCAACGGGTGTTTGCGTGGTCCCTGGGGAGGGATTTGGCCAGAAGGAAAATACGCTGCATTTTAGGACGACGTTTTTGGCACCGGGCACGGAGTGGGTGGGTAGGATTACGAGGTTTCATGAGGGGTTTATGAGGGAGTTTAGATAGATGGGATGTTGATGGGGGGGTGAAATGGGGGGATGGGTTGTAGATGGTTGGATACATGCATTTCCGTGGTTGTTGCTTAGAGGATTTAGGATAGAAGGAACGAAGAACAGAAGGACAGAAGGACAGAAGGACAGAAGGAAGAGATGTATACAGTTTCTGAAAAAGAATAGAAAGAGTGTAATAGAGTGGAGTAGATATAGTACCATATAGTGCAGATTATATATATACTACATACTAGTACCTCCATAGCATTACTAAGTGTAGAATAGAAATGGAAAGAAATATCCTCTCTGTATATGAATTAAGTAGTCGATATTTTCTTTTTTTTATTCTTTTATTCTTTTATTCTTTTATTATGCTGTATTATATTCTTTATCTTGTATTTTATATTTTGTATTTTGTCTACTTGAGTTGGAGTTTTATGGATGGACATGGATATGCACGATGGACGGTAGGTATATGATGTTGGATAATCTGGCATGCTGAATTATATTTATTATTGGATTGATTACTCACTCGTATCTAAAATTGGAAGGATGGTGGGTTATTCAAGATACATAATTAATGGTAATACTTAATAGTAATACTACTCTGCATACATACATACATACACACATACATAAAAGTTGAGGCCAATGTTTCGGAAAGGATGAAAGATCTTTATCGTTCTTCTTCTTCTTTTTCTTCTTCTTCTTCTTTTTCTTCTTCTTCTTCTTCTTTCTATATAACCTTAACCTTACATCCACGATATGCTATACCATATATAATATAATAATTCCGTCTCGCTATTAACATGATAATAATAATCATCTATCCTATCTTTCCTTTCCTACCAATTTCATTCCCAACACCTACCTACCTCTACCTGCCTCCACTGACCTAATAATAGCCATCCATCCATCCATCCATCCATCCATCCATATTCAACCCACGCCACCAACCCAAACGATCCACCCAACAAACACATTATATCCAAAACCAGCACAAACAAACCCAGGAGAATATTAAGAAGTAGATTGCACCATACTTTCATCCTCATTAACGCCATCTTTCGGTCTATCCCAAGTTCTAATATGTCCTATTCACATTTCGTATTCATATCAGTCTTCCATCCCTAATCTCATAATCTCATAATCAAAGCATTGCTTGTTCTGCAAAAAGCAAAGTAAAACAAGAAAGAAGAGGAGGAAGAAGGGGAAAGGAAAGTAAACTCACCACTTTTACAACTAGTAATAATCGCATCTTCTGTAAAATCCAACCAACACAACGGATCCTCGCTAACCGATTTCGAATCATGCCCTTTCGCATCCGGATCATCGTGTGCCAAGGGGGGATTTGGCGGATACACCAATACAGGAGGTAACATGGCGATGTTAGCGCGAGGTTCTACGGGATGTCCGACTACATCTGTGTGTTCCTGTTGTTGGGATGTGGTGGAGAGATTCGAGTTAGAGCGGAGTCGACTAGTTGCCGTTTCTGCAGTTTCGACTCGTTGGAGGGAGCCGGGGAATCGGGATGATATGCTTCCTCTTTGGCGGACGGAGGCCTAGGGGTTTATGGATCAATTATGGGTTACTTACTTATAACGATGGGCTTAGCTAGATACTTACGGCTTTGGGACGATGTAACATTCCGACGCTGAAATCCCATAGAAGAAGTTTGGCATCTTCGCCTACGCTGCCGAATCGATAGTTTCGATCATCGCAGCGCCAGGGATCAAAACAGACGGCTGTTACCCAAGATTGATGACCTTGACAGCGAGCCACGATGACGGATTCTGCGACTGACCAGATGGATACGAGATCGTCTTGGCCACCTGTAAGAACATATTTACCATCAGGTGACCAGCAGACACATGTGAGACCACCGTAGTAACTTGAGTAGAGATCAAGTAATCTAGTTTTGTTAGAATGTGATATATTTGGTATATCAAAGGGAGGAATTAGCTCACTGCTCTTTTAAATAGTCAATGATTCTTAAAGTTCCATCTTCAGATACAACAGCCAAATGACGATTATCAGGAGAGAAAGCAAATGCATTGATTCGTTGGTTTGATAGTTTCCAAAATGAAACTGGGTTGAACTTTTGATTCTTGGAATGTACTGATTTATCAATATGGAGTTTGGCAGTCGGATCTATACCACCGTTTGGTTGAGGGTTACCATTATTCTCCGCTGTATTCTCTTCTGGTAGAAAAGCTGCATCGTCCTTTTCCTTGTCATATACTACAAGAGAACCATCCATATGTGCAGCAAGGAATAAGTTTTCCGAACCGGGGATCCATCGAATTTCGGAAACCGGCGTTGAATTTATGATTCCCTATAAATGTTAATACCATGCGAATTTCTACATTATTAGGTATTACTTGCATTTTTGTTCAATCGAGCATATTTCTGTGACATAGGTTCAAGCCAAATAATCTCCCCAGTAGAAAATCCCATAATGATATCAACATGATTCGGAGCCTTTGTGACTGGATTGATGTCATGACAAAGACAGTGGCCTTTCGTGAACAGAATTTTGAAGAGGTGCTCTTGCTGTTGCGGAGGTTAGTGCTAATCTTTCACGATATACACTCAAACACACCTTATTAGGGGATGATAGATCCAACCATTGAAATGCTCGGTTAATGTTTGCGAATGCAAAATAACCATCAGCCGGACGCTCTTGTAACCTTTTAGCCAAATTCTCATGGACAATACATCTAGAGATAAACGAAGAATTGCTCTTCACAAGACCGTTCTTTGGCTTTCGACGTTTTCCTGCATCTTTACTAGACACCGATAGCATGGAATTTCCCTCTCCAAAAGCAGGAGCTGACCCTATAGATACTGTCGCCCTCGCGCTACCATTGACTGAAGTTCCTCCACCATCACTACTGCCAGGCATCTGATCTGCAGAGTTGCGATTCTCATATGGATGTTCTTGTATACTCGATTGGGCTAAGCCAGACCTTGAACTGCTTTTGTTTGTATCCAGTCTATAGAGATTAGGTGCTGAGGATTTCGAGCTAAAGGATAGAAGGGAAAGTTTGGTTCCGGAGGTCGCAGGCTGAGGGGTTGTTGCTAGTGGGTTCACATTCAATACGGGCGTATCGGAAGGATGAGGAGGGGGGGTCGCAAGCCATAAGTCGTCTCTCAATGTGTATGTTCCTATCATATAACCTTAGCATGCAATCTCCTGGGCGCATAGCAGCAAATCGTACCCTCTCCGACAAGTAATTGAGTTAGCGACCCTTCGGGGTGCTTAAGGATATTATTTGTTTCGATCATCGGCGGAGCCATGCCATTTTGAATAGCGATATTGTTGTAGGCTGCGGTGGAGGGGTATCTTGGAGGTGGTGGTAACACACTGCTTGGGAGAAGGGGGCCATCAGTTATCTGTGCACGAGTCCACGAGACTTACTTTGGGTAAATTGTATAAATATAGTGTTCCGTATGTATACTCACAACATGACTGCTATATGGTATCTGCGTATCGCAGATCGGCCTCAGGTTAATCTAGAGTTCGGTAAAATAGATTGATTACTTCTTAAGTGGACAGAAAGCAGAAGATACAACAACAATGTTATATTGAAGTTTGATGTTCCTCAACGTTCCTCAAGAATACCTAATAGGTAATAAGAACGATTGAAGCTGCAGGTACAGAAAGTGTGGGGTAATATGCTTGTAATAAGAGACTTGTATGTGTATAGGGTGAATATATTGATTGTAAACACAAATCGAGGAGGCGATATATGTATAGTAGTTAAGTTGTATGATTTCAATGCACCGAATACATTTAGATGTTTGCAATGATTGTGGGAGAATACAATTATGGTATCCAACGCCGACGTCTTGCTTTCTATCTTGCATCTCTAGTACGTAATTTCAGAGCTTATTTGGGGCTTTTCCTCAACTCACGATGCACTAATGTATGCTAAACGTGGAGAAGATTCATCGCCTAGAACTGATATGGTCATGATAATCCGAGATGGCAAAAGACAAACGAATTGATTGTTCCATTTTTCTTCCTCAAACAAGCATCACCTCATATAATCGCGGCTTTTGAAAAGCTTCAGGAAGTGCTAATAAATGCAAATATCCCAGTACTATAGCCACTCCCTTTATATTAAGTGGCATATATTCGATAAGCTTCAGAGCTATCCATAATCTTCCATCCTGTCGCAGGGATGAAATAGCCTCGTCACACAAGGCTACAAACATGGCTACAGGTCAGTATATCAGTATATAAATTTCATTCTCCAGACTTCCGCCCTTCAACTTTAACTAACTCATTATGAATACACCAGTAAGAGTTTGCGTTTGCGGAGATGAAGGAATTGGGAAATCTAGTCTCATCACATCACTTGTTAAAGATGTCTTTGTGACGAACAAAATCCAAGCCGTCCTCCCTCAGATCACAATTCCTCCAAGTATTGGTACACCGGAGAACGTAACTACAACTATTGTCGATACATCAGCATTACCTCAAGAACGAAATGCCCTACGAAAAGAAATAAGGAAATCGAATGTTATACTTTTGGTGTATTCGGATCATTACAGTTATGAACGAGTGGCTCTGTTTTGGATGCCATACTTCCGCTCACTGGGTGTGAATGTACCGGTGGTACTATGCGCCAATAAATCAGATTTGACCACAAATGGGAGTACAGCACAGGTTGTGGAGGATGAAATGTTGCCAGTCATGGCGGAGTTCAAGGAAATAGACTCATGTATACGGACGAGTGCTAGGGAACATCATAATGTCAATGAAGTTTTCTTTCTGTGTCAAAAAGCTGTGACACATCCAATTGCACCTCTCTTCGACTCTAAAGAAGGCAATCTAAAACCGGCATGTGTAGCAGCATTGAACAGGATATTTTATCTGAATGACAAGGATCAGGATGGATATCTGAACGATCAAGAACTGCAAGACTTTCAAGCCAAGTGTTTTGAAAAGCCTCTTGCTCCAAACGATTTAGAGAACATTAAGGTTTCAATTAGCAAAGCATGCCCAGACTCTGACATGGAAAAGGGCATTAATCGAAAAGGTTTCATACATCTCAATAAGATATTTGCAGAAAAGGGAAGACATGAAACTATATGGATTATCTTAAGAAAATATCATTACACTGATAGCTTGAGTTTGAAGGAAAGTTTCCTCCATCCTAAACTTGAGATTCCTGAATATGCTTCAGCAGAACTAAGTCCTGCCGGATATCGATTTTTCGTCGACCTATTTCTCTTGTTTGACAAAGACAACGATGGTGGTCTAAACGATAACGAATTAGATGCTCTATTTGCACCGACTCCCGGACTTCCTCAATATTGGCTCGAATCGTCGTTTCCATCTTCCACTGTCCGCAATGAAGCAGGACACATAACACTTCAAGGATGGCTAGCTCAATGGAGCATGACAACATTCGTCAGCCCCACTACCACTCTCTCCTATCTCGCCTATCTCGGCTTCGAACCCACACAATCCGGTCCCCGTTCTTCCACCACCTCCGCGCTTAAAATCACCAAACCCCGCAAGCGACGTCGTCGACCCGTTAGAACCGAGCGCAACGTTGTCCTCTGCTACGTCCTCGGAGCCTCCAACTCCGGTAAATCCTCCGTCCTTGACGCCTTCCTTAATCGACCCTTCGACACCCTCTACCGTCCCACCATCAAACCCCGCACCGCCGTCAATAGCGTTGAACTCCCCGGCGGCAAACAATGCTACCTAATCCTCGAAGAACTCGGCGAACTGGAGCCCGCCATTCTAGAAAACCGCGCCAAATTAGACGCGTGCGATCTCCTCTGCTACACATACGATTCCTCCGACCCCGACTCCTTCTCCCACATCGTGCACCTCCGACAAAAATATCCCCACCTAGAAGAACTCCCCGCCATCTGCACAGCCCTAAAAGCCGACCTAGATAAAACAACTCAAAGATCTGAGACTCAACCAGATGAATATACAGCTGGTATGAATATGAACGCTCCATTGCATGTAAGTGTCACGTGGAATAGTATAAGTGAATTATTTGTGACGCTTGCGGAAGCGGCTACGAATCCCAGTGTGGCGTTTCCGAAGAGTGAGGAGGAGGCGCCGGATAGGACGGGGGTTTATATTGCTGTGGGAGCGACGGCTTGTGCGCTTTTGGCGGCGGGAATGATTTGGAAGAGGACGGTTAGTTTGGGGTAGTTTGGTGAGAGGGAGGGAGGGAAAAGGTTATGTGTTATGAATATGAATTTATATGAATTTTGTCTTGGATGTTGTGGATTGAGGTTGAGGATTTGGTGTCACTGGATATACCTTTTGATCAATGATACCCGCTCTTATCATGCATACATTTGGATATTGAAGACCTCTGATTTGCTTTATCTTCCATTGTGATCACAAATAGATGACTATCAGGTGAAAGATTGTGGCATTTGAAAGTCCATCGGCACATACAGATGTCAAAACATGTAAACCTTAATACTCGGTCTAACTTCACCTAAACATCTTCACTGAGGAGCAGACACAGGGTGCATAAAACGGACATACAGTAGAGAGAAGACATTTTCAAATTATTTTCCTAATCAAATCCCTATGTAGACGTAAGCTCAGTTAAGCAATCCGTCCCCGGATGAAAATTCTAACTTGAATGGTAAATGTCCGCAGTGAGGAAATGTTTCGCAGGAATGTTGAATATGGAAAAAAGAAACTGATATAGCCGTTGAGAAGTAGAAAAGAAATCGGATATCGTGTTAAGGAAGATTGTGTCTTGAGCAGCTATGTATAACATATATTGCATTAGTCAGTTGTGTTTCGAGGGATAGAAAAGCTGCTTCAATTGATTGCATAGCGATTGTATCTGTGGAATACTTACTTGGATGAGACTTTTCGTTTACTCAATGAGTGTGATTTCATCATAGTTCGGTTGCTCATTGCTTGGTAGTGTACCCTCGCGAGACTGGTTTTTGCCGGATTCGTCCTCGTCTGCAGCAGGTTTATTTTGGATCTTCCTCAGGAAGCTTCTCTTCATCTTCATCTTCCTACTCATAATATTTCTTCGGATCGCGCAGGGGGTTTGCTATCCATGTTGGATGACGTTGTAACGGAGGGGAAATATTATCATCGGGGATGTCCATTTCAGGAGGTATCAATAAATCACGGACAGGGCGTTTGAGAACTCGACTCATAGCGTTTAAAACTTCAGCGTGCATGAATTTTGGAAGGTCATCCGTAATGGAATGGTGGATAGGGATCCGTGGAGCGATTTCCCAGATAACAACATCGATGATAAATTTACGCAGCAGGCTCTTGTCATTTGTACTTGTTCATACGAGTTCGAAATGTTTATAGCAGAGATAATAATTTGTTTAGTAGAGATCATCGTAAAGCTTCTCAATGCATTGGTTCATGAGGGGATAAATGCGGACTTCTTTGGCAAAAAGATGAAGCCATAAGAGATTTGTTATTCGAGCCTCGTCGTCTGTTCCACTATCGATGCTTTCGGTCTCGGCATTTTCAGATGGCTCGTAATCGCTATCCACTTCATCGGAATTATCCTCTTCGTGCTGGCCGTATGGCTTCAGACTTTGATTGCAAGCATCGTCAGTCTTCTTCTTGTTGACTTCCATAGAATCACGGTCGTCGAAGGGCTTGCCGTTATCGAGTCGTTGTGTGTAGAGCCAATGGTAAAACAACTTAAAAACATCAATCTCCAGGCCAGAAATCTCCAAAGTTTCAATATGAATTCCTTCATGATCAGAACTTAACATCTCCTTGAAGCATGTAGAGTAATGACAGAGAAGATCTTTATGGACGCCAAAATCTTGTAGAGGTTCTCCAACTTGAATATGCACAATAGCCATCGCCATGATGCTTGATTATGTTAACCAGATTCCATTGGATAAACGAACTGCTTTGAGCAATCGAAGATACAGTGTCTTCAAATATGAGCATGAAAAATAAAGAAATTCTACGATAGTTATTTGGGTAGTGCTTGCAAAATGGTATTTGCTTCCATGGTTGCGAGGGTAATGTTGAGACAAGCTGGAAGATGTTATTGAAGAGAAACCTCTATACTAACTTATAAGTTCACGACAGTAAAGGAAGCTTTGAGGGAAAATCAAGAAGAGAAAGGTTCAAAGGTGATGAGTTGATGTGGGGGGGGGAAGAGACATAGAGACCCAGTTCAGAGACTTCAGATAAATAATAATATCATCCATATTGATCGAATACTCACGGCCACAGTAGGGGGGTTCCAAGCATGCAAGATAGCTGTTGCAGGTACTAGATACTAACTTACTACAATTAGTATGTTAGATTTGGAGGAAGATAGGAAAGTATCAACAGAATAAAGACGATTTAGAAGAAGGTAAGAAGGTAAGAAGGTATGTACTAGTATTAATAATAAATCTTGAAGGTATTGATATAATGGATGGATGGATGCTTACTGATTAATAAATCATATGTTACAAGAAGGATTTAGGACAGAGGTACGTGACGAGATACGTGACGAGGTACGTGACGAGCGGCATAAAAGAATAATAAATAATGTCTCTTTTCTTTTACCTTATTACCTTAGTACTTAGGTTTTCAAATTAATTAATAAATTCGAAGCCTTGCCGCTATGATAGATTCATCCCCATTTCATTCAACCTTATTAGTTATTACTTACTTAACACCACCACCAAAACCACTACTACCTAAAAAGTAAACATCCTTCCTACCCTTAGAACCTCCTACATCAACCAAAAAGAGAATCCAAAAGAAAAGAAAAAACCAAAAACAAAAACCAAAAAAAAAGGAGAAATAATTTCTTGATAACTCTTTTCCTTCTCATCTTCATCTAATTAATTTCAACAAGATCGTCCTTACCCTCTACTAAATCTCAAATCGCATAGAAAATTTCACTCCTCGACGCTTTCCTTATCTGAACTTTCAACGCAATTACTGCCGCCTCCTTCTGTGAATTATGGCTAATACTGTAAGTCATTTCACAAGTACAGAACAGCTTTCATAAACCCACTCAACTTCTCTGATTTCTTTCCATTCCCTTTACTTCATTCACTGTACTCTATTGCGAATTCAATAATTAAAAAGACGAAGAAGAAAGTGATACATTAGCCATGGTAGCTTCTGTTCTTATTGGAAAGCCTGCCAGCTACTCCTCTGTCTTCCAGAAATTTCCATTACAACAACAATCAAAGCTAACAGATCCAATGTTCCAGCAACGACCACCACAACCACTCAGTTATAACCAAGCTTATATGCCAAACGGTGCTGTTGGGGGTCATACTGGTATTCCACCTGGAGCTACCCCATTACTCCCAAACAATGGCAGAATTATACAAACTGGAGGCGTAAGAGTTTTGTGTGTTGCAGACGTACGAGGTGAGCTTAACATGAAGGATTTCTACCATCAGGCCGCGCTGACGAGTTTAAGGAAACTTAAGATCACTTAATGAACTCGCAAAGCAAGCACGCGCAGATCACATTATTCATACAGGAGATTTTGGTTTTTATGATGACACCTCTCTGGATCGCATTGCAGAAAAGTAATGTTGACAGGTACCTTGGTGACTTGAGTACTTACTAATAATTAATTTTTCTAGGACCCTCAAACACGTAGCTCAATATTCTCCACTGATCTCAGAAGCCACGAAGAAGGCAATCGCGGCACCAGGCGGCCCAGTAAAATCCAGATTCAACCCCATCGATCTCCCGCTTTCCGAACTACCACAATTCTTAAATGGCAGCCTCAAGCTTGATGTACCAGTTTATACAGTCTGGGGTGCTTGTGAGGATGTACGGGTTCTTGAAAAATTCAGATCTGGAGAATACAAGATCGACAAACTTCACATTATTGATGAAGCACGATCAATGCTCTTGGAGATTGGTGGTGTTAAATTACGATTGCTAGGACTCGGTGGAGCTGTCGTCATGCACAAACTGTTTGATAATGGTGAGGGCCGAACTACAATTGCTGGTGGACAGGGAACTATGTGGACTACACTACTTCAGATGGGTGAACTGGTAGATACGGCCAATCGCGTATACGACCCCACCGAAACTCGAGTATTCATCACCCATGCATCCCCAGCTCGCGAAGGCATCTTGAACCAACTTTCGGTTACATTGAAGGCCGATTTCTCGATATCTGCAGGTTTACATTTCCGATATGGAAGCTCTTACAATGAATTCAGTGTCAACCCTACATTAGATCATTACCGAGGGAAACTCGCAGCATCCAAAGCCTCTTTCTATGACGTATGGGACACTGTTAAGAGCGAGGTTCAGCCCGCAATCGCACAGAATGAAGCTCAACAGAATCTCCTCAATAATGCTCTTGGTATAGTAGAGAAGATGCCAAGCACTGCACATGGAGGCAATCCTTTCGGTGGCCCAGTCGGTGGCTCTAATGCTGCTACTATTGGTCAAGTTGATGAGAGTGCTTTCAAGAATATGTGGAACTTCAACTTGGCTGATGCTGCCTTTGGATGGTTAGTTTTGGAAGTTCAGGATGGCCGTATCGGCACAGAAATGCGAGCTCAAGGATTTAACTTCGCTCATCGAGGCGCAAAACAAAATCCAACCCAAGTCAACCAACAACAGCAAGCGCAAGCTCCAGCTCCAGCTACCGGTTCAGCCACACCTGGATCAAGTCAGAATCTTGTAGCCACAGCACCACCTACCGGCCCTGCTCAGCGTTCACCGGCTGCGCAACCTCCTGCGCAACCATTCAGTCAACGTGGACCGAACCAGCAGCAAGCTAGAGCCCCTGCAGGCCCTGAACGTACAGCAGAGTCTCCAGCTCCATTCCAAGGCAAACCTGCCACACCTCAACCAACCCAGAATAATGTCGCCAGTCTACCATCCACGAAAGAAAATGAGAAGACTCCTGCTGCTGCCACAAATGGAACCTCAACAAATGGACCTGATGCCACTTCGCCAGCATCGAAGACTCCAACTGAGCCAATAATCGGTCTCTTCGTTATGAACGTAACTTCCGACGAGGCAGTTCGCGAGTTATTTAGTGATGAGGATAAGGCGAAGATTGTGCGAATTGAGAAGTGGGGTACTTCTAATAAGGTTGCTGTCCTCAAGACAATTGAAGAACGAGATGCCGTTCTAGCTCGTTTACCCGACGAGTTCAAATCACGATCGGGCGAGGATCGCAGTCGACCTTTGGTTAAGATATTCCAACAAAGAGATAATAAATCATACACCTCAAGCCGTGGTGGTGCTGGCAATTGGGGAAGTAGCAGAGGCGGTAACAGTAACGCTCCACGAGGTGGATATGGAAGCGGAGGTGCAAGTGACAGTGAAGGCGGACGCGGTGGACGAGGAGGTCGAGGAGGACCCCGAGGTGGCCGAGGAAATGATCGTGGTAGCAGAGGTGGTCGCGGACGAGGTGGCTTCAAGACTGAGGGTGGATCATCACCTGCACCTGCTTCTGCAACCCCAGCTGGAGGCGACTCTTGATTTACGATGATGTCCGATATCGATATTATACCGACATTTCCTTTTGCTTTCTTCACAAAAGCCATATTTCTCGTACATCTTCTTAATGCTCACTTGTAGTGAACGGAAGATATTTTAAAGGCCTATTAGTATTTGGGCTTTCTCAAAAAAACAATTAAGTACCTCTTTGTGATCTGGGCTGGAGTGGAGTTCGACTGCTTATGCTTCACCATTTTCATGTGCAGGCGATGCTAGCTACCATTTTCTTCCTCTCTGTACTTTTGATAGCCTTTGATCGATTTCGCATCATCGATTATCTCGAACGAATAGCGTTGCACATGTATTCTAGCTTTTTGCCAGAAAAACAAGGAACACTGGCTGGTGGTTGTCGTTGCAGCATAGAAAAATACCATAAATTCATCATTGTAATTCTATATGCAATTGTGTTTCTTCAAATTTGATTCGTGAAGATACTTGGAGGTATCGTATCAAATCCAACATTACAAGTACAATTATGATGATACATTTCTACCTCGATTTGAAGACTTACTCTTCTCAAGATTCAAGTGGTTTAATCCCCTTATGAATAGCAGCAATACCTCCCGTCAAATCCTCCCAACCTTGTCCCGGCACCACAAACCCCACCTCCTTAATCATATCCCTCCACTCCTCCTGCCTAGGAAACTTCTCAATACTCTCCACTAAATACTGATAACTATCCCTATCCCCGGCAACCAACTGTCCTATCAATGGAATAGCCCCAAAACTCCACCTCTTATACACAGCATTAAACAACGGATTCCTCACCCCGCTAAACTCCAAACAGGCAAACAACCCCCCCGGTTTCAACACCCGATACGCTTCCCGTAACGCGGCGGATTTGTTCGTGAAGTTGCGGATGCCGAAGGCGACGGTGTAGAGATCGAGGGAGTTGGAGGGGATGGTGGAGAGATCTTCGGCGTTGGCGAGGAGGAAGGAGAGGCGTGGAGAGTGCGCGTAGCTAGTTTTGAGGGAGCGTTTGCGCCCTTCGGATAGCATGGAGGGGTTGATGTCGGAGATGGTGATTGTGGAGGAGGGGGAGTGGTTTATTTGGGTGGCGTGGTCGAGGAGGCGGAAGGCGATGTCGCCGGTTCCGCCGGCTATGTCGAGCATTTTCCAGCCGGGGGCGGGCGAGGATGGGGTGCTGGAGGTGGGTGCTGTGAAGCCGGGGTTTATGGAGCGTACGAAGTGGTCTCTGGGTGGGGGAGAGGAGTGTTAGATATGTTATGTTAAATTGATTCGGTGGAAGTAATCGTAGATCAAAGTAAAGATGGTGAACTTACTTCCATAATCTATGAATCCCTAGTGACATGAAATCATTCATAGCATCATACGAAGCTGCTACATTACTGAAAACACCAGCGACTTAAGTTTCCCACCATATTAGCTATTTATCCTCTTTCGATTCTTCTCTAAATTCAACTCCAAATCCCAAATACACATGAACCAATTAGAGTATATATGCATACCTCTAGCCTCCTTCTCCGCCTCCAGCACCGTCTCAAATCCAAAATGTGTAGTTCTCTCATGATTCGAAGCCGGTGACTGCGACGGCGATTGTGGTTCTACGGGAGTAGCTTGTCTGATCGTATTTGAGAAATATCTTGCTTGAATTGGGAATTGGGGTTTGCAAGACCTGCATAGGGGTCTAAATGCTGTTCTACAAGCCATTGGGAATCGCAGCTTGCTAATTTGCACAAGGCGGTTTTTTGAAATGTATATATGATGTTTAACCTTATTTATCGATATCTATCTGAAATTATTCTCTAGTTCATGATATTTTTCTCGCCTTGCTTATATAAGCAGATTCTCGATTCGATCTGGAGTACAAGATGAAAATATTTCCAGTAAATTCACACTTCAATATCTGTCTATTTTATGGATTCTAGATTTTTCTTAACCCATCAGTCTGTAACTTTTGGACTTGCAGTTTTGAGCAAGGCGCCTCCAACTTCAACGATATCTTTTTCCAAAGACCAGCCTTGTCATCACCCTTTAGCCTTATCAGTTAGCTCAGCACGCTATCTGAGCCCGACGCAGGGGTGCTCTCGCGGTTAGAAGCGGGATTATCTTACCCCAGGTTCTAGCCTCGTTATCTACGGGTTACGCATATTTCCCCCGGATTTATGGATATCCTTGATCTTCTCAAATCTTCCTCTCCACTCCTTCGTTTTGTGATTCTCATGAGCATACTTGTTTTTAGATATCCTCCTTGATGATAGATATTCTTTTATTTAATTCGAATATGTAAATTGGAGAATACTATATCCCCGTTAGAAACATGAATTCACAACGAATCGGAGCGGGTTTGATGAGAGGCGGTAAATCGTCTTTGGTGTCGGTTTTGGGTGGGAGGTATTTGCGTGTGTCAAGCCAGAGATGTTATTCTTCTTTATCTCAGAAACCGGGTGCTGCTGGGTAAGTTTCCTGCTTCTTCTGGTTGTGAATTGAAGCTAATTGTTATTGCAGAGTACGGTTCCCTGGTGCTGTCGATAGTAAATTTACAACTTCTTTAGCATTCGAACATCCCTCTACCTACCCTGCGATATCTACTTATCGAGCTATGTCTCCAGATGGAGATTTGGTTGACCCGTCTTTTGAACCTGCTTCCGATGAGCTGGCGGTTGAGATGTATCTTAATATGGTCAAAGTATCTATTATGGATATCATTATGTTTGATGCGCAGAGACAAGGTCGATTAAGTTTCTACATGCCTAGTCAGGGAGAAGAAGGTACGTGCGTAGGATCAGCGTCGTCTTTGGAAAAGGATGATGTGATATTTTGCCAATACAGAGAGGCGGGCGTTTTTATGCAGAGGGGGTTTACATTCGAGGATTTTATGAGCCAACTCTTTGCCAATAGAAAGGATAAGGGGAAGGGAAGAAACATGCCTGTGCATTATGGAAGTACTGAAT
Organism: Scleromitrula shiraiana; assembly: GCA_028455995.1. Lineage (NCBI taxonomy): Eukaryota > Fungi > Ascomycota > Leotiomycetes > Helotiales > Sclerotiniaceae > Scleromitrula > Scleromitrula shiraiana. The sequence continues at coordinate 2,132,713 of JABELC010000005.1, forward strand.
TGAATATCGTACGTATAAAAAAAATTCGTAATATGTCTTTAAAGAAGTGCTCACATATTCTACAGCATACAATTTCATCACCCTTAGCAACTCAAATCCCACAAGCATCAGGAGCGGCCTACGCACTCAAAATGCAAAGACTAGCCGATCCCAACATACCCCCAAGAGTAGTAGCATGTTATTTCGGCGAGGGAGCCGCAAGCGAGGGAGACTTCCACGCAGCTCTAAATATCGCAGCCACCAGATCCTGCCCTGTGGTATTTATATGTCGCAACAATGGCTACGCAATTAGCACACCGACTCTGGAACAATACCGTGGCGATGGAATAGCCAGTCGAGGAACTGGTTACGGAATCGATACAATCCGTGTTGATGGAAACGATATCTGGGCCGTACGAGAAGTAACCAAGAAAGCAAGGGAACTAGCATTAAAAGATGGAGGTCGTCCCGTCCTAATAGAAGCGATGTCCTATCGAATCTCGCACCATAGCACTAGCGATGACTCGTTTGCATACCGGGCACGTGTGGAAGTGGAAGATTGGAAAAGAAGGGATAACCCAATTACCAGGCTGAGGAAATATTTGGAGAAGAGAGGTGTTTGGGATGAGCAAAAGGAAAAAGAGGCTAGGGTTAATATTAGGAAGGATGTTTTGAAGGCATTTAGTGATGCGGAGAAGGAGAGGAAACCACCATTGAGAACTATGTTTGAGGATATGTATGAGGAGATGACGCCGGAGTTGGTGGGGCAGATGAAGGAGTTGAGGGAGATTTTGGAGAAGTATCCGGAGGAATATGAGGTGGGTGAGTTTGAGGGGGGCGTGGGAAGTTTGAAATGAATGGATGCACGGGTGGTGATTAGGAAATTATGAGTTATGATAATGAATGTTAGCTAGTTACATATCCTGTTGGGATGACGTGTCTGCTTTCTTGACATGAATCATACTTGAAACTGGGTGAATAGAATGTTTGCTGAATTGCTAAATAATCTGCGTTCCCAATACAGTGCTTTCTGCCTAGCCTAGTCGACTAGGTCCTATATGAATGACACAAAGAAAAATGAGGAAGAAGATGTATCGTGTGTAGACTCAACTTGAGTGGGTGTAAAGGAATGAATAATTTGAGAAAGAGAAGAGGTGAGTAGACTACAGCACCTCGTGACACTCTCCTTTGAGGAAAGAAGGATACTTCAATTAATGATAGGATCGCATTTAAAACTGTTCCAGATATTGTACTTAGGACTTTGCACTTGTTGAAGTGAGCCTAGATAGTTATGTGCTGCCAGGATAGGGCCAAGAAAGTCTTAATCCAAAGACTATATATTAGTTGAAAATATGAACAGATATTTACATATATACAAACAATCAGACCTTCCAACTTTTCCACCAACTCCCAAGAAGTATCCATTCATCCATTCATCCATCCATCATGACCACATATTTACACCCCGACGCCATACCATACCATACCATCCCATTCCATATGAACATCACAGCACATAACACCCTCTAACTCGACATCCCCATAACATACAAAACCCCCGTCCCAACCTGTACCTTCCACCCCTCACTAATCAACATTCTCGCCACCGCCGGTCCCAACTTCCCTTTCCCTCCCTCACTATGATATCCCACCCCCGTAATAATCTGATACCCCGAACTGCTAAACCCCTTATTACCCGCCCTCCTCTGCTCACTAACACTCACCCACCAATATCCCACCTTCTCCCTAACGATACGAACAGCATCCCTTACACCCAATCCATGCAAATCTATACTATTGGCCGAACTCTGACTTTCAGCCAATGCATCCGCAGCCGCTGCTTCGGCCCTCTTTACTCTGACGTCGGCGTCGCGTCCAAGTTGGGAATAGTAGGCTGCGACACCGCCCATTAGGTGGTCGGATTTGGATTTTTTGTAGGCCGCATATGCTTGTTCGAAGGCTGCGTGTCGGGCTTGGAGATCGAGGGAAGCGTCGGTATTTGCTGAAGATGGTGAAGCGGGGGATGTGAGGTTAGTGGGATAGATGGCGTTGATAGATTTGGGTTTTGAAGACGAGGGTGAAGGATCGAGTTGTAGAGGTGTGTGACGGATCTCGATTTGAAGGGTTGATTTATTGGGCTTCCCATTTGGGTTGGAGAGTAGTGCCTTGGCTAGCTCGTGAGCGTCTGAAGTTGAAGGATGTGTAAGCTGAATAAGGGCCTTTGAGTGCGTATACGGTAGCGAAGGGAAATCTTGGCTAAGTTCCATGGCGTGTCTTTCCATTTGAGCGCCTTCTGAACTTTCATCCTCGATTGTTGGATAACTTTCAACAATTGCAAGTATGGTGGCCTTGACTGACGCACCACTTTTGTGATATAAAGAGCTAACTTGTTGCATTGGAATGCCCGTTTTCTCGGAAATAAATCTAACCTCTTCCCTGCCCGTCTCCCATTTGCTTGGCTCAGCGGAAGAGATAGGAGACTCTGTAGTCGGACTACTTATCGACTCTTCAGTCCGACGACCGCGGTTTTTCTTCCCCTTATTCTTGCGCGATTTAGTAGATGCGTTGTCATTCTCGGAGAAAGCTTCTATACCACGTCGCCTCGAGCCAGTCTCTTCAAGAAAAGCTTGAGTAAGTAAGTCGTTGATCGCGATATTAATATCTCCCTTCGCTTTTTTCAACGAGAACTTAACGTCAAATGGTTTCAAGACAGGGAAAGTTCCAAGTAAGAAAACCTCCTTGCTATCTTCATCCATTGCCTCCAAAGAATCCGTATAAACATTACCCGCTTTCGTATCGTCACTCCCAGGAAATTCCAACCCCTCTAAATCCAACGATGACATTCCCTGGCTTATAGACGTATCATCTGTAACACTACTACTTTGAGCACTTGTGCTCGCACTGCCATCGCCATTTTGTCCAGCAAGCAAAGATTTGTCGTCCCCGATTGTGAACAAAACCGCACTACTCCCACTAGGGTCAAACCCCGTAGCCTCCTCTATTTCGGCGTCTTTTCGTATCATATCTAAAATGGAACGGGCATTCTCTATCTGGGCTTTGTCTGTGAGATCATAATCTGTAATTATTGCAAGGAACGTTCCTGTATCGAGAGGAGGACAGTATTCTGCCTACAGATTGAATCAGCTCATGTTCTTGAAGACCAGATGAATACTCAAATAAACATTGAAATTCACTCGAATAATTGAAATTACCTACCTCCCAGCGATTCCTCAACTCTATGACATCCATCGTTGCGAAAGAAATGCTTTCCCCAAGGTTTGATTGCGATACGAACAAACAGCGAATGTTTCTTATATATATTCAGGAAATCTTCAAAATATCCTTCTCTCAAGCGCCGTCTGGAACGAGATCGCAAATCATAGTATAATAAAAAGTAGTAAATAATGAGAATAACATGTTTCTTGTGCGCATTTCTCTGGTTAATCGTCCTTCTATTTTAGTATAATTTTGGAGATTTCAATGACATGGGGAGGGGTTTAGCGCAATAATCAATTCATAATCCATGACGCTGATCGAACCCCGAGGGACTGATTTATCGATCCACACTAAATCATATTGGGCATCATAACACCAAAAACTACAAGTCCGGAGTTCATAGACCATGAATCGAATATTTAGATATATCTTGGCTTATGGAACTAATGCCTTCCCTTGTAAATGAGTGACGTATGAATTAAACTTCGAAGAAATTATTGCGACTTTGAGGAGTGACTTGCCCAAATAAGGTCATATAAGCTGTCGAAATTTTGAATGTCCATTTGGTTCACATACAACTACTTATATTAGTCAATAACACCAAATTCGTTGAGTCAAGAATGTGATGAAAAGGAGTCGATTCATCTATCTAATAGAGTGCAAAACAGTAAAAGCTAAACCCTCCTAGCTTCCGTTATATTTGTGTTCCTCCACAAATGCGCCAAACGACCATCCATGCAATTTGACTCCCTCCACAAAGATAGAAAATGTAAATGTGAAGAAGAAAGCTCGTGAATACATTGGATGGAAGCAACCCTTTTTTATCCTCCAAAGAAATTAGATACCCGATTACAACCCCCGGTTGAACCATGCACGCCAACTAAATTGCTATTAATAAGTCCTATGACAGATGGAAAGCACCCTGGCCCTCCTTGATGGCAGTATTCATACGTCGTCGCATGACTTCCAGATCGCTATAATCAGGCAACTTAAGATAATTAACACATGTCATGACACTTGGTAAATAGTCGTCAGAAGTATATGGTGGTTCACTGGGCTTGCAAACCACAGTAAACATTGGTGTGAGACTCTTGAAACCTGTTCTTGATTAGCAAACATCCAATACACTTAGTATTAAGATATAACATACCTCCAATTGGAAGTTTTGGACTACCAGTTGTGAATTGAAGGAAGTCCCGACGTTCCGACAGGGTTAGTTCACTCATTGTCTGGAGCAAGTTCTTTACACTCTTGCTGTCCATGTTAAATCCATGATCTGCCTTGATAGAATCCATCAAAGCTGCGAAAATGTTAGCATCGATTATATTGTATCATGGATAATACATTAGACTTACTTTCAAGAGACCAATCTTCTTCAATTCTACCAAATAACATTACCAACTCATCTGGTGTGAATGCGCTCAGAGCTGAATATGGGAAAACTTGAGTAAAGCCAGCTCGGAAGGCATCGACTTGTCGTTGAACACCACTTCCAAGTGTCATGTCGATGACTCTCTCAAGATAAAGATCAACATTGTCAATAGTAAGAGAGATATCAGAGCCATTAGGCAACAAGTCAATAGAGTAGCCAGGAAGGGTAAAGTCAAGACCAAGGTCGGACAAGAAAACATCGTCGACTTGCAATGCTTGAGTCGCAGCAACTTTTTCTGCAGCAGTCAAAGACCCATCCTCGGCAATGGCTTTCTTTGCTACAGCGAACTTCTTAATGACTTTAAGAGACTTAGCTAACTGGGCGTCGACGGTCTTAACCGCCCCCAAAGAAGGGGTTACGGTCTTTGCTTCATCGCCGATGCGGAAAAAGGTTGGATTAAAAGATACATCGATGATGCGAGAGTCGATCATAGATCTAGCGACAAACTTTCCTAGCATCTTGAAAAGATGAAGGATTCTCTTTCCGTTCTCGTTCGTGGCTTGCTCTTCACTCATAGGGGCAGGGAACAAGCCGCGAGCACCAAATGCATATTCGTCTCCATCATTAGCATCAGTCTCACGCCAGAGCTTAAGCTTCTTCTTTGAAAATTCCTTCGAGACCGTCGAGTAGAATTCAAGAGTGGGGCCGAGGCCGGTTCCAACCTCCTCGAAATATTCCACCTCGAGAATACTTTGAGATGCGCCATAAAGCTCCATGACCTTCAAAGCAGACTCCAATATCTTTGATCGAGATATACGGACCTTCTGGCGTTGCAATCTGCCCATGAAAGGTCGCTCATCACGGTGACGGTCACGACGGGATTCATCAGCTGATTGCGCATTTTGCCACCTAGTCATCGATCTTGCGTAACCAAACGATGTAGATTGCAAGAAGAGGTGTCGGGTCTCAAAAGGGAACAAAAACGGATAAAGTCGTGCTAAATCTTCGCTCCAACTTGGGAGACAATTGCTAGCTACAATAAGAGGCTCCTCCAGCTGTCTGTTCAATTTTGCAGTGAGCTTTGTATTCACAAATTGCGAGAGAGGCTCAGCATTCAACTTGAGAGCGTCCTTATTCTCAGCCAAAACGTCGTCTAGGTTAGCATTAAGTGCATGAAGAATATTCAATAGTCGAAGAATAGAAGATGTTGCAGGATGCTTGTCCAATGATGCTGGAATTCCTGAAGCAGTGGTCTCTGTGCTAGCCTCAGCTGCTTGGGACAAAGAACTTGGTTCTGGTGGGGGTGGTCCTGCAACACGCTTAAACTTGATAGGGTGGATGGCTGTCCATACGCTTCGATTCGAGTTGTCTTCGATTGGACTTGCAGTGCCGTGAACTGCACGATAGATGGTGGTCTCGTTAGGAATTACTTTATCGTCTAGACTGAACTCAATATGCCAATCTTGGGGCACTGCCTGAACAGCGGCTGCATAGGACATAGGCCTTGAGGATGTAGTTGGTGTAGATAATGCTGCTTGTGCTGCAGCGGCCTGTAAGGCTGATGAACCGCCACGTGGGAGGTTGGGTGGGGCGATTTGAGAAGGAGTTGCGACTCTTGTGCCATCCTCTTTACGAGCAGTAACTTTGCCACCCGAAGCGACTTCAAGATTAACTGCGGTAGGATCACTAGGAGATTCATCATCATCCATATCCTCTTCCAAATCGCCAACAATTGTATCAAGGGCGGCGCTATCCTCCATGTCATCATCTTCACTGAGCTGCCTTTCATCAGCGCATTCAAGAGCACTGGCCAAACTATCTTCTTCTTGCATAGGAGGCGGAGGCGGTGGCGGTTCAGTTTGTGTTTGACGTCGATTAGAACGCCTAGCTGGGGCTGTTTCTTGTGGAGTGTTTGAGGTCGATTGATCACCTGAAGCAGGAGTCGCAGAAGGATCAGTCTTTGACTTAGCTCTTCGAGAGCTTCGTGAAGTAGAGGGTGCTGAGGCATTAGGTGAAGCTGCATTTGCGGATGCAAGCCCGCTTTCAGCAGCAGCCGCCGCAAGTCGTGCTTGAGCATTTGGAATACCAGGGTAGGGTAAGCCTAAAGCAGCAAGGGCACCAGAAAGTCCATCTCGAGCTCTAGCAGGACGACGCTCAGACAAGCTGATCCTTGGACGTAGATAATCATCCAAAGCTTTGAAGTTAGCGATGGCATGTATGGATACCATAATGTTACGATAGGCTCTTGGTATTTCCGAGTTTTCGTCGGCAACTAGCTTAAGACGAATTTGCTTGGCAAGCATCGAAGCGGCACTACTTCTGTTTCCATCGAATGTATTTTGATGGACGGTAACTACTTCAAAATGCTCAGATCGACTCAACAAATCCTGTAGTTTATGAATAAGAAGGCTGAATGCTGTAGTTGGTGAATCTGCTGAGGTAGCTTTGGAGCTCTTTGCAATAATGCGACCCATGAATACTTCAAGAAAGGCAGATCGGGCATCAGGGACGCTGAAAACCTCGAGCAACACTCTAACGACCTCCGAGTTCAGTAATTCAGCACTTGTGACGCTCTCCAAAACATCGCCATCAAAATATGATGCAAGGGTTGTGAATAGTTCAACACCGTTACCAGGGCCTTGTCGCAGATAAAAGTTTTCAATGTCCGAAGCCAAAGTCTGTAAACTAGTCAAGATTTTAGTAGCCTTCTTCTTCATGGCTTTGCTGTTCTTCTCTGTGTCATGAACATCTAGAAATCTCTTCGCTCGATGACTGATAATGCTTAACATGTCAGTTAACTCCGATGCACCATGACGAGGAGGGCCATCCAATGACATTGTAGAACCACGAGAGCTAACGGGTGAAGCAGTGACGTCTTCGGGAATATCCTCGTTATCATGGGCGACTTCATTCTCGTTATCATCGTCGTTATCCTCATTGTCGTCATCGGATGAACTATGGTCTTCCTCCTCACGACCCTCACCGTTCTGGCCGACCTTCTCGGACAACCTACGTTCTACATTGGAATGTGCGGAGACAGGTGTATCGGACTCTGTTGGCTCGGTAGAGACAGCCTTGTTCTCAATCTTTGGTTGCTCAGTTGCAGCTAACTTTGCGATTTCTGCAATTACACCTTCTCTGTAAAACTGATAACGATAAATGTCATCTAATCTGACAAGGAGGAGTTCAGCAGCCTGAAGAGCATAATTGACCAAACTGGGGTGATCTTGCTGGGATAAGATTGCTGCCAAGAATGACGCATAAGGCACGGAACGCAAAGCTTCCATGAGAATGTCTTTATCAAGATTTGATAACATCTTCAACTGCGCGCTGAGTACTTTCTGGCGGACACTCAAGTTAACTGTGCTAGAGAAGGCATCGGTTAAGGTAGGGAAGAGAATGATTGCGAATCGCTTAACTTCATCTCTGCAACCATCCAACAGTTCAATTCGGGTGTCATTAGCTGTCTTCTTGCTTGAGCCAGATAAGGTATTATTTGTCCCGGGTGCCGAGTCTATCTCCATGCTATTATTAGAAATGGATTCGTTATCTCGTGGCAGGCCAGGTAAAAGCTCGCAGATAACGTTCAAAGTCTCAATGACTTGTTCACGAGGTCTGTGAATCAAAGCCTGCATGATTACAACACTATCAAGCTTTGAAGCTACGTCTTCTGTTGCACTTGGAGGGGAGACGCCAGTCAATATCTGGTATAGAGTCTCAACAACATTCATTTTAAATAGTTCGGCGGACAAATTTGGGCTAGCTTTGGCGGTGAAAGCAAGTACGCGTAGAAATTGTGTATGGATATTGGGCCCAATGAGATTAGTGGTTCCAGGAAGTAGGAGGCGAAGGATAGCGCGAAGATGTTCTGTGCTAACCAGTTCTTCGAGCTTGTTAGAATGATATCTGAAGCTCTCCACAATCCGGGTCACACAAAGCGAACCTTGCTCGACAACCTTCTGATCGCTTGACTGGAGGACATTCAATAGAATGGGCATAACATCCTTGACTACTTCGAATGAATCCTCTGGGATGTTCCTGCAGCAATTGGCAGCAGTAGTGACCGCCGTTCTTTGAGTGCTAGTAGCAAAAAATTCGAGATATGTTAAGCAGGCAGTCAGGCCACCCTCACGGACAATGGATGCCGGATATTCAACAGAGATTTTTTCGAGAGTCTAGAGATAAAGTAAGCAATTGATCTGACTATAATGAACGGATTGACGGGACGACGACGTACACTCAGGGCTTGTTCTGCCAAATCAATGAAGTGGATTTCCAAAAGTTTTTGGCAAAGGACAGGAACTGCACCACCATAAACGACGTTCGCCGTACTGGCAGGTAGAGCCTCCATCAAATTGGCAATGCATCGGCAAGCAAGGAGCATCATTTCAGGATTCTCCTCATCGAAATCAGAAGGCTGCATCAATGTGACGAGTTCCTTAACAAAAGCGTCTGGCGAAAAATGCCCAGACAGATTATCCTCAGTAGATACAAGTAAAATCTCTGACAGTTCTTGTAGAGCTATCAACTGCATAGATGGCTCATCTTTCTGCTTTAAGTTGTTTAATATATCACGTAATCGACTTGAGACTCCAGACATCATGCCACTTAAAGCTCGTAAGGTGCTGGACAAACCATGAGGCGGTCCTCCCCCGAAACCTCCAAAAGGATCGTCATCTTCGTCATCGTCTCCTCCATCGTAGTCGCGAGGTATTTCGTCATCCTCATTATCGTCGCTACCATCATCGTCACCAGGATGTGGTAATTTCTCGTCTACATCGTTCATTGTCGTATCGCCATCCTTATCGGCATTGGTGGTTCTCTTGGATTTTCGACTTGAACTGGGAGTATTCATAGAGGCATCTGCTTGACAAATGTTAGCCAGGAAAAGAATCCTCTTTTAATTGTATTCCACAGACCTTGAGCACTCTTCTTGTTTCTATTAGATTTTCGTTTGGATGAGCTAGCAATTGTGTTTGTTGGTTCGTTGGAAGGACCCGCAGAATCACTGTTAATTTTGTTAAAAGACGAGATCACTTTCGAATACATCTTCACTTACCTATGACTAGACATAACCGCAGAAGCTTTTGTTTTTCTTCTGCGAGATGGGGCTGCAGAAGCTGGGGCTGAAGCAAGTGTGGGAGCCTCGATTGTTGAGACCTTTTGACGTTTGGTAGGCTTCGATGGTGTGGCCTTTGTGGGTTCTGGTTCGGGGGCCGGACTTGGTTCTCGCACAGTAGTAGCTTTTCGTTTTCGAGAATTAGGAGCTGAAGGACGACTTGATGAAGCAGCTGCAGATTCCGCTGTCGCAGCAGAAGCAGCGGATGACTCTGAGGAATTTGCTGCCTTTTTAGCGGAAGAACGTGTAATTCTGGAAGACATGAGTATTGGCTCTTGTAGAACACCCTTCTGATCCCTTCAACCCTCCACAACTGATGATGGCAGTCGCGAGTAGTTGAAATGGATCTAGTTTTTAAGGTGGCGGTGATGAGAAAATCGCAGATAGAACAGGGTGAAGGTGGTTGTGTACCTGGGAGCAAATGAAGAAGATGTAGAAGAGATGGAAGTCGCAGTGGAGGAGATTGCAAGTGATTTTGATATTTCTGGGTCGGTATCGTTAAATGTCGACTCTTGTGGTCCTTTATAATGACTCGTACGCTTTGCCATTAATCCATTTGTTAATTCGATTAAAGAGTAGATATCGTAAGTAATTTGTTCTTTATCAGTATTTGTGAATGAATTAATTATTTCCTTTTGTATTTTGGGGGGGGGGGGGTGTGGTTGTAAATTCCTAGGTATTGGGGGTTATTATTTGTACAGTATGTAAGAAGATCTTTAGATAATGATGATGGTGGTGGTGCCTCTTTCGTTCTACTTGCGGTTGTTAGTTTTAGTGTGGAGAATTTGGAAAGGTAGGTTAAGTTAATAAGTTACCTTGTTAAATAAAAGTTATAAGTTAAGGTAAAGTGTGGTGGTGGTAGTGTTGTGTGTAGGTAAGCAAGCAAACCATTATATTGGATCACCCACAAAAATTATTTATTAATGTGGGTAGGTATAATAGGTGGTAGATTGGATTGAATTGGATTGAATTGAAATATTAATAAGATGAATAGAAAGTCATCTCATAGTTAGAAGAGAGCACTTGAGTATTATATGGTACAGTTATTTTATTATTCTTGTTCCTACCAGCTTTAACAAATATACATAGATTGATTGATTGATTGTTTACTTCTTTGATATCCTAATACATTACTATTTTATATTCAATTTATCCATATTGTAAATTACTCAAAAAGGAATATACTTGAAAAGGGCAAGATAAACTGATGGTAGAAATTCTTTAGTAGGTTTTGCTTGTTATCTGGAACTTGATGGAACTTGATCATTCTTTACAATAATCGATATTGATATTGATTGATATTTATATTGATATGATGTGTAGATTCAAGATCAAGGATGGCTACGTAGAGGATTGTCATAGGATATATGCCATTGCTTAGGTCTCTCTCTCTCTCTCTCTCTCTCTCTCTCTCTCTCTCTCTCTCTCTCTCTCTCTCTACATTATAGGTAACTTTTGAGACCTCATTAACAACTCATTCCCTTTCAGACTTTTCTTCCAAGTTTTTCTATACTCGAACCAATTGATACTTTCCGAGCTGTTCTCGACAATTCTTTCTCAATCAGCAGTTCAAGATCTTTAGTCCATTTCTGTCTAATGACAAGTGTAAGATACATTGTAAATATAGTTATTTACAATCAAATCAGTTTACGGATATATCTTCTAGTAAAACATATTGCTCCATCTACTTCTTCTTTGGTTGTAAATAGGATGTGTATTCTTAATAGCATCATAGACTTGACATGCCAGATACAACAGGCATATTATATTAAACCTAAAAACAGCACTTCATATGTGGCTAGGATTTTGACAATAATAACCTTACAATCAGACACTTGAGGTCAAATATTCTTTGAGTACTAGTTAGGTAAGTTAGGTTGTACAAGGCTACTACAAGCGTTACATGAAACCCTTCAGTCTACTCGTTTTTCACTCATTCTGGGGAAGGAAAGTAATGGGATCCACAGGTATGAATACCTTCGAAATGTCCAGGCATATCTTAATACTCTTTGGGTTTCTACATATTCCGAATTGAGAATAAGTAATCAAAGAAACTTGATGGACTTGATACATCTGAACCATTGCAAGAATTATTGGACATCTTTTTCAGATGATGAATCAAAACGGTTCCATCTTCATATATCATATATCATACATCTAGAATGGAGTTGTAAAGATATCTCGGGATGGATATATCATGGAAATTCGGCTTTTCCGGGGGTACTGGGTGGATAAACAGAGTGGGGGAAATTAGATCTGAGTCTGATTTCTAATATGTTTGTAGTATTGTACCTAACGAGGTAGGTATCAAGTATAAAATGAAAGATTTTTGATGTGTTTTTTTTTAAGTAAGAGGTTAGGATTTAGTTCAGGTTGCTTGCAGACAAACCTTTGACAAACCTTTGACATTCTTCTTTATAGGTATGGGAATTCATTTTTCAATAATATGCCAATCTAGATACAATCATCAAGATCTCGTCATGGAATCTCGAATTAATTGACAAGGTACTTCCGTAATACGGTAATCCATTATTATCCGTGCTTGAGAAATGCCTATATCATCTATATCAGATATCCTTCATCATGTTTATACAAGGATTATATGGTTTTGAAACAAAAATCTCCAAAACCCCCAAACCAATAATAACAGGGAAGTCGCCGACAGTACTTCCGTAGACTTGCAATTGCAATTGCAATGCAAATAATAATAATGTGCATTTTCTTTTTTTCTTGGTGGCACTGGCTCACTGCCCCGGTAGGTGGGTTTCAAAATGCCCAGATGCAGCAACTGTTGGTGGTAATCATAAATATCTTACATTAGGTAATCAAGGACTTTACAACCAACCGTACAACGTACATGGATGGATATGGACAATAACCCAGACTCCAGAATTCGATCTGAAATTCTATCAACATATCCAACACACTGCGTACTAAATCAAATTGAAATAATTTAATAAAAAACATTACTTCTATTATTTTATTTGTGAATTGTTACTTCAATAATATATCTTCATTATATAGGTAGACTTTTGACAATTCTATTAACCTCGGATTTACGGAAGAACTACATGCGGAATTCTTAGAGCAAGGTCTAATTCCCGACTCTGAGTCTCAGTGGAAGTGAGAGCGACCAAAGCACCAAAGCGGGGGCTTTGCACATCCCACTACCTTTTTGCTTATTAGTATAGTATAGTATAGTATAGTATATTCCCATAGAGCCCAATAATTTGACTCTTTTTAACGTCGAAACACTTTCTCCTCTTTTATCTAGATATCTACATCTCCCATCCTATATTCTTGATTACTTGAATCTCGCTTTATTCCATTCAATATCTTCAAAAATCGAAATCACGGCGAATTTACTTCTTTGTCGGCCTCTTCGAAGAGTCAACTCCAGAATCATACTCACTTGCTGCCTATACAACCAATCCCTGCAATCTCAAAATTCGTCATCCAACGTCCCTTGTTTGTCCATAAGTATTCGAGACTCATTTAAAAATTCTTCACAAATACAAAAGAACCCTCATCAACCATATCGCGAACTACATATGGCTTCCAATTCAGCCGCGCAGACTACACCTGTACAAACCCTCGAAAATTATACTTTCCCTACCAACCGTCTACGACTCAATCAAAATGATCCTAGCAAGACACCGCTGGTTCTCGTAGCCTGTGGAAGTTTTTCTCCAATCACATACCTTCATCTTCGAATGATGGAAATGGCTGCCGATTACTGCAAGTTCAACACAGAGTTTGAACTCCTCAGCGGATACTTCTCTCCTGTATCAAATTTCTACAAGAAAGCCGGCCTTGCAAGTTCGGACCATCGGTAGGCTTCATGCATGTCCTCTAATCACAAAATTTCCGCTAACATAGGTAGACTTAACATGTGTGAACTGGCTGTCCAATCTTCAAATTGGCTTATGGTCGATCCGTGGGAAGCCCTTCAAACCGAGTACACGCCAACCGCTCTTGTGTTAGATCATGTCGAACATGAAATAAATAAGGTTCTTGGGGGTGCCATACGCCCTGATGGATCACGAGTACCTGTTCGCATTGCTCTACTGGCTGGAGCTGATCTTATCGAAACTATGAGCATTCCAGGTGTATGGAGTGAGACGGATCTACAACATATCTTAGGACAGTATGGCACATTCATCGTGGAACGAACCGGAACAGATATTGAGGATGCGCTTGCGAGTCTTGAGCAGTACAAACGCAATATTTATGTTATTCAACAATTGGTAACAAACGATATTAGTAGCACAAAGATCAGGCTATTTTTGAGGAAAGAGATGAGCGTACAATACTTGTTGCCTGCTCCTGTCATCGAATATATAGAGGAGCATCACCTTTACGAGGAAGATGGTGCATCCTCTATTGATGCTCGAGGGAAAGCAAAGGCAGAGGGGTCAGGCCGCGCGTCACCTGCAATCGGAAACTCAAGTCTTAAGAATCCATAAGGAAACCTGTGGACGATTTTAGTTTCTATCACACGACAAACTATAGTTCATGAGAGGCGGAGTTACGAAGAAAATCTTCGCCCAACCACATATACAAGATTTGGCTTCATTGTCATGGCAGATTACAGCATTTAGATACCACCGGTAAAGCTATTGATTTCATGCAGGTCAGAGTTTAATCCTGGATAGAGTCTTCGGGAATAGCGGTTTTTATTTAGCATTTGGTCAGGCGTTTGGGATATTTGGGATAGTAACTTTTGCGGTTCTAGGTACATAGAACATCCATAATGAGGTCGATAGACTCCGTATCTCAGAGATCTTGGGTTGTCAAGTCAGATCTTTTACGACTACACACGAATAAACGAATCTTTGGCTAATAACATGTTTGGTCTTTTAATACTGGTGCTAAGCACCCGGGCCCTGATTTCTTTGTGTTATATGTAGACGCTCCAGCATCACTATACTGTGCAACGAAGTAGCCATATATTGAATTTCATTAATATATAATATATTTCCCAAAGGTAACCCGGCGTAAAGTAATGATACCTTTTCAATAGAACTGTAGAAACTTGAAGAAAGATTTTGCTTTATTGTAGTCGTTGGTTTGTGAAACAAGGATTTACATAGCTTCGTATGCACGGCTAGAACTATGACAGCATCGCCTGAGGTGGCTGAGGTTGATTCATTGAACTAACCTCACCACTTATAACACCGCTTTGGTGAATTCGAACATTTCATCAATAATAAACAAAATAAAATATAGATTTGAATGTTTTATTTTGCTTGTTATTGATTCCAGGTGCATCTCTTCTCTTTACTTGGTCCTGCGACGCTGGGCGACGCATGTTAGAAGCAACGATGGCACGACTTTCCTTTGCAATAATCGCACTTCTTACTGCGGTTGTAGCAGGCGAATCGTATACACCAAAGCACGAAGCTGGAAGATGTTCTATTCGAGGAAACTGTGGTAAAGACTCGTTCTTTGGACCAGAACTCCCTTGTCCGGACAATGGGCTTGCGAGAGAACCAGATGATGCTGCAAGGAAACAACTGGTAGACCTATGCGGTCCAAAATGGAATACGGGACCAGTGTGCTGTGAAGCTGACCAGGTATGAGATGAGCTTGTGAATAGGAAGACTTTTGCTAACATCATTAAAGATAGATGCGCTCGCGGACCAAATCAAAAAAGCAAACCCGATTATATCCTCCTGCCCTGCTTGCAAAGAGAACTTCTACAATACATTCTGTACCTTTACGTGCTCACCGGACCAATCTCTCTTCCTAAATGTTACGGAGACTAAAGCGATGGATAACAAGGGCGAGAAATATATTGTTACGGAGTTAGATCAACTTATATCGGAGGATTATGGGACGGGTTTCTTTGACAGTTGTAAGGATGTCAAGTTTGGGCCAACAAATTCGAATGCTATGGAGTTTATTGGAGGAGGGGCGAAGAACTATTCAACATTCTTAGCATTTTTGGGGCACAAGTCGTTGTTGGGTTCACCGTTCCAGATCAACTTTCCCAACCCTAGCAAATATGCTGAAGATGGGATGTCACCGTTGCCCATGGTACCAAAGAAGTGCAATGATGAAGACGAGAACTTCAGATGTTCTTGTGTTGATTGTCCTGCGGTTTGTCCAAAATTACCAGAAATAGAAGAAGCCGGATCATGCCATGTTGGCGTATTGCCATGTCTGTCTTTCGCCGCCATTCTCACTTACAGCATCGTATTGCTCCTGATTGTTGTGGCAGTCTTCGGCCACATCGCTTGGGCAAAACATACTGAAAGACAGAATGAAAGGTTGCGACTTCTACAGGATGCTTCACCGAGCGATGATGATGACGAAGGGGATATTGTCCACAATGGAGCCATGTACGATCGACCTCAGAGGAATTATTGGATTAATACAGTATGTGATAGTGCTTTCAGCCGTCTTGGATATACTGCTGCTCGCTTCCCCGCCATAACTATAGGTACGAGTATATTGATTGTAGGAATTTTGAGTCTGGGCTGGATGAAATTTGAAATCGAACAAAATCCTGCTAGATTATGGGTTAGTCCAAGCTCAGCTGCTGCACAAGAGAAGAGCTACTTTGATCAAAATTTCGGTCCTTTCTACCGTGCCGAGCAAGTCTTCTTGGTTAACGATACAAATCCATCTGGTCCAGGCCCAGTTCTGAGTTATGACACTTTGAAATGGTGGCTCGAGGCAGAAAATCGTATCAAGGGTCTCAAAGGTCGTCAAACCGGTACTACTCTTGACGATATATGTTTGAAACCCACTGGTGATGCCTGTGTCGTTCAGTCTGTTGGAGGCTATTTGGATGATGATATTACCAATGTCGACCCTACTACATGGAAGGAAACAATTCGCTCATGCGCCGAGTCACCTGTAAACTGTCGCCCAGCATTTGGTCAGCCAATAGTCCCTACTATGATTTTTGGTGGCTGGGAAGAATCAGGGGATGTTATTGATTCTTCCGCTTTGCTTGTTACATGGGTTGTCAATAATGATGAGGAAGGTTCGCCACAGGTTGAACGTGCAATGGACTGGGAAGCGTCTTTACGAGACACGTTACTTGGATTGCAAGAAGAGGCGAGTCAACGAGGCTTGAGAATTTCGTTCTCAACCGAAATAAGCTTGGAACAAGAGCTCAACAAATCTACGAATACAGATGCGAAGATTGTAGTTATTAGTTACATTTTTATGTTCTTCTATGCTTCTTTGGCTCTTGGCTCAACGACAATCTCCTTCCAATCATTATTGCGAAACCCAGCTAGCTCATTGGTTCAATCCAAGTTTACATTGGGGGTTGTCGGTATCGTCATAGTACTGATGTCTATCTCAGCATCGATTGGTCTTTTCTCTTTTGCGGGTGTCAAAGTAACACTTATCATCGCCGAAGTTATTCCCTTCATTGTTCTTGCAGTTGGTGTGGATAACATCTTTCTGGTTGTTCATGAATTCGAGAGGGTCAACACTAGTCATCCTGATGAAATGGTTGAAATCCGTATCGCCAAGGCACTTGGGCGAATGGGTCCTTCCATCCTTCTCTCTGCATCCACCGAAACCATTGCTTTCGCACTTGGAGCTTTTGTTGGCATGCCTGCAGTTCGAAATTTTGCAATCTATGCTGCTGGTGCCGTGTTCATCAACGCCATTCTTCAAATTACTATGTTCATTTCCGTTCTCAGCCTCAATCAACGGCGTGTCGAAGATCACCGAGTGGATTGTATTCCCATCATTAAAATAAAAAATGCGGGAATTCACCTTGGCAGTGCAAATGGTAACTCCTATGCAAGACCTTATGAAGGCACGGATGAGGGCATTCTCCAGAAATTTATTCGCAAAACATATGCTCCTGCTTTACTAGGCCGCAAAACCAAAACTGTCATTGTCGTCGTCTTCCTCGGAATATTTGCTGCTGCAGTTGCTTTGATTCCAGAAGTGTCCTTAGGCTTGGATCAGCGGGTAGCAATTCCTGATGGCTCCTATTTAATTCCATATTTCAATGATTTGTACGATTATTTCGACTCTGGTCCCCCAGTTTACTTCGTCACACGGGAATTGAACGTCACCGAACGTGAGCATCAACAACAGCTTTGCTCCCGCTTCACAACATGTGAAACAGAATCACTCACAAATATCTTGGAGTCTGAGAGAAAAAGGCCAGACACATCTTACATCGCCGCTACACCTGCTAGCTGGATAGATGATTACTTCCGTTGGCTTGATCCACAATTGGATTCGTGCTGTGTTGAAAGCGGATCAGCTTGCTTTGAAGATCGCGTTCCTGAATGGAACATCACTCTGCATGGGATGCCAGAAGGCCAGGAATTTATACATTACCTAGAAAAATGGATAACTTCACCAACTGATGACGATTGTCCTCTCGGTGGTCAAGCTGCCTATGGAAATGCTCTGGTTATCGACTCCGAACGAGATACCATCACGGCCAGCCA
This sequence comes from Scleromitrula shiraiana, assembly GCA_028455995.1. Lineage (NCBI taxonomy): Eukaryota > Fungi > Ascomycota > Leotiomycetes > Helotiales > Sclerotiniaceae > Scleromitrula > Scleromitrula shiraiana. The sequence continues at coordinate 2,150,834 of JABELC010000005.1, forward strand.
TTTCCGCACTAGCCACACTCCTCTCCGCAGCCAAGAAGATTTCATCGCTGCCTATGCATCTGCTCGTCGGATTGCAGATGGCATGAGCCAAAAGTCTGGCTTAGAAGTATTCCCCTATAGTGTCTTCTACATATTCTTCGATCAATACACCTCGATCATTAGTCTAACCGCCACACTCCTCTGTTCCGCTCTTGCCCTCATCCTAGTTATATCATCCATTCTCCTCGGCTCCGTCATGACTGGTGCCGTTGTGACAGTTACTGTCATCATGATAGTCACAGATATTATTGGAGCAATGGCCGTCTTCAACGTTTCTCTCAACGCCGTCTCGCTTGTCAACCTCATTATTTGTGTTGGTATTGGTGTTGAATTCTGCGCTCATATCGCCCGTGCCTTTATGTTCCCTTCCCGTTCTGTTATGGAGCGTGCGAAAAACAAGTTCCGCGGTAGAGATGCACGAGCTTGGACTGCTCTTGTTAATGTGGGTGGATCCGTCTTCTCTGGTATCACAATCACGAAGTTACTGGGTGTATCGGTTTTGGCGTTTACCCGAAGCAAGATTTTCGAAATCTACTATTTTAGAATCTGGCTTGCTTTGGTCGTGTTTGCTGCTACCCATGCTTTGATCTTCTTACCTGTGGCGTTGAGTTTCTTGGGTGGCGATGGATATGTTGATCCTGAAAGTGAAGGGGGGTTGGAGGAGGATTTGGCGGATAGGAGATATAGAGCTCTTTTGCCGGATGATGAGAGCGATGATGAGTATTAGAGGAAGAGGATAGTGGATATATAGGATAGATTATGAGGTGGTGTGAACCGAGGGGCCGAGATTAATTTGTAAATACGACGGACATGAAAGGGAGTAGGGGCGTACATCTGGGACTGGTTAGGTAGATAATAGGAATGGTAATAAATGGCAATCGTGATTTTTTCAATGTTCTTAATATAAAAATTATAATGGCCAAAATATATGTGTGAAATGAATGGGCACATCAATTGCCTCCTCCGTGGTTCAAGCTCTACAAAATATCGTAATGCAATGCTCAATTCTCCTTGGATATATCCTTTTGTAGGATAACCTTTTTATATGGCGACCAGTATTAGAACAATTTGAGATAGGGAAGGGCATGGATTATCACATCGCAAGTCTGTAATTTGAAGTGTTTATATGTATTTTTGGACATCAAGCAAAGACGATTTCTTGAAGTTAACAGCTTATGTACAATAGACTTTTTATACCTATTTCTTTGGTTCCTCTTTCTCCTCCTCCGGCTTAGGTGTAGGCAACTTAAATGTGTCTGGTTTTCTATCAACACCAGGTCCAACTTGCTGTGAAAAGTTAGTAAAACAATCTTCCATAATATAGAAATATCATGTAAACATACCTCCCACGCAGCAGTTCCACCCTCAAAATTACGGAATGCTTGAGTCAACTCCAATGGTTCAACCACAATACGCTTCTTCTCCTCATCATATCTAATCTCAGTGTATCCCGTCAAGGGGAAATCTTTCCGTAATGGATGTCCATCGAATCCATAATCTGTCATGATACGTCGAAGATCGGGGTGGCCAATGAAGAATACTCCAAAGAGATCGTAGACTTCTCGCTCATACCAGTTGGCTCCGTCGTATAGACTGGTGATACTTGGTACTGGGGAAGTTTCATCGGCGTAGGTCTTGACTCGGATTCGAGAGTTGTGGCGAACGCTTAGGAGGTTGTATACGACTTCAAATCGCTGGTCTCTCGTTGGGAAATCAACTGCTGTGATGTCGCTAACTTGGGTGTATTCGGCGGAGGTATTGTCTAAAGATCAGAAGGTTAGATCTCTGGATATGGTTACTTCCACCAGAGCATGCTTACATTTTAAAAATGAGAAAACGGGAATAACTCCCGATGGGGAGATATAGATAACAAGCTCATCCTTCCATACTGAGAACTGTTGAACGTATTTCGGAAGGCAACTCATGAGCCATGAGCCATATTTGTGCAAATCATCTGCCTTTGCAGCATATTTGTCTGCGGGGTTTACAGGAGCAGATCGAAGTTGGACATCAGCTTCTCTCTGAGCATGTCGCATATTCGGGGTATCGGAGGAGACGACAACTCGGGCATGTTGTGTGGAGGCAAAGCTTCGAATATTAAGTTCTTTTGGACGACAGAAAGCGTTTCTGGTAGATTTGAAGGCTGAGGCCAGAACCCTGTGATTTGAAACCCTCGTCGCCATCTTCAATATCCTATCGTGGAATGTTCAATTGGCGATATATAAAACTCACTGACGATGATATTGACAATCGCGACTAGGGTACTTGCTAATGCTTGGTTCCACATATGCCTTAAACTTAAGGCTTTAACTAGAAAAAGTCTTATATAATTGTGGCCAGTGAATTTCTAGCGACAAACCCAAAGCTGGACCATGACTTTCTTCGCTCACTATCCTCGAAGAAGTTCCTACCTCATTTCATCTAATTGAACCATCTTCCACCTCACCACTACACAACAACTTTTACAACCAACTTACATAAAATACCTTACATCGGTATCAGTACAGAGAAATTTCGTTTTAAATCTCGAGTATCAATAATTTTCATTGTCAATACTTAGCGGCGCGCTGTAATTTTATCTGCGCGACAAACGCCATCGTCATTAGAAAACCACATCGACACCTTTCCCGAAAATCGTTCTACTTTCTGAGCGCACATTCAGCTTTTCAAAATGGCACCCCAAGATAGCTTTATCGATGAAGATGAAGATACATGGTATGTTGTCATACCTCTCGTCGATTCAAATCCAGCTTTTGGATGGACAACATGTCTTTCTTAAGTGTTATGTGGGCACTTAATTAACTAAATTTATTAGTCCCCTTTGCGTTGAAGAATTCGATCTGTCAGACAAGAACTTTCAACCATGTCCTTGCGGGTATCAGGTAATTCTCCATGACTTGCTTTTGTTTGCTGATTCCTTACTCACCGTTATCGATTTAGATCTGTCAGTTCTGCTTCAACAATATTAAAAATAATATAAATGGACTGTGTCCTGCATGCCGAAGGCCATACGACGAGAAGACGATCAAATGGAAAGTCGTCACTCCCGAAGAGTATGTTGTCACCCAGTACTCCAAAGGTTGACCTGCTGACCGCAAGTTCTAGGGTTGCCCAATTCAAAGCAAATGTACAAAAGAATGCCAAAAAGAAAGCCGAGCAACGTCAAAAGGAAGCCCAGAAGAGAGAGGTAGAAAGTTTAAATCGAAAGCATCTTTCAGGTTTACGAGTCGTTCAAAAGAATTTAGTATACGTGGTCGGCCTAAGTCCAAGCATACGAGAAGAAGAAATTCTGCAGACCTTACGAGGAGACAAATATTTTGGTCAATATGGAAAAATCATCAAGATCGTTGTCAGCAAATCCAAACAGAACGAGTCAGCACAAAATGCCGGATCACTTGGTGTTTACGTTACGTTTGCTCGAAAGGAAGATGCCGCACGGTGCATAGCAGCGGTCAATGGCTCTCAAAATGGTGACCGAGTACTCCGAGCTCAACTGGGAACTACAAAGTACTGCTCCGCGTATCTGCGCAATGAAGTGTGTACAAATAAGCAGTGCATGTTTCTACACGAACCTGGTGATAATGACGACAGTTACTCCAGACAGGACTTATCTTCTATTAATAGTGTCAACTCTCAACGACCGCTACCAGCTATGGCCTCTTCCTCCCGTCAAGCCGCTCAAGCAGCTCCGCCAATACAGCAAGCACAGCCCGTTTCTGCTGCTACACAACCTATGGCACGAGAAGCGAGCAAAGATGGTTCGGACAGTGGAGATGGCTCTGCACTTCCATCTTCGGCAAGTTGGGCAAATCGTGGTATTCAACGCAGTCGAAGAGGAAGTCATGCCACGAGCATCGCCGCATCAAGTCCTGCCATCTCAACTGCTATTCCAGTTACAGCAGAGGCGGTGGAAGAGGAGGAAACGCCGGAGCTTGTCCAAGATCAACAGGAATCTGTTGGGGATGTCAGTCCAGTGGAAGTGCCTGATGATGTTTCATCGACCCCAATTTCATATCCGGAATTTCTTTCGCTTGGTGCGCAGCTACTCAAATCTATTAATTCCGACGTCCTATCCTACAGTGGTAACAAGAAAATGATGGAAGAATTTGCATCATTCCCTCCTCTTTTCGATGATAGGGGTGGAGAGAAACGGAGATTGGCTCGGGAGCAGCAAGAAGAAGATCGCATACAGATGGAGCAAGAATCACAGACCGAAATCCGTTCCGTCCCTGAACCCGTGGAAGAAGAAGAACCTGAAAGTGGTAGTTTGCAACTTGGTGGCGAGCCTGAGGATAATGTTAGAGAGATTAATCAACCTCCTGGATTTTCACGTCGTCCAAGCGCTCAACTTCCGATCCAGCGTGGTTCCAATGCTGGTCCTTTTGGTCCTAGTCTCGGGCAGAGTTACACTCAGAACATCGGCAATTTGGGAACCGTGAATGGCAGGTCTTTGACACCAATGCAGCAATCGCAGCTTCAAATTCTCAAGTCGGGTGGTCAGATTCCATCTAGCTTCATTACTGGGGATCATATGCCACATGGAATTGGGAACCCATTGAACCAGAATGCCGCTCTCTTTCAGCAACAAGGCCATAATCGACAATCCTCTCGTTATAGCTTTGCAAACGACAGCGCTTCTGCGTCATCATCTGTCAAGCCTTCGGCAAACCCTAAAATGATGGCTCAACAAGCATCAATGATGCCTCCTACAAGTCATGCTCAACAAGCAAGCCAATTTTATGGTTCTTCAATGCCAGGCCCTCCACCTGGATTGAAATCTTCAGGAACTCCTCCTATCGGCGGCGGTATGTTCGGTCATGGATTCGGCAACTCGATGGGCGGTAACTCGGTTTTTGGTGGATCTTCCAAGGACAGCAATAACAACGATATGCTTCGTGACATGTTGAATAGAAATCGTGGGGGTGCTGGGGGTAATCAGGCTATTGATACAGCTAAGCGTGAGTACATGTTTCCTAATTTTCTTCATCAACAGTTCCCATCTGCCTCCTCCACTCCAGCTCCTGCTTCAGGCCTCCTGGCATCGCTCTACGGTCCTCAGACTGGAGCATTCCATGACTTCGGTCAAAAGCAGAAGAAGAAGGGAAAGAAGCACAGACATGCTAACACTTCCTCCTCTGGGGGAGGTGGCTTAGTCGATCTTGCGGACCCAAGTATCTTGCAAGCAAGAATGCAGCATCAACAACAGAGCAATGCCGGAGTCGGACAGGGACTGTTTGGTGGTCAGGCTCAAGGTGGGTACAACCCCAGCATGATGTATGGTGCAGGATTCCCTACTAGGTGGTAAACAAGCATGGCTAGCGGAAGTAATATTTTGGCGTGGCTTTTGTAGATAATGGGGGGTTTTCTTATTTACAAGGATGGCGTTAGCAAAAGCCCTTTAAAGGGTATTGCATTTGTTGCTCGGTATAGCACATATTTGATTTAGCGGGCATGGCATAGCTCCAAGATGGATGCTTCGGATGCATTGGCGTCATTTGCGAATTTGGAAAAAATGAGAGGATCTCATGGGGTTGCCAATCTGTTTTGTTTTTATTTTTCCTCTTCTCTCGCGACGGTCCGCAACTTGGCCATACGGGCCGCGTCAGGAATTCCATCATCGTCTTCGTTCGCGGTTACTTCTCATGTACGTTAAAAGTCCCCGATCCCAAGCCAAACTACTGGCTGGTGAAATATAACCTTCTTACATATTTTGTGCCTTCAGTAGCCCGCTTCTCAATATTCGAAGACGATGATGGGTTCGTAAAGTGACCGTATGATGTTATGTAGCCTCATGTATCAGCTCCCTGCTGTCGACATGTTTTGTCTAATAGTTACTGTGCATTTGTCATTCGTTCTTGCTGCTTAGTCGGCACTCTGTTCTTATGCCATTGCTCGTTCAGCTCATTTCGCTTTTTTTGCTACGTTCTTCAGCTTGCTTTGCTTTTCCTCTAGTTTAACATTGGCATTTCTTTTATTTTCGCGTTGAAAACGAATACTGATTTTTTTTTTAGAGGACACTCAACCTGGAGAAGTGGTTCTTTCTTTCAATGTTGATGCTTTGGTTTCGGACAGCGAACCTTTGTACGATACGATTTCTAGGTCATCGACTCCATCGTTCCCGCCAGGACTTGCACCACCACATGGCCACCCACCACCTGCGATCCGGGACGATCCAATTGGTAAACCGGCTCCGAAAATGTTTCCAGCCTCTCTGCCATTCACGCCATCTCGTAATCCTAGTTCTACAGTTCCTCGTATTGCGACACCGCTTGCTAATGTATCAGTTCCTACTACGCCTACTCCAGTAAAATCTAAGGTTGTTCAAGATACACCATTGCAAGCTAAGCAAACAGTCCAGGATGTTCTGAAATTCGCTGAACCCCCCACGCCAAGTGTATCGCAATCTGCTGTTATACCCGTTGCCACACCCGCCGCCACACCTGCTGTGCAAAAGTCCTTCCAATCAGAAGAAGATTTCCCTGCTCTTGGGAAAGTCAAAGAGATAAAACCAGCTGTAATGAAAAACCAACCCAAAGCATCTATACCTGCTTCCAAATCTACTGCGGCAACTCCCAAGGCTTCGAACGCAAGTTCAAAGAATCAGAACAAAAAGGGCAAGGGTAAAACACTTGATCTCAGTATTCCTGCTGTTGCAAAACCTGTCCCCGAGGCAACCGATGCTGCACCTGATACACCAAGTAAGGCGAGCGCCGTATCGTCTACCCTTCCTTCAACGAAGCCTGCTCAGACTCCAGCTATCCAAACCTTTGGTAAAAGCCTCAGAATTGTGTCGACGCCAAAAGTAGATGTTCCCGCGGCGATTGCTACTCCAGCCTCTGCATCTACCACGACATCGTTCCCGCCTGGTCGACACTTCTCACTTACAGGCTCAGAATTACCTGACACGCCAGTCGAGCCGATCTCCGATAATGCTTCAATCATATCTACATCTATGTCAAGAGCAAGCTCGCCTGCTCCATCGCGTGGTCCTAAACTCAACACGGCTCAAAAGAACAAGCATAAGAAAGAGCAAAAGGAGAAGGGCCTCGAAGCGCAAATGAAGGCAGCAGCAGCAGCAAAGATGACAAATGAAGAACAAGCGCCAATTGCTAGTCGAAAGACAAAGCAGAAGAAGGAAAAGTCAGTCAACAATACTGCAGGTTCATCTACACCTGCGGATACTAGACCTTCAACTCCGGCTGTTACCCCTACTGTGACCGAGGACAAGCCCCCTGCTGTTACCGTCAAAGATGTTCCAGCGCAGCCTACCACGACCACGGAGAAAAAGGCTTCCAAAAACGATTCGAAGACGAAGAACAAATCAAAGACACAACAACAACAACAGCAACCTGTAGTACAAGAACCGGTACCACAAGCGGCTACAGTTGAAGATGTGATACCCGAGAAGTCTCGCATCCCAGGACCCGCTGCTATCTTCCAGCAGTTACATTCTGAAGGTTCATTGCCTCGTCTACCACAAGACTTGGCCTTGTTCAATATGCCAGCACCAGTTGGTACAGAGAAGAGGAAGGATCTCAGTGCAATCGATCTGAAGCAACCAGCTATAGCCAAGTTGACAATCACTCAGAACGATAGGATTGAATTAAATGCCGGCAGACCGGTCCACAAGATTTCACATGCACAAGGGGATGTTCGAATCTTGTTAACACCTAACGGTGATTGCATACGCGGTCTCACTGAAGCTCAAGAGCAGTACTTTTTGATCCTTCAAAAAACTATTGGCAAGGATTCGGGACCTACTGCTTTCATGTCTGAAAAACACAAGGCGGGATCTGGCTTCTCCTTGGTCAGTGGCCGAGCTGTTCCCAATGGCCCACCGTCATTCTTCCCAACAATCGACAGCAATGCTATTCACGATCCTGTCAGCAAAATCCAACATGGCGAAGCTTTGGGTTACGTCAATCAATATGTGATCCCATCACTTCCAAATAGCACCCAATTGGACAAGGCATTCGACGACAATGTTGATCTTTTAGCTGACTTTCCTCGTGGGGGTTCACCAATCGGATGGCCTACTATCTCCGACGATACCACCCATGATATCAGAGACAACGTGTACGGCCATCCCGAAAGCTTGTTTGGTTCTAGCTACGAACAAATGAGACCAAATATGTCTGAGATCAGAGACCGTGATAATCCGATTCCGAATGTGCCGCTTTTGGATCTCGATGCCGCTGCCGCTGCTGTTAACGAGGCCAAGAAAACCCAAGAAGCTGTTGATAAGAGATTGGCGGCTATGATTAAGAAGAATTCAAAGCTTATTCTTCAATACTAGGAAGTACGCGGTTGAGGGAGTTGGTGATGAAGGTAGAAGAATGATAGTAAGGAAGAAATGGACGATGAGTAAGGAAACGATTTGTATGATTAGCATCTGTATTATATGACCTGTATTATTGGGATCCTACGATGGGGAGTTTTATGGCGAATTTCATTACGGGATGCACTTTTTATGGTGTGAAAAGCAGATTTAAAGATTGGGGGATTAAGGGATAGGACTGGCTAGAAGAAAGATTTCCTGGGGAGTGTTCATTTCATTGAAGACTACCTTTAGCGTTCTTTTGTATATTATCAATACTGTACAGTACAATTCCCTCAGCTTAGTATCGCTATTAGTTATAATACAAATAGCATCAGCAGTTTATAACAAAACCTGGTCTTCTTAATTAAAATGTGAATTAAGCAGATATTCTTTTAATTTGCCATGTTGTTGCTCATGTTTCATATCATAATGCTTCATTGCACAAGACTTCCCCAAGAAGGACTTTTCTATATCAATTATGATAATAATAAGTGATAATGATGAACTAGATGAACGTCAAAGTGGATGGAGGATGTTGTGCTTTTAAAACCCCTGTCTGTGAATGTTGTGTTGGTGGGGCAGTAATAATAGTGGGTAGCAAAAAAGGCTCACCGGTTGGGCTTTGGATTTTTTTCCCCCTCACATTCGCCATACAAAAGATTATTCAAAGCAATACATATTTTTGGACACTTCTTCTGTATATGACTTTACTTGTCAATTTCCTTAGAAAAATATAGAAATCATCAATATGACAGACTCACTCCCAACCACCTTCTCTGGTATATACCTTCCCCAATTTCTCTAAACGCAATTCCCATTTCCTTATCCTCCCCATCCAACAACACAAGAAGAAAGAAACAAAAGCAAGAAAGCTAACCACGTCTCCAGACCCCGTTCACATCGCCGTAATCGGTGGAACCGGGCTCCAATCCCTCCCAGGCTTCACACCCATTGCAACCGTCAACCCTCAAACACCATGGGGTTTCCCATCCGCACCCATCCACATCCTCTCCCACAACAACGTACCCATTGCGTTTCTCTCTCGCCATGGTCTCCACCACGAAATTGCGCCCCACGAAGTACCTAACCGGGCGAATATTGCGGCGTTGAGAAGTATTGGTGTTAGAACCGTTATTGCTTTTAGTGCTGTGGGCAGTTTGCAGGAGGAGATTCGTCCGAGGGATTTTGTGGTGCCGGACCAGGTTATTGATAGGACTAAAGGTGAGTTTATACTATATACATGCTTGGAGGTTGTGAGTAAATGAGTAAGGATAGTTGGGCTGATATGTGTGGAATTTATATAGGTATCCGTCCATTTACTTTCTTCGAGAAAGGTCTAGTTGGACATGTAGGATTTGCGGACCCATTCGATGAGCAAATTGCTCAGATTGTTCGTGAATGTGGACATGCTCTTGCAGGAGAAGGTGTTACCTTGCACGACAAAGGAACAATTATTTGCATGGGTTCGTTTACCATTGTCCCTTTCCTTTCTGTCTTTCTTTCAACCACGCGTCGAAATATTTTACTAATCCCCAATATAGAAGGACCACAATTCTCCACCCGTGCCGAATCAAACATGTACCGCAGCTGGGGCGGCTCCGTAATTAACATGTCTGCACTCCCCGAAGCCAAGCTCGCCCGCGAAGCAGAATTGGTCTATCAAATGATCTGCATGGCAACGGACTATGATTGCTGGCACAGCACCGCGGATGTAGATGTGGAGATGGTGATGGGACATATGCACGCCAATGGGGAGAACGCAAAGAGATTAATTGGCGCGGTGTTGGATCGTCTTAGCAAGGAGGATAGCAGTGATTTGGTCAAGGGGAAACATTGGGAGGGGAAGACTTCGGGTATGATTAAGTTCATGACAAAGGCAGAGGGGAGGGGTGAGGAGGGAAAGAAAAATGTGGAATTTTTGTTTCCCGGGGTTTTTGATGCTTGAGTGTGGGAATGAATGAATAGATGGATGAATGGACGAATGGGAGGGGTATTGTTTGGTGGGGGCTTGACATGTGAATATTGATACCTGTGTGCATCAACTGCATATATATGGAGACATATGGAGATATAGACGGTTTGCAGTTAACAAAGTAATTGGAATTTCGGTCACATTTAGTCTTTTTCGATGTGACTTGTGAACTTGATTAGAAGTCGTCTATTAGCTTGTGGTAGATTTTTGAAGTGGAGATCCAATACAAGAAGTCTACAACTCTTCAAATCCCTTAAACTATATCATAATGCTCTGTTGTATTTTCTACAAAGATCATCATTGTATGATCTCATGAAGGTAAACAGCAATCTCAGCATTGAATATTCCATCTTGGACTAAGCAGTCTGCAGACTCTACAATCCATGTTTGGCAATTCCTCTGAGTAATCTTTTTGCCAGATTGAGCCTAGAATCATATTAATATTGCGTGCGTACTAACAGCTTCATATGATAATAGGAACGACCCCAAATAGAGAATCTTACCTGGTCACCAGCCGCATTTAAACTCTTCCCGGGAGCCTTCACCTTATATGCACTTGCCTCAAAACCACAAACAGGTTCAGTATCAATTTTGTTCTTCCCAAAATTGAGCATCGTCTGCTCATCAAAGTATTCCGCATCAACCCATTGCAGCGGAATTCTTTTCGTGGGAATATCCTCCGTATCTTCAAGATCATGACTACGCTTGACCTCAAATATGAAGCCGTTTAGTACATCGCCAGTTGCGTGAATCTTGACGCCGATTTGGGGGTTTGAGTGCGATTGCACGAAATATGCCCAGTGGTCTTTGAAGGGGTGACCGTTGTAAATTAGCAGGGATACTAGAAAAGATTCGGAAGGTCCTTCTGGGGATATGGTAGGTGGTGATGGGGTTAGTTGCGGATTGGAAGTCTTGTTGATGATTGGTGGCGGGGGTGGAGGTGGTGGTGGAACGCTGGTGGAGGACATGATCACGAAACAATAGGGTAACTTGTGAATTTTGGTTCTTTTGCAAAAGGCTTGATTCTCCAAAATCACTCTTTCTTGACTTTGATTCCTTTCTTTCTATCTTTTCCCGCGCATTGCGGATCTATTATAATAATTCCATCAACGACGTCCACCATCGTTAGGCATCCAATATATGATCGCCACCAATCCGCGCCTCAATAAACAATACCAAACACTATCTCATCATTATTAGAAAACAGAATGTTTAAATCGTTCGCGACTTTTTTGACCGCTTGGGCATCTAATCACTTCCAATGTCAACATTAGATCCTTCAAATCCCCTCCCCAACTGAGATAGTCCGCTCAGATGACAATCTCCTCGAAATCTAGTTTCTATAAGGAGAAGCGCACGCCTATACCTCTTACTCTAGCGGAAATTAGGACTTACAATGACAAGTCAGGAAATATACGCGTCGGGAATTTCAATCACCCATCGCCTGCTACTATCTCATCGCCAGGGTTGCTTGTAAAATACGGAGGTGATGTCACAGTTATCGAGGCTCAGACTCAGACGATACACGAGCGACTGTAAGGGAAAGCTCCTATCTCCGAGGTGGCTAGCCTAAGGGTAATGGTTAGAGATTTGTTTATATGTCTGTGATAGAGGGCATGACTTTGCGAGGGAAATGGCTTTCTACAACCAAAGGAGAGAGATTTCGTTTGTGAACTTCTTCGACTCCATAAACAAAAAAACTCTTTTTTCAGCATTAAGTATCTAGACCAAACTCTATGTTAAGGGGACTTTTGCACATCCGAATTTCTTTTCTTTTCAAACAATGGATTTGTCTTTCAAATAATTTTAATCTTAATATGCACAATTACTTTCAGTCCCAATCCCATTCCTGTTTCTAGCGACCCAAATGCAAACCAAGCAACCAACTCAAGATCTTCGAGTATATAGATATAAATATAGAAGAGGAGAAATTAACAACATACAGGGTATCGTCCCAAAAAAATCAAACAAGTTTCAAGTAGCCAGCTAAACAACAACACTAGCATCGCGACTCCCCCAAATAGCATTCACCCAAACGAGGCTCATACTGACATCATATCAGCATATACAGTGCCTTTACAGCCTTCTCCGCTGCAGCGATATGCCAAGGTCTTCCATCCCTAACCGGATGTACCATACCTCTGGCTCTTGCTAAGGTAGCCAGCCCCCTATAATATCCCAAGATTTCTCTCAATAAATTATCGTGAAAGATTCGTGGGTTTCCAGTAACATCGGCATGGACGATATTGACTTCCATGATAATAGGCGGATCCTCGGTACTAGTTCCACCATTCTTTAGTAGGTAGCCGCTGATAAGGGTAGGGGTGTATTCGAGGAGGGAATTATTATTGTTTAGACGGTGGGAGAGGATCGCACCCCAGCTTTGGTCGGTATAATCTATAAGACGGGCATTGGGGTCCTGTTCCGGGGGAACCTCGCTTGGTGTTTGTACGTTTGTGGTTTGATCGCGAGATGGCGTTGACGGATTGTCGGGAGAGAACAGCGAAGATTGGTTGCCTTGTGGTGTGGAGACAGGAGTGATCACAGATTGTGATGTTGTTATAGGGGTGAGTTTCAAAGATGGGGGTAGCAAACGCAATGAAGGATTAGTTTGTACCGTGACAAGTGTCAAACTTACGTTTGCATTAGATTCCGTCGAGGAGAGCCCTGTCCAGAACTCCACTTCTGATTGATCCATAGCACCGGTTTTTGCAATGATAATTCGCCAATGGATCTTTTTCTTTGAAATAACATCCAGCGTAGTTTCCCAAATCTCGTTAGCCACGACAGAGAATGGTAAATTAAGTGGTTCATTCTTCCGTCCCAGGCAATACGAGGCTGTCATTTGTGTAGTTCCTCTATTATCTGACCATGCAGCAGTAATCCACCGATCATCGATGCTCTGGGAGTAAGCAATATGAAGACAAGAATTTTCTTGTAGTAGTGATGGTGATGGAGTTGCGCTCAACTTGAATTCGATGATTTTTGGAAGCGGCCGCTCCAAGAGAATGGCGGAGGTAGATGAAGGTGAAGTAAAGTCTACACAACGATCATAAACTTCCATAGCAAGACGGGAATATTCCGTTGGCGAGGGTACTACCAGTGATATGGAGGAGGCAAGAAAACTCATTGGCACAAGCTGCAATACCAATTCGTTGACTGCTCTGCTTTTGTTCCCTAAGAGTGACTTTCTATAGAGGTCAAAAAGATGTTTAAATGCTGAGCAGATATGGACCAGTAGGGGTGAGTTCTCAATAGGATATATGAAATATACTACTATATTCTTTTCTTCCAAGGATAAGGATGAAAGAATTCGGCTCAATCGTCCCATTGTTTCCTTAAGAGTTGCAAGATTTAGCATACTATTTGCTCGATTATTCCCATCAACTGGAAAGTTCATAAGGCTATTTGGTAGATCCTGTGAAACGATTCGATCGTGACTGCCAAACCTGGATGACTCGTACGCGCCCCGCATTTGATCAAGGAAGTAGTCCGCATTTTCAGCAACACCTTCGACATTAGGATAGATGCAAACTGCGTTAACATCTTTGCTTCCAGTAAAAGGTGCCAAGCCTAAGTTATCCCAAAAATATATCGCTGGCGGTAGGACTGCGAGCTTGGAATCGCCTCTTCGCACTTCCAACTGTGGGGGTGGTATTGAAAATAAATTACTGGGCCTTGTGGGGTCCGGATGCTGCCCAGCTCTTGGAATTGGCATAGGGCGGGGAGGCAAACGTTGAGCATGATTGATGACGGGAACACCCTGTATGTCTAGATATGAGCGCATGTTACAATTCTGAACACCTTTCAGAAACGTATTGGTAGCTTGCAACAATCCGGACATCAACCGTCCAGTAGAAGAAAAATCTCGAGTAGGATTGTCGAGATCCCCACTCGGTTCACCATATAGTCGGAGGTTACCTGAAGCAGCTTGGTCTGCAAGAATCTGTGCTGTTTCAATACATTCTTGGTCAGATAGTCCATTCGGTTGTATATCTGGCTCTGGAAACGCTACATAAGGAGTCAACGACCAGACCGCGGGATCAGAATCGAACAGGGGAAGGTGCGGTTCAATAACGGAACGCGGCGTCCCAGTAGATGGTTCATATTCTACGCCCATAGCATTGAATGAACCGATGCTACCTGTATGATCATCATCATCATAACGTTTCCTTTTCTTGCCCAATCGGGTTACTATAGATGTGATAGTTGGTAGTGCCTCATCTGAGTCGGATGCGTTGCTTATGATGTCAGAATCGCTAGGAACTTCGGGTATCTCTTCTCCATCCAGCTGGAGATCATACTGACTAGTTTCGTTATTCAAAATAGCAGTCAATTTATCTTGCAGCGAAGTGCTCTTTTCGCTCATCTGTCGCGCAAATTTCTTTGACTTAGTGAGATCATGCGAGTCAATACGTTCCAGCTTCATCTCATCCTCTGCATAACTAAAACGGCCATGTTGCCCATATTTCTCATTGATAGTTGCTAAAGAGTCTTCGAATTCAACCTTATCATAAACACTGGATTTACGTGGTTGTCTATGAGATAGCGTAGAAGAATGCTGTATTTGTCTGAATACAGACTCTTTATCGAAAGGGATAGTGATGCGTGGCAGTGGTAGGGAAGGTACTACAAGCTCTGGACTGTCGATGCTATTTTGCATGTACACTTCGTTTGAGGGTACTTCTAGGTGCTGTTGACGAGCTGTTAGATGTGCGCCATTTCCCACTTGTTTCAAGTCCTTCATAACTATGTCTCGAGAAACTGACGGCTGGACCAAAGGTTTGCTTGAAACACTAGACTTTTCAATAGTATTAGACTGCTGAGAAGGTATTAGAGCAGGAATACCTGGCGAGGCCGGGGGTTGATCAAGTTGTATAGCATCGGGTTGATCGAAAAAATTAAAATCTGCATCTGTAATATCTGTATCGCCAAACAAGTCTCCACCCATGTCTCCAAACAAATTATCATTATCATTATCGTTCTCACCAAAATTCATATTTGAAATTGGGCGATGCTTTGCATCTGAAGGGCCCCATTGATCCGCATCAGTAGTAGCCATTGCTATGTTTGATGAATTCGTTGCTTCCATATCATGGACGAATAAATGAGATGGGTTTCCTGGTGTCGAAACTGCGCCATCAAATGAAGGAGTTATTCCGACAGGATTATGAATGGCGTCAGGTGGTGTGGGATACATTGCACCAGCATTACTACCCTTTTCAAGCAGAGCGACAGGATGATTACTTGCTTGAAGACTATTTGCATCCTTTTCGGCGCGTTCTTTTTTAGTTGCCTCCAAGACCTTCCGCTCATTTTGCCTTTTGGCTAACATGCTCGCCCGCTTATCCTCTGCAGTAAACCATTCTTCTGCAAAGCACAAAGGGTCACGCATGCCAAATGAATCAGTACTCAATGACTGCAACTCCGGAGAGGATGTTTTGATGGTTCTGAAGCATAGTAAGGCTGGCCAAGGAACAATAGCACCGTCATCGTGGAGAGGAAGATCCGCATATTCGGGGCTTGAGTACATAGGATCAGTCCTCAATACCTGTACGAATACCCATCCGCTTTTCTCAACCAGCGACGGATCTAACCCCTTAGTAGACAGCCATTCTAGACACCTGGACTGCCAAGTTCTGATCGTAGTGCCTTGAAACCGCGAGCTCTGCTCTTCCGAAGCTTTCTGCAAATCGGAAATCGGCTGCATGTCTGATAATTGTTCTTCGTCATGAAAAGAATATAACTTTGCGGGGGTTCCTCCAGGTGCTAACCAAAGAGGTGTGCCCGGCAATAGAACCCTCGGCAAATCCCCGTAACTTACAGAGCTCACTATGCTTTGAAGGCCTGGGGCATTTCCACAAAAGGCTTTTATCACCAAAGTTCCTAGAGAAGTAAGGCTGATCTCCAAATTAACAAGTATGATTGTGCTATCGCTCAATGAAGAAGCACTCTGCGATAGAATCAAAGTTCGGGAATTAAGAGGGATGCAACTATGATCTCGGCAAAGCAAATAAACAATCGATGCAACAACCGAAGAAATGAAGTGCTCTTGGATCTCCCTCAATGACGACAAGCTATCGTCTATGCCGCCGGACTTCATACCAGGAGACGATGCGGTCATTTCGTACAAGCTCTGTGTTGAGTTCGCCTGGTAAGCTCTGGCATTGAAACTCTGTGCAACTCGCATCATATTATCAATAGACGAGGGCGAAGAGGTGCTACTCGGTGTCCCTAGGCTATTCGTGATTATAGGTCTGCTCCTAACGAGATTTGCAGGCTCATACGTGCCTTTGCCTATCCTCACTAATTGAAAACCCTCCACGCCGGAGGTATTATCGAGGCTCAGCATGTCAACCCCATCATCGATGTTCTTGTTTGAGGAATTTGGGCTCGGCTGGAAGGTCCAGATTCCCTCTCTGTCCGGATCATAGTATGCCAGCATTCCATCTTGCCTCCATGCGCTCTCGATTTTCTGAAGATGAGCTCTTGTTGTTCCAAAAGAAGGGCTTTGAGGTTCGAAATATTCATAGCTTATTGATGCACAATTGTTCTAAGAGATAGAGTTAGCCAAATGTTTTCCAAGTCAAGCACATCCCTAAGACTTACACAAGACAATACATTGGTAAGTTGCTCGCCGAGATCCATATCGTAACAAGTCATAAATCATAAAAATAGAGGCGTCTAAAAAGGCCAATCTAAAATGCGCCGCACCTCCCCCTCTCCTCAATGGGCTTCCCCCCTTTATGCGCCCCAGATTATGCCGTACTTATAGTCGAGTAGATGAGTAGGAGAGTATATGGATTGAGTTCGGTATGTGCTTGTAGTCTTAATCGGATATCTGAAGTTGGACTCGCAGGACTCCATCTCAGCATGAAGATAATCGACTGACGCGATGGTAGTTCAGCAACGTGAAACGAGAATGCAATAGCAAATTAAAGAGTTTGGAAAGGAAAAGGAAGGAACAATTGGATACTATTCTAGCCTCCAATTCATTAAAAGTAAGCAAATTGTTATGAAGAAGATAAATGTTCCTTTGAGACAATATAGATCATGATGAAGGTAAAGGAATCCATGTTTCCGGGATGTAGACCCGAATGTCTATCATCAATTTAATCTTTCCTCGGGCTCGGACCCCATGCGCAATCAACCGCCACAGACCAAAATTGATCTAATCTTCATCGGATCTAGTATTGTATAATTGCGCTTTAAAGATATTCCGGACCGATAAAAAGAAAAACAATTTCTTATCGGTTTTTGAAGTTTTGGAAGTTTTGCTAGATTATCCAAATTCTCTCCGTCAAAATATTCATT
Organism: Scleromitrula shiraiana; assembly: GCA_028455995.1. Classification (NCBI taxonomy): domain Eukaryota; kingdom Fungi; phylum Ascomycota; class Leotiomycetes; order Helotiales; family Sclerotiniaceae; genus Scleromitrula; species Scleromitrula shiraiana. The sequence continues at coordinate 2,168,479 of JABELC010000005.1, forward strand.
TACTTTTATACCATGGCGAATTGAGTTACAATCTGGTCTACTTTTCAACAATCCGTACTTGTTAGGTAGGTATCCTTCATCATCATGAAGCTCACCAATCCGAATGAGATACCTGTCTATACCATTTCAGGTGCTTCTACTGCACGTCCACTACCTGACTGGCTTGCGCGCAAAAGGAAGCGCAGTTTAAAAAATGATCCCGAGTATGCGAATCGAGTCGAGTTGCTTCAAGATTTCGAATTCGAAGAAGCCAGTTCCTGTATAAGAGTTAGTGAAGATGGGGAGTGGGTTATGAGTACTGGTACATACAAACCGCAGATTCATACACATTATCTTCCTCATTTATCTCTCTCATTCTCAAGACATACCACAACACTTAACCATTCTTTCATATTACTCTCAACGGATTATTCGAAATCACTACACTTGCAGACTGATAGAAGGTTAGAGCTTCATACTCAAGGCGGATGTCATTACCAAACTAGACTGCCTCGATATGGGCGCGACTTAATTTACGACAAATGCTCGGCAGAGGCATTAATACCTGCCGTTGGTGTTAATAGTGATGGGCTCGGTGAAGTATACAGATTGAATCTTGAGATCGGGCGTTATATGAAGCCTTATCAGATTGATGTTGGCGGTGACGACCTGACAACTGCTGGGGGTGGAGCCTTGCAAGGTGGCATACATACGGGAAGTGTCAACACAGCAGCAATTGCCGAAGATAGTCACAACTTAACAGCTTTCGGAACCTCGATTGGCACTGTTGAATTCTGGGATTCGAGATCCAAGTCGAGAGTAGGCATCCTCGCAGGTCAACAAGGAGGGATTACTGCTCTTGATTTCGACAGATCGGGCATCTCTATCGCAACAGGATCTTCCGAGGGTCTAATACAGTTGTACGATCTTAGACGTCCTGTGCCACTATTACGAAAGGATCAAGGTTACGGCTACCCAATTAAGACTTTGATGCATATGACTACTTCTTCCCAGGAGAAAAAGATACTTTCAGCAGATAAACGAATCATTAAATTATGGGACGAAGCAGACGGTCAGGCTTGGACTTCGGTGGAACCAGCAGTCGATATCAATTCGGTAGCATGGTGTAAGGATAGCGGTATGATTCTCACGGCTAATGAGGGAAAGCAGCAGCATGCATTTTTTATTCCACAACTTGGTCCTGCGCCAAAATGGTGCTCATTCTTGGATAATATGGTCGAGGAGATGGCTGAAGAAGCTCCAAGTGAAACTTATGATAACTATAAGTTTTTAACGTTACCAGAGCTCAAGGCCCTCAATATGGGTCATCTCGTTGGGACTACAAATCTTCTACGTCCATATATGCATGGTTACTTTGTGGCATCGAAGCTTTACGAACAGGCAAGATTGATCGCAAATCCTTTCATTTGGGACGAAGAGAGATCCAAACGTGTTAAAGAGAAGGTTGAGAAAGAACGAGCTAGTAGAATCAGAGGGGGCAAGAAAGTCAAGGTTAACCAGAATTTGGTCGACAAGGTTCTTAAGAAACAAGAACGTAGAGAGAAGGTAGACGAGAATATGGGTGTTCTTGGTGACTCTCGTTTCGGAAAACTCTTCGAAGACGAGGAGTTCGCTGTCGATGAGCGTAGCAGGGAGTTCCAGGCCCTCAACCCTAGTACTAAGGTTGCTGGTGGAGTTAACAAGAAACAAGATTCAGATGATGGCAGCGATTCAAGCGCAGACGAAGATGAAGAGGAGATCATTTCAAAGCCAAAACCAAAACCAGAAATGCGAATTTCATCCTCTTCGTATAAGAAATCTGGTCACCAACGACAGGACAAGGCTTTGGGAGCTCGTAAGCAAAGTACTGGTCGTGTCAGCAAGAACAGGGGAGATGTTGTTGGTGAACGCCAAGTTACATTTGCCCCAAGTGTAGGAAAGAAGGATCAAGAGAAACCGGAACCTGTGAGAAGAGGCAAACGTGATGACAGCAGACGAAGTGCCAGTGGAAACGTGTTCAGAAGAATGTAATTATCGAATCATCAAGTGTTAAGATACCCCTTTCATAATACATAAAATAAGAATTTTGAAACCCACATCTCAAACAACGAAATGTCTCCAGCGAAATGCACTATGCAAAATACAACAAAAAGGCACTCCGTGCCATGGGTATCAACAAATATAACAAGAAGGACTGTTCCCGCAGCCACTTATCGATCAAGTTTTCCTGGGCCATTTCGATTGTTTTGGAGCCTGCGGCATCTCAAACTCTGTGCCCTTCCCATTTCCTTTCTCAACATCGGTCCCGAACCTAAAGTTCTTTGGCGTTGGTGGAACTTCGTCAATCTTCGCCAAACCCCTACCCGAGGGCCGTCTATGAGCATCCTTTCCGAAAGTCGTTCTCCTCGGCGTCAAAGCCACTGCAACTTTTCTCGCTGACTTGCGAATTTTCTTGCGTACCTCCCACGATCTCTTTTTTGCTAGGTAGAAAAGTACAGATGAGATAACTATCAAGTCATGTTGTGTTAGCCTCCTACTTTTACTGTGGTGATAGAGAAGGATATATCTTACTGCCAAAAAGACACACTCCAACAACGGCAATAACAATAGCAATCATCGCCCCATTCGAGAGTTGAACCGAACCACTTGAAGTACCCGACGCACCAGCATCAGAATCCGCACCCTGACTCCCACTCGAACTTCCTGCATCTCCAGCTGGTGGTCCATCAGGCGGTGTTGGTTCCGAAGTAGCCAAAGCCGAAAAAAAAGAAGCTACCGAACTCGAAGACATGGCTGGTGTTAACTCGCTATGTGTTGTTGGACTTGGTACTGGTGTAATCGATACCGCGGCAGTAGACGAAGTTAAGGAGGAGGAAATTGAAGATGAAGATGAAGGATCTTGAGCAACAGCTATTCCGTAGAAAAGCAGACTACTATACAAAGATATAAAAGAAAAATGAACAAAACCCCTCATTATTATTAACAAATGAAAACACTGATATAAGATAAGAAATAAGTGACTGAATGAAAATCTCCCCCAGAAGGCTAAAATTGGTATAGTGTAGTATTGAAACAACTACCGCCAATTTCTTTACCGTGATAGTGATAGTGACATCCAGGAGTACAGCACCGCACAGCACAACCTGCCCTTCTCGAATTGTGAATGGATGATGTATAAGTCGATTGTGAATTGTGAATCTTCACCAGGAAGCCTGGTCGGGCCAATGATACTACGCTAGGTAAAGATGAGTGTGATGTGATGGGATGGAAAGCGAATAGGGTGAAAAAGCGCAGATTGTCGAAAGATTTTTCGGTGGAAATTATCATGGGTTTATGGGCATTTAAGCGCTTCCAATATGATGATCTTTTTGCATCAACAACATACTCATTGTTATTTATGGGCATGGAGTTGATTTATTTACAGATGGACCGGTACATACAGTACCTCAAACTCCAGGCTTGCGATTGAAACGTGGGAGTTGACTGATAAGAATACATTGGAGCTGGAAGTATACGTTGTAGATCTACTTGCTGTACGTAGTTTCCCCTTTTTGGTATCAAAGTTCGAAATCAGTATTTATGGTATGGTCTGGTATTAGAATAATGCATGCATACATGTATGGGGTTATTGATAGGTAGGTTACAAGCGCTGATATGATGGGCGTTTAGGGCTGGGCATGCAACTATATCCAATTATATCTGGTCCGCCCCATTCGCAAATTTCGTCTATTGGTAGTAACTTGAAATAGGCTGTTCTATTAGCTACTAATAATCAGAGGTTTTTTGTAAATGAGTTACTCTATTTATCAATTGGCTGACCGAATTATTAATTAGGTGATTTTAAAGATATTTTTTTTAAATTTTAAATCTTATTTTAAATTTTATTAATAGTAAAAAAAATCAAAAATAATAAAGAATTTGAAATGAAAACTTGAAATAAATTTTATTACTACTAGTACTAGTAGTATTACTACGACTCGACTACTAGTACTAGTTGAATAAAACATTCAATAACTTGAATTATTTAATTAATATATTAAAAATATATAAAATCATTTTTATTTGTTTATTTATTTAGTTTTAAAATATTATCAACTTGAAGTTACTACTAGTAGCCGATTGATAAATCGGCCGGATTTGCGAATAGGGCGGACCATATCGATGGGGTAAGATGTTGCCGAGATTTCTTGGGGGGTTGAGATTTCGGTCTCCATGTCGTATGTCATCTTATGTAGATAATTATATTTCCGTACCGTACGTACGTATGCACTTTGATATTTTTGAGTGTGACGGAGCTTTTGAGATGAGACGAATGGTGTTTGTTAGATGGTTGGCTATATAGATGGCCGTAATGAAATGGATGGTGAGTGGGAGGCTAGCCGCCGGCTGTCTCGCTGCATGAATGAGATGATGCCGGTAGAGGATAGAACTCTTATGTCAAAAATAAATATTCTATAGTACTCGGATGATGGAGCGTAAAAAGTTTCGGGTTTTGAGGGTCCCGTGAGTGGTTGGTAAGTAAGTTGGGTTTCTTTATATATCTTTTGAGGTGCAGTAAAGGATGGCAATGTGGTCACAATCCAAATGCATTTCTCGGATGTTAACTAATCATTTGCGGCAAGTGTTTGGAATTAAACTCTTATACCTCTGGTTCTGAGAATACAAGAAGTGAAGATATAAATCCTTAGCATGACTAATCACCAAGAGATACGCTAAATCATTCTCAACCCCTCAATTCAACAATCAAAAACCATTGTTGTATAGTTCTTCCAATGATAACAACTGAAACGATCGACTAGTTTAACTCCAAGTTGAATATCTATCACACGTCAATTAGACTCGGTTTAGATTCGTATTGTGGTCATTAAATTAGTCCACTAGTGAATCACCTAGATACTAACAACACGTCCCCCCTTTCACTATGTGGTCGAGCTTCTTGGTCTGCGGGAATCTTGTATTATTGACTTATTTCTTGCTCAGGTGTGGACAAATTTACTATAATATTATGCAAAGCTTTGTTAACTAATAGAATCTGTGATAGTGGAATGCATCGATTCCGTTTGTTGCCTGCAAACACATTGTGAAGGCGAAAACGGGTCGAGTCATTAATACGTGAGTTGATAATTTCCTGTCCTATAAGATTTGCTAATCTAATTTTTCATGCAGGAATTTTCTCTTCGTCACTTCTTTGCTCTAATACATTGTTATTAGAAGCCTCTCGTTTGCCTGCTTCTCGTTGCATAGAAATCTCCTTGATATTCAACCATTTCATACCAAAAGCTGTGGGCACCGAAATGCAGATTATGATGACCAGAAAAACCATAACATGTGAAACGGCGATGCTATATGCGTGGCGCAACTTTTGTATCAATTCCGGTGACTGGGTGATTGAGGCTAAGCCAGTGGCTCCAGCATTTATAACATCTTCAGCTGATATTTCGGGCGTGATCTTGGGAACTTCGTGTCGAAGTCCGCCAACAAGCAATGCACTACCGATAGGGGCTCCCAAAGCACTAAGTAACAGCTGTGTCAATATGGCCATTCTAATTGATGTAGGTTGAGAAATATACTTACCCACCCAACTGACCAAAAAAGCTTGCTATGCCATTGGCGATGAATATATCATTATCGCTAACAAGAAGGAATGTCAGCATAGCCATATAGATAATAATAAATGGAAAGCCTACGTTTCCATGACTGCTTGAATTGCAATATGGGGAACATTCACTCCTAGTCCGAGGCCGAGGCCTGTCAAAACCATATATGTAGCCCACTTGGCTGTCGACGTATCCGTCTGGAGTGTCGTTAATAGTCCCGAGCCGATAACGCAGAGAACTTGTGCGAACAACACAACAGGCATCTAAAAGGTTTTTGTGAGCTCAGTACACCGAAAACAAGCGACGACGCTCACATAATGACCAGTTGCGGTAGTTATTCCACCACCAGCAAGTAATCCTATCATCTGAGGTACGGCGAGGGAGATATAGCTAACAGCACTTTGTATTGGAGACTGGCCAAGCCCAGCTTGAAAATAGAATGGAAGATAGTAGATAGTCTGCCGGGGCGTCAATATCTAGCTACGATCGAAGTTAACAAGAACGACTTACAACATAGGAAGCCATGTTATCCCAGAACAGATATATGGATCCCCAGAGAACTGTTCGGTCATTGAGGTAGCGAAGTGGAATGGTTGCATTCTCTCCAGCTTTCCATTGCCAAAGAACGAAGACAATCAGTAAAAGCCCGAACCCAACGAGCAAGCCAATTGGTCTCGCTGAATTCCAAGGAATAGTTGTGCCTCCCTCCTGAAGAGCCAAAAACAGACAACATGTTGAAGCAATGATGATAGCAACGCCAGGAAAGTCCAACCTTCTGAATTTTGTCATGAGTGGAAGTTTTCGTGTGGATTCGTCGACTCCTTTCAGGCTGAGAAAGATGATAACCAGAAGGAGCACAATACCTCCCATGGGCAAGTTTCTTTTTCACTGTTAGCATTAGTATTTCCTTCGGGTATGAGGGATTCTTACATCCAAAAACACCATCGCCAGTTGACGCGTTGTGTCAAAGCTCCACCAATCAATGGTCCAACACTAGAGAATAATCCAAACACGCTGACAACCAAGCCTAGAAATACAGAGCGCATCTGTAGTGTACAAATATACGTCAACATGCCAAATGCACCTTGGAGAAGTGCACCGGCTCCCAAGCCAGCGACTGCTCTACCGGCGATGAACGCATCTGAAGATGGCGCCAACGCACAAACAAGAGACCCAACTAGAATAATTAGGGCTGATCTACAGACATTATTTCCTGTGCTTGCTTACCTTCAAAAATGATAATCGACACCAGATAGACGTACTTAGGGTTGAAGTACTTGTAAAGATTGGCGCTAATTGGGGTGGTTGACGTGAGAGCCATCAGGTAAGCCGCTCCGTACCAACCTACATCGTTCAGGGCATGGAAATCCGCTGTGATGGTTGGGGCGGCGACGGATATTATGGTTGTGTCTAGTGACATTAGGGTTGTGCCTAGGATTAAGGACCCTAGGATGATGTAGAGTCTGAGGCCGGTGGGATATTGGGTCTCGGTTTTGTCTACGATGATAGGAGTGGGCGACGATGATTTCTTTGGTGATGCCATGATATGATGGAAAAGAGGCGCGGAGAGATGTTTGATAATGACGGATAAAATTGAAGAAGCTGGAGTTGGTTGGAAACTGGGAAAGGAATAATCAAATCTCATGGACAATGGATGACTTCTAACATTTTGCGAGGTTATAATTAGGATGGTAGGTAACCTCGTATTGAGGCGGAGTTGAAATCATACATGATGTCCATACATGTTGAGTTGGTTAGATCCAACAAGTTGGATGATGAACTTATTAATCTATACAGCATGCAAGTAGGTGGCGTTACCGATTAGATATCCTAGTTATGCATGCCATGCCGTGTCTAGATTAAACATTTACATTTTTCTCTTTTCTTGATTCGGATCTCATTTGAGTGTATGTATTGACCATAAGCACTTTTACACAGCATTTTTAGTAAATCAAACCCTATATACCAGGTCTAACCTTAACTCTCAAGTTCATAGGTGCTTTTTGGATAATCATTATCACCGGAAAATCATCAAAATCCACTTCATCCTCCGCATCAACAGAAATATCAAACGCCCACAAGATTCTAGTAATAGCAAGGCGCATCTCGACTAATGCAAGCGGTCTTCCAAGACAACTATGAAATCCAACACTGAAAGGTTTGCTAGCTGAGAGCTGATCATTGGCATATCCTGCTGGTTGTTGATCTTTCGGTAACCATCGCTCAGGAATGAATTCCTCAGGATCGGTAAAGATTTTCTTGGATCGATTTGTTGCGAATGTTCGAGCTGCTAGACGTGTCTTTTTGAACGTTAGAATGGGTCAATACTTTTATCTGAGAGATTCGTAAGTACTCACACCTGCTGGGAGGAATATCCCACAGTATTCATCTCCACCTTCAGGGACTACACGCGGAAGCCCACTAGGAATTGGATTGCATATTCTCAGGCCTTCGTTAATCACGGCTTCCAAATACGGGATAGGATTGTCCTGAATCGCTTCAATAGTGATGTCATTCTCTTCTTTGAATTTTGCTCTGATATCACTGCAAAGTCGATCCATGATTTGCTTGTTCTTTCGTTTTGTAAGGTGATTGAAGATACCAGTCATCGCCGTCGCTGACGTTTCCGAGCCACCTACGATGATAAAAGTGAACGTGGACACAATCTCTTCCCGAGACATATTTTTAAAGTTAACGTTGTTTCTCATGAAAGGGGTCATGAAATCTGGGCGATCGCTTTTGATATCTAAGCGGTGGTTGATCAGCTTTTCTGCATACGCACTATGTTGCTTCTGTCCTTCTATGATGCTTTTGGGGATCAGCTTCTGGAACAGAAACTCCATAGTGGGGTAGAATCTTGGGGCCGCGGCAATTGACATCCCCTTCAGATAGCTGAATAGTGTGCGGACCCAGTGATGGTATTCTTCTTTCTCAAGGCAGCCAAACGGCGCTCCAAATGCTAAGTCTCCAATAACATCCATTGTGAAGAAGTTTAACCAATCTGTCATGTTGACCCGAGCACCCTTATGCAAGTTCTCAGGCTTCTCTGCAGATTCTCTAATTTTGGAGATCAGCATATCAGCATGTGATTGGATTAATGGGTGCTGTGTGTGGAGAGCTTCATCGGTGAAGGAATTGCTTAGTAGTCCTCGAACACGAGCATGGAACTTGAAATCCGTCGTCGTAATTAGATTATCAGCCTGATTATTAGGTGCTATTATAATTAGCAATGATTATTCAACTGACGTCTTTAAGACATATGCTAACCAATATACCAAACCTTGTCTCTCGCAGCGCGTTTGTGACCTCGACGAAAGGTGTATATATCGTTCCAAGCTTGCTCATTGGCGAACGATACTTCATCTGGTGCGAGACGATAGAATTCTCCATATATGTCATGGAAATCTTTTACTCGCCTCACGAGTTGTCCAGTGAGAAGACAATATATGAAAGGAAGGCGCGAGGCAGCCCAAAGTTTGGGTCCTGGAAATTTGGAGAGTGGGTGAAAGTAGACATTGTAAATTGCACATGCTGTGGGGTACTTTCATATATTAGCTATGTGTGGTCTACCAATCGGTAAGGGAACTATACCGCCAGCAAAACGATGAATGCCACCACGATTTTGTTTCCTTCAAGAGTGTTCGCTATAAAACCCATGTTGAATGGAAAATGATCAAACCAAGATCGCCAATAACAAGAAACAAAAACTAGTTAAATGTACCTGGAGATCTTAATAAGAGTATTTTAAGGAAACCTTCGATTTCAATAGAGAAGTGGTGAAGAGCAATGACAAAGGAGGGGTGAAGTAAACTAGATTAGGTAGATCTATTTCTGAGGTTATTCACTACCATAGAACAAAACCCTTTGTGACCTAGAGGTGGGATGAGGGTAAGTACCCAAATTATATGCGGCACAGCGAGTACACCCTCTTCATCCAACTGTTGCTAATATTCGATGCAGTCATGTTGGTGATTGTAACATCACCCTACAATTGGTTAGGTTAAATCGACGTTCATTTATATTTGGCCATATTGTGTTGTTGCAAACCTTTAAGTGGAAAAAAGTCAAGATATTCATGAATTGTCTAATTGGATTTGTGGATGGTTTTGGAAAGGAATTCAAAGCTGATATAGGATCCCTACCTATAGTTTCAACAAATCCATGATTTATATAATAACTTGAACTTATATAAATTTTCTATATAATTAATAAATAAATTCTATATTGAAAACATTCGATTTTAAGTCAATAAAAAAATGATTTTATTGATAATATCAATATACATACTCCTTGCTCCCATCATGATAGAGGATATTTGAATTCTTCGTGCAACTTAGCGAATATAAACAGTAGGTTTTAGACCTTCTGAAATGATATCTTCGTTGATGTAATTCATCGTGTAGTATATTCAAATTATGATACACACGTGCATGGTTGAATAGCATACTATGATACTATGACACTATGGCAATATTAATATTGTCTTGCTGGCAAGTGTAGTAAGTTTCCCATCGTCGATTGTGTGTATTGTGTGGGAAGAACTCTATAGTAGATATCGTTGGGCAGTAGGAACGGAAAGAGAAGGCACGTCTACTACTCACCACCTTCCAGGTTCCTTCCTCCTATGATGCAAATCTAAGCATACAATGAATTAAGAAGACCTCGTAGCATACTTTCATCTTTGCCCTAAACTCCCACATTTGATTTCTCCATTTCCTGTGATAATTTGAACTTGAATTTCATGTTTGAATTCCCATCTCTTAAGTGTATTTACTGCACATGTACATATAACTTCATTTCCTCAATCATCTCACACTCCTCTTCACTTCTTCATCTTTCCATCAATATATTCCCCCCCCCCTTGTATTTACTTCATTTCATTGATAATTGATTCATATCCAATCGACCAATTTCGTCACCTCATCATTATCAATCTATTCTTTCAAATATTTAATTGAAATTCAAAAGCTCCTCGACCTAAGATTTGAGTCTGCAACCTTCCAGGAACTTGGATGGTAGCATCCAACATATTCCCAGATCAATTTTACTCCTTTCCTGATACCTTTCTTGGAAGTCCTTGTCATCCTTGATTGATACATCTTGTACATTTAATTAACAGGCATAATTGCCTCTAGTATGATTCTCTTTTAATTTTGCCTTTTAGAATGTATATGGTGCGTTCCTAACTGTGATTCCCAGTACCGCTTGTAATGGATTATGAGCAAGAGAGTCAGATTATGCCTCCGATCCACTCTCAACCTTTGGAACCTTGGATTGACGATGATGTTGATATTGCCAATGAATTGAACAACGACGGGCGCGATAAGGAAGATTTGAGGGGCGAAGAAGTTACAGATCACGATGATGCGTCGCCCCTTCCTCATCAAAATGAGTCAAACCCTCAGCAAGAAACCCAGCAGAATAGCCTTGGTTCAGTGGTTGAAGAGACTCAATTCGTAGATCTCGAACTGTGTACACAGGAAACGCAAATCGCGGAGCCACTTACAGATACTCCACTTCCTCTACCCATCACTATGCAGAATGAGGGCCAGTCGGTAAATGATGTTTCTAGTTCGAAATCCCTCTTTGGATCTCCTAAATTATTTGTAAGACCAACTGAGCCAGAAACGGTTGGCTTCAAGTATGCTGCAGCGAGGCCAGTATTAAAGCATGATCGTGGTCCAAAATTGCAGGAGTCAACATTAGGCATTACAAACAACCTGGGAAATTCTGCTCGAGCTGCCGCACCAATTGTACAAGAATGTGAGTGGAATCCTTTCGAGATCTTTATTGTTTACTGATACACTATCTCAGCTGTGTCAAAGAGCACATTAGAGAGTTTGCCTCGATCAGCGGAAAATATCTCCACTACTCGCAATCCTTCTACGATGGTATCACCCGTTGAGTGTGATACTGTTCTTTCAAACCAACCAGCAAATAGGTTGATAGACTTTCGTGGCACAAGTAACAATATGGAAGCGACCAAACCAACTCCATCTACAGGACTTCCTTCGGCACAAGGCACTCAACGAGTTCCCAAAAACAGAAAGAAGTCTTTCAAAATCCCTTTTACGGGGTCGACAAGAAAGACAGGACCTCTGCCATTCCCTGATGTTTACAAAGAACCAACACATCTCCCACCTCAATCAGCTCAAGTACCTCAATATCAGCCTCCACCAAGTGGGCAAAGAACTCTCGAAAGTGGGGCCCACCCTATGAGGGCAAACCATGCTGGTAGTATCGTTGCAGCTAGTAGTAATGCACGAAATGAGGTTACTGATCTAGTAGGCAAATCAAACAGCAAGCCAAATCAACAAGAAGTTCAATCTTCGAACTATGTGCTTCCAATACAGCAACAAAACTACCATCAATCTCTTCAAGCTAGTGCTACCTTAGGACCTTCAAGTGTCAATTCTAACGCTTATCCTAACAGAGATGATCATGCACATAGTTCTCGACCCGCGTCACGAATGGATTCTTCTCGACCCCATTCTCGAGCAAACCAATCTCGACCAGTGAGTCGATCCCAAAATCGATCTGCGAACAGGCCAGTTACAGCAAATGACCTGAAACCTCAGGGGGTCTTGGAGACTGCTCGTCCCATTTCAAACAGAATTACCAAGACGACTCAGGCCAAGCATCGAAATGGTGAGGTTCAAACATCAGGTTGCGTTCCAGAGAAATATCAGCAAAATACGATATGGACACATAACATGGTGGATCAAATTGAGCAGCAAAGTATAATCATACAAAGCAAAGACAACGAAATTTTTAGACTCAAAACTATTCTACAGGATACCGAATCTAAACTATCTGATTCTCATGCCATGAACTCGGAATTGGAAGCAAGAAGAAGAGAATTGTCGAAGAAAGTGGATGATATCAAAGCATTATCCAACAAATACAAAGAACATATTAATGGTGTAGTTGTTTGCCAGAAGAAGTTGAAAGCAGGTTCAGATAACTTGAAGGATTCAGTGAAGACTTTACACGATAAGGCCAAAGAGCAGGTCGAGCAAGAGATGGCTACGAGAGAGAAGCAAATAACTCGATTAGGCAAGTTATTGAAGGAGATAAAGGAGGCTCAAAGATTAGAAGACGAGAGTGAGTATATAAATTATCCTTGAACGAACTGAATTGAGAGCTAATACCAACAAGAAGATAGGGAGCTGCTGGACACAAAAGAGCAAGTCAAGCAACGTAAGCCATCTAGTTTATACTCTTACACAGTGCAGTTACTAAACCTTCCTTAGTTGGTGATTCCAATAGACTTCTGAAGGCCAATATCGAGCAAAAACTGGTAGAACTTCAACAAGAACGACGACGCATCGAACAACTTCAAAAGCAACTCACTGATGGTGCGATTGATCGGCATAAGGAATTGATGGAAATCCTTCAGAAACCACAAGTAAATTCCTTAGAGGCACTTTGCGGAGAAAATGGAATGCTTAAGCAAATCCTCGATAATGGAAATAATGCCAGAGAACAGTAGGTTAATTCCTTATCTTCAACGTCTGTTACTAATTTATGGTTAAGGCTTAACGAATTATCGAAGAATGTCACCGATACAGCGAATAAAGAGCCTGAGTGGCCACAAGCTTTGAACAAAATACTGGAAGACTTCTACACGAGGTAAATTGTTCCATTCTGGATACCTACATCAGCTGATTTTTATCTGGACTACAAACTAAGCTCGATGATAACGACAATAAAGATTCAGCCTTTCAAGAATCAAGCCTCAAACTATTTGAAGATCTACAAGAACGCTTGAATCAAATTCATCTTGATCAGGCTGAAAACACCAAGCTTAATAAACGTCTTACTGAGTCTCAAGAAAACAATGCAACTCTCCGAGTCAAGTTGGAGTCAAAAGAATCCGAATCCGCGGCCAATAAGACTCGGTTGGAAGAATTGACACAACAACTTATGGATGTACAATCGCAGTTAACGAGCAAGACTGAACAGCTAGCAGTTGCCATCTCCCAGCCAAGAGAAGACCCAGAGATGAAGTTAAAACTCAATGATATGAGCGCGGAGACCTCAAAGCTACAGGCATTGTTGGTTACGGCGAATGATGAAAAGCGAAAATCTTTGAACAATCTTCGAGTGTGTCAGGAAACCCTTGCAGAATCCCAAAGACAATTACAAGAGGTAGAAGGCAAATTGACGAGTGCCGAAATTTCTTTACAAGAGCTTGAAACAAAGAGCAACAAGTTCCAGACAGACTGCAAGAATGCTACGGAGAAAGTTCGACAAGATACAACAAAGATTGCAATATCCCAAAGGAAGGAACTGATGGAAAAACATGATGCACTCATAAATGAGCTCGAGCAACAATATGCCGAGAAGGAGACTCAACTAAAGATAGCCCTCGAAGAGACCAAGACAACTAAAGAGGAAAATGCTGGTCATGCCAAGCTTATCTCAAAACTTAAACTGGAAGTAGTCGCTTGTAAAGACCAAGTGCAACAGCAGAAATTACAACTTGAGGATCTGGATCGACGTAATGTTCTTGCTCCTGTAGTTCTTAAGCAAGTACATGAGCTAAAATCAATTCGACAAGATATTGCCGATCAACAAAACGCAATTGAAGATCTTAGGGTGAGCTCTTCGGATTTCAATAAGATCCTCTCTGTTCGTAGTGAGATTGAAGACAAATTGAAAGAGGAGAATACCAACATTGAACAACTGAGGCAGGAAAATGAACAATTGCGGAAGAAATTGGCAGACTTGGAGAGACAGCGTCTTCAACATCAATTGACGAGTACATCGGGTAGGCCTGATCGCAGGAATAACTCTCACAAATTGGATGTAAACGTCACAACAAATTTAAAGGACAAAGAACTTGAATCGATTTCACCGGAAGGTTTTATAAATCAGTCTTCGCGAAAGTCAGCATATCGCAAGCCTGGAAATTACCGACCTGACGGAATTGGATCAAGTGAAATTAGAAGTCATCAGATGATAGCTGAATCAAGTGTTCTTACTGGGTCTTCATCTAATCGCCCAAGATTGTCAGGCAGTAGCACCAATAGACCACGAACCCCGGCAGATATCAACAAGTACATGCTCGTACCATCTTCAAGTCCTTTAACTGATATTGGAGTCATGATAGAGGAGTTTGAATCTGTCAATAGCCAGGAAAAGCTCCAACAAAGCTACATTAAGGCTCGTAAGTTATCTAGTGACGCTGGCCATGGTGATGATATTGGGCAATCGAAATACTACTCAAATGGAAACCAACATCCGCCAAGAGGTTCTGGTACAAGCGAAAAAATGAAGGGAAAAGTAATGCTTGTCTCGGAGGGAGCATCTGTTAATACACCAACTCGTTTGGCTATACCCACTCACGCAGAAGAATCCCGTCAAAGAAGAACAAGCAAGCCACTCAGATCAGCAATGAAGCAGACAGATTCATCTAATGGAATGATTTCAATGCGTACCGAATCGAAACCATCTGCAACAATTCAAAATCCAACGCCTCAGAATACTCGCAAGAATGCTGGATTAAATCCATTCCCTAGATCAAGTGTTGGTAATTACAATCGTATTGCAGCGGGTAAACTCAACAATGTAGCACCTGAGCCAGCTCCATTATTGAAGAGACAGAGATCGGTTTCAGCTCATCATAAGGATCAATCAGCCAGACCTGCTAAAGCACCAAGAATGTCTCTTCATCGACCATTGACTCAAACTGTTATACCGGATTCACAGGATCGGAACTGATGCTGATTCAATAGCACTATTGTGGGCCATTGATCATACAACATGGCAGAAAACTGTTTCCTAAAAGATTGCTTGTTGACTTCAGTGCTGATTGAGCGAAGCTGGTTGTGCAACTGAAAAAGTAAAAAAGATGAGAAAGGGTAGGAAGCAAAAACGACGAGATGTGGGAGCCGAGAGAAATAGTGTTATACTTCCATGGGAAAGATATCGTTGCTAATCTTTGCTGGGATAGCTTATCTATAGAAGATTTCTGGCGGAGGGATATATTTGCTTCGATTTATGACAATAGGGCCTAGCTTATTTTCGCTATATATACCAAAAATCCAGACTCAATTCTCTGTCGATTCGTCGTACTGTATTTGCGAAGTTGAATTTGTGAATTTGAATCTGTATATCATGGACATGATGTTTTCCCACACGACACGCCATCGATCCCATCTATGCCCTTTTTAACTTTCAATGTTATCTTTTATCTTTATCGTACAATGCTATAGGCATATCGTAGCGCGTGTCTATCCTTATATCACACTCCTACCATGCAAGCGAAAACCAATCCATCCATCCATCCATCCACTGTAAGAGTTCCAAGTTTTCTCTTGCTCACTCTGCTCACCATCCCATAGCATTCCATCCCGAGCCCAACCATCTTATTCGTTCTTCACACCTACACCCCACCCCGCCTCTCCCTCGATCTCACACTTATATCGCATCAGATCGCATCGCATCGCATCGTTTCGTAAGGTATCGAATCAAACCAAACCAAACCAAACCAAACCAAAGCAAATCAAACCAAAGCAAATCAAATCGTAACTCTCTTTGCTTTCCCACCCCATCATCATCCCAATCCCCTCCTATTCCTCCCACTCCCCCAGTCCCATCTAGCACCACCTGGACCGCTGATCGATCTACCTCAATCCACCATAGGTAGCCAATTCAAACAATCTATTTCCCACCACCGCGCTTTTGCTCGAGAAATAATACTTGTTTTCGGACTATAGTGCGGGTGGAAAGGGGATGGTTAGCTTTTTTTTTTTTTTTTTTTAAAAAAATTTATTCATCTCTTTTTTGTTGGATACTTTGGCGGGGGGGGGGGGGATGTTTGTGTGTGAGGGGAGCGGGAGGGAAGCGGGAGGGGGGCTATCTAATGTATCTATCTATCTATCTATCTATCTATCTATCTAATGGTTGGTTGGTTGCCGGGGGGAAGAGACGGAGACGGAGAGAGTGTGTGTGGTGCTATATAACGGATGAGGAGGTTGATTGCGCGGATGTTCGATGGTTTGGATTGTAGACGGTTTCTTCGTTTTCGATTCGATTCGATTCGTATCGTATCGTAGAACCGTATACCGCGCCACACCTAACATTTGTTTGTCCCTCCCCCTCAATCCAATCCAATCCAATCCAATCCAATATAATATAACATAATCGCATGGATAACCTCCCTCCTGTCTTTCTCCGGACTAAGATGTATTATATTGATGGATTTGATTTGGATGGATTTGGTGCTGGTTCCGATCTTGAGTCCCTCGTTTCGGTTTGCGCGGACATCTTGCTTTGGTTGTTGTTGTTGTTGTTGTTGTTGAGGGGTTTGGTGGTTATTTCCTCTCTGCGTCGCTGTGGCTTCCCTCTCCTCCCCTCTCCATCCAATACCCAAATCCACATCCCATCCCCAGCATATCCTCCACCGCCCCCAACCATTCCCCCCCAATACCAAAACCAAAACCAAAACCCTCATCAAACCCCCACCAAATCTTAAAAAATAGAAAAACAAAAAACAAGAACTCACCGACTGGATCATACTTCATCATACTAAGCGGTCGATGCGCCCTCGGTCGCACAAGCGTCTTGTAATATCCTGTTAGAGCCATGGAGACTAGGCGGACGGGGATGGTGCGAGATTTTGCTGTTTTTTTGTTCAAGCAGAGTGAGGTTAGTTTTAGTTTTAGTTTGGTGGGATGGGAGTGACTTGGGGAAGTTTGTAAGAAGTTTGTGGGATGGGAAATGAGGAGGTGTGAAGGGAGAAAAGGAAGAGAAAGAGGTACCTTTCTTAGCCATTGTAAAAAGAACGTCGGGTTATAGGTTCTATCGTTAAGAGAATTCGAGGTTGAAGATCTTCGGTTCTGTCGCAGTTCGAGCTGGATATCGATGGAGTGAGTGCGGTTGAGATGAAATTATTATTTCTTGATGCCTGAGGCTTGGATTTTATTAGGCTCGGTTTGGCTCGGCTCGGCTTGCCGAGGTGAGGTGAGGTGAGGTGGGGTGAGGTGGGGTGGGGTGGGGTGGGGTGGGTTTTGTGGTTACGCATTTTGGAGTTGTGTGGTTATGTAGTGTAGTGTGAGTTGATGGGATTTGGGGATTATGGTATTTTACAAGTAGTCGATTTGATATTGGGATTGTTTTGTTTTTGGTTTACTTGGTTTGGGGACGAGAAGTTTAGATATCGGGTTAGTTCGGTTTGGTCCGATTCGGTTTGGTTCGGTTCGGGGATATCATAATGTTCCGGTAGATGATTTATGGAATTAGTTACTCCCGGATTACTTCATAGTCGAGTATTAGGTATTATATTAGTATATCAGTATAAGAGATTTCCGATTTAGAAATTATACTACTTTATATAGTGAGTATTGTATAGACAGCTTGATTATCATCATCATTACTACTTTACATCTATTAATTTATCCTGCAGCGTATATATGCACAACCACGCATTCATACCTAGATATATACAGAAATATCAAGAAAATGATTGGTGACCGGTTTTCAGTATTCTCGCATGAATATGCAGTATTTATGTATAGTACTGTACTGTGCTATACTGTGCTATACTGTGCTGTACTGTACAGTACATTTTCGTCTTTTATGTAGGTCGGTAGATTTATATATGTGGTGATTTGATCTTCTCTACGTGTATGTATGTACCGATACGTACATAACTTATTTATTAGCTATGACCCTTCTTGGATTTATCATTTTTGTACCTGATATATCCTCTAGATGGATGGATACTTTTCTTCTTTGCGTGGGGGGTATATGTTCAATTTTGTTTTCTCTGAGATGTATTCCAAAGATTTAAAATTTCGAAGTCTATTGTACTTATATCTTGAATATACATATCTATATCTATATCTATATCTTGAGTAGTGAGTAGTGAGTAGTGAGTAGTGAGTAGTGAGTAAACTTATTGGATTTTCACATTTGATAAGATTTCGGAATATGGATAAATAATGTTCCATACAAAGAAAAAACTTAATCTCGAACGAAACCATAAAGGACTCATCAATTTAGAACTAAGTATTTTTATTACTAGGTACAATAAAAACTTCCTTGGCTTTAATGGAGATCGAGATTAATATCATAATCATAATCATGGGAATCGAATTTCATGAATTGCATCTTGAAATTAAATTAACTACTAGTAGGTACATATAATAATAAATAGTACCTACATTCATCGTATACATTACTAGAAAAGGTAGAAAAGGTAGAAAAGGTAGACAAGGTAAATTTATTATTATGTATGGTATGATATGAGAAAAAATAATTAATAATTAATAATTAATAATTCTTAAAACTAAAATACTTAATTCTAATTGATTGATCGTCATTACCATTTTAAATTCGTCTAGAGATCGAGAAATTCTTCCCTTTCCCTTTCCCTTTCCCTTTCTCTATTCGAGACATCATCGATCGGTCTTCTTCTCTCCTCTTTCTCTCCTCTTTCTCTCATTAATAATGAGAAAAGGATTAACTACTATCTGCCCATGTAGGTACTTTACTATCATAGTAAGTACATCTCGGTACCATAGAACCCAAACTTACTTCAACTTAAAATGTTCCAAGGTAATAGGTAATAGGTACTAGGTACTAGGTACTATATACTACCTATGTATGTACTATGTACTATGTACTATGTACTATGTACTATGTACTATGTACTCACTTCTGACAAGTCTCCAAGAGTGAGGAGGGGAAAGCTAGAACTACTACTCCTTCACTCCACTTTCTTAATATCCTAGTCATCTACTCATACATTTCCATTTCCATAACTTTACCCCTCATACTTTTTTTTGAAAGAAAATAGAAAGAAAGAAAGAAAGAAAGAAAGAAAGAAAGAAAGAAAGAAAGGCTTTCCAGGTTACTACTAGGTATATTCGAATCCTTTCACTCATTATATCGGGGGGGGGAAAATGGTCAATATGGATCCAAGGCATGAGGAACAGTTGAGGAAGTTATTAGAGGTCGGTTTTTGCTTTTTGTTCTGATTTTCCAATCAATTCTATCTGGTTTCAATGTTCTGATTTCCTTCATTTGGTTTCGGACTCCCAAGAAGAAAGAAGAAGAAGAAGAAAAATCCTAATATTCTGGTAAAATAGGTTCGTGCTATGTATGAGGCACAAAATAATATCAATCGAGAAACTACACATATTCAACAAAATGGTGGTACGAATGGTATGAATGGAACGAGTACGAATGGAACAAATCATACAAACGGAACAAATCATACAAACGGTACAAATGATACAAATCATACAAACGGTACAAATCGGACAAATTCGGATCCTATGATTTATCCGGGTTTGTACTCCCCAAGTGGTTTTGATGTATTGGATATTTTGGTATGGGTTCTCTTTTTTCAATTTTATACAAAACAAAACATTAACATATCTCTCTTCCTCTAAAATAGGTACGAGTTCAAAGACGTCCAAATCCTCGCTATCATCTAGGCAATATCGACAGTAGTATCGCCCTCGTCCTATGCGACCACAACCTCCCCGACGACCCCATCGTCTACTGCAGCGAACCATTCGAGCGTCTAACCGGCTACACGCAAGACGAAATCATAGGAAAAAACTGCAGATTTCTACAACACAGTTACGAAACCTTCATCGTGACACGAGACGCCCCCGTTACCAATCCGCACGCAAATCCGGATGATGCGAGTCATCCGTTGAATGATCCGAATCTTAGAGCGAAGGCCACGATTAAGAGGGCCTTGCAGGTGGATGCGGAGGCGCAGGTGGCGTTGATTAATTATAGGAAGAATGGGGAGAGGTTTGTGAATTTTCTTACGACGGTTCCCGTGAGGTGGGTTACGGGGGAGGGGGTCGAGAGGAGTTATATTGTTGGGTTTCAGATTGAGGCGCCGTTTATACCTCAATGATGGTGATTGATATTAAGTTTTTCGGGATTGGAACGGAGTTGTGATAAAGTGGGCTTTTTTATGTGGAATAAATGCGATTGAGATGATTCATTCGGATCGCAAGGAGAAATCTTATTGATGGTGTTTGATCCGGTGATTAACGAAGCCGACCTATTCTACAACTTATTCGACGGGAGACGGGAATATGATTCTACGCCATCATATAATTCGACCTTTCGCCTTTTCCGGAAGGATTAAAATCTTGAGTGGCACTTATCGTATCATTACCGGAGCTTCAACATACGCATGTTCTTCACTATCACCATTATTGCCCTGCGGGTATATACTATATAATATCTCGACCTCGACCTATAAAATCCTTACATCATATCAACCTTCTATGTCATATATCTTACTCCATTCCACCCGATACCGATACCGATACCGATAATGATTTGATATTACATATCTGAGGGGGTTCGTTTCTACTTTGTATTATTGAATTGAATGCTGGATGGGATGGGATGGGATGGGATGGGATGATTGATACCCCGGATTATTTCATATTAGCATTGACTTTTTAGTTCTTCTGATCATTTTTAGATGATGGGGTTAATTATTATTATCATTGCCATGGATATTATTTTTATGAGGACAGGAATTTGGGGGGGTTGAGTTACTTTTGCGTTAGATGGTTGGACGGATGGTGTTAGGAGTGTTAAGGAGTTTGGGGGTGGCGGGTTTGGTTTGGTTTGGTTGGAAAAAAGGGGGGAGGGGATGGTTATGAGATGAGGGAAGGAAGGTGAAGGGTTGTTATGGGTTTTATGAATATGAATATGGATATGGATATGGATATGAATATCCATGTTTCTTATAAAGTGAATTGGAGATTAGGGCTTAAGTCCTGTTTATTTTGGGATGGGATGGGATGGGATGGGAGGGTAATGGATGGCTGATAATGAATAGTGCATGGATAGATAGATGAACGGGTATACATTATACATGGATGGATTGGCATTGGAGTATTAGATAAGATGGAATGAAAATGAAAATGAAAATTAAAATTAAAATGAAAATGAAAATGAAAATGAAAATGGAAATGGAAATGAAAATGCTTGAATCCATCAACTCGCGTGTGATATACTATGGAGTGAATAAATTTGAATTAGCTTAGAATCGGCTCGCAGACCAATTACCTCTATTATATTCTATTCCGAGAAGAAAGAAAAGAAAGAGGGAGTGCGAGAGGGGAGGGAAAGGAGGTGATTGTATTGTATTGGTATACATACATATAAACATAAACATAAATAAAGATAAATAAAATCCACAACCCAGGCAAGTTTTTTAAAAACCAAAATCAAATTAGTTTATTATTTTTTTTATTAATCATATTGTACTTGTAGGATTATTTTCTTTATGGAATTCCTTTTATAGATTTTCTTTCTTCTTTTCTTTTTTTTCTTTTCATTTTTTTTTTTTTTTTTTTTTTTTTTTTTTTTTTTTTTTTTTGAGAGATTGGGAGATTGGGAGATTGAAGTTGAGAGATTGCCAGTGGGAGGTTGGGTTTGTTTGCCAGTGAGAGATGGGGGTGGGTTGGGGGGGGGAGGGGGGGAAAATGGATTTGTTTGTGCTTGTAGGTGGGTGTGCTTGTGGATGGGTGTGGGTGCGTGGGGTGACGAAAGGGGAGGTAAGCGAGGATCGTTTTAGGGGGTGAATGGATGGAATGGATTGGTGGGGGTGTGAGTGAATGAATATAGGTAAGTGGGTGGGTGGGTAGATGGGTGTGGATGTGGATGTGAGTGAATGAGGTAGAATAAGATGGATTGGCTTTGCTTGACTTGGATTGACTTGACTTGACTTGGATTGACTTGGATTGGAAAGAAGAGGTGATATGATAATAGCGAGATGGATTTGGAGTTTGATTTGAGATTTAAGTGGATGTACGTGGATGTGCGTGGATATGAGGGAATTCATATATCTAGGTATATACTGATGATGCGTTATTGAATTATTAGATCGAGGGATGAATAGGTAAAAGAATAGAGGAATTGGTGTATAGGAATTCGAAGGTGATAATGGCGGGTGAGTGATGTGAGTGAATGAATGGGCTATGTTGGATAAATCTTAGTGGATGATGGTGAGTGGATGGATGAATGCATGCATGAGTTGATGTATGTATAAGTATATAGTGAAATTGGATTGAAGTCTTAGAAGTTGGAGATGTGTATTTGCATTTCTATTATTGGAGGGTTATAGAGATTTTCATTTGGCGTGGAAGTTGCTGGGAGGAAATGATGGTGAATAAGATGTTGGCGTTTTATTAGTAGGGGGGCTGGTGATTAGGATTTGGGATTTTGGGGGAGGATGGAGGAGTGGAGAGGATGAGATGGGATATTGGTGGTACTAGTAGTCAGGGTTGGTGAGGGTGGTGGTTATTAGGAGTTTGTAACAGCGATGATGGTAGTAAGTGAGAGTGGTAGGAATGGTGGGAATGGTAGTCGATGAGGGTCGTAGTGATGGTGAGGATGGCAGTAATAATGGAAATGGATACGGAGGGGATAGAAGGTGGGGTGAATGGCAGTGACGATTGATAAAGACGGTAGCCGGTGGAAATGGAAATGATGATAAAGGTGGTGATCTAAAAAAAGGAAGTGAACAAGTGTGTAAGAAAAATCAACAATACGTGTTTCTCCATTTAACGATAATATCAATCGTGATATCAACAATCCCTCTCCTCCTCATTCTCTTCCTTCTTCTAAATACAAGCAAACTAAAAGTCCCTCTGTTGGTAAATCTCCTTCAATCGATATATGCAACTATGTAAGAAACGCAAAGAGCTATAAAATTATGTTATGTCTACAATCATCGTCATGAATGTGAACATGGCTGTTTACTATTAGAGAAGAGAAGGTAGAGAGGGATGGTAGGAAAGGGTGTTTATATACTTAGATGGTGGATTGAATTGAATTGTGTTTGATGAGTGAGGGTGATGAGTATGAGTGTATTTGAGCAAATGCGTTGATGAGGTGATATAGCGGGTGCACAGTATATTCACTCCACTCCACTCCATCTCATCTAGATAATATTGGAATATATACGAGTATATAAAAGGAGAGATCGAACAGGATAGATTCAATGTGCCGTGATTATTCTTATCCGCAATACCGATTTCTAATGTTCCGAGTCATTTGATATAATGAGTTATGTGAGTTTTTCCTTAGGTTGGGTAGATTGGGTTGGAATAGATGAATAGGAGGTAAGAAAAGAGATGATTATTGACAGTATATATGAGAGTACAGCAATAAATAATGCATGTGCTAGTGACGATGATGATAGTGAAACTAATCAGGGTATTTGTGAATGATAGCGAGACTTCTCAATAAGAATTACGACAAGAAATACCGATATACATTTACTCCCACCCATTACCTCTCCTATGTTCCATGACTATCCTAGATTAAACCCAGAACCCTCAATATACCAAAACAAGTAAATTTTTAACACCTCCCTTTAGCTAAACTCTGTCTTTTGTTGACCACTCATCACAAAACGCCCGAAGGCTTTATAGTAGACTCAAATTCTATTCTGATCTCTGAGATGTTTATGTATCTTCTCCTTATCCTTAAATCAAGCTTAGTTATAGTCGTTTTCTCGAGAGGAGGGAGATCTTGAGGGCTCTGAGTTAGAGTTAGGATGGAACATTCGTGTACAATAGATGAATACATATAAAGATGGGTTATTAATTGCTTGATTCTGAGGGAATGAGGTGTACATATGTAGTGAGTTCTAGGTTAGTTAATTGAGAATTAGATGCATAGATCACATACTGCTGTCAAGTTTTATTATTCCCGAGCTTTCTATCAAAATATAATTATTGTTGTTAAATTGAGAACATGCAATGTAGGTATGATATGATATGATATGATATGATATGATGAATTGTATACAACTTTGAAAATTAGATTACTTTCTCCAGGCACAGTACATCATTGGCTTTCACAAACCTAAATCTTGATTGTACTAGCTAGTTCATTATACTTGTGTTGATGTGATCCCAAAACGGGTTTTGATAACCAACCAGCAGAATTTAACATCTTGCATACAGTAATTAATTCACCCGCTGGCATTGGTAACGTTGCGAATCAAAGAAGTTGGAGTTAAACTGTTGCTTGTTCGATGATAGTAAATGTGGAAAAACGTATAACAAATCTTGAATATAGGACGAACTCCATATTAGGTCGAAAACTAGGTGTCCTCCAACCCCCCCTCAAACAGACATGTGATTTCATTCGAGTATACAAAATGCGAATTTTTCAAGCAAAATATCAAACACGTTCAAATTAGTTTCAATTCCTGCTTACATTCATTCTCAAAACATTTCAGCCCTCCATGTTCGGCTCTAGAAAGAAAGGTCCCAACCCTATAATATGTGTTTGGATTTTGCGCTGGGTAGATCAAAAGACCCCACACATCTCTTCTATGGTCTTTGTCTATACATAGAGAGCAATCTGTTAATGCGTCGAAGGTTGGATCAGAATCCTGGAAAAACGAATCTTTGTATTCGAATTTGTTTCTCCTTTCTATTAGCGCTAGTTCTGGTTCTTGGGGTTTGTTCATCGCCCGACATTTTTCACAGGTTTTAGCTTTGAAAATAGGCTTCGAACCTTCCAATCCTTTGTCGCTATGTTCTGAGCATCTGTATCTTTTTATTTGAGGTAATCGAGGAGCCCAATTCGAGCAACAGCTTGATATCAATAGCAACTTTAATTGTTTCGCCTCTTCTAGGCTGATCGTAGCATTGGTACTTTCTTTCCAGTAAATCCAATCCGGCCTAATGAATATAATATGTCCCTCTGAAGTTCTACAATACCATGGCTTTTTTTGATGAGCGACCTGATGTCTAATTGGAAAACTGATGGTTTTTCCTGAAATACGAAGTGCAGCATTTTGTATTCGTCCCAAGGGATTCTTGCCATCTATCGATATCGAGGCATTCATAAGCTCGAATTCAGGTTGGAGATGTGATTTCACGCGGCATGTTGAGGCCTTGCGATTGGTGATATTAAAATGAGCAAAGTCTCGACCGGCCCAACTCCACGATGGTGCAATTTTGATGGCTTTATTATCCAAAAACTTGAGCACGTCATTCAAGCTATCGAGAATGGAAACCCCGTTATAGACGTCCCAAAGTAGACCGCAGTGTAGGTCTTGTTTCCACAGACCAGCCAGGTATTCATTGTTAGAGACTTTCTGGAATAGTGCCGCAATTCCCGAAATGCTAGGGAAAATATCCAACTCATTCGTCCATTGACAAGTTTTCAGTCCTTCGATAACATTATACCAGAGATCTGGGATGTGTCTCCCATAACTCGAGATCAAATCCTCGGTTATGGAACCCACATATGGCGGTATTAATTCATCTCGTCGTGTATTGAACCATAATCCCTCAGATTGAGCATTGAAAACATCACCATTTTCTGATACAACTATATCATCATGCTCAAAGTGAATCATCGTGGCCCCGAAATAAAGTTTCCTTCTTGATAGCCATCTCTCCTGAAAGATCCACCCTCTATTCGTCCAAACTGAACCAGCAAGATCGCGGACGACGGGATGCAATGTGCGAAATATGTCTGGGAAAATGCCATTATTAAAGTCATAGCTTCCCAGCATATAACACAGGTTATAAAATCCTCCCTCAATACCACTGGCTGGATCTGAGTATGCTATCTTGATCCCAAGACGTTTGGAATTGTTTCTATTGAGGAACGATTCTTCACAAGAAGAAGATGCAACACAACAAATACTAATCCACGAATTTCCAAACACCTGGCTCATTTGGTAGCTTTGTTCCTCCCAGTCTCTTTTGTCATCTTGAAATATACAGAGGGCATCAATCCAAAGGTATCGAATGTCGAGGGTTCGGCATACAGTGACGGCGTCACGCATGATTGGAGACATAGTAGACATTGGAATCCCAAGAAGCAATTCATGTTCGGTTTCCTTGGTGAGTTTCAATTGACTTTGGGCTTCTGTTGGTAAGCCCCAACAATAACTCAAAACTGCATACTTAGAAGTAATATTTAATCCTAGTTGCCTAGCCCGATTACTTTTGTCCCCAAAGAACGAATGAATAAGTTTTGGAGAATCATTTAAACTGGAACCTAAGTCTAAAAGTCTCTTCGGAAGAAAAATAGCCGACTCATATTTGGAATCACAAGTTTGTATTATCTGTCGGAGGAAGGAGACGTTGTCTAGGGCCAATGGTGTTTCTTGGGGCGGTCGAGATATCCCAAATCTTGATACCATACTGACTAGCCAACAAATATTAGAAGTGCTGTTCAACAAAGAATAGCTAGAGCTCGAAGAAAGATTAGAAATGCTGTAATAATTCAATACGTACCATCAGTAGATTCAACTACAAAGTCCCAGCTATCTCTGCTTTCTATGGTATTGTGTGACCACAGAGTTATGTTGATACACTGCAACTTCTTACCGTGAGATACCCATATTGCTCGAACCCAAATTTGAACAGACTTATTGAGGGGATCATAGTGAACACCCTTGAAATGTTCATCTTCATTGCTATGAATAGAATGACTCCTGGTCTGTCGATGCACCACTGGCATCTGCGACTCATTTTTTTCGCTGGCCTCTGCGCCAGATATCATGATCTTTCTAAGAAAATTACAAAACTCGCAGCCATCTTGTGACCTCTTCTTTAGAAGAGGGAAGTCGGGTAATGTATCAGTAACGCACAAGTATGACCACTTGCTTTGCTTGGCGTACCAGTTATCATCTTCACAGACTACACAAGAGTCTTATCAGATATGTTGATTGGAGATAGTAGAATTGCTCACCGTTTAAGCCCCGACCAATTCGCTCAAGAACCCAATTACAATACTGGCAAACTGTTGCGCAATCTGGGTTCATATTGACGAGCGTCGGTAGCCTCAAAGATCGAAAGAGACAAGCCTTCAGTTCCATAATACTAATAAATAGAGATGTTAAGGATTGATGTGTATCACGTCGAAGTAGTCCACTATACTCCCAGTACAGACTAGTTGAATCCTGATACGAATGATGTATAAGCTCCGGAAAAATGATGCGTACATTAAGTTTTATAAGTGACCCCATTGCTTCTAGAATTTCAATTGTATCGACTGCAGCATTCTTGTCAAAGTTGATTCCGGATTGGATGTCAATCAGAAGTGAAGTGGCTTCGGTTTGGAGCTCAATAAGCTGAGATATCTTGTATGGAGGCTTTCCAAACCTAGCAAAAAGCATGTCCATGATGACTGGAGAATTTCGCCTGGCATATGATAGGAAGGTAAATGTGCTCCTAGATGGTAATTAATCATGGATCCTTCAACTTGATATCCATTCAGAGAGGTTAATAATTAGTATTTGGACGTGGTAAAAAGGTGTTGCCGATGGGTGATGACTTGTTGCATTGGAACTGCTCAGTTGAGGCTGAATACTTATCGATCGAGCTAGTCTATATTCTATAATATGCATGTGTCACATTGCTGACAGTCATGTGATCCTGCCTGATTATACGGTCATACGCTCATAGTGAAAAGCATGCATTAAGTCTATTGAAACTGTTTTAAGGGGTTATATGTTTAATCATTTTGGTTCAAGGATATCAACTCTAGATGATAGTGGCTGGTAGACGAATCCCATGGGATTGGCATTAGGGCCACCGAGATAAATCCAGAAGTACTTGTAGCCCATCCCGCATGAAGACGAGTGTTCACTATCAGACTGTCTTTTAATATTTGTGACGAATGCATGAGAATTGCCGCATGTAAGCAAGCTGACTTTTTCTTCTGAAAGGCTAATTTTAGAGGAGTCACAGGAGAGCACAATGAACAAGGCGCCGAGGTCTCAACCGATTTGTACTGCTGTATATGTAGGTTTAGTAGCTTTGCCGAAAGACTGGAATATTGAGCCATCAGTAGTTATCGGACATTCTTCAGGTGCGTATAGGCTTTGTCGATTTTCATGTGATACCTAATTGGTAAAACAGGGGAAATATGTACGGCCTACGCCTCTAGATTCATAACAAAGGAGGAGGCTATAGCAATTACGTATTATCGTGGTCTTGTCGTGTCAAAATTGACTATAAGGTGCTCAATGATTGCCGTTGAACTTAGTCATGGAAGAGTTGAGGAGCTCATCTTGACACACCACTTGAGTGGAAGTCTGCGCGTTCCTTGCATCAATTCACCCAAAAGTATCACGGTTAGCGACGAGTCTGATACCATTGAAATCTTATCTTCGATTCTCTAAGAGCATGAAATTTTCGTTCGTAAACTGAAAACGGATGAGAAAGCGTATCATTCTCATTTGATGTGAGAGATTGGGCAGTGTTATGAAGACCTTCTTGTACCAATACTCCCCAGGAGAAGCTCTGCTGCTTGCACAAAATCAGAAATAAGTATGTTATCCTCGGTGACCTGCGAGATTGCCGAGAAAGACCTCGTCAAGAAGCCAACAATACTGGCGTATGAATCTTGAGTCTCCGGTACTTTTTTCGGTTCTCGATTTAATTATAATCTGCAAGGCCCAGCCAGCTAATTTTGAAGCTCCTTCAATAATTGACTTTTCTGGAACTGTCGTCAAAATTGGTTCCGAGGTTAAATCTGATGTTAAGAAGGGTGACAGAATCTGGGGATTCGTTCACGGTTGCAATTACACGAATGCCGAAGATGGAGCCTTTGCTGAATATATCGTTGCAAAAGATGGTATATTTGGTAAAGTCCCTGACTTTATGAGTATGGAAAATGCTGCAACTCTCGGTGTTGCCGTCGGCACCAACGGTCAGGTAATTGATACACTTGCAACCTCGATGCCGAGATAGCTGTCTAAATTGAACATAGGGTTTATACCAAACACTCAAGCTCTCACATCCGACGCAGCCTGCGAAAGAACCTTCTCCACTTCTCATCTATGGTGGAAGTACTGCAACTGCTACGATTGGAATTCAACTGGCCAAACTGTGAGTGTATTCCTATATCATATAACATTTTGTCCTTGTGGCTAACACATCAACAGATCAGGTTTGCAAGTCATAACCACCGCTAGCCCACACAACTTCGAACTAGTCAAGTCTCGTGGGGCCGACGTAGTGTTCGACTACAACGGGCCCGATGTTGGCGAAAAGATCCGCAAATTTACAGACAACAACTTGAAACACGTCTTTGATACTATCTCCTTGCCGTCATCCGTAGCAATTTGACGGAATATCTAGAATGTATAAGACGTGGAGATAGCTGGACTGGAATGAGCAATAAACAGTTAATCAGACGTCTAATTAAATTATAGAATCTCCCCGTACTTAAAGAGAACCCTGCTATTGTAAGGATTCTCAACGCTACAATACATGTTTATTGGTTGATATTTATAGTAAGAGATGAAGGTTCGAAGTAGATCTGGGAATCTAGAGTAAATTTAAAAGTGGTATGAGATGCTTTCAACCAAAAACCGAGTGAATGTGCACTTGAAGGAGGGAGAAAAGGAGAGAGTATTATAAATACAGCACTTTTTGTGATAAGCTTGAAAATCTCAGGCCATAATCTGAATATCAGCTTTGCTGGTATGCCAAAAGAGATTGAAAAAAAGGTCACAATAATAGAAGAAATTCATTATAACACCATTCAATGTATTGAAATAAAAAGATGACTATTACAGTATGTAGAAATTGATGATCGTGAGGATGTCAACTTTGACGACGAGATAGAGGGAAGGTCGATAACAACCATGAGGTATGGGGATGGCAACGAATAGATTAGTAAAGAATGTATATGAATATAACGACGACTTGAGAATATTAATATGAAATACTACAGCTCAGTAAATATTCATAAACACCTAATCATAACATCCATATCATCCGCATTATCCAATTTCTGTTCTTCTTTATCAACCACCACATCCCTATCCTTTCGCTTCTTTTCATCCACACCCTTATTTCCCGTTTCCATCACCTCCCTCACATGATCTCTCTCAACTGTAATAACGTTCCTTGGATATGCGATCTCAGCAGCATCTCCGTCTATTTTTTCCTGTCCAGCGGTTACCGTTGTCGTTATTGTTGCCAGCGCATCACAGGGATAACTATCATGTGCAAATGAAGCGCAATCTCGGTGTTCCGAGTATGGGGAGCGAGGAAGTAGGCGTCGAGGAGAGGGAGGTATGGTAGGGGATGGGGGATGATTGTGTGCGGATAAACTGTTGGGTAAGAAAGTTGAGGCGTTGTCTTTCGAGGTTATCCAATGGATAACGAGGACGCTGAATAGGACTGTATATTCGAGTTGTTAGAATCAGCCAGTGAACAGGCAAAAGTGGAACAAACTATCAACGTTACAGCACATTAGGCAGATCCAACCCGGCTCTCCCTTGAGAACAATCAACATTGTGATATTCCTGAGAAACTGTCAACATATATCTTGAGAAGTCCCCATTAGAAACTTACGCAACGCTTGAGGTAAGGGTACAGCAGCTTCCAATGAAAGTGCGAAGTACAACAGTCCGAGTTTGCGAGTTGCGATTGTGCTTGTAGGAGTAGAGACCTGCATCACTTAATAGATTGCACGTGGAGATAAATTATTATTTTACCTTGAAGCGGGATGAGGAACAGTGAAGTTAAGTAGACCTATGATTGTCCGAACAGAGCCTTTTGTACATCAATAAGGAACTTACGTTGACAAGTACATCAAAAGCCTGTACCTTCTGTCAGTCCAGTTCTTCAAGATAATGAAATCGACATGATTGCTCAGGTTGCACTTACAATGAGGGGAATCATCGCGACTTTCTTCATTCCGATGCGGCATTGACCATTGTGGTAATTGGCAAATCGACTCAAGGGTCCATGTCAGTTGAGAACCTGGTATGTAGATTCTAATTATAGGACCCACAAAATGAAGTTCAAAGCAATGACCGCGCAATAAGGGACTAGAAAGTAACTGTTAGTTGCGAAAACCATGTTAAATCAGGATCACAAACTCAGCATTCCGAAAGAATTGAACAAATAGAGGCAGTCTTTCGTGCGTGGTTTTGAAGACCGACGAATGATGTACTACACTTCTTGTCAGAATTTCAAGTAGCTGTGGGAAGTATGCAATCTTTCTCACAACTCTTTCGACGAGGAAATAATAGATGAGCTGTGAAGATATTAATGTTGAATAAAATATGATGATACAACTTCCTTACAACCTAGGATAGAATTAGTCAAACTCCAAACACATTAAGTAATGATGCCCTCAAGAAGCTCACTTTAGTAGTCATGTAGCAAGTCAGACACAGTAAAATGGCACTTTCACACACTTTCTTCGACGAATTAACTCCATAGCCTGCCGAAATCACAGCAGTACCGAGAACAAACGTAATAGAATCAGAGTATATTAGAATAATCACTATCCCCCAATCATCAGTAGATTCCATGAGCGTCAACCCGGACACTTACACCAGCAGACCAGTGGATATCGAGACCAATTATGCACATTCTGAACACGGCGAGCTGTGGAGATCATTCAACAACTTTGAATTCGCAGACTTATTTGTTGGATACTTACTGAGACATATTGCTAAAACTGCCATCGATATCATCGATAGTATAATGGAGAAAACTACACCAGCTCTCGGCACTTGAGCTGGTGTTTCCACATGTCGCTCCCATACTATTCTCATCGCACTTCGGCTATCCAAATGAACCTTGGATTTGATCGAAGAGATAGAAATACAGTCTGGAATGTATAATGCGCGTGAACACTGAATATATGGACTCGATGTGCTACAACTAGTTTTGTATATGTGGTACATTAAAGACACAATGGCGTAGGTTGGCGAAAAGGAAGATTTACCTTGCATTGATTTGGCGTTTCCGCGGGTATGTTCAACCGAGACGGTAACACTACAAGTGACAAATTGTTGAAAATGTGGTATGGAGATTGTATAGTATGGAGATCAGGGCACATGCATTGACAAAGGCATTGTCTCAATGAATCTAGGGATAACATGTGGCATTTCTGAGAAGTGATGAAAGCAAGACGAGGATGAAAAAAAAAAAGATTATTCATATGAATTGGGGACTTTGTATGCATATAAAACAGAATAAGTAAATACAAGCATCTAGAAATGGAAAGCCTATTATACAATGGCTGACTTCAAGCGGAAT
The DNA here is from genome assembly GCA_028455995.1 of Scleromitrula shiraiana. NCBI lineage: Eukaryota > Fungi > Ascomycota > Leotiomycetes > Helotiales > Sclerotiniaceae > Scleromitrula > Scleromitrula shiraiana. The sequence continues at coordinate 2,201,102 of JABELC010000005.1, forward strand.
TGTCGTGCCCATCAACTCCCCGAAAAAAGAACTTGACACTGCCAACACGTGTGTGGCTTGAGTCTTTTAATATACACGTGGAACATGATGGTGTACATGTGATAGCATAGCACAACATGATTCACCAGGATTTACGAAGTTCAGAAGCTCTTCCAATTCAGCGAGGTAGGGAATGATTGTACCTCATTCAAAGAGTGTTGAGCAATATGAAGTATGGTTTGTGTGGCATAAATATTGATATTGATATTGCTAATATATGAACTGAAAGAATGAGATAAAACCTGTGGTTTCGACCTACCTTGCCAGAAATGTTCACAAGGTTGCAAACTTAAGAACAATTCGTAAGCACGAAGCTTTCTTGAATCGATACTCCATAAAAGCAACGATGGCTAGATGTCCAAATTAGATGGCAATAGCCCGTCTCTCGATCGATCACGCAGTCCATATAATTGTGTTGCGTTATTGTATAGTATCATCGGCCAGGGTGTCTGATGAAGACATAACATCCAGTGCATGGTCGTAGATTTCATAAACCATCCTCTGTCCCAGCATTGGCAATATAAATAGAATTCCTAAGTCTTCAAACACTGTTAGCCTGTATACTCTAATAACAAAGCGGTGTAAAGTGTGATTGCAATGGGGATAAATCAGAAGTAGAACGCGTTCTCAGCAATTGCAACTTGTGCATCTGAGTGAGCTGGGTATAACGTATGAGTTGTTCATCATTTTGGTTGACCTTGCGGGAAGATGGAGGGGAGGTAGAAGCAGATCCTTCCTGAGGAAAACGGAGAAATAAAAACGTACCAGTTGCAAGTATCAGACGGCGTAGAAGTGTAGGCTTCGTCGATAATGCTCTCTAGGTAATCATGGAGATGATGCTACCCAATTGCACAAACTATGTCCAATTGAGACTCTGAAAGCACGTCTGCCAATGCAAGCAGATCAATTGCATGATAGCTCAAGCCATTTTACTCCAATTTCCTTTCGTAGCAAGAATATACTCATTTTTGGATGGAAGTAGAAAATAATTTTGTGTCGAAGAGAAAGTAAAAAATATCGCAAAAAAAGAAAATTTAAACTCGGCAGCGAAGGTGTGGCTCGAGAAAAGACTCCACCACGTTTGATTCACTCACCTCGCCTACATCAAAAGAAGATATCACGACCAACAAGATACTCCAGACAGCTCAGAAACTACAAGAAAAGTTTCCAATCCGAAGAGAAAATTTACGAGTAATTGATGATTCACAACAAAAAGATAGTAAGAACTCAAGAATTGAGAATAAAAATCTTTGATTTGGTTAAGCCATGTACCTATATACCTAACAGTAATCCAGTATCCTATCTGTTCGCACCATTCCTATACCCAGCTGCAAGTGCAACTTCCGCCTGCATACAACTACAAACATCATTATCATAAAGGGGCGTATATCATTCAGTCATTAAATGAGCCTAAGAGAAACTCGTTAGTAAATTTAGCTAGCAAGATAATCATGATTGGAAGAGGGGTCTAACGTATTAATTTCTCATAACAAACGAAACTCGTCAACATGAAGATTCAAAATTGCATCTTCTAAGCTTCAGGTGCATCAGGCTCGCGCTTGTATGTTCCGTAGCTGGCATATTTTGCTGGGTATTTCTCGTAGTTGCCGTCTATTTTGTAATCGTGTTAACAATAATTCAGAAAGCAGCTATCAGGCTTCATGGAAAGTTGCGGCAGCCCTGAAGCGAACACATGATCGGATATTACTTGAACACGACATGGGTCGATCATAGATGTAGAGGATATTGCAAGCCATGAAATGAAAAGGGTAGACTTACATTTGCCATATTTTCCATAGTCTACTGGGTCGGCCTCTGGGGCAGCCTTTGCTTCAGGTTCTGGTGCGGCTTCACGAGCCTTGTTCTTATAGGATCCATCTGGTGGGAGTTATTAGCATGAGATATCCGGGTTTAAACAAGATACCTACAGCTACCATAAGAGCCATAGCCTGTTGGTTTTGGGCTAGGCTTGACAGAAGTGGGAGTAGGAGCTGGGTAATTCTCATAGTTTCCATCTAGTTTATCATGTTAGTTCTGTACAAGATGGCTCCTGATATACCAGGTACGAACAGTTTCCGCAATCACCATGTGGATGGGATTGGGGTCAGCATTTCATAGTCATTATCAAATGTTCTAGAGAAGAAATTGATGTTGAAGATGAAGCCGATGAACTTTAGAGAACTTACAATCACCATAGTTTCCATAGTTTACAGGAGCAGCCTCGGCCTTTGCTTCGGGCTGTGGTTCAGCAACTGGTATAGCGGTGACACCTGCAGCAGCGAGGGCCAAAAGTAAGATGAAGTCTCTTGCAAAGAACATTTTGAAGATTTGATGTATGAAACTGGTAAAGTAGATAGAAGTTGTGGTAATTGTGGATAGGTGTGTGAAAGATGAGAAGGAATGATGCGAATGGTCAGTTGTTTTGGGGGAAGGCCAGTAGTCTTATATACATCTGAGTGAGTACTATCTCGAAATTATGGCAGTATCAAACTTCTTGCATCTTATTACCGATATATGCGATGCAAGCAATCGAAATAATGAGAGATACAATGTACGTATTGCATTTTGACATGACATCTTGCCGGTCAACAATTTGATGAAAATAGAAATTCTCCACACCCATCAGCCTCCAATCTTTCCCACTTGGGCTAACCCAGTCACACCGACTTGGACGATATGCCAACATGAAGGCGTGATGAAGCAAGGAGTACGAGAAAACCCCAATATTCTGTACGTAGTGAAGCATTAGGTTGTTCGCAATAACCCACGAAGAATTCGTATCTGCACAGCCACTTGGCCAATGGAGTTTACTGAAGCAGGATCCTGCCGCAACAGTCCCATAAGTTTTGAAGGCTTACCTGCGGTATCATCTATCCAAAGAGGCGGGGCAACAAGTCAGTGTTGTTTGGATATCTCGTATCAACATGGTATGATCTATGTTCAGGTGATGGGTACGAGAATCAATGAAGATTCCATCGTCAAAAGTCTTGTATATTAGAAGCTCCGGCAAAAAGTAAGGAGTTTCCATCCAGTATTAGCAAGAGCATAGGTTGCAAAACTTAAATCGATAAGAAGGGATTGACGGGATGGATTCCAACGGTGGGGGAAATCTTCTTGTGCATATATTTAGAAACAAAAATGCCAACTCAGTGGGCTGTTGAGAATAATGTCGATCATCTACCGAGGCGAAGCAATAACCCCACCAATTTTCCCAAGTTTCATTTTTAGCCTCGAGATTTTTACGACAATCTGTCAAAAACTTACGATAAGTATTTGTGTACACCATCAAGTCTTGGTACTGCGTCATGGTATTTTCACATCGCAGAATTAACTATGAAGAATGCCACTAATCGAACAACTAATCAATCGGATGATTGATACTGCAAGGCTTAATCTGAACAACTAAACTACATGAAGTAAGTATGGTACTCATTACTACTGTACATAGTTATACAGTAGTAGGAAGGCGAAGTCGCTCATCAGGTTGAACGAGTCAAACCTTTTTCAAACCTCATTTCTCTCTTCTTAAACTTTTTGTATTGAATTTCTTTCCATTCTGTTCGAATTGTAGTCTATATTGAATAGACTTTGAACGAATTTGTGGTTTTCTTCAGCAATTTTTCTCTAGTTGATATTACCCACTACTCATAATGGTCTCCAGCACGAGTTATTCCCCACTGTCCGACAAGTACAACCATGAATCCCAATCAGAAGATAACGAGGGCCTACTTTCCAACGCAGAATTGACATATAAGCAATCTTCGAGGAGAAGTGGTATGCTGTGGTATGCCCTGTCGATGCCGGTAATCTCGTTATGCTCAATCGCTCTTGGTGCATGGATTGGGACCAGTTTCCTGGTAAATCCAGCAAAATTATGTCCCTCATATGTACAACATTATTGTATGACATGGCATTACTTTACTTCTCTTATGTTTCATCTAACGTTTAATAGCCCCAATTCTGAAGGATGTTGATACTTCATATCATCCGGTTCTCTTCAATGGATCATTTTTGAAGGAAAATGCATTTAGACTGAAAGCAGGACCTGAAGTGGATGCCGCATGGTCAAGTCTGGGTGTACATTGTAAGCACCTCTCTTATTTTTCCCATAACGAAGCTTACGCTATACAGACCGAAGTTTAGCGTTACCGGCGAGTGAAGCAGAAAGGTCTGGATTGACTTCCGCTCATGTACAAGTGAATGAAAAATATGGTGGAGGATTTCCAGTCAATGTCGAGGGCTTACATCATTTACATTGCCTGGTTAGATTTTCTTAACCCCAGATGTACTTTACCGGTTCTAACAACGCATGCAGAACCTCGTAAGACAATCATTATATTACAACTATGATTATTACCACGACAAAGGCGAAGGCGCATTCGTAAATGACGACAATATCGTTCAATATCATGTTTGTAAGCTTAAACACCCTTCATAACTTCATCGATACATGCTAACCCATCGAAGCACATTGTCTAGATATTATCCGACAACAGTTAATGTGCACGGTCGATACGGGTGTTCTCGGACAAATATGGTGGGATAAATCGAAACCTGAAGCGTTTGTGGACTTCAATACCGAACATAAGTGCAAGAACTTCGATGCGATAAGACAGTGGGCTGAGGAAAGACAAATGCCTGCAACTGGGCCTCCGGATTTCTTACAAAGACCGAAGGAGAGCGATGTTCTTGATGCTATACCTTGATTGGGAGTACAGAAAGGATTGGGTTGAGATGGGACGGCGCATTGGGATTGGGTTATAGATAAATCTATATAAACAAGTCATAATGAAAATTTATAGTATCTCCAAGGGCGGTGTTTCTATACATGTTCTGCAAAGTTTGTTATTTGGAACACAGACACGAGATAAGTCTCTCCTATAATTACACAAACCCGCATCTCAATCACCCCTTCATTCTCATCCCAAAATTATCAAACCACACAACACCCCAGCCCATTATCATCCCATCTTCCCCCAATACCCCACAATTTTCAATTTGTTGCATATCTGTAAACCTCACCTTTGGCATTTTCTTCAGCAAAGTGGAAGAAGAAAAGTTTTCAATGTCGCATTGTTTGGAGTGAGAACACCTATTGTGTATGTTGAATTGGGAGAACTATCCGCTATGTAGATGGTCGATGTGCAACATGAGGACGGAAGTGGGTGGAAGTCCACTCGGACGGAGGTTCGAATGTCAAGTGAAAATTTCATGGGGGAAGAGGGGGTTTGTATGGACTTTATGATTGTGCTTTAGAGTTCAGGAAGCGCGTGAAGTGTCAACGAGCTGTATGATATTGATATAATAGCGGCCGACCTTGTTGTGGGCAATTATATGCTTGTTTTCGTTGACTTAAAAATCATGTTAGTGTAGATGGGATTTCTATTTCAATCGAGTTCTGCTGCTACTATTCTTGGTAGCTTGTTATCAAATTTTACTTTTTGCTTTCCCATTTTGCTTTACAAGGCCATTGATGAAAAGGCTTGGAAGTTTACCTCTAGCTCACATTCACAGGATGAAATGTTTTGAAAGTTGTGGCAAAAAACTCTCCACACGTGTTTCTGCCTTTACTGGAATTCTTGATTCTGGTGGTGTGTTCAGATCAAGTTATCGAGTGCGGACTTTATATAGACTGATACTTTGCTTGCTTCGTCGGCATTGAATGGGAGATATTCTTGGTATCAATTTCGTGATTCATTTAGATTGTGGATAGTTACTCCACTACATCATTGAGAGACTTAGAAATTCACTACAGTAGTGCTGATAATGGGTGCTGGGAGGAACATATAAAGCGACTGCTACTCAGAGCAAGTAACTGCAGCCACACGCCTCGAGTATGGGCAACCCCCATGATAAATGGTGTTGGAGACGATTTGCTGCCGTAGGAATGATGCCATTGAGATGTTAATATTGGACTTTACCCTATCGCTCAGAAAAATACGGCTGTTGAAAATTTGAGAGGAATTATACCTATCGAACCTATTTTTGTTGTTAAACATACAAAATTATTGCCATTCGTCATAGGTGTTGTCGCTGTTCGGGTTCCATTGTCAAATTTCTTGAAATGTCAATATCATCCTAACCACCGTTCAACACCAATCTTCCGAAGAATTGAAGAGTGATTTTGTTCGTATGACTCCGGGGGTGGGGGGTGGAACGGTACAATATGGATGCATTCCTTGTATTGTATTAATCTGTTCAAGGAGATCAAGAAGGGTGTTGTACGCCGTCGAGAGTATATATCTCCTTAACGGGCACGTGACATAGGGTCACGTGTTGACTGTACAAACAGATTTGCTGGTGTATTATTTCCTATGTCTGATTCAGGGGAAACCTGTAACAAACTTGCTGAAGCCATTTTGAAACCTTCAGGTTGGAACTGAATGACTTGTGATAGGAGCTTTTATGCATAATTACGTGGCAATTGATGGAGAGTCATTGTTCCTTAGTTCCGTCGAGTGAATAAGCTCCGAAACATCATCACTCCGCATCTAATCCTACTATCATGATATAAATTCTTCCATTTATACTACAACTATTCTATACCATGCCAAGTCCGCGATTGGTTAAAAGACATGTGGTGAGCTATCACAAAGCTTTAATCGCCGCTAAGTTCCACTGTTTCATCTACAAGTATGGCCTAGAAGAGGAGGGGTATTTGTCTAACCTCATCTAAGTTCTTTACTTCCGCAGCCATTTATAATCCGTATCGATAGCGTTGTCATTTAACTTTTACAATATCAAACGATTATACAGTATAGATATCTATAGATCCCTTACATACAGCCACCGTATCTAGCTCGTGGTTGCTTCGCAACACTTGTATACTTCTAGGTTCGTGACACCATGAGAGTTAACTTTGTTGCCATGAGTTCTTACAGACAGGTCTTCCCAAAGGACTTTGCATCTGTTTATTTATTGTCCGAAGCAGATTATTGTCCAAAGCAAATGATAAATGTCAAATCAATAGGCATTCCCTCTTTCAGTTAATTACCCTTCAATCGCATTGTTTGAACAAATTGATTCTCAAGTGAATGAACCAGCCTAATTCTAGTTTACTTTGTTCTCAGTTCTGTTTGTATATAAAGGGGTTGGCATATATTGCTTCGTATATTCTTCACAGAATTAAAGGAGAATGAAACAGAAATAACTAGAGATTGATACACTGGGATACATAGGATGGGTGATTCCCTACCACATTCTCAAATTTCCATACTGTATTTTTATCCTTGCCTTAACCATAATCTCGCTGTCTTTTATTCTCTCTTGTTCACCATATATGTATGTATCTTATGAGTTGTAGCTTTTTGATCTTGTGCTGTTGTTATTGTTGTTTTTGTTGAAATCCCAGGTACATACATACATTAGTTATCAAAATTCAAAATTCTATTATCATCACCATCACCATCACTACCGCCACTACCACTACCATCACTGCCACTACCATCAATTCACACACCACCTCTCCTCCCCCATTCCTACCATTAAAACAAGCAATCGTCAATCTCCGGTCCCCCCCTCACCCCTTCCTTTCATCACTCCTGCACTCTCCAATGTCCATTTTCCCCTAGCTATGAAGAGTTAACACCGATAGCTACATAGAAACAAATCATTCCCTGCAACTCGAGAGTTATTTATACCAACTCCCTACGATATACACCATCTACTCTCCACCCCCATCCCGTCCTTTACCCCGCTTTCCCCAGCCCCCTTTTCCTTCCCAAAAAGTGTTCACCCACCTCACCTCAATCCCCAACTATAAAAACCCCCCTAAATATCAAGAATATCAAAGGCTAACATAACATTAGATATCTTCAACCAGAACCCAGAAAGCAGAGGAAGAGACGAGATAAAAAATTAAGCAGGAAAAGACAAGGATATACAAAGATATGTAGCAGGACAGGATATCCGAACAAACGATAACGATAACGATAATGGTTGCATGCAGGAAATCGTTGACCATAACTCGGCAATTCTCATTCCCACCATCGTCATCCTCACTATCCCCATTCCCATTGTAAATCTCAAATATCCCATCACTGTAACTTGCCACCGCCACACACTACCAATTATCTGCTACTGCCTACCCCGTTCATATATCCTACTCTTTGTCTATCATGTCCTACTCGTGTTCTATCTTATCTTATCTTATCTTATCTTAATTCCTCTCCCCTTCCCTCCCCTCCTTCTACTTAGTATATATGTACTACCAATAAAACCCAACATCTCTTATGTGATATATAGTAAATCGACGGTAACTTGCATCAAACGCGGTTGTGGAGAGGCGGGAGGGTGTATTAATAGTAGAGCATAGAATGGATTCAAAGAGATGCGGTAGGTGTATGGATGGATGAATGATATTGGGGGAGCTGGACAATAAATATACTGGAGATGCGTGGATCAGGGTTAGGGGCAAGGGTCGAGACTGGGAATGTGATTTATATGGTATTGTATTGTATTGTATTGCTAGTACTGGGATAGAAAGATCTACCCGCATTGAAAAAATATACAATGGAAAGAGGAAATTTCTAGAATTGGAAGGGAAATAGGTTGTAGTATACACTGAAGTACCATGTACGGAATCATAAATATAATCATACAAATTCATATGCCTGCCTTACTAACCACCGTCTGTCCATCCATCTAAACTCCAAACACCACACAATATCATAAGATCCCCTCTTCTCCTCTCCTCTCCCATCCGCACACTAGCCCTCCTCCTCCCAATCCCCACCCCCACCCCCCCTCCCACTCCTCCTCTCCCTCTTAACCGACCTCCTCCTCTCCTCCACATCCACAAAACTATCCTCCCCATCATCCACCTCCTCGGGACGATTCCTCTGCGTACCCCTCGGAACATCATCCCCCTCATCATCATCGTCATCATCTCTTTCCCTCCTCGTAGCGCGTTGGACCTGTCGAGCTAGGAGTTTATCGTCGTACATATTTTTCATTGATATTAACTGGATTTTGATTGGAAATGGTTAGTTATCATGTCTCTGATTTAAAACCGAGGGACGAATAGAATAACTGTGGGAAGGAATGGTGATAGGAGAGCAGAATGACAATAAGAACTTACATTATTACATCCCATAGCCGGACACTTAACCACCCTTTCCTCTCCTCTTCCTCCCGTCGCGTTCTTCGCATGATACTCCACAATCGCCTCCTTCTCAAACGAGTGATTACAAATCTCATTTGTGAACGGATGTCTAAAGATCGCAAACGTAAGAGGACATTTAAGATCCTTTACAACTCTTTGAATCTCTACTTCATCATCGGATGATTCTTCTCCGTTATTCGTATGATCGGTTGAGTTTCCTACGCGGCGCTTTTTGGAGTCCGAGGGGAACCAGGTGGATTCTTTGGAGAGCATGGGGGCGTTGGGGTAGGGGTGTTGGGCGTCGTGGACGGATTTTTTGAAGGTGCGGTAGTGGTTATTTGTTGCGTATCTGTGAAATATTAGTGGTTATTCGAAAAGAGAATGTAGAATGTAGAAAATAGAAAATAGAAAATCTAGTAATCGATGTAGAGTAACTGTACCTTTTCGTCATAGTCTCCGCCTCATATTTATTCTTATAATCCTCCTTCGCCTTCAACAACAACTCATACGCACTCAAAGCCTCCGGTTCCTCCTCCCCTTCCTCCTCCTCCACACCTTCCCGAACTCTATTCTGCGCCTCCAAACTAGCCTCTTCGATCTTCCCCCCAACATCCCGCAACATACTCTCCCTCATCGCCAATTCATCCCCCTGATCAATCAACAACCTCAACGCAATCTCCGCCTGCTCCGTCCAAACATCAACCTTCTTCCCCAATTTCCTCCTATACGTTTCCATCTCCACATGTTCGGCCGGTTTATCCGCATCATCAATATCGTGTTTTTTGCGCTCGCGATCGTTGCGCTCGACCTGCTGGTTGCGCGCCCACACTCGATCGTGGTTGTCTACTGTGGTGGTGATTAAGTTTTCGATGGCGATGCTGATGTGTTTTTGGAGTTTGGCGGTGCTGTGTTTGGTGGCTATTGAGGTAAGGTCTCGTTGGGCTTGGATGGTGAGGGGACAGCTGGGGGATTCATATTCGGGGAAGGGGAGAGAGTCGTAAGAAAATGCTATGTCGGATTGGCGCGGTCGTGATGATGGTGAGGGGGCGGGTGATGAGATCTGTGCTCGTGATTGGAGACGTTTTCGTACTGACATGTTGGGGTTCTGGGGAGTTATTTTGTGGTTCTGTGGAAAAATAGTACTGATCGATTTGATATGATATGGTGGGGTGACGCGCCGTAAAATCTGGGGAACGCGATTTTGAGAAATTACCCGATACACACTAGAGTGGTTTTAGAATTATCTATATTGGAATTTATGCTGCATCAGCCTCGATTGTTTTCTAACTGCTAATTATTCATATCATCGTAAGTAAATCTTCTTTACAGGGCGGATTCAATAATGCCAAAAATTGAATATCTATCGAGTTTCAAGTATCAGTAGCAAGGCTACTTATTACTGTTGAAGGTGTGGGATTGAATGATTTCAAGGTTATTATTGCATTCTAGGTATTTTAAGATGAAAGCACTTTAACAAATAGAATCTCTATCGTATTTTACTCACTCTCCAAAACAATATAAAAACCTTTTTTTTATCCAAAAGTATTTACTGGAACGTCAAAACTTACATATTATTTTCCATCTTCTTGTCTTCTTGTGACTCACCGCAGCTCAGCTCACGTTCAACTTTTCATACAGCAAACGCTTCTCATCGATTAACCAACCCATACTCACAAGTAATCACTCAACAACAATAGAAACAGAAACGGAAACAATGAATCCCCTCCCACCCATCACCGACCGTTCATACGGTATCATCGCTCTCCGCTACAACTCCAACATAACCCCACCATACCCCGCTCCATCAACAACCAACACCCAACTCCTCCTCATCCAACAAAAAACCATTTCCCCAAACTATTCTTCATTTTGGTGTGTCCCAAAAGGTCACCCAGAGGATACCGATGCATCTACAACCCATGCTGCCATTAGAGAGTTGGAGGAAGAAACTTCTCTACATGTCAAGCTTGAGAATATCTTGAAATTCAACGCGGGAGATAAGAAAGATCAAATGGAAGGACAAGACATTAAAGAATGGGATGGAAGTTTCTCGGAGAGATATGTTAATCCTGTGAGAACGGCCGGGAAGGAAGTTAGATATTGGGTTGCGATTTTGGAGAAAGAAGAAGGGGAGAAGGAATTGAAGATCCAAGAGAAAGAAGTTGCTGGGTTTCAATGGTGTGATTGGGATGAGGCGGTCAAGAAGATAACTTTTCAGGAAGGAAGAGAGATGTTGGAAAGGGTTAGAGGTTTGATGGAGGGTGATAAGAAAGTTGAAGGGGCTCGGTCTCTAATTTAGAGAATTCGAGATTGCTGATGGTTGGTGGTTAGAGCTCTATCCTTCGACGATATTGCTTCTTGATGCAACCGAATTTTCCACAAGAACACCTCGATCTTGTTGAAACTGTCTTGTGTGTTTGATGGAACGTGGATTTAGTTATGGAATCGACAGTACTGATTGGTTACCAAGGTCTAGAGATACAAATAATATCAATGACTTTTCCGAACACTTTGTTTAGGTGCTCTTGAACCATGAGAATGCTAACTTGTCCATATAGCAATACTTCTATAGAGGATAGCAATCCAAATCTCTCAATTACACGAAAAGAGGAAGGAAAAGGATATAATAATTTGCTCCAGTATCGCGTCCCTCCCTCCAAGACAAACAAACAATTTGCAAGGTACAGTAAAGACATGACCAAATACTTCCCTCCAACCTCATTACCAAATACCTGAGTGGGAATACATTTCCCAATCGGAAACAAAGACCGGATAGAGCCCGATAGCATGAACCATCCCATCCATCCCATCCATCTCATCCATCCCATCGATCCTATCTCATCCATATCCCTTCTTCTTTGATAGTGATCTAGATAGTGATAGTGATAGTGATACAGCACCTACATAGCAACAGCAAATACGGCCGGCCTTCTCCCCAAACAGACACAAACCCGACGACGAACAAATCTCCATTTATTTTTATTTTCATTTTCGTTTTCATTTTCATTTTTCATCGTTTCGATTCCTCATCTCCTCAACCAAAGTACTATTGTAAGTAAATAAATAAATAAATAAATATCAAACGCAATATCGAATCAAATACCCTGCTCATACCACATGCTATGGAAACCAATTCAACAATCCAATTCAATCCGATTAAATTCATTTTCAATCCGATTAAATTGAATTCGAATAAATTGAATTCGATTAAATTGACATATGAAAATGGACCCTTTGACTAATAGAGACATCATTCCATTATTTTCCCACCCATTCTATTCTATGGATACTAGTCCCATTCACTCACCCACTCACTCACTCACTACAAAGCAAAGCACAGCTCCATCTCGAAGGATCCATAATCCATAATCCATAATCCATAATCCATAATCCATAATCCATAATCCATAATCCATAATCCATAATCCAAAGATAAATAAATAGATCGGCCAAATCGATAGCGTAAAAATCTCAACAAACCAAACACAATCTTTACCCAATAACGAAGAAAGTAATTAAGAGAGCAAGAGAGCCACTATACTCAAAAAAGTAATAGTAATAGTAATAGCAATCAATAGATTTGTAGAAGTTCGGTCTGAAAATTAGCTACCTATCCACTTTGCGTTTCCTTCCTATTATATTGTATCTCATGCTTTATGGTATGGTATGTGTTATGTGCACATGGTAAACACGGGATTATACCCACTTATTATTATCTTAAAATAGATTAGCTTAAATTAGCTCATCAAAAGGCCCCTTACCTCTTATTCCTCTTCGAAACTCTTTAATACTATATTTTTTTATCTATTATTTTTATAAATAGTAGTATAACCTTAAATATATAATTAATAATCAAAATTTCCATCAATAAAAACGCCAAAACTAATTATATTGAAAATTCTTTTTAAAATCCTTAAAACTAATAATATTTATCGTTATTATTTATTTTACTTTATCTTTTTTTTACAATTTTTATATTTATACAAATAATTTGAATTTTTCCTTTTTTTTATAAACAAATTCCAATTTTTTAAAAAGTTTATACATTTTGTTTATCAATTTTATTTATTTTTTTAAAAACGCTTTATATTTATTATATGATTTTCTAAAAATCAAATCAATACTATTAATTGGATTATTTCAAATTTCAATTACACTATTATTTTTATAAAAAATAACAAAACAATAAATAAACTTTTTACATTTACTAAACTAATTTCTATATTTTTAAAAAATTCAATCCCAAATCAAATTTATTCAAAATTACCTTTAATCTCTATTCTTACCTTTTAATTAAATAAATATATAAAAACTATTGAAATAATATAATTATTAATAAATATTTTATTGGAATTTTAAAAAATCAAAAATTTTTTATTAGATCATAAAATAAATAATATCTTTATTTTAAAAACAATACTTCCTATTGCTTAAATCATTTTTATAAATAATTAATTTATTATATTATTACAATAAATCGCTACTCTATCATCTATAAACTATAATTATAATAGGGGAGAAAATAAACATTTTCGTTTACAAGATTTAGATTATTTTGAATTAAATAATGAGGTTAAATAATTTATAGAAATATTTAATAAAAAAACCATTTATTATAATATCTATAACTTTATAATAAAACTCAAAACTAAATATTTGGATATAATAGATGGCTTTTTCATTGTTATCAAAATAGTGGGGCAATTAGATTTATATTTTAAAAATAAAGTAAAGTTTTGATATACCAACAAAATCTTTAATATTATTTATATAAATCTAAAAATAAATATTGAGAATTAATATATGGAATTTAAATATTGTTTTTGGATATTTTATAGTATTGTATTAAAAAGATTAAAAAATTTTCATTATATCATTAATAATATTAAAAAACGTAAAAATTTAAAGAAATATATTTAAAAAATAATAATACTAGATAAAAATATGGGTATAGTAAAGATAAAATACTTTTAAATCTTTATTATATATAAATATATGGCTTTATATTTATATATTTATATATTAATCTTTATATCCGAAATTTTATTAATAGAATTTATTAAATTGTTTATAAAAAAAAAAATGATTAATATAATTTATAAAAATTATTCTATAAAAAGTCTAGGTATTAAAATAGTAATATTATTAGTAAGGCTATATTTTATATAAATAATCATTATAATTTCTTTTGTTTTATTTTTAAAAATAATGTTCAAATTATTAAACAAATTATTGATCAAAATGTTAAATATATAAAAACCAAAAAGTAAAAAGATAATGGATTGTTTAATTATAATAAATATTTTTTTAAAAAAAACTATAGCTGGGATAGAAATCAAAAAGTATATAATATTATATTTATAGATATATATAAAGAAAAAAATAAAGTTAAAAAAAAGAATATAAATGTTGATATAAATCTTTATAATAAAGTATATTATTAAGGAATATTGAAAAATAATAATAATAAAAATAATGAGGAGTAATAAAACAAATAAATATATATTAATTATATTAATGTTTTTAATATACAAAAAGTGAATAAAGTCGATTTTACTTTAAATCCCCTAATAAAAATAAAGATAATCCAAAATAAAAATATTTAGGATAATTATTGTAAAAATATTAAAAATTTAGATTTTAGCTAAAAATTTATAAAGTTAAAGAATATTTTTTTAAAACCCGATTTTTAGTTAAAAAAAAAGCAAAACAATCATAAAAAGTTTATTAATCAAAATAATAATTTATATATATATTTTATTTATAAGGATAGGTTTAAATCAAAAAATACTCTTTATTTTTATATTAAATTATAGTACCCTTGTTCAAAATCTATTATCTTTATTTTGCCTCTATTTTCCCCTATCTAATAAGGAATAAAATATTTAAACTTTAATATTATATTATTTATAATAATATTCGATAAATTATTTAATATTAAATTTGATGTGTTATTTAAAAAAAATTGATTTAAAAAATTTTTTGTTTTTTAAATAATATTTTCGATTGTATAATCTTTATTTATATCACTAAAATATGTGTTTTGTAAAAAAAGATATATATAAATATAGGTTATTTTAACTAGTCCACAAAATAATCTATATTGAGTATATTTAAACATAAGATATAAGATATTATTGATCAATAAAGAATTTTTATCTCAAATATGCTTTATAGCGCAAATTCAACATATAAAAAAAAACATAAAAATTAAAGGTTTTAATAATAAACTATACAATGCTAATTCGTTTGCTTTATTAGATTTTTATCTTCCTATAAAAACAAAATTAACTGCATATTTTCACTGAAAAATCCATATTATTGAAAATCTTTAAGTAAAAACTTTATTAAAAATAAATATTATATTTTTTAAAAAATAGATTATTAACCTTAAATTATAGATAATAACCCTATTTTATTATTTATTTATTAAAATCCTAATTTAATTCATTAATAAAATATAAAAATTAAAAATAATAATAATATTAAAGTAACGTCAAATTATTCCATCTTATTCAAAAACAAAAATGATAATAATAAATATAATAGGGCAAAAAATTGAGTTATTAAATTATAATATGGTGTTTAAGCTAACTTAATAATAGTTTCTCATTTTTTTTATATAATTAATATCGGGTCATTATTTAACTATTATATTAAAAAACTTATCGAATTAAACAATTATTTTGCTGAAGTGTTATTGTTTAAAGAAGATTTTTGATATAAACATAAATATTATAATTTTAATAAATAAAATTAAGATATATCACTTTACCTAAATACCTGTAAAATTATTAGATTTATAAGTAAAATTATTTATTAAAAATATATTAACTATAATAATAGCGATAATAATAATAGCCGTATCAGTAATAACTGTAATATTTACAATATTTAAGATAAATAAAGAAAATTATTATGAATTAGTTATGCAAAATAAAGTCATAATTTTTAGTAATATATAATAAATTCGGGCAATAAAAAAAATTATATCTAAATTTTTTCAATTATAGATTAATATAGAAAAATTTATTATTATACCTTCAAGAAAAAAATTGTTGATTAATTTAATTAATAATTGGAAGAAAAAATATAAATTGGACCAAATAAAAGTTTACCTAATTAACTATAAAAATAAAGTTTTTATTAATAAAACTTTCAATAAACTTTATAAGCAAAATAAACTATATTAAATTAAATTGTTTATATTTTTTTCATTTCCAATTTTTATTATCTAAAAAATATTAACAAATAAAAAAAAAAATTGTATATATAAAAAAAAAATTATTATTAATATCCATAATTTTAATAAAATCGTTTCGCATAATATATACTCCATCTTAATACAAATCAATATTATTATTATAATATCTAAATATCTTTTTATTTTAACTATCAATTATACAAATTTTTTCTATTAATAAAAAATTAAAGCAAACTATCAATATAAATTTATTATATCGATTTATTATAAGCAAAAAACTTTTTGATATATAATCATAAAATTTTATAATTTACTAATTTATATATAATATAAAATTAATATTATTTTATAAAATAAGTATATATTTATTAAAATATATATTAATAATATCATTATTTTCAATAAAACTTTTAATAAACATATTAAACATCTTTTATAAATTTTTAAAAAACTTTTTATTGTTCAAATTGTTTTCTTTATTAAAAAATGCTTTTTCAAATATTTTATAATTATATTATTTAAACAAAAAATAAATGCATTAAATCTAATTTCTATAAAAAATAAACTTATTATAATTTATAAATTTTTATTTCTAAAAACTTTAAAGTATCTTAAATATTATCTAAATTTGATTAAATATATACATTAATATATTTTATATTATACTAAATATATGCAGATATTATAAAAATATAAAATAAAACTTTTATAAAACATTTAAAAACACAAAATTTTAAATAAAGATCCAAAGAAAAAAACAGCAGCTAAAATGATTTTAAATAATATTATTAAATAAAAAAAAAAATTATTTTAATTTCTCTAATTAACTTTTTAATAATCTATAATTTTTTATTATTTTATAATAAAATAACAATTATATATTAATATCGATTTATTATTTAAAAATATTGATAAATTTATTTATTATTCAAAAATAGATTCGCCTATATAAAAATCAATAAAACCCATTATATTTTTATCCAAATTAATTAAATTTATAAAAAAAGATTATTAATTGACTAAATTTAAAGTAGCGGGTCTTTACTAAGTCATTAATTATATTTAATATATAATTGAATTTACAAAATTATCAATTATAATTTATATAGATTATTTAATTATTATTTAAATTGTAATTTAAACTTTAATAAATTTTATTTCATTAATAAAATTAAATCCACGCCATCAAAAAAATTTAAAATATCTTTTATATTTTAAATTAAAAATTTACTATAAATTTAAGAAATTAAATATTATTTTAAATATATTATTAAAGCTTTTTATAAAAATAAACGAAAAATATACATCGAAATCAATAAAAATAACAAACCAAACCACTAAAAATTATATTCAAAACGAAAAACTAATTTATCTAATTTTTATAATGTAGATCAATATAAAATAATTAAACAAATTAAAAATAATATATATAATTAATTTATAATATATCAAATTAATCAAATTTTTAAAGAATAATAATAAATTATATAAAAATATTGTAATATTATTTTTTATATATAAAAAAAAAATATTATATATCAAAATTAATAAAAAATATCTAAATAATTATTCAATAATCTTTAAAACAATAATAAATAAAATATTTAATTATATATATAATCAACTTAGTTATTTAAAATTTATTTGAATTTATAAAAAAGTCTTTAAAAATTTTTTTATTTTTACTCTAAAAAAAAGATTATATATATACTTATATTATTATTATTTATATAAAATATTAATAATATTACAATATAAATCCTTTAACAATTTTTAGTTAATTATTATATTTACATATTTATTTTATATTATTTTTATCAATTTTATTTTAATTTTATTTAATTTTATTCTTAATTTATATAATTATATTTTATTTATTATTAATAAATTATTAAAAACAATTATTATAATATTAAATAAAATATCTTAAACTATAAATTAATAAAATAATATTTTAATTAATTATCTTTTCATAATTTTATAAAAAATTTTATATATAATTATCAACAATTAAAACAAAAAATTCATATCTAAATTATGATGTAAAATAATAAATCACATAAAAATCAAATTATTTTTTAATATAATATAACATCTATAAACAAATAATATATCAAAATAATTTAATCAAATTATAAAAATTATATTTAAATATTATCTTATATCATTATTAAATAATACACATTGATTAAAAATTTTACCTATCATCTCCATAACTTTATCAAACTCGACTTTTCAAAAAATTAAACAATTTATCACAACTATAATATTTAATTTTCGAATCCGAAAATCACTAAATATTACTATAAATACAATAATTAAATTAGCAAAAAATAAATAATCATTTTAAAAAATTATATTTATACTTATTTACCCTATCACACCCATATTCAAATCTAATTATTATTTTATATCTATTAAAACAATAAACATAATCAAATTAATTATAATAATAATAAAACATTATTATAATATATATCATCAATTTATATTTTACAAAATAAATAACTATATAACATTACAATTACATCAAAACTATAATATACTTAATTTTAAAAAAAAAAATATAAAGATCAAATAACAATTTACAAATCCTTTTAAAATATTAAAGCAAATAAACAAACTTATATATAAAATTAAATTATTTCCATCTATAAAAATTTATCCCATTATCAACATCACTTATCTAAAACCAACAGCTAATCTGATAAAAAATCCATACAACTACTCATTCACACAAAGATTCATTTAAAATCCAAAACTTATACCTAAAAAATTACTATATAAATACATATTATATAAAAAAGATAATAGCATTATAATAAAATATTTAATACATTTTAAAAATCGAATAATAAAATAAAATAAATAAATAATAAATAAAAATATATCTAAAAAACTTAAACAAGTTTTTATATAGAAATCGGGATAAAAAAAAAATATCTATATAATCAAGCTTTAAAACAAAGCATTTTTGAAATTTCGACATTTATTATATACACATAATAAATATGGGATTATACCCACTTATTATTATCTTAAAATAAATTAATTTAAATTAGCTTATCAAAGGGCCCCTTACCCCTCGTTCCTCTTCGGAACCCTTCAATACTACATCTTTTTATCCACCACTCTTACAGTATGATATGATTGATCGATCTATCTATCTATTCTGTATTGGGTAGAGTGGTTAGATCGAGTTCGGTTTGTTGAGATTCTTCTCTTCATATATCGATATGCGTGCGTATTCGAGTGCGTGAGATTGGATGAACAATAGATAGGAGTGGATTCCATTCCATGTCCATGCAATTATTATTATTTTTATTATTTTTTTTTATTTTTTTTTCTGACTGCGTAGATGGCTGGCTGGGATACGGTTTCTCCACTTTGGAAAAAATACGCCAGAAAGCTTGTGTGGTGGGTTTGGCAGGGTGGAGGGGTAATTTCCGTGGTGACTTGTGCTCATGGATTGAAGGATCCATCTATCCATCCATCCATCTATCCATCCATCTATCCACTGCTGACCGGACACTGGACCGACTGGTCAATCGGACAATCTAACTTAATCGAGGAAGGCTTTAGATATATATACTAATTTAAAATTTTATAAAGTTTTGGAAATTTTATATCGTACTACTAGTATTGTGATTATATATTTTAATAGTGGTCAATCAATATGAGATTATTATAAGATATTTATTATAATGATTTATAATGGTTTATTATTTAAGTAGGTAGATTCAAGTTAGACTGTTTAGTTGACTAGTGTATTCGGTTTAGCAGTGGATCCTTCTAGCTTTTTGTTGGGTGAGTTTATGAAGTTGTGGATTGGTAATTAATTGATACTCGTGATGGGTTTTGGATAGGTTAATGGATGAATGGATGGGTGGATGGATAGATGGATGAATGGATGGGTGGATGGATGAATGGATAGATGGATGAATGGATAGATGGATGAATGGATAGATGGATTGATGTATAGATGGATGAATGGATAGATGGATTGATGTATAGATATTTCTTGGTCATTAGTTTGAAGCTTGTGAGTATTTTTTATTAGATGAATGGAAGAGGAAACCTCGAGATTTATCGGATTGGAATGTAGAAACCTCCCCTCCCTCCAACTCCAACTCAAAGATGGGGAAAGCTCTGAACTTTTCGGTTATTCTTTTTGTTGGATGTTTATTGGCTAATAAATAATAAATTGAATATTGAATTGGACAACCGAGAAGGCACGACGTCAAACCCACAAGCATTAGAAGAAAGTACAGTAGAAAGCTAAGCTTTTGAGGCAAAGTATAGTAGAAAGCTTTTGGAGGGGCTGGTAGATGTCATTCTCTTTCTTTTTCTTTTTCTTTACATTGATTGTTTGATTCATTCAAGGAAAGGAAAAGAGAAAAGAGATCATTCAGGTTCAAATTCAAATAAATTCGATTTTTCCATGAAACATGCATGCCATATTATCATCATTATTATTAATAAATAAACAATACTGCGCATAGTGCACACTCAATAATCCTTCTGGCTGCAGCTAAGAAAAGATGTATTACAACATGAATGGAGAAAGAAAAAAAGAAAAAAAGCTTGTATTACCATAAGCATTAATCATGACTCTATTCATCTCTTCATCCAAACTCTCTTACCTTATCTCACCTTACTAAACTGTACTAATAAACTGGATAATCGAGACAATCGAGACAATCGAGACAATCTACCAGTGAATGATGACGGGTTCATGATTTGAATAGAATGATTTAATTGGGTGAATACACCTTTTTACGTCTTTTACTCTATATAATTCGAGCTAACCTATCCATTTTTATTTTTAGTTTTTTACCTTCCCCCCCCCCCCCACTCATATTCCCCCCCCCCCCATGTCTGTCCGGAGAAAATTAAAGCAAGGTTAGCTTGGAGATAGTTAACCTAGCACTTTATCTAAGTGGTAGGTAGTATCTCACACATTTTAATAAAATATATTTCATCTTTTGGAAATATATTCCTTCTCTCTTCCTTTTCTTCCCTTCTTAGAATAATAATCTTCCTAGAATAATCTTCTCTTGCGCTTTTTGCTATTTCAAGATAATTGATCAAGTATTTATTCTTTGATCACTTCTCTTTAACTGATTATCCTTCCTATCAACCCCAAAAGTAACTCTTAAACCAATATCCCTTCATAGGAACAGTTCGAGGGAAAAATGCTTGGCTTGGGGAGAAAGAAGGCGGAGACCAATACGGTCGATTCGCATACTGATTCTCAAAATATCGATCCTCTTGCTGATATCCCAAAAACAAAATGGGAGAGAATGTGGCCAGCAATGGCTTGTGGTAGTGGATTGTTCTCAGATGGATACATCAATAACGTACGTCATTTGAACATATGTCAATCATTTCAATTTCCTATCTCCGCGAAATATGTATATGCTAATATTAAAACTCCTCACATGTAGGTTATCGGATCAGTTTCTACCATGTTAGGAAAAATCTACGGTGACGTTTATACGAAATCCGCAGCTGTCAAGAATATCTCGGCCATTACTTTCGCGGGTACTGTAGCTGGTATGATTATCTTTGGATATACTAGCGATAAATGGGGCAGAGCTAATACTCTTATGTTGTCGACTGTTATTCTTATTGTCTTTGCAGCACTCGGAGCTGGCGCATATGGATATCATGGAAGTACCGGGGGTCTATTTGCTGCACTTTCCGCTTACCGTTTCTTGGTTGGTATTGGAATTGGTGGAGAGTATCCAGCTGGTTCAGTTGCTTGCTCTGAGGCTACCGGTGAATTGAAATCTGGAACCAGAAACAGATGGTTCATTCTGTTCACTAATGTTATGATTGATTGGGGCTTTGTAATTGGTGCTTTTGTTCCTTACCTTTTGGTTGTCATTTGCACTCAAGATCATTTGCGCGCTGCGTGGAGAATTTCACTTGGTTTGGGTGTCGTACCTCCTCTCCTTTTGTTTTGGCTTCGTCTTAAGTTGAAAGAACCAGAGGAATTTCAAAGGTATGTGTTGAGCTGAAAATCATATCTTGGATATTTACTAATTTTCTTACAGAGAGAGCATGAAACATGTTAAGATTCCATATACTCTGGTGATTAGATACTATTGGTATAGATTATTTGCTGTATCATTGATTTGGTTCTTATACGATGTAAGCACAGACTTGGTCCTAGTATTAACTAGGCAACTTTACTAATACTTGATTAATAGTTCTCAACTTACTCATTCGGTATCTACTCATCCACGATTCTTGCCAACATCTACGGAGATTCCGCTCCACTCTCCCAAAGTTTCGGATGGAATACCGTCATCAATCTCTTCTACATTCCTGGAGCTATGCTTGGATCTGTCTTCTCCGACAAAGTTGGACCTCGATATGCTCTCGCAATTGGAGTCACAGCTCAAGCTATCGTCGGATTCCTCATGGCCGGTTTATACGGAACCCTCTCCCAAAAACAAAACGTCCCCGCTTTCGTCGTTGTATATGGAATTTTCCTCTCCCTCGGTGAACTCGGCCCTGGTGACAACATCGGTCTCATCGCATCCAAAACCTGCGCCACAGGTGTCAGAGGTCAATATTATGCCATCGCTGCCGCTATTGGTAAAATCGGTGCTTTCATCGGTACTTATGTCTTCCCATATATCGAGGCAGCCGGTGGCAGTAATGCAACGGCTTCGGCTCAATATCCCTTTTACGTCTCGAGTAGCTTGTGTCTGTTGAGTGCTTTCTTGGCGATCGTATGTATTCCTCATATTGGCCAAGATACTATCACGACCGAAGATATCAAGTTTAGAGAGTATCTTGAGAGTAAGGGGTGGGATACTAATCAATTGGGATTGAGAAAGGGAGAGAATATTGAGGCGGCTAATGTTAGGAGGGGAGGAAATGGCGTGGACAGTGATGAGAATATGGTGGTTGGTGAGAAGAATGAGAAACTTTAGGTTAATGATACGGTAATAGCGAATTAGATTGGGTATGTATGGGTATGTATGGGTTGGGTTTGGAGTAATTATTGATGGGTCGGTTGGTTCTTGATGTTCGCATGATGGATCGGTTGGTTCATTTAGTTCGTTATGATTATGATTATGATTATGATTATGATTATGATTATGATTATGATTATGGTTATGGTTATGGTCATGATGAATTGATGGCTGGCCCACTATTTACTAGTAGTAGTAGTAGTAGGCTTTACCATGTGAAGATGCCACACCCATTATTCAATTCAAAGATAGAGATGATAGGAAAGAAGTAATGGAGAAAGAAAGAAAGAAAGGATGAAATAGATCCATACATCCATCCATCCATACATACATACATACATACATACATACATATAAAAGTAATTTTATAATATTCCTACGAGATATCTATCGATCTTGGATCTGGAAGAAATAAGATGATAAAAGGGGTTAAAACGGGTTAAAAGGGGTTAAAAGGGGATATGATGTTTATGTGTTAGAATTATAGATTGTGATTATATATATAGATGGATAGATGGATAGATAGATAGATAGATAATACATCAAGCGTGGAATTGATTTTCAAAATATAGACGCGCGGGCGCCGGGGGGGGGGAAGGGGGGGCTTGGTTTGGATTATTATATATACTATATTTGCATTGTCGGAAGATAAGATAGGATGGGATGGGATGGGATGGGATGGGATGGGATGGGATGGATAGTGCAAAGTGCATGGACAGATAGATATATTTTTTATTTTTGTTGGTGTGTTCATTGGTATAGAAAGGATGGTGGTTGGTATTGAGGTTTTGAGGTTTTGAGGGGACGCCGCCTGTGCGTGGTTTGGGTGTGGTTATGTTATGTGGTTATGTTATGTAGTTAGGTGGTTAGATAGTTAGGTAGAGTATATTAATTGAGAATATGAGTGCTAGTGGTGGTGGAATGAGATGATGATTTATTAATTTATCAATTAATTAATTAATTATTAGTAAATTAATTAATTAATTAATTCCTAAGGAAAAAAGAATATTTATTTGGAGTTTTGTTTCTTGGAGAGAGTTTTTTTTTTTTTTTTTTTTTCGATCTTGTTTTTGATGGTTATAGGTTATATACATATATACATATATACATACATATATGCTATGCTGTAAAGAAAAGAAAAATATCGAAAAGTCGAAGATATACCGCTTTCGCCGATGACAAAGTCTCGAGGTAGCCCGAAACGGGAAATCAAAGATCCGTATTCGATACACCCGATCAATCAACGAACGAATGAACGAACGAATGGTGTGGTCGTTGAAGCGAATGAAAGTGGGATTTCGACCGAATTGGTGCGGATTCGTGCGGACGAATAGGATGGATGGATGAAAGGATGGATGGATGGATGGATGGATGGCCTTGGGGGATGACTAGTCTGCTGGGTTCTCCACGACGATGACGAGTGGATGGATGTCAGGCTGATACGTGCGTGGATCGTGGGCTTCGCGAACCATGATGTCATGTCTTATCTTATCGTAGCTTTTCTCTGGCTGGGTATTTGGAATCAGAAAATTGTTACACGGAGAGTGTTTGGGGTGTAGGATTTGATCGTTTATTCATTCATCTTTCATATTGACATTTAGCCGATCGGTTTCCTTGCCGCGCAATGTTGTGATAGGGGATGTTTGCGGCATGCATAGGGTTTGATTACTTGGTATGGGATGGGATGGAATGGGGTTTTGATGTCAATATTTCTGCGGGAATCGAGGGGGGGTTCGTATACCGGATCGGTATATCTATTTGGTAATTGGATTTTTGTGCACCCTTGGAGCTGGTATGGGATGGGATGAGATGAGATGAGATGGAGAGATTATTGAATTTGGGTATTTGGAATTCTCTGGAGGGTAAGGGTATGGGAAGGGTGTACATTCAAAAAAGTTGTTAAATTGAAGTCTTTTCTTATTGTGTATCTAGGTACTATGCGTGGAAGCGGCGTTTCTATATCTATCTATACATAACCATGAACTTCTTTCTGCAAATGATGTGTTCACAGCATTAATAAATTTACTTGCTTATCTCTTATTTTCCTACTCGGATTGTTATTGGAGTTGCTGAGCCTACTTAGTACTTCGACGGATCGTTTTGCTAGCTGCAGGTTTACTTCGCCTACTTGCTAGTGGCTAATTTGAAATTGGGCATTTGAAATCAACGGCGAAGTTGGAGAGAAGGGTATTATTTATTACATTGAATCTCCTTCTTGTTGAATCGGTTTATATTTCCTGAATCTGATTTTATTCTATCAAGCTCAAGAGTCATAATCAACTTCTATCTCATACATACATACATACATACATACAAATATCCGTCCATCTATAAAAATGCACCTCCATCTCCTCCTCCTCTCAACCCTCACCCTCTCAACAGCATCAATCATCCCCGCCCACACCTCCCTCTCAAATACCGCCTACTTCCTCGACAATAACCCCAACGGCTCTTCTATAATTGCTCTCCCCATTCTTAAAAACGGATCGCTTGGTTCTGCTGATGATGTGGTGAGGACTGACACAGGTGGGAAGGGATTATTTGGGAAGACTGCGCCGATGGGGAATGGGACGGCTGGGCCGGTTGATGCGCCTGTGGGTATGTGGTTTCTCGTTTGTTTGGTGAGATGCGATAGGGTGTGGTAACATGTGGTAAGATGTGAGTACTAATTTTCTTTTCTTGTCGGGGGTAGATACGTTGTTTAGTCAAAATTCTGTGGTTGTTTCGGGAAATGTAAGTACTATCCTTTCGAGTATGCAAGAAGATACAAAGAGCTAATCAAGAAGAAATAGCTGCTATTTACCGTCAATGCTGGAAGTAATACATTAGCCATGTTTGAAATCAATCCGAAAGATCCTCTACATCCATGTTTAATCGGTCAACCTGTTGATACTATGGGGGAATTTCCCGCTTCGGTTGCTTATTCGTCTAAATTGAAGATCGGTATGTGAAAGAATATTCAGTTGACCAATAGTTATCTTACAAACTCATTTGCTTACTATGGTATCCATAGCTTGCGTACTCAATGGTGGCGCCGTAGCTGGTGTAGCTTGTTTTTCCGCACATCCTGCGACGGGATTATCGGCTATTGGAACTCTACATTCTATTTCGTTGAATCAGTATGTCTTCTTCATTCATCTTATCTAATCTCATCTCACCTCATCTCACTCATACAGATACACAAAAAGTAAACCCAACTAACCCTCCCAACCACTAGAACCACACCACCAGTCGGCCCACCAAACACAGTCTCAGATATCCAATTCAACCCTACTCAAACCATTCTCCTCGCCTCCATAAAAGGCAATGGGGTTACCCCGGGTTCTCTAATCGCCTATCGAACCCAAGAATCTTCATCCAATAACCACTACCCTTCCAACCCCCAAAAAAGAAACCAAGAACAATTTCCCGAGAAGCAAATTTCTCTTTCGGAACCAATTATTTCCCGTCTCCCTACCGTCCTCTTACCTTTCGGCTTTAGTTTCATCGCCCCCTCTTCTCCCCCTTCAAATCCATCCGCACCCCAAGACCTCATAATCTCCGACCCCTCAATCGGCGCCTCCCTCCTCTCCCTCTCCCCCAGCACCGCCCTCCTAACTTCTATAAAACCCATCCCCGTTTCCAACCAAGCGGCTATCTGCTGGACCTCGTATTCGGCGCGCACAAACGAGGTTTTTCTGATGGATGTGGGGGTTTCGGATCTCAGTGTTGTGGATTCTGAGACGGGGGGTTGGAAGGGGAAGGCCGTGCAGGATGAGCATGGTGCGGGGAGTTTGGATGCGAAGCTTGGAGGGGGGTTTTTGTATGTGTTGAAGGTGAAGCAGGAGGTTAATGTTGTGGATGTGGGGAGTGGAAGGTTGGTTCAGAGTCTGGGGCTGGGGGCGTTGGGGAGTAGACAGGGGTGGGTGGGGATGGCGGTTTGGGGGTTGGGGGTTGGAGGGGACGGGTTATGGTCGTGAGGATTAGAGAGGGAGAGTTTGAATGAGTGAATAGTTAAATGGATAAATGGTTGGTAGTTGAGATCGAAAATGGGAGTGAGAACGGAAATGAGAATCAGACTTAGTGTAGTAGTACCTAAATAATCTTATGTATGAATTGAAAAAGCCTTGGCACTAAACTGTATTTCTTATTCTCTCGTACCAAACACACATACCCATGTCTTCCTCAAAACAAACTCATCATCCCGATTCATCCTCATCCGAGGGGCAATTCACGTGCACTAAAACTAGCCTAGTGCTAACTTTCCAAATTTTCTCAATTACCCAGTAGTTTTATACACATCCGTAATACACCTACCACTGCCGTGAACTAATTTATGCTAGTAAGATGAACGTTTGTATAGCGGTTGCGGATTTCCTGTTTGAGAAATTCAACATGAAGCGGTGGCATTACTGCACCGGTGAGGCAGTAATCTGAGAATTAAATCATTGCATTTTATTTTTCAAAAAAAGATCTATTGGGTTTCATCTGCAATCATGCTCTGTCTAATCGTCTTGATGGTACAGTTATTTAGAAGATCTTCCGAAAAATATGTTTGGCAAGCGAGAAAAAGGGGGGTGCGGGGTGTGGCCAAGATAAGCTGTACAGAGACGAAGATTCGTCTGAAGACAGTGAAGACGATCAATAGATCCGTTGCGCCTATTAAGAGAGGCCGAGTGACATCGAGAAAGGCTTTAAATATACAGTATTATATAAATATACACAACTCCGAAGACCTAAAGTGTATGCCCTCGCCTTTTTAGTTTGGTACACCACCAACTTTAGATTGTCTCTGAGATCGTCGCCAGGGTAGAATTTCCCGATCAGATGATTTAGATTTGGCATTCTCGCTTTTTATTGGTGTTGTGGTCCTTATTGGGGGCTTTTCCACTTTTGAATTTGAATTCGTGGCAGTTTTTCGAGATTTAGGTGTGGACGTGGAGTTTTTCTTTGCGCTTCTAGATGATTTTGTTTTCTTTGATTCAACAACATCTACCTCTGCATCTTCGCTATCTGTTACTTCCGAGGTGATCTTCCTCTTTCGTGGGCTTGGCTCCTTTTTGATTTTGGGTTCCTCAGTTTCAGAATCTTCTTTCTTGAGCTTCGCTTCACTGCTGACAGGTCCTGTTTTCTTCTGTACGCTTGGTACAACGCAAGATGTGCGTCCGCCTACAGTAAGAAACGTGATCGCATCCCCATTGGGTAATGAAGTAGGTGCATCTTTCTTTCCTTTTCCCCATCGATGCTTGAATAGCCAGTCGTCTGGAAATTTGCTAGAGTCTGCTAGGTGATCGACAGCCGTTTGACAGATGTACATCATTGAAGCATGTAGTTTTTGGATCTCAGCTGTGGTGAACGTATCGCTGTATTGCTCGGGGTG
The DNA here is from genome assembly GCA_028455995.1 of Scleromitrula shiraiana. NCBI lineage: Eukaryota > Fungi > Ascomycota > Leotiomycetes > Helotiales > Sclerotiniaceae > Scleromitrula > Scleromitrula shiraiana. The sequence continues at coordinate 2,229,796 of JABELC010000005.1, forward strand.
AAGCTGGGCATTGTATAAGATCTCATCGCTTTGTAGATTGAATTATGTTAGTATTGTTTCAGCTCAGGTGGGAGATGTTGGAACCTACCCAACCCAATTTCCAATACCACTAATATTCGCTTGGTCGAGCAATAGTGCTTTGATCGGAACGTGCTTTTTATTCATTTTTTGCTCCAGCCATGACGCTGTTAAAATGTGTTTATCAAGAACGGGATCAGGGCCGTTTTCTTTCAACGGTGTGGTTTGTCGAATGGCTTCCGCAGCACAATCGACAAGACGAATTCTGGAAAAACGACGAGAGTCTGTAAAAGCTGCGAAAACTTTGGGTGATTCCAATGTTTGCATGGTAAATTTCCAGAATTTGGGTGGCCATACCTCCTCAACGTCTGATTCTTTTCGGTAATAATAAGTTGACTGTCCACGAATGTGGAACCATCCTGTATCATTTAGTTTCACTATTCATAACACAGATAATGAGAATGGTCATACCAGTCATGCCGAAGTGGAATACTGGATGAGGTGGTGAAGACATAATCATCCTGGATTAACTCAGCTAACATCTCAAAATATGAAAGAAAGAAAGAAATATCCAACCAGAAATATTTGCCTTGCTGTCCGGCTCCTATGACTTTCTTTCCCGTCAAAGATTTTTGAAATTCAGCACCACTTGTGCCGACTTTTCCAAACACATTGCCATCATCCTGAGCGTTGACAGCTGCCAATATTTTTCCAACAAGATTCTTTCGAATATAATGTACAGCACGCGCAACTAGAGGCTATTAGTATGGAACCTTCGTAATATGATATTAGGGGAGATCTACATGCCTTCCGCAATTTCTGGCATGCTTTTGAAAGTTCACAAATCAACTTGGAACGTGCAATTCGTTCCTATGTGAAAACTCAAAAGAAGATGAAACAAACAAGTGTACACTCAAGGGGGCGGGTGTACTGGTGGACTAGCAGAGATCATATAAGGGGATAACATGCTTAAAAGCATACGGGAGGCGAACGAATACCAGATACCAAGAAGAGCAACCTCGCTTAGTCATCACCAAAAATGCATTCGGTCATGGATTTCCCCACAACCTCGGCATTAATTACATTGCGGATATTCACATTCACAAGATAAGCAAACCAAATCATCCCTAAATATCCCTTTTCACAAGCCATCCCAAGCTCTACAGTGTTAATTAATCCTTTTCCTTTCTCTCTTACCGTTAATAGTCCTATTTATTCTCCTCCGAATAGCAATTCGTTTTTGCTAATCCTCTACACTTCGAGGCTTTCAAAATGGTTGCTGATACTCTGGTTTACCATCCGTCCGTTGCGCACTACCTCAAATTCGTAGCAACAACTGTTGGTCGCGATAAACTCCTTCGAACACTTCAATACTTCTCCCGATTTTACGCCTGGTATCTCCTTCGTACCAATGGCACACCTGGCGAAATTGCGCCATACGAGGCTATCAAGAAACAATTCGGGCTTGCACGAAAATTAATGCGCGTAGGCAAGAATGTCGAACATATTAAAGCTGCTGCGTTGGCTGCAGATTCTAAGAGTCTCGATCCAGTGTTAAAATATTGTGCTGTTGGGAGACAATTGGGATATGCGGGTTATTTGACCTTTGATGCGATCACAGTTTTGGATGCAGTCGGGATCAGGAAGAGCCCTTCGACCAAGAGGATGCAAAAAGAAGCATATCGGTTCTGGCTAATGGGCTTATTGTTCAGTACTGCCTCTAGCTTGTATTCGCTGTATAATCTTCGACAGCAATCATCGAAGATCGATAAAAAGGACGGAGAAGGGGTTGTTACTAGCAAGAGGATTGAGAAGTATGTTCTAATTTGAAATTAAAACATTATCAATTTGTGACTAATTTCTGTATGTAGGGAACGTGCCGCAATCAACCTTCAACTTATATCGGATCTTTGCGACATTACAGTTCCAAGTTCAGCGATTGGATTAGCAAGTTTTGATGACGGTCTTGTCGGGTTGGCGGGGACAGTGAGCAGTTTAATAGGCGTGTACAGCCAATGGAAGAAGACTACTTAAGCATGCCATTACTATATTGTGATACCGAGAGTTGTTGTTGGGGTTGTATGACGAGAATAGATCGCCTTGTTGATTGGTAGAGGTGGTCTGAAACTTCGCGATGCGTAAGCAGATGGAACACCTATTTAGCTCTTTTTATACCAGATTTCCTCCGTTTTTACAGAATACGATCATAACTAGATACGTGCACCATACACTCAGAAATGCAGGTTTGTTTTCGTAACCCGACTACATGGTCCCGGGTGCGATAGGAGATACAGTCTATGGTTTTTACGTCTTCGCAGTAAAAAAGTGCCAGCGTAGCTCTTGTTCATTTTCTTCTGCTATATCCTTAAATTTGACCAGCGAATTAGCTTCGCTGCGTGTTATAGAGAACCTTCAGTAGGACAAATTATAAACAACAAAATGTTGTCCTAAGAACCTGTTTTGCCAAGTGGCATAGCCGATCGAAGCAGAGTTCCACAACAACTAAAACATTTTCCCCGAGAATTATACTCTCTGGTTTCTCCACAGGTTTCCCAACAGCACTAAGGGGCAAGTGGAAGTCGTCCCAAGGTTGAATTGATGTCAAGCGCCATAAAAGACTATGTCGTCTCGCATATCAGACCCAATGATGTTAATGCTAAAGTTCAAGTGCATCTACTCGGTGGTCGTTGTGGGGAAACTTTGCATGGACTTTTTTCCTCTTACTTCGGTCTCTCGGATTCTTCTTCTGCATTGAGGCATTGTATTTTCGGGAGAGGTTTGAATTTACGCACGTTTCCAGGCCCTTCCAAACGTCTATGGTGCAGATCGTAAACATTGGCCAACCAACGATGAGTTGGAAGGAGGTAAGCGGCACTTTCTTTCGGGTCCGCAGCACAAACGTTTCCTGGCATATGTTTGTTCTACGTAGTAGCTGCATGGCTTTCTCTTGGAACCCTTTACCATGCTTTTTACTTTTCACGTTTCTCCCTGTCATGAAGGTTTTAGTCTAGGGGTCCTGGTTGCAATAAGGGTTGTGACATCAAGTGGTGCGACTTACCTGACGGTGCTACAATTGCCGACTTCGAACACTGCCTCCGAAGCACAGGACTCTGGGATTATCCGTTCTATTATCGTATGGACATAGAATGTTTGTAGGCATATTTTTCCTGAGTCCCAGTCTTATCTTTGATAACTGCCGAGATGGCCAACTGCAGCCTGCAATCTAAATAGTTCAAACAACGAAAAGCCGTCACTTAATGTTGAATGACGACTTTCAAAGTGAATTCGTATAATCCAAGTTGTCATACACCACCTGATTCGCCAACTTTGTTCCTTTCTTCTGGAAAGAGTAAATGGAGCCGCTTACAGCCGCTTACAACCACTGCACCGGCACGGCACAAATCACAACCTTGATCCACATCTTGGGAATAGAAAGAGTCCCGAGCTTATGCTGTCCGACCCGATACAAATCCACCCGGAAAGATGCACGCGGGCCGATTAATCACATGAACTTCACCTGCTATTGCCGGTGGTGACTCGGGGCAGTGAATAATATTAGTACAATGTGACTTCCTAGCAGAGGAAAGAAGTTGAAGAATTTGGAAACCAGGTCACATTCCGAGGCATTCACCGTCAAACTCTACTTCTAAGAGTAATGAGAATCCCTTATCAAGGACATGTTCCACGGTGGAACCGACAAATGCAAGAAAAATTTCTGGAACTTCCGAGACGACTAGTTATTCACTTATGCTGGTCCCTGAATTATGCCCTGCAACCCATTGTGTTGTTGCTGTTGGATACCTCAGTGCCAATTGTTTCATTACAGATAATGCATCCATGCTTTCTAGAAACCAGACGGATACGCATGATGCCCTGCAGCTGATTACATGAATTTTTCATTTGCAGGAAGTTGCTGGGAGGGGAAGGTGCAATGCATCACAAGAAAGAGGCAAATCGGCGATTTTCTCTGCTAATCCACTAACATCCTTAGGATATTCACCGCAGGGACGTCCGTAGTACTAAATATCACTCATCTCCCGATTAACTATCATCTTCCACTTTCATGTCTTGCACGATAGATCGCGACGCTAAGCTTTCAGTATAGAATCTTTTCAAATCACCATCATGGCTATTATTCTAAACAATCTTCAAGGCTACTCTTCGGAGTCTGAGTCGGCGACAAAGAAGGGCGAAATAGAGATCATCGTTGAGGAACTTTCCCCCAGTGATTGCGATGTGGAGAAAGGAATCGACGAGGTAGACAACGGTCGAAGGATTCCTCCTGCAGACGGCGGCAAAGATGCTTGGCTCTTCTTAGCTGGATGTTTTATATTTGAGGCTCTGATTTGGGGTAAGTAAAGTCTTTGTTCGCACGCTGATCATAACTAACAATCGATTCAGGATTTCCTTTCGCATTTGGAGTCTTTCAGTCCTATTACTCAACTCATGCTCCTTTTGATAAGCATCCAGAAAGTGTTGCTGTTATTGGAACATGCGCTACTGGCATCAGTATGTCTTTAAATCATCTACAATCACGATTTTATATGAAAACTACCCCTCTCCTCAATCTCCTCGTGGCCAGGACCTTCATTTTTGAGGATATACTGACTCTACATCCAGTGTATCTATTTGCTCCTATTGCACTCTACATACTGGAAACTTTTCCTACCATTCGCCGATTATCATCGATCGTCGGTCTTACGATCATTTTGATAGCACTTGTAGCAGCGAGCTTCGCAACACAAATCTGGCACCTAATTGTTACGCAAGGTGTCTTATACGCCATCGGAGGCAGTCTTTTGTACTCGCCGACAATGTTCTATTTGGACGAATGGTTCATCAAACGGAAGGGTCTTGCGCTCGGTGTGATGTGGTCAGGGTAGGTCAAAATATCTCGGTCTAAGATTCGGGCTAATCTAACAAATCTTCTTAGAGTCGGAGCTTCGGGCCTTGTGTTCCCCTTTCTCCTCTCGTATCTGGTGGACAACTATGGCTTTCGTAGCACCCTTCGTATCTGGGCAATCACTCTTCTCATACTATGTTGTCCTCTCATATATTATATTAAGCCAAGATTACCACCGACATACTCCGACAAACCACCCTCGAGACCAACATATGGCTTCTTAAAGTCACCCAAGTTCTGGTTTCTTCAGATCGCAAACATCTTGTCCTCACTTGGGTTTTTCGCACCTTCTCTCTATCTCCCGTCGTATACAGCCTCGCTATCACTTTCCCCAATACTTGGAACTTTATTGATCGCCCTCTTGAACTCCTTTTCCGTAATCGGTGCAATATCGCTTGGTCACCTGTCCGATATTCGTCACATCACAACTGTCATACTAGTCTCCTCAATCTTATCTTCTCTTTCTGTGTTTCTTTTGTGGGGTGTATCGACATCTCTTCCATCACTGATCATTTTCACTATCATCTATGGCATCTTTGCTGGAGGCTGGAGTGCCATCTGGGCAGGTATGATACGAGAAGTTCAGCGCGAAGATGAGAAGGCAGGTTTCGGTGTATTGATGGGAATTTTCAGCGCAGGACGCGGAGTCGGAAGTGTAGTTTGTGGTCCCGTGAGCGAAATACTCATTAGACATGGGGGATTACAAAATGCTCGGGGAGGTTATGGTACGGAGTATGGGACTGTGATTCTTTATGCGGGGATTAGCGCTGTATGTGGGTTAGTGGGTATGGGTGCGAGGTTTTGGAAATCTAGAGAGCATTAACTATGGTCAATGGGTACTTCGGTATTTTTTATGGTGTTTATCAGGGTACAGATTCCCTGGGTGGTATTTGTTGACCTTCTCTTTCTTGAATACGGTTAGGACTTAGGATACCTGGGTATTCTTTCCCTATTGGCTCCCGATGATTCCGAGGGATTTGTTTCTTTAAAACTTCCCTTAGGAACATTTAGATCTGAGCATATATTTCTATAGATTACCAATCACACATGAGCAATCTTTGACAACTAGCATTTAATAATCTGACGAAGAAAAGTGATACCTTGTTTTCCACGTGGATGAAATCTGCAAAGATAGATATCCGGGGCATTCCTTTCGAGCTAAAACTTCACAATAACACGAGTTTACCCTTGAAGCTTACTTGAAGATTATGCAGATCTGGGACAATCATCTCATTGTTAGAATTCAGGAATCACTACTATCTGGCGAAAACTAAACTTCTCGCTATACCTCGTGTGGTGTGGTTAAGTGTAACCTTCCCCATTCAGGGCGAGGTACAGCACCTAGGATACGTAAGTACATCGAGGGGTACCTGACTTACCTCCGACCCACATATTCACCTCAGAGCTTATCAAACTCCTCACAATCTACAACTATAGTATGTACATTGTAGTAGTAATAGGTATCGTATCACAGCACACAGAGAAAAAATTCTTCTCTGCAAGGTTACTTAACTTGTTACTTAGTTACTCTTACTCTCTCAAATATACCACTGTGCTCGGGCTACTGTGCTGTAGCAGCTGTACTGTATGATACACAGCATTATCTTCTCCTCTGTCAAGAAAAGATCAGCGTATTTCAAAACGAAACGTTCGCGAGGGACGTTGCCAAATAAAAAGCCACTACCATCACATCACTCGAACTGGGAAATTTCATTCTCCACGTGGATGGGAGATCTTCAGCAATCGGGTGTGCGTGATTCCACATTTACATCTATCCACATATCTTCTTTCTTTCTCTCTCTCCTTCCCCTCCAAGGTTCTCTTACTGCTTGAATTACCTCTCTCTCTCCCTGGGTACCGCATTGGGAATAATCCTGGATTCTATTCCCTATCTGTTGTGTCTGTTCCCCGGTTAATTGTCACATTGTGTATTTATTGTACATACTACATATGTACTGTATCACACACCATGTCATTCAGCATATACCTAACCTACAGAGTACGCACTGAGCTACCTACGCCTATAAGCAGGGTGGGTTGCAATAAAGGATTTTCTTGGATTGTTACAGTGCAGAAGACATATTAAGAAAAAATAAATCCTTTCGCTTTCGCTCATCAATGTGTAGGCGGTGGTGGGTAGGTAGTTAAGAAAAATGTATTTTCTTTCCCTCGTTAGATCTTGTTTGAACGATATTGGATATACTGTACAGTACCTGGCATGTAGGTAGGTTAGGTTGTATTTCTCGGTGTAGGCCGAGTATATCGCAAGGTTGTGATTGATATATCGGTATCAAGCCTGCCCGTTTGTCAGGAGTGTCTTGGTCCAAAATTTGGCCTAAAATTTGGCCTTTCTTGTCACCCCAGATTCCTTGTGTTTAGTTTTCTTTCCTCTTGAAGATATTCCAAACTGTTTCTGAACCTCGGGTTTTCAAACACAAACAGAATACCAACAACAACAATGGAACCCACAATCTTCATTTAAATATTCCAAGCATTCTTTCATTCGTTCTATTTATCATTCTTACTATCCAATTTGAAACAAATAAACAAACAAATAAATAATATGTAGTGGTCTAGCGGCGGGAAGAGGCGCAGTTCCCTCAATCCAACAAATGAGAGTCAATAAATATGACGAGGTTGAGCGGCACAGTTCCTATCAATATGCAAGGGCCAACAGTCCGGACCTTGGAAAGGGGGAAAAAAAGATCACTATAACTAACTGCCTTGTCAGTCGGTACAATTTTGGGATGGTTTCGATGAGATCTTACTTATTTGGTGTGGGTGCCATTTTGAAAATGCTGGGTAGTGTTGCTTGCGCCTTATTTATTTTTTTCTTTGGCTTTTTGACATAAATTTACATTATTGTGCATACATGATACAGTTGCTTTCTTATTAAGTTATAATAAGAAGGGATCCAATTCCCTCGCGCGATGTCTGTGGGATCTATTTTTATTGTTTCTCCAGGTTTTCCCTACTTCGACATCTGCAAGTGATTTTCCGTCCTGAAAGTCGAAAAATGCATATTGTTAGTTATAAAGAAGATCTTACTCGAAAATGCGACGACGTCTGGTCTTGCTCGTTTCATTTTGCGTCCTCTTGGGTTATATAAACGCAGATGTGGTTTTCACATGGCCGACTCCGGCTGCACTGTTGGGCTCGGGAGATGTCACTTTGTGGTGGAAGGAAGATGGAGATGCATTGTTGATTAGTGAAATGAATAGTCATTTGTTGGTCTTATTTACGGGTAGTAATAATGTTATGGTATGAGATCTCGAGATCATTCTTCATGGAAATATTAAATCATTAACTCGGGTTACATAGACAGTGTTGAATGAATGGGTTGTACCTATTGGTACATTTAATACAACTATACGTTTAGACCCAAGTCTTGGTCCTGATGCTACGAATTCATAGTCAGTTCTTCTGTTTTATGACCTTCAGTTCTTTCTAACAGACTACAGTTTTTTTGGCATCCAATCAAATCCCCAAAATACATCCAGCTATCCATCAACATCCATTCCCGTGCTCACAAATTTCTCACCTCGATTCTCCCTCACAAACATGACAGGCGAAGAATTCAGTCCATCCATCCAAGCCGCAAACGCAGCTTGTAATACAACAGATGGGCCCGATTCCATTATTCAAATGGAATCCCAAGATCAAGTCTCTTCAAACATGGATGTTATATCCTCATTATCCGCTGCTCAAATCACCACATCCAGTGCTATTGCTAATCCCACCATTGGAGTTGCCTTCACTAATATTCCTCTCTCACCATTCATATCATCAAAATTCACGTCCCAATCAAGTACAACCACCCCCACCATGACCCCCCAACCTTCAACTCAAACCCCCTCCTCCTCATCATCATCTTTCACAACGACTACCCAAAAAAAATTCATCATCGCAATTCCCACCTCCCTCATCCTTGCAGCTCTTCTCCTCGTCCTATTTTACTTCTACCACCGTCACCGTCGTAATAATTCCTCACCATCCTCTTCGTCCTCTTCAACCAACCCATCTCAATCTCAATCCAATCCCCCTTCTTCGCGCCTAAGAAGAAAAACAAACCCCCTCTCTACATCCAATTCCTCCATCCTCCCCTACTTCCCACCACCACCAACCCACCCAAACACATGGATGGATACCACGACCTCAGCTGTAAAATCCCGCTCTTATTGTTTTTGGAAAAGACTGAAGGTAAAAGCTAAACGACCAAGGAGTAGCGTGGCTGAATTACCAGGGTATGAAAATCCGAGTTTAGGGAGACAAAGCTTGAAGGGGGGTTCTGGTGGTGCTGTGGTTGTCGAAGAGACAAAATCGGAGCCGAGAGGTCTGGCGGAAGAGACGAATAAAAATAGAGATCGGGATATTAAATCTCATACTCCTATTACTATCTCTCTTCCTCCTCCCCCGATATCAGCATTGCCATTACCGCCAAATTATTACTCTTCTACCGCAGCGGATGCGAAATCGAAAACACGAGAGGTGGGATTTACGGCCGTTGGTCCATCATCTACTTCTACAAATATATCGAAATCAAATCCACACCATAATAACAACTATAATAACAGCAGCGACAACAACAATACCAATAATACCCAATTTCCCCTCCCTCCCTCCTCTACCACCCATCCACATTCATATCTCAATCCCTACCCTCCAGATCTCAAAACACATTCCCATCCCCATCCTCGTCCCAAATCACCTCTTTATTCCGACCTCGACCACGGTCACGATACGAAAACAGATATCTCAGAAATTCCCTCTTCGACTGCGTTGAGTACGGGGAGTGGAAGTGGGGTTGGACTTTTTTCCAGAGACGGAGAAAGAGATAGGGAAATAGATGGAGAAAGAGAAAGGAAGAGAGGATATATGTACGAATCGCCTCCTTTACCCGTTTTCCCTACTTATGGGGGTGCGAGTGGGGATAGAAATGTAAATGGAGGGAGGAGAAGCAGAAGTGGGAGTTTGAATGGAAATGGAAACGTAAATGGTATGGGAATTACACGAGGAGGTATAAACGCAAACGCCAACGCAAACGCAAACGCAAACACGAACGGAAGTATGCACACAGTGCGAAATTTCAGCACACCGCTATCCGGATCTCAATCTCGATCTCGATCTCGATCTGGATCTGGATCGGGTCGAGGTCGAAGCGGAAGTGGGAGTTTGGGCGGAAATACGAATATGAGTATAAATAGAAATGAACATGGGAATGGCACCGGAAGTATAAGTACGAGTGTGGGTGGGAGTTTCAACAGCACAGGAAATAGGAGTTTTCGGAGTCCGATTTTTGGGATTGAGGGGTTGGCGAATGGGGGGAGGAAAAAGGATGAGAGTGCGGCGGTTAGGGAGGCGGAAATGAGGATTAGGGGGTTTCTTGGGGGAGGGTTGGGGGAGGGAAGGTAAATAAATAGATGGTTTATGGAAAGGGCTGGGTTGGGCTGATGTATGTATGTATATATGTATGGATGTATGAATGAACGAATTATGGGATGAGAATTTTGCATGTCATATCATCTATAGATAGATATGAGATTATATATGGCTGGCCAGGTGGAGTTGGAGGTTTGTTTAATTCCAAGTCAAGGTGTATTTGAGTTAGGTTAAATTAGGTAGGTAATCGGCCTAGCTAACAACTTATGTTTATAGGATGGGATAGAATGACATGAAGTAATTGGTATAGGGATGGGATTAAGAATGAACAAATCAATGAATATATATATATATAGATAAATCAATGAATGAAAAAAACCTCTGCATTTACAATATCGTACAGATAAACTGCCAATCAAATCAAGAATCGAAAAATCTAGAACTATTACTATTTAGAAATGCAAATAGGCATATAAAACTTCACTCTCTCCCTCTCCCCCTTCTTCTCTCTTTATGAACAAAAGTAAGTAAAGTTCCACCCATCTACCCCTAAATATAAATCTATCCACCCCCATCTATCATTCTATATAATTAAAAGCAAAGAAGGAAAAGGAAAAAGACCCATCCATCCCTCATCTCCCATGTACCCAGTAATGCATAACCCGAAGCGTTAGTTCGAGATCATTCAGCATTCAGCATTCAGCATTAGGTGATTGTATACTTTTCTTTCCTTCTCTGTTCATCGATTGCGTTTCAATTTCTGGTTCATGAGTCGTATTCTCGTACTTTTGCTTCCTTGCGTCTGTGTGTCGTATAGTGTAATGTTCGTTCTATTGTAAATGTAAAAACTCATTTCCTCATCTCCTCATTCCTATCATCCCATCACCAACACTCTATTTCTTCCCCGCGAACCAACTCTTTTTCTCCTTTTTCTCACCAGCACCATTATCCTTCTCCCCCTTCTCCGCCCCCTTCGGCACCCTAGCCAACCAATACAACCCGACAGCTCCCGCAACATTAAACAGAATATAAACCCACAACAACCCAAAATTTCTCCATCGATCCCCATAATAACTACTAACCTGGGCCAGGAAGACATTCGTATCGCTCGCGGAACAAAACTTGCAGTTTTCTAGCGCCTCGGGGTTTTGTAGGTATCCGCCGAAGGCCTTGATATAGGGGTCCATGTATGTGCCGCAGGTGGCGTTGGAGGCTGGGTTGAAGGTCAGGAATTCGATGGAGGAGCAGACCACTTTCGTGTTGGCTAGGCCGACGGACATCATTCCTGATACGAGGTAGGTGAAGGGGGAGACGCGGTACATGAAGATCCAGAAACCGGGGAGGGATTGGGGGGTTGCGAGGACACTGTTGTTTTGAGAAAGAGGTTAGCGATGGGATAAAATTGAATGTTCGGTTTTGAAATAATTGGGAAAGATGGGAAGGAACGGAAAGGAATGAAGTAAGTAAGTAAGCAAGGAGTAAAAAATGAAACAACATACCCGCAAAAGATCAAAGTTAGAGAAAACATCAAATTAGCAATGTTACCCGCATTTTCCGCCGTTTCCATACCCGCAACCACCATATCAGTAAAGGTACAAGTAAACATCAAGAAAGCCCAAACGAACAAGAACATGAGACCACCTCGTTCCGCAACCTGGTTTGCAGCTTCCGCATTGCGATATAAGCCGATGGGATAATACCAAGTGAAGAAGATGATGACAGCCATGAGGGTATTCCAGGGCAGTTCGACGATGATGTTGGAGAGAATGAAGACTTTCCAGGAATAGGTTTTTGAGGGACGTTCGCGAACTTCGTAGAGGGATCGTTGGGTTACGAAGTGAGGCATGATTTGTTGGACGAGGTTACCGAAGATGGTGAGAAGCATGAAGATGGCGAAGAGCTGGTTTTGCATTCCTTGGAGGGAGGTTCTGGTATCCCAGACTGGGTGAAGAGTTAGATTTTGATCAATTATTGCTGTGTTGTTGAATGGGAGGAATATAATGAGAGTTCGGAAAAGTCTGCGATTAAACAGGGAATATACTTACAAGAAAATCCAATAAAAAGACCGACGCATGTACAAAGAAGGGTTTTTGAGTAAAGGTAGGAGGGTGTACGCCAATATTGTTCGAAGACACGAACCACCACGGTCCAAAGTTGGGTTTGAAATCCGACTGCGAAAGAGTTGAGTGATGTAGGATCATATTCGATTGGTTTTTGAGATAAAGTTTGTTTCATTTCTGCCAATTGTGACTTGACATGTTGACGTTCTTTAGAGTCCCTCCAAACCTGTGGCCAGTCGATTGTCGTCTCAGATCCAGGTGCGGCACCGATAACTATTTCAATATTAGCATCAAATCCAAATTCGAGCTCAAAGTGGTAAGTAGGTCTTACCTTCAAGCATCCATTCTGCGGGATTTGCCTCGCTTCCACAAGGATGTGCACCATTACGTTCAAAATACTCCGTCAAAATCTTTGAATGTTCACCAATTTCGCCGAAATATACAGTTCTTCCACCCCTTGCCAAAAACAATAAACGATCAAACTCCTGGAAGAGAATGGCAGAAGGTTGATGGATAGTGCAAAGAATAGCTTGTCCATTATCTGCGAGTTTGCGTAGCAAGGCACAGATTGACCAGGCAGTTTGAGAATCAAGACCAGAAGTAGGTTCATCGAGGAAAAGAAGAAGAGCTGGCTTTGCGGCAAGTTCAACACCGATTGTTAATCTCTTACGTTGCTCAACATTTAGACCTAGGATTGAAGTTAGAGGTTATTATGCTCTCATGCGAGTCAATATGTGACATACCTTCACCTGGAACACCAACAACAGCATCCGCATAAGCCTCCATCTCCAAAACCTTAATAACCTCATCGACGTAGGCAACTTTTTCGGCATGAGGTGTTGTTTCAGGTTGTCTTAGAATAGCGCTAAAAGTCAAAGCTTCTCTAACCGTGGAAGTAGCCAAGTGAAGATCTTGCTGTTGAACATAACCAGTTTTTCTTTGGAAACCAATATCTCTTTCTCGTCCATCAACAAGCATTTGTCCTGTTACAACACCCATTGTTACACGAGAAGCAAGAACATCGAGAAGAGTCGTCTTTCCGGCACCAGAAACTCCCTATGAATGATGTTAGTAAGATGCGGATGTTCGAGTACATAGACATTGCGACGATCATCCAACATAGGTAGATATCAATGCAAGAATTTAACTTACCATCAATGCTGTCAAGGTTCCAGGCTTTACCCATCCGTCAACACCATCTAGCAGTCTCCTAGGCTCCCCTTTAATTTTGATATCATAATTGACTTCATCCCAATGGAACACAGCGGTTTGTTTTTGAATACTTGCAGGTGCGTCAGGAACAGTCTTCTGACGTGTCATGGTTTCCGAGTTCAAGCGATCATCTGCCTTTGCTTCCTCGTCGGATGATGAGGATGCATAAGGTACACGACCACGACGAAACAATAGAACTTCTCCCTTGGATTTTTTGGCCGAGATAAATTCGCTTGCGAGTAGGTAGACGGCACAACCGAATATTGTGAAAGCAATCATGATTCCGAGATTTCTATTAATTAGTTCAACAATCATTATTCTTAAACAAGGCGAACTAAAACTAACCTCCAAAGATGGCTATATTTGTAGCCAAAATTTACTTCGAGATATCTATCACCATCAACGTAATTTGCACCAGCAGCAGCGCCTGTCGTTGAGCATATCCTTTCATCGGGAGACACATTTCCGTAACCTGGGCCAGTAGGCACAAATACTGAACATGGAATTTGGCGATTATGAAATTCGTTAACCATCAGAGCCTCGAAGCCGTAAGCAACAGGATCTAGATAATTAATCCATCGAAACCAAGGATGCATGTCTCTAATTGGGACCGCAAACCCGGTGTATGTACAGATAGCCAGGATGAAAATAGCAGCGGGTGCCATTGCCTGTGTTTATGTTAGCTCAGCACTCCAACTTTGAAGATCATGCTAGATTAAATTGTTCACTTACTTCAGATAGAGATCTCGACAAGGCAGCAATGGAACGAAAGAACATAGACATTGCCAATGTGCACGTAAAGGTAAACAATAAAAATATAAAGAAGTAGCCGGGCCCTCTGCGTAGATTGGTCATGAAATAGAGTGCAAGATCAAACAATATAGCAGTACAGATCTTGGCTGGTAAATCGCACAGCATGGATGCACAGGCTTCTGCTAGAGGATGGTAAAAGGCGTATTTGGTATGTTTCTCCACAATTGGTCGTTGAGCATAAAGGGTTAGAATCTCGAGGGCACTCTGGAAAGCAGCCATCAGGATAGAAAAGAACAATAAAGCTCCTTTGCTATACAAACTGTTGGTGTCGTCCGCTAGGTTATAGAACACACTGCCAATAATCAAAGCCATAAAAGTTTGACCGAGAAGTCCACTAAGAAAGAGAGTCATATCACCCCGAAGTCTTTGAAACCCTCGTTCTACACACAATTTGATCTGCATAGGCATCGATAGTGTGTATGGCGAAGTAATCCGTGTACCTTTTGCCTGTACTGCCTTTCTCGAGTGCTTGAACGCGTCAAGAGATGGGCCACCGATAGGATATTCAGCATCAAATTCATCAATCTCTCGAAGCAATTGTGCTCTATCCTCACTCTTCTGCCACACAGCAGCAAATTCGTCGGGCGTGTATGGAGTTTTGTTCTCAAATCCAGGTCGTACCATTCTCTCGGCAGGGCTGGTAAGAGAAGTAAGGAAGTCGGCTGTTGTCTGACGAGGTGGACAATCGAAACCGAGATTGACGAAGAAAGTCTTAGCTGCGTGAATGTTTCCAAAGTAGATTTGACGTCCCTCATACAAGACTGCCACTTTGTCGAAAATATCATAGATCGATTGTGAGGCCTGGTAGATGGCCACGATGGCTGTAGATCCAGTCATTTCCGTGGAATTCCTAAGGGTTTTGACGAATTCCAAAGCCGTTGCAGAATCTAAACCTCTAGTACTGTTGTCCCAGCATTGCAAAGGACTTCCACCTAAAGCAGCTTCTGCAATACTAACACGCTTTCTCTCACCACCACTAACACCTCTAATAAAGTCGTTACCGACTTTTGTGTTGAACGTATGGCTAAGTCCAAAAGTGGCCATGATAACATCCCGTAAGTGATCCGCATACATCTTTCTCGACACTCCCGGGATACGGTTTCTTGGAGCCCTAGCTTGGGCTGCGAAAGACAATGTTTGAGATACTGTCAATTGAGGGAAATGAACATCCACTTCAGCTTGGTAGATGCACTCTCCTCGAAAGTCTTTGTGCATTGTCTCCATCGGTATACCTTGATAGTTAATGTACGTATCCTTGTCGACATGGAATCCAGCAGTTTCTCCTGAGATAGTTTTGAGTAAGGTTGAGCAACCACTACCTGGACGACCAAGTACCACAAGCATCTCACCACTTCTAATAAGTCCATCAAAGTCTCTCAAAATTTGAATCTTAGTTTGCTTGCTAGCTCCAACTATTTTCTTCGCGAGTCCAGCAATCTCCAGCGGATAATTTCCAAAAGTCTTCTGATAATCCGTAGCTTCGCCGAATCCATGAGCATTCAAGTTTTTGTAGGCGATTCCAGCTGTCCTATTGGGGTATCTCTCGGGATCTCTAGATTGAATATGAACAAGATTTTTAACCCAAGCTCTAGCGCTGAATTTTTCCGAACTTGGGTCGAGAGTAGGATCATTGGATCCAAAGAAAGGGTTGACAGTTTCATGATCATTCCCAAGTCCATGATATTGCGTAGACTTTTCGGTAAGGCGTCTAGCAAGAGTATGAATTGAAGCATCATTCTCTCTTGAAGAATTCATGGTTGATGATTCCATGTCACTAGTCTTCGGTTCATGATGATAAGAATCTTTCTCGGTTCGCGATTCAATAACTTCTTCCAGTTTATCGAGAACTCCTTCACTTTGAGGCAATACCCCAAACGGTGTTGAGGATGCCATCCCGTGCAGGGACAAAGTTTTGTATTAGGCTTCAGTAAAATATCAAGATTTTGGTACCAGGCGACAAAAATACGAATTTGAGGTCAAATCAAAGAAGTTCGAGAATCTGATGGTTGAAGTCAAAGTAAACAATTAAAGGAGGTTTATAGAAAGGTTGTAATGTTTATGATGAAAATGAAGAGAAATTGAAAGCAGAAGAGAAGTTTAAAGAAGAAAAGGAATAAAATTATTTTATGTATTGAAGAAGTAAGATTTACTAAGAAACCAAACCGAAGATGAAAGGTATGAAAGATGTGATGTGTTGAAATTACAGTCGATATACGGAATAGATATTCTAATAAGGGTGGTTTTCATGTCGGATTTAAGCTTTTAGTAAATTCCAAGATTATCCACTGTCCAACTAGGTACTTTGGTTGCGTCTATTTCTTCGAAACGATATAGAGAATCCTCTTCCGTGATGACTACACATCCGTGATGACTACACATGGAAGAAGGAATAATATTGTGCCGGGTATTGATAGCCAAGAGACAAAATATGAGAGGAATTCTCACTAATGATAGATAGATAAGAGTTATCCTTGTATAATAAGGAAGTAGAATTGCCGGTATATAGTATAAGGACTGACGGGACTCAAAGTAATATAAACAGATAAACTTCACCCAAGTAGACTCTGTAAGAGTTGAATAATGAAAAAAAAAAGAATGAAGAGTTTGATATATAACATTAAACCACCGAATTGTCGGACATATCTTCTATTGCCCCAGCTGGAGATGAGGTATCCATAAGCCCCTCTGTATAAATTTTTATCGGCAATACTTCGCTTAGAAACATAGATACCCAATCGGATAGCCAACTATCCGGGATCCGATTCTTAGGGGTTGCCCATTTACGTGGCTCGGTTACATATTTTATTTTACCAAGTCATTAAGATTCATTTCGACTCATTCGAACTTAAAACTTCGACTCAATCATCCCGCATACCAAAGAACTTAAATATTTTTGTTCTTCTTTCATTGGTAGATTTTTCACGTCAAACACGAATACGGTTACTTATATCATCATCTAGGAGTTTCTGAAGATCTACTGACCCCACGATCCGGAATTTTTCTTATTTTTGTTTTGTTTCCATAGTGTTGTTTACTTTGATACTACTCTGTACGGAGTGTACGGAGTGTACGGTAGGTAGTCTGCCCACACGTTTTCGCATCCCATTTATCGTACTCGGGTTTCGACACTTACCTATATAGGCTCAAGATAGGCTCTATGTACATACGAGCCCTCCTATACCGTACGTATCTCGGGATCCAGATCCTTTAATTGGGTCAAAATATGGGCCATCCGGTAAGACATTTGCATATTCGGTTTCGAACATTACGTTATACATGCCAGCTGAAAATAATACACTACAATGCCGATAGGGATTGAAATGTATGCATATTGTCATAGTCGATGCAGAATAAAATCTCCATCGTCATCAGATGAAAAATGATTGATTGATTGATTGATATGAAGTAGGCCTAGAGCTGAAGTCTTGGGTGTCAGATTCGCGGTATTCATGTGCACTTTATTCGGGCATGGAATAAGCAGTGTATTTTTATTATACTAAGCTGTAGGTGAATAAAGAAGGAGAAGAAAAAACCCCATAGAATCTATATCTTGAATCTTGAATTTAAAGATTCCTTACTTTCAACCTATATACCTCGTAGATTTTTTCTTATCACCGACGAGTTCTCCAACTCGTCATCTCTTAATCGAGGACTTCTAGCGGAGTTCAAGTTTATCAGTGTAAGCATATCGTACACATTCATAGACAATACATCAATTTTGGAACGACATGATATTATCGCTTATCCACTATTTTTAAGCTGTTGTTGATATTATTGTTTTCTTCATTGTATGCTTTAAGATGGCAATGAATCGTAGCTACAGCGGGGAAGTTATCTCAACACCACTTAAATTCCACCGTCACAGTCTTATACCTACTATTGATTTCCATACATATATATATGCATACAAGTGATGTATACCTAAGCATCCATCCGTCTATCTGTCTATATTAATCTTGTCATAACGATAAGCACCAGAGCATATGTATACTACTCGTTTATATGCATGCTCTACATACATACATACACACACAATTCAAGAAATCCTCCAATATCAAAGAAAGAGCTATCTAAACACCTCTTAACTTGTACATCAAAAAATACAAATCCATCCATCCATCCATCCAACCTCCCTACTCCTCCCTCTCCTCCCCATCTAAAACCTACCCACCCATAGCAAAAATATTTTGTTTGAGATCGTTAATAAATGGAGGAGTTATTGAATATAACTCGGACTTATTCTTTTTTTATTCTTTTTCTGTATTTATTCTGTTTGATGATTTGTTTATTGGTATTTTGTTACTATGTTCCATTTTGTTGTGTTTTATTTTATTTTATTTTATTTTATCCATTTGTCTATCCGTCTATCTATCCATCATGATTGTCTATGCATCTATTCATTGACCCAAACATGCTACCCACTGGCATCCAAGTATATGCTTTTCCCTTCCCTTCCCTTCCATCCAATTCCATTCCATTCCATTCCATTCCTACCATATTTTTGTATTTCCGCATGCCCAAATCATCCATTACAAAGTTCCCCATTCAAACTCATTCATTACTATCACTTAACACCTACCTGTCTACCTACCTGCCTA
Organism: Scleromitrula shiraiana; assembly: GCA_028455995.1. Lineage (NCBI taxonomy): Eukaryota > Fungi > Ascomycota > Leotiomycetes > Helotiales > Sclerotiniaceae > Scleromitrula > Scleromitrula shiraiana. The sequence continues at coordinate 2,248,779 of JABELC010000005.1, forward strand.
CCTACCTACCCACCTATCTATATAACAATAGGTACCAATACTCTCTCAATCCAACCCAACACCATTCAACGCATCCTCCAAATCCCCATCCAACCTTTCATTCTCCTTTCCCTTCCCAGCTCCCAATGACTCCTCATTTTGTTCTCTAACCTCCGGCTCCACACTCGCCAGTTTATCATTTAGTTCCGACCCTTTCTCCCTCACACTTTCGATTCTCTCCTCCACATCCCCCTCCTCATCCCCCTCTTCACTCCCCCCTTCCTCCGTCATCGGCGGCGTAAGTATCCCCTCCCCACTCCCATTCCCATTCCCAACACCAGCCACAAACTCCCTCCTCACATGCCCCAAATTCCTCTTCAGCATACACATCTCTACCGCAATCCCCGGACCAAACGCACAACCCACCACATATTCCTTAACCTTTCCCCCGGGAGCCATCCCATCCATATCCTTCATTCTCAATCTATCCATGACGGAAAATATCGTCGCGCTGGATGAATTGCCATGTTTCATGTACGTATCGTAACTGGCGCGCATATGCTCTGGGGATATTCCCATGGCGTTTTCGACTCCGCTTAGGATTGTGGCGCCGCCGGGGTGGAGAGCCCAGTCGAAGGAGGATGCTGAGCGGTAGTCTGATGGGAGGTTGGGGAGTGTGGATAGGAGGTCGTTAAAGGTGGGTGAGACGACTGAGGCGGCTAGTTTGGGAACGCGGGGTGATAGGACGACTTTCCAACCTTTACAAGCAAATAATATTAGCTCTTATCTCTTTCTCCGCAAAATAAAATATAAACATACCAAGTGGATCAACATCGAACCCCAAATCCTGCTCCGTATCAGGAATCATCCTATGATCCCACCCCAACAGATCATAAACCGATTCCGAAGCCGGTCCACCAATTCCATTACTCAACACACAAGCACTCGCACAATCACTAAACAATGTAATACCAATCCTCGTTTCCTGCAACTCATGTACACTATCCAATTCGCTTCTCACAAGTAAACTACTAATCTCCGTCGCCATAACCAAAACCCTAGCTTTCTTTCCCCGAAAACTACTCCCCAGTGCCAAATTGGCGGCTGTTCGTAACGAGGCCAATCCACCACTACATCCAATCCCATGTAGAAGGACCTTTTCCACCGGCTGCGTAATCCCTAACTGCTTGCATACGTAGTGATCGTACCCCGGATTGGCACTATTGGTGCAAGTAGTGCTTACTACATGAGTGATATCTTTCGGATCGAGATTTGCTTCGTGGAGAGCTTTTCGACATGCGGTTACGGCGAGGGCGACGCCATCGGTGAGAAAAACGTCGCATAATTCTGCGATTGTGGGAGCTCGATCCATGTTGGCCATTGGGTGGTCGACGGTGCCGATTGCGGAACGGGTTTCTATACCGGTGAAATTGTTGATGGCGCATATCTTTTTCATTCTAGTGGGTGGGATTGACAAGTGAGTTTGGGGTTTTCGGTATGGGTATTTGAATACATATAGGAATGAATGATGGGGGAAGTAAAACTTACGCTGGGGAATCTGGATAATGACGTTTGGTTAAGATGTCAAGGGCCGAAGGTTCAAGCAAATATGGAGGATATTCTGTTCCCATCCCGATAATAGAGAGATTGAGGTCTCCAAATTCATTACTTTTGGCATTTTCTTGTCCATTTTGTATATCAATTGAGTTTGACATGATTGATATCGATCAATTGACTTAAATCGAATGAGTTATAAAGGATTGAAACAATGCACAAATATGAAAGATATAGACTGAAGCTATTTGTTAATGTGTTGAGTTGTAATGCGTTCTCTTATATGTTTTTTTTTTTTTGAGGGGGTGGTGGGGGTGGAAGGCAGTTTAAACAGAATGATGACGATGAAAAGTAAGATAGATAGTTGAGGTTGGTGTAAGAAATGGAATGAATACTTAACAACCAACACTTGTAGATATCGGATAACAAGGCTGGGAACTCTAAACAGGGATAAATATCCTCCTTGAGACAAATTTGGTATGAGAATAGAAATAGAAATGGAAATGGAAATGAGAGTGGAATGAAAGGTTAGAGAATAGAAGAATCTATGGATTACAAATTTGATCTTTCTATATAAAAATCCATATATATATATATTTGTATACATAGTACTTCCGTACCTAATAATAATAAAAGTATTTAATTCACATGGGAATTATAATATGGATCTGTTGGATAAACTTGTAGTAGCGATGGCGGGGATAGCACTAATAAATAAAATACTCTTACTAATAAAGATATCATATTAATAACTTTTATTAACTTTTATTAACTTTTATTAACTTTTATTAATATAGCCTGAGAGTAACTTATAAAATGCCAATCAAAACCATCGTATTGTCAGCCCAGCCCAACAATTCCATTCAAATAAACTCCAAGGCCAACCAAAATACCCATAGCTCTTAGGTAATTGTTTGGAAAGTATAAAAGCCTCTCATCTCATCTCGTCTCATTCGATTCGATTCAATATTGGGGATTCATTCCATATGTACCGGTACTTGGATGAATAATTACATATTTTATTAGTATACGCGGTGAAGGAGCTTAGACAACATTGAATTCAACCTCGGGATCTTGAAAGAAAGGATGGAGCTTCTTAAAACCCATTGCTGATTTCGAAAGAGCGCTGGATTTGCGGACAATCCCCAATAATCAATGAACAAGGATAAATGAATTAATAAATAAATAATATACAAGACGATAAGATCTGAAATTGAAAACAAGCTTTGTAAGTCTCCAAGATTTCTTACATTAGTTTGTTGCAATCTTTGTTTCATGACTTTTCATCTGATTAATTAATGGATCTTGTTGTTTGAATCAGAAAAAAATCCATCCTAATTGTCGATCCATTCGATTTATTATTATTCATTAACTGAAAATACCCAATATACGTACTACCGTGCACAGAATTGCTATCTAATCGTAATGATATTTCATCCATCGTCAAATCTAATCGTCAAATCTAATCGTCAAATCTAAGCGCCAAGAAAAAATTCAACTTCCATCATAGATTCCTGAGTACGTACCGTACCCACTGTCTCGTCTATCTGAATTGTGCTCCTCTATTTCAACAATTCAATCCTAGAGCAAAGACGTAAGAACCTACATACACGGGCAGCCCTACTACGCACCAAACCTTACTGATCACAACATCAGGTATAGCCACTATCCTTACCGCCACACCCTACCATCTACCGTCAAGCTTCTACCAATATACACCCGTCGTACCAGTCTCATCAAGATATCAGAGATCTGATCGTTCTCCTAGTAGTACCCGCTATCTTCTCTGGCAAACCACACCATTCCTAGATTACCTATATACCTACGTAACTAATCCATCAACAAACCAAAAATCTCACCTCTCACAACCCGCCCTCAAAAATGCCTCAAACCACCACCTCCTCGCAATTCCCCCTAAACCTCTCAACCCTCCCCTTCCTCCTCCACACACTAATCGAAATCCCCGCCTCCCTCACCTATTTCTTCCACCCCCCCACCCCATCCCCCTCCCCCTACCCACCATCATCCTCTTTCCACCCCCCATCCTCTTTCCATCCCCCACCCCCACCTCCCCCCCTATCCCTCACAACCCTAACCCCCCACCACCAATACTCCATGCTCCTACTCTCCACCGCCCTCATAACCCTACATTTCTACCTGCGACCCCCCGATAGAACATCGCGTATCGTTGCATTGTCGCTGAGTCTGTACCATCTACTTGTGTGCTTGAGGGCGGCGGGGAGGATCGGGAATGGGGATGCGCTGTGGGGTGGGGGGATGGGTGGTCCGGGGATGCATTTGGCTGTTCATGGGGGGGTTGGGGTGGGGATGGTGGGGGTGGGGGTGGGTTTGGACTTGGACTTGGGTTTGGGGGAGAAGAGAAGGGGGGGTCGGAGGAAAGAGCTGTGATTTGGGAGGGGGGGGGAGGTTTGTAAAGTGGAGTGATTATAAAAGTAAATAGTGCATTGATGGTATTTATTTCTTGGTTGGAAGGGAGGGCACTAGGCTTTGCATATACATATATTCATCTACAAAATGAAAGGGTATAAAGATGAAAATCATTATATAAGCATAGAATATTCCATCTTATCCATACAAACATGTCAATCTCAATCTCAATCTCAATCTCAATCAAAAGTAACCTTCTTCCCCGCAAACGTAGCCTTTAATTTCTCCTCCTTCGCCTTCTTCGCCGCCTGCCAACTAGGATGTAAAATCCCCACATCATCTCTCTTCTTCTCCCTCGGCTTAACCTCCGTCATATTAGCATTATCCCTATCTCTCCCTCCTCCTCTATCCCTATTACCGAACCTCCCCCCTCCAGCACCGCCTCTCCCACCACGCGCACCACCCCTCCTACTCCCCCTCTCCTCCCTATTATTAACCGATCCCTTCCCAGCCTTAATATGATTAGCGCCAGTCCCAAATTTCTTCTCCCACAGCGCCTTCCGAGCCTGCTGACCCATGCGATTTTTTCGCACGGGGGGCGCGATTTCGGAGTCGGAGAGCGAGGAGGCGGAGGATTCGGAACCGGACCAGTAGCCGCCCATTAGGGTGGGGAGGAATGTACTTCCGGTTGTGGGGGCGGTTGGGGGTGCGGGTTTGGATTTGGTCTTTTTGGTTTTGGGGGGTGGGGAGGGGAGGAGTTCGGTGTCGGATTCGGATTCGGAGTCGGAGTCGGAGTCAGGGTTGGAGTTGGAATTGGAGTTGGAGAGAGCGATTGAGAGGGAGGGACTAGGTGATCTGGATGGTGAGGGTGAGAGGGAGAGTGAAAGGCGATTATTGGATGGTTTTGAGATAGATGGGTGAGATTTTAGATATTGTTCTTCGTCGAATGATTCTTCGTCTGAGGAATTCGCCAGTAAGGCATCGTAATGTGAGAGAGTTTCTTCGTCTAAGGAATCGTTCCCATCTTCTTCCCCTTCACTTTCTTCGTCTGAATCTTCATCCTCGTCATCTGCGGGCGAATCGAAACCCTCCCAAGACATTTCTCGATCGTCTCTTCTCTGCTTTTTGTTCCCACTGTCCTTTTCGCTTTCCATTTCTTCCTTACTGCGCGACACTTTCTCTACTTCAGTTTTCGTCGCATTCTTCTTCGCGTCCTTCTCCTTTTCCTTCTTCACCTTCCCCTTCTCCATTACCGGCGCCGGTATCCCCATCGCCAAATAAAACCCCCTAATAACCCCATTCCAAACCTCCTTCACAACCTTCAAATTCCAAATCCCACTAACAACATTATTCCACGCCCTCACCTCCTCCTCACTCTTCTCCCCCTCCCACCCCTTAACCTCCCCATTAACCCACCCGGCCGGCAAATAACCACTCTCCGCAAAAACCTTAATCTTCGCAATCCCCTTCGACATCCGACTATCAACCACTCTATCCAAATCCAAAGATTTAACCACCTCAACCTCTTTACGTAATCGTGACATGGCAGGTGCGTCGGATATTTTCGTGGCGTTCGTAAGACGTTTCCCAAGTTTTTGTCGCTCGAATCCCTTGGCTGTTTTCAGCGCGCGATGGAGCAGTTTCTTAGATGTTTGAATGTGAGCTTCTACGTCGCGTTGACGACTTGCTCGGATACGATCGCCGGATGATTGGGGTCCGGATGCATCATCTTGGATGGAACGCTTACGTTTGGGCATGGTGGATTATTGGGGTTGGAATTGGTAATTGTTTGCTTCTTGATGGGAGTTGAGATTTATTAGTGAATTTATTTTATTTTGGAGAGAGCAGCTCAAGAATTTTGACAGGGGTAGTTTACCGCTTCCTTTTTTGGCTGGCATAATTAATGAGGGTCAAAGTTGATCAATTGACCGCTTTCTCTTTAGATGGCATTGATGGGTAGATTTCAAAAGCAGTAGGTGGGGGAGCGAGTGGGGATTGGAGATAGTGACATAATTGGCGTTTGCATACGAGTACGCCCTTTGAATGATTATTAATTGTCAATGACCTTGAGGTACTTTAGTTTCTTGTATATATACATCCCTTTCTTATGTTGTTGCTATTTTCTTTTGTATAATTAAGTATTTCAATCTATTGAAATGGCTACCTCATCAATCGAAGCAGGAAATCTTTTCAATGTCAATGGGCTTGTAGCAGTTATAACGGGCGGGGGCAGTGGTTAGTCTTCAAAATCTTACTATAACTTGCAGCATCTAATCATCTTAAAGGTATTGGACTAATGATGGCTCGAGCCCTTGCCCTCAATGGAGCCCATAAAGTCTACATCGTTGGGCGTCGAAAGGAAGTCCTCGAGAGTGCTGCAAAGTCCGTCTCAACGTCCAACATCATACCCCTTGTTGGTGATGTAACTTCCAAAGAAGCAATTGCTTCCATCGTATCTCACATCACTTCCGAGGTGGGATATATCAATGTCTTGATTGCCAATTCTGGCATTGCTGGACCTCAGGCTGCTAAGCCCATCACCGAGTCTTCGAGTATTGCGGATTTTGCTACTTCATATGGCAGTGCATCTTTTGAAGAGATGACCAAAACCTTCGAGGTGAACTCAGTGGGCCCCTTGTTGTGCATAATGGCATTTTTGGAATTACTAGATGCAGGTAATAAGAAGGGTAACCTGGAACAAAAGAGTCAGATCATTACAACTAGTAGTATTGCGAGCTTTAACCGTAGAGCCCCAGGTGGGATTATCTATGGACAAAGCAAGGCAGCAACGACCCATTTGGCGAAGCAATTGGCTACACAATTGGCGCCGTGGGATATTAGATCCAATGCTATTGCGCCGGGATGTAAGTCTAATGTTTCAATTAATCTTGAGGATCTTCGATAACAACATACTAACCATGTGTAACCTCCACACAGTGTTTCCTTCTGATATGGCAGCATCACTTATCGGTGATGGTAAATTTTCAAAAGATAAAATACCACTACAAAGAGCTGGTACAGAGGAAGATATGGCGGGCTGTACACTTTTCTTGACATCTCGAGCCGGAGCATATCTTACTGGGAATGTTGTCGTGGTTGATGGTGGCAGATTGAGTGTAATGCCTGCTACTTACTGAGATCTTGGACAAACATGGACGGTTATTCTAGATTGGAGTAGAACGTAGATAGATTGAATTTTGGGTACACACAGTAGTGAAGTTCTGCTAGAAAGATGTAGATATCTATAGACATTTTAGTCAATAAATATGAGCATTTTATACTCATGATGAAACTATAGTATACCAATTTATGTGCTTCACAATGGCCTTTCTCAAATTTGTGAAATGGCAGTGTTTCCAAACCTGTCTGTGAATCTTCCTTTAACATAATATCACAAGTCAAGGTTCAAAATTTGGGAAGTTTCGAGAAATTCCTGTCTGAACCTCATGCAAGAACTTCATTTCAATATTGTTCCCAAATTATTTTTTTCAACATCTTATTGATAACTGTATAACAAGCTAATGATGTCGATTGAGAATGCAACACAATAGACCATCGAATTGGGAGACATTTGCAGTTACAACCCAAAAGTTGAAACATCAAAGAATCTTTCAAGTTGATTCCTGTCATTTTTGGGATTGATATGAGTCCGAAGTATGGGAATAAGAGATACAAGATCTAGCCAGACTCTGAATCTCACTGAGCATATGGAATCGAAACACAAGTAACAAGTGAATAATAAACTCATCGGCTGTCATTACCGGTTGGGTATCCATTGTGAATGGAACAATACTTGGCATTGCCATAAGAGTGAATTATGTGAGCGTTATCAGATGAAATGTTGACGAGAGAAGAATAGCTAAGATAGCAAGGAGACGTGTAAAGGACTAAGCTTACAATCACACCCTCAGAATGAAAAAGATACAAAATAAATGAACATGAGGTACGATTGGCTTCAGGTTTTCTTGGCAATTTTCTTTTGATATTGTGAGATATATCAAAATATGAGAACCAGAGTTGAGATTCTATGGTAAGGAGACCTGTCTTTTACATATATGTGTCAGGAGTCAAGAAAGAAAGAAAGTATGTATGTACAAGAACAGATCTGTTTAGTCATGACCCATATGGATGCTTGTCGTCGATGTGGCTGTGATGGGATTTGATATTGTTGCATTGGATGGCAATGGGAAATTAGAATTTGACCCGTATTAACTTGGAAATTACATGCTCTAACTTGAAGGGTAACATCATCGAACGTACTAGTGGACGGATGGAGATATCAATAACATGAAATGTGACTAGCTGCCAAGCATTCTTTTGCTGGAGAAGGTGATGTTTAATGGTCACGATGTATATACACACTGGAGTATGTATGTGCATTGACAATATCGTCGTCGGGTTGACGGGCCGGGGCGAGGTATAGAAGTGTTCGAACTCAAGTGGATCAAGTATACTTACTATATTGTTCAATTAGCCTCTAATATATATGTTCATGATAAATTGAAATAAGATGAGATCTTATCTTATAGCACTGAGCTTGAGTTCAAGAGTCAATATGAATGATACTAAGATCACTTAAGTTGTGCCACCAAGAAGTATAGTATATGCCATATACCGATACTAAGGTTAGATATTAATGATTTCAGGGGATATGAAGTTTATAGAATCGCAATGATATTATTACCAGACAAACCCAGACAAATGGTAGAGCAGTATTTCCTATGGCTAGGTTATGGAACTTTCGGGTGTATGAATTTAGCCTGTATGGGATTGATAAAATCCCACATGATTCGACACCACAAAAAGAAAAAAATTCAGGAGAGAGAATTAATTAAATTTCCCCGCAATTTTTCCACTGATAGCCGCAAGTCTATCATTAAAAGGAGAGATGTGGCATTACAGTATGTGGGGACCCCACAGTATGCAGAGATCAAACGTGTGGGGTGGCTAGGTGCAGAAATCTGAATTATCGCGTTTGGCGGCTGATGTGACCTCGTGCATCTAATCGGCGTTTGGTTAAGCTTATTGGATACCCCAGATTATCCTAATCAATCGTATCGATGCCTAAAACAGCATATTTGAGGCTTTGAAGGTCCTTCTCATCAGCCGACGAATCTTAGGTATATCGCGGGTATGTTAGGCGACTGGGATAAAGTGAAAATCTAATCTTGGATCTTATATCCCCTATTGATTTGCATGATTCATCACCAAGATATCGCTACTCAAAAAGCAAGAGGCTTGGAAGTCCAAGAAGCTCGTATCAATAACTGACGTCGTTATGATACTCTTACCGGCTGCATTGCTCCGCTCCGTGTCCTATTGCAATCAAAAGTATGCTGCAAGCGCCGTGTGCTATTCGCTATAGATTTAGACTACTGCAGCTTCTTGAATGGCTATCTCAAAAAGGGGCTCAACAATTTTACAAATATTCCCATTCCATGCATGACTTTCCGGTTGCTCTCATTCCGCCGGCTCTCTGCCCGTATTCCCATATTTGTCGCTTTAGCACTTTCAATATGAAACTGCATCTTGGAGATAATATGGTGATTTTCACGGTATCCCGAATTAGGGTAATGGTGAGAAATGAGATGGTTTTAAAATTACATGTGGCATGATCTTGGCATAGATATGGAAGTCATATAAGATATCTCGACTTCGCTGTCGAGATTTCTACAATCCAAACAAGTTCGCACATTAAACACATTCAAGATGATTTCATCCGCACTTTCACTTTCTTTCGTCTTTGCTGCTGCTCGCGCGCAGCAAGCTGGTACACTCACTACCGAGACTCATCCTCCTCTCACGGTCAGTCAATGTACTTCAAGCGGCTGCACTTCTTCTGCTGCATCGATTGTCGTTGACGCCAACTGGAGATGGGTTCATACAACTACCGGCTACACCAACTGCTACACAGGCAATACCTGGAACAGTACCATCTGTCCAGATGGAGCGACTTGTGCTGCCAACTGCGCTTTGGACGGTGCTGATTATTCGAAAACTTATGGCATTACAACCTCTGGTAACTCCCTCAAGCTTAACTTTGTTACTAAGAGCTCCGGGACCAATGTTGGCTCTCGTACATACTTGATGGCTCCTGGTTCTACGACAAGCTACCAGATGCTCAAACTTTTGGGTCAAGAGTTTACATTCGATGTGGATGTTTCTAATCTTCCATGTGGTCTCAACGGTGCCTTGTATTTTGCTGCGATGGATGAGGATGGAGGATTGAGTCGTTTCCCAACAAACAAGGTAATAGTTCTCTAGTTTGCTTCAGAGACAAACACTAACGCTGGTTTTCTTAGGCTGGTGCCAAATACGGAACAGGTTATTGTGATGCCCAATGTCCACAAGACATCAAATTCATCAATGGCGTAGCCAACTCTGTGGGATGGACCCCATCTACAAATGATGGTAAGCCAATATATTTCTCATAATTTTTCAAAGCAGTCAGCAGTACTAATATTCCATCCTAGTAAACGCTGGAACAGGACAATACGGATCCTGCTGTACCGAAATGGACATCTGGGAAGCCAACAAGATCTCCGCAGCCTACACCCCCCACCCCTGTTCTGTAACATCTCAAACACGCTGTTCCGGCACTGACTGCGGAATTGGAGCACGATACTCCTCTCTCTGCGATGCCGACGGTTGCGACTTTAACTCTTACCGAATGGGAAACACCAACTTCTTTGGTGCCGGTTCCACAGTCGATACTACTAAACCATTCACCGTTGTCACTCAATTCATTACCAAGGACGGAACCACCACTGGTACTTTGAGCGAAATTAGACGATTTTATGTTCAGAACGGAAAGGTTATTCCAAACTCTCAATCTACTATTTCAGGAGTAACCGGAAACTCCATCAGTGATTCGTTTTGTTCGGCTCAAAAGACGGCTTTCGGTGATACTAATGAATTTGCGGCTAAGGGAGGTCTTGCTACCATGGGTGCAGCTCTGGCAAAGGGAATGGTTCTCGTTATGTCCATCTGGGATGACCATGCAGCACAAGTAAGTTTTTCTCATTCTCACCAAGTATACTTCTTCGATAACATACTAACCAAAACTCCCCAGATGCTCTGGCTCGACTCTGACTACCCTCTCACCAAACCCGCCACCACCCCTGGTGTAGCCCGTGGCTCTTGCGCCACCACATCCGGAGTTCCCGCCGACGTTGAAGCCAGCGCAGGAAGTTCATCCGTAACCTATTCCAACATCAAATGGGGACCCATCAACTCGACCTATTCAGCCGGTACAGGAACAACCCCAAGTCAACCCGGAAGTAGCACTACTACTGCAGGAGGCGGATCAACATCCGCTCCTGGAACTGGTATTGCGAAGTACGCACAGTGTGGCGGTATTGGATATACTGGATCTACAACTTGTATTTTGAGTACTTGTACGGTTGTCAACCCTTACTATTCGCAATGTTTGTAGGGAATGCCGGGGTGAAGTTGTTGAAAGGGAGGCTTGGATTGGAACTCGGGGAGGGGATAGGGATAAGATGTGATAGATCTTGGATGTTCTTGGAAAGAAAGAAAGGTCTGTACATAAATTGGACTAGACATTAACATTTTTCCTTCTCTGTATTTAGTTAGTTACGGATATACGATCTTTGAGTTTAGAAACGCAGGACACATGAAAGGAAGGAAATACAAGCATTCGTTTAAATCATGTTGAGGTCCTTTTCTTATGCTGTTATACTACAACAAATCTTAGATACTGAAGGCTTCTGTCGTGAACAAACTTTCGATGATGGATAGCTCGAGCACCTACCTGTTTGATTCTTACGCTTAGAATGAAAAAGAGTGGCTGCTTGTGGGAGAAATCCATAATTTCCTCGCGTGCCGGACTCTAGGAGCGATCCAGGCGCAGCACTCTACCAAGCTCAAGAAGTAATTATGCCAATTCCATTCTCTGGCTGAGCAAGCAGCATAGTATGTTACCAGACCGATGACTTTATGATAGATAACGAGATCTATCTATTACGAGAAGGCTCAGCTTGTCCACTCGTTCAGAAATTCGTTTCTTGAAAGCAAACCACTCCAATTACCAGCACATCACGACCTCCTCGGATCTCATCGACGCCCTTCCGACGAATGAGGAGGTGTCCTTATGTTCCGTGATTGCGTATGATCAGATCGAGGAAGCCGAAGATCTGCACTCTCCTTCGGTCAAGCGACCACCTAAAGCTATAAAATTGCAATTCTAATTAAACTTCATAAGAAAATGTTTATACTTTTATTCTTAACTAATGTTCAGTCTAAAATATGATGTTAATCAGGTCTGGTACTGATCCCCATCATCATCGCATCATGATCATCATCGTTTTAAAACTCCCCTCCCCTCCTCTTCTTGACTGGAAGAGAGATGGGAGTTTTTCAACTTGAAAGATAGAAAGGAGAGGAGGTAAAAAAAAAGTTGTTAAGGTTAGTAGGATTTTAGGGTTTAGGAGAGGAGGGAAGAGGAAAGAAGGATAATCTTTTTTTTTCCAAAAAAAACTTGTTAAAACCTTTTTAAATCTTTTTTGAATCCTTTTTGAATCTTTTTGAAATCTTTTTTAAGTCTTTTCTAAGTCTTTTTTGAGTTTCTTCTAACATCTAGGAGAGGAGGGGAGTTTTAAAACGCTAATGGTCGTAGTTAGTATATCCTCAATCTACGACCTTTCCACCACTATGCTTCTCGTTCTTTCCTGTGAGAGGTTGTTCCTCAATAGATTCAATTCTACGACCTAGCAAGTTATGTGTCACACAAAAGCCGAACGCCTCATGCGTGATGCTAGAGTCTCTATATATATACCATTTTGTGACATTATGAGCATCCTACATTCGGTTATAAGACTTTTCAATTATATTGAATAATTACTGTGACGGAATGATGTAAACAGGAGTCAATACAATTACTTAGAATCTAAAAACAAGGAGCGAAGAAGGTTCTAAGAATGAGAATCTCTATATACTGGCTTAGCTCTCTTGCAGAGCTCATGTAAGTCACTAGTGGGGTGAACGTATATCGATACAAACCATCACATAACACTTCCTCAGTTAAAGATTATATAAGGCGGCTAGGCTAGACTTTCTTATTTATCTTAGATTTAGTTGTTAATGATTTTTATACATCTTTATTTTACTATTAATATTAGCCTTAGTCTAGTAATTCTACTACTGCTAAAGGATTAGCGCCTAAGCGCTTGGCAGCTTAACAAGGGGTTGAATGTACTGTGCAGAACTGCGATTGAACCTAACCTACTGGATTCGGTAGCCTACACCACCACCTGCATACAGGGCATTTATTTTCGGTATGGTTACATTGACACATGCAGCCCATGCAACCAACTGTTTGGATCGTATACAATAAATAGATAGAATGGACTCGGGGCAATGTAAGATCACCTAACAGTTGTGCTTATTTTTGCTTTCTACAGGTAGTCATTACGTTAATAATAGATTGTATAAGATGAGTTCGGAACAATGTAAGATCATATAACAGTTGTGTTTACTTTTACTCTTCATAGGTAGTCACTACATCAATAATAGATTGTATAGGATGGGTTCTGTGTTCTTAACAAGCAGTCATCACATCAATAATAGAAGAATCTATACACCAGCAAATTACCGACTGCTTTACAACTATGTCGGAACAAAACGCAATTCCCGAGCCCTCAAGCTCTAAAACATTCCGCATCGTTATTGTCGGTGCAGGTATTGCTGGTATGGCAGCTGCAATTGGCTTGATACAGGCAGGGCATGAGGTTGTGCCACTGGACCGCATGCTGGCATTTTCCTCTGTAGGTAGACTTATTCTACTCCACTCGCATTCTAATAATCCTCTATTAGGCCAGTTCGGGCATTCACCTTCCTCCCAATAGCTGCAGAGTACTTCAGCAGCTTGGTGTATTGTCGAAGGTCGAAAACCATGCAATTCCTCCCGAGTATATTACGTTACGTTCATATGCGGATGGTAGCGCTTTAAGAGATATGCCACTAGTTCCAGACATGCTAGGAAAGTATAAGGCACCATACCTTGCTACACACAGAGCCGCATTCCACCATACATGTAAGAACATTCTATTCTGTGATTACCCAATTTCCAATCTCAAGTCCATTTCTGTATTCAACTTGCGATTTCCTATTTCTGAAAATGGCTCGCATCCTTCTTGGTCATCTTGGAATGCTTTCCCTATCAATCAGTGACTGGCTTTCCGAATTTTCAGGCCTGTTTAATCAAGGTTACTGAAGCCAGAGCACTGGGAGTACAGATTGAATTTGGGTGTACAGTTTTATCCATCGATTTCGAAGCTCCTTCTGTACAATTAGAGGATGATCGAGTTTTTAACGCTGACCTTGTGCTTGGACCAGATGGAGAACTCTCTTAATGTCGGTCGCTCTTGTTAGGCCGTTCTGATCCTCCCAATCATTTCTGCCACCTGCTGTTCTCCTGCGAGATAAGCCAGGATGTACTTAGGAGCCACGATGATCTTCGTGATCTTGTGGACTCTCCTGGTGTTCCTTACTGGCTTGGCCCTGGGACTCTTTGTCTCGGGAGTGTGGTCCACGAGAGTGGCAGCTTTAATTTGCTTGGAGGTCTAGTGGAGCCAATGACTACAAAAGTCGTGACTCATCCGTATATCTGAAATATAGAAGACGTTACGGAGTACTTCAAGAATTGGGACCCTAAATTGAGAAAATTGCTGGATCTAGCGCCATTTTGCCTCAAATGGGCCTTGTCTACGATTCCAGATGTGCGACATTGGTCTCATCCAGATTGTAAGTTCACATTTGTCAGAGATGCAGCACATTCAATGACACCCATACCTGTAAGTGGAAAGTCTTCTCCCCGGTGACCTGCACTCACCTTTCATTCTAGCGGGCAGGGTGCGGCGTTATGTCTGGAAGATGCCGCCGTGCTCCCACGGCTTCTCAAACATGCAACTCATCGAGAACAAATCCCCGACATTCTCACGATTTACGACGGGATTCGTAAACCCCGGGCTAATTTGTTGAAGCGCCGAAGCGAGGATATGCGTGAGAAGCATTGCACTCATGATGGTCCTGTGCAAGCGGAACGAGATCGTCAATTGCGTGACATCGAGCCTTATCCGGGTTACGTGATCCCGTGGCTGGATCCCGATTTTCAACGTTGGCTGTACACGTATGATGCGCATGAGGAGGTAGACGCTGCGTAGTAGAAGTATCAGCAGGGTAAATGGCCTGGGACAGGGGGGTACTGGAAGTTAAGTCAAACACAGTAGACGGCGTAGGAATTAGACCACAGCTTCAACGTGCACCTGAACTCGGCTCCTTTTCTGTAGCTACAATTTCAATCAATTAACCTTGCACGCTCTTCACGATCACTTAATAAACAATATCCAAGAGTGTGTGCCGGCGCACCCTCATTTGTTTGTGGGAACCATTGTCTAATATGTCTGTAGTAGCTTTTCTACGTGTATGATTAGGCGCATCATAGATAACCGGCCGTCACAAAAATCTTACAATTTTAGGTCTCACATGCATATCTGTGAATCATAGAAAATTGATGGTCAAGAGATATAAGTGAGAATTGTAGAAGGATTGGATGATGATTCATAAGCTAAGGCAATACATTAAGGTATCATGTAATATTTACCTTCCCTCTATTTTGGAACAACCATGATGATAGACTCATTTAGTAGCATGATATATGGAACGATCTTGAGAAATTTGAAGGCAGCGTCATCAATTAGAGCGCGCCACTGCTCCTCGGTACGTTCCTTCGAACCAAGGGCGGACATCATCGTAAGGTCCAATTGAGCTGCCTGCCAATGAACATTCTCATTGGTTAGTATCATATCATCGATAAGAATGCGTGAGTCTGGGCCAAGAGCCGGGATAAGGTTTTTGAGGATGATACCTGCCTTGTCATCTGGCCAGTCGTGTAAAATGTTGCGGAGATAATAGAATTTAGCGTCTGTGTTTACAGATGTATTAGAATGAGTTGTTAATTTACTTGCAACTAAAGCATACCTTTGGTAATTTGTGGCTCAAAAAAGTTGTGCACAATAGTTTCCACGCCATCGATTTTAGGAACGTGTTCTAGGTTTTGGGGAAGGTCCGGGAGTACTAGCATTCCCGCGAGTTCTGGGAATGTCTCTTTGACGGCAATGCACTGGTGACCAAAGCCACCACCAATATTAACGAATACGGGCTTGTTTTAAAAGTCCCCTAGCTCCTGTTTGAATGGAAAGGCCGATAGCCACGTCGCAGCACCAGCATGTGTGACTCCCATGACTTGCTGGAAGTACCCAAAGCGCTGAGGTTGGTTTGGGAACCAGATGAATCCCGGAAGATCAGTATTGAATGCTGGTTGCAAGGCCGTCTTGCTATTATCAGTTATGTCCTGATACTTTGTCTCTGCAAGGAAATCAGGCAGCTGCTGTAGAATTGGTCCCATAGTATCGAAGCTAGACAAGGCAAGTCAGGGATGATGATTTCTTAAAGATGGGAGGAGCTCTTACAAGTGATGAATTCCACCTTGATAGTTCTTGTCAGCTAGACAAGGAGTAGTTGAGCTTGAGCTGAAGTGGTCCTTGCTAGTTTCCTTGGTTTGTCCAACCGATGTTAGATACCGTAGGATACGGCCTTGAGATGTTATGCTTGAAATTTCGAGCGTTTACGGGGAACTAATGTTCTTACCTAAGAGCTCTGGAGCTGCATTTATCTCCAGAGCTAGCATTTTGACACTGATCGGATCTTTGCTCTCATGAATAGCATCAAAAATACCTAAATCAACACCAATGCGAGCAGCCGCGATTTGGAGGTGCTTCAAAATAAGTAAAATTGCCTAGGGGCTGCAATGCTAACTGCTTGGATGATACTCACTAATCTTGCGAATCGCTGAAGTGTATCATTGGAGTCTCGATGTTGTACTGGAGGTTTTGCAAAGTATCTAGCAACTTTTTGCGGCCAGTCTCGTCCGCGTTTGCGGCCAACTGCTGAATCCGAGCAGTGATGGCATCCATATTTATCGTTCTGCTACTGGATTCTGTAGATATAAAATCGACCAATTGGGTATAGCAAAAGTGAAATAAACCAAGTTAATAGTAATATAGTTAGGTAAAATCGGTTGTTGAGGTTAAGAGCAGAGGAAGGAGAAGTATAGAGTACGTGTAAATCAGCGGCGCATTTATACACCACTCCACAACGATGGACCCCCTCGACAAGCATTGCCCTAATTGGCCGTCTTGGGAATTTTTTAGGGTACAAAGCTCCTGCACAATCCTTGCTATTCTTACGACGTACCCGTATTATTGCATTTTCGTACCTTCATTAGAGGATGCTGGTCGGAAGGTTATAAATATGGAGAATCTAATATTTGGCAACCCAAGATCTGACAGATCAACATTCGTTCTACAGAGGAAACATCTCGGTTCTTTAGTCTCTCTATGTATGCATATTTTGTGGTTGCAAGACTGTGTATGATATTGAACAGGGACAAAGTTCGCAAAACTAATTTATAAGGTCGAGATGAGCATCAAAGATGAGAAAGCGGCCAATCCACCAATCCCAATGTTGAGAGTACCTTTGTTATTACAGCGCTATCAATTCTATAACAAAAACGACATAATAGGATTAAACTTCATCTAGAAGTTGAGCCTCCTAAGCCTCACCAATACATACATACATACAGATACATGTTGGGAATCTAGATTAAGCATACCGATGTATCTAAACTCAGCTCCGAGCATTTGAAGATTCTCTCGGGTTTTCTTCATACATATGAATATCTAGTCATTGACCAGTGAGATACAACTACCTCTCTTATCGCTGCCGGATTCTGAGTGCGAGCTTCACCGACAAGATCGCTATGCTGTGCTATGCTATGCTATGCTATATGTTAGTTTATGGCCTGGAAATGCGATATTAGACAGGATTATGATGATGATGATGATGATGATGATGACGAGACTTATATACATCTGGAGGTCGGAGAAAAGGAGAAAGATTCGGAAAGATTCGGAAAGCGAAGAAGGCGAAGAAGAAGATGAATAAAGCAAAACACGCCATACTTACAACCGGCTCCCCAACGCGCCAAGATAAGATGCTATAGGGCAAACTAGTATAAGCAAGCTGAGAGCATATCTCAGCATATTGCAATAGCCTGAAATTCCAAACATCGGACTATGTATCGAGCCCGATACCGGCAAGCCCCGTCTATAGACGGCAGTTTCAAGTCAAGGTTTCTTGCAAATGCTATATTCATACGAGCTGAGGATGTTTCGAAGGTCGGCGAGAGGAGGACATGCGTGGAGGGCCTTCTGATCTCCTTGGAAAGGTGTAACCTTGGTGTCTTGGATTCGGAGGCGTAGCTGATATGCTATTGCTGGGTGGTAATACAGTGGTAGTGTTCGCAATGGAGCGAGCGAATTTAGTTTTTTTATCTTTGAGCTTTCTACCACTGTTCCGCAAGTCTTGAATTTTGGAGGTAGCCTGTGAATATTTTTCATATTCTAATGCTCAAGTTGCTTTGGATGCCGTCTCCTATATGTGAATCAGCTACCTCGTTGATTCTCTGCTCGTTCCCATTCCTATCATCACCTTGTATTATCCCCCCATCCAGATCCCCATCCCCATCCCCATCCACCTCCAGCCCACCCCCCATCATCTCTCTCTCCACCCACTTCATCCTCCTACACCAATCACTCTCCCCCGCTCCATCCACCTCCCTCAAAACCCCCATTAGCTCCGCAAAGTCCCACTCTACCGTCCCGTCCACCCACCACAAGTTCATCCCCTTCCCCCTCTCCCCCCTCCTCCCATTTAACCTCTTAACCACCATCAGAAAATACCCCACGATAGTCAAAACCCTCCCATCCCTCTCCTCCATCAACTCTATAAACCTCTCTCCAACCAAATTCGGGAATTTTAATATATATATTTGGTTCTTTTCTAAGAGGTTGAGGTATCTGATACTTTTCGTATAGACATCGAAATCCCTATCACCTGAATATAAACCCTCGAGTAAGAAGTTAAACGTTGTCGATTTATTTGACCCCGAATGTTCATCCCTCTCGCACTCCTCTAAAACCCTCGCAAAACCCTCCACTTCCTCTTCAATCGTCTCCTTAACCTCCTTATTCTGTACATACCTCCCCGCAAACGTAATCATCTGCTTCATTTTCGCAAGCGGTCGAAACCAATGCATGGGGACTTTGCCCGCACGACGATCATGAGCATGAGTAGATGGGGAGGGGGACAGAAAACGAGAACTGCTCGTTGCGTGGTAGGCTATGAATATACTACCCGCCAGTATCACGTCGCCGTTAAGCGGATTTATGCCTTCGGTTGATAGCAGATGGCGGTGCGCGTTGATGGCGCGCGTCATGTGGGCGTGGCTTGCTTTTTCGAGATGCGTGAGAAGGGCGGTGCGTGGGGGTGCGTGGTTTATGGTTGATGTGAATGAAGGTGGGGAGGTGGATGAGGAGCGGTTAGAACTAGATCCGTATAGTTTCCGCAGGGAAAAGGCGGAACACCCGAGTAAAGCGTCCATGATAGATGGGGTACAACATGCCAGCTGAACAGACCAGGAAGCGAGGATGTTGTAGGTGGGTGTTGTGATATTGAGGTAGTGGTTGAAGAGGTAGAGTTGGAAGGGAGAGGAATGAGATAAGATAGGGGGATAGGAGAGTGGTAAGGGGATTCGGGGGATAGAGGGACATTCTTTGGTGGATGTGGCGAGGAGTAAGGGGGGTCGAGGGATAGCCGGGGATTGTTTGGTAGATATAGTGAGAATATGATTTGTAATAGTAGAGGTGGGGAGGGGGAGTTTCGTTTTCCGGGGATTGAACGAAAGAGATGAAGAGGTGATGGTATTAGGTTGGATGGGGAGTACTATATAGATACACGTGAGATTATTCCTAGAACAATTCATGCACGTTGGTTTGGATTCATCGCACTTTGATGGTTAGTTTGAATATCCCACTCCTAAGATATCAAAAGATTGACTTTACGTACCTTGTGTCTTCTCGTTTTGCAATTTTTACATCCATATCTAGATTTATGATGTGGACGTCTCGTGGAAGTAGAAGATGGTTTGGGGCTTGAGTTCTTCATTTTTCAATCGGGATAGATGATTTAGATTGAAGTGACCAATGAGTTGAGGTTGAATACGATGTGTTTTGATTGGCGGGGAGATGTCAGGGATTTGATGTGGGACTAGATCAGATAAAAAACATCCTCACACCCATTTTCAACTCCATCCATCCGTCCATCCATCCGTCCGTCCATCCGTCCATCTATCCATCTATCCATAAACCCAACAAATAAATCGAACATCTACAGTATTTATCTTCTTACACCTCATGCCCCATTTTCACATACTTTCAAACCCCATCATTTGCCCACCTAGCTTAAAAACATCCCACTACCAACTCCAACTCCAACTCCAACTCCAACTCCAACCCCAATTACCCACCCATATAAGATATACAGCGGAATACCGGCATATACTCTAGATCGTCAATGAGTAATTTGAGCAGCGATGAGTCGGAGCAGAATAGGATAGGAAGATGATATGAATATGATATGAATCACAGTACAGATGTGATATTCAATTTTCAAGTAATTATCTCTTAAATATCAATCAAGTGCGTGAAATAATAAATAATAATAAATAATAATAAATAATAATAAATAAATAATAAATAAATAATAAATAAATAATAAATAAATAATAAATAAATAATAAATAAATAATAAATAAATAATAAATAAATAATAAATAAATAATAAATAAATAATAAATAAATAATAAATAAATAATAAATAAATAATAAATAAATAATAAATAAATAATAAATAAATAATAAATAAATAATAAATAAATAATAAATAAATAATAAATAAATAATAAATAAATAATAAATAAATAATAAATAAATAATAAATAAATAATAAATAAATAATAAATAAATAATAAATAAATAATAAATAAATAATAAATAAATAATAAATAAATAATAAATAAATAATAAATAATAATAAATAATAAATAAATAATAAATAAATAATAAATAAATAATAAATAAATAATAAATAAATAATAAATAAATAATAAATAAATAATAAATAAATAATAAATAAATAATAAATAAATAATAAATAAATAATAAATAAATAATAAATAAATAATAAATAAATAATAAATAAATAATAAATAAATAAATCCAATGATATTCCTTCCTCTTGACGAGGAAAGATAAAATAACTACTAGTATCATGATCTAT
Organism: Scleromitrula shiraiana; assembly: GCA_028455995.1. Taxonomy (NCBI): domain Eukaryota; kingdom Fungi; phylum Ascomycota; class Leotiomycetes; order Helotiales; family Sclerotiniaceae; genus Scleromitrula; species Scleromitrula shiraiana. Next base: position 2,269,959 of record JABELC010000005.1, read on the forward strand.
GTATTATCTCTCACCAATTTCTATTATCAGTATTGGAGCAAAGATAACCGAGAGCGGGAGAACCGACTCGACAGGCACTAGGATTTATAATATAAATCTTGAATATATTGTAATGTAGATAACAAGTATATCTGTTCCATCTTATGTCGGTATTTTCCTCAAAAGCCAAAGGAGAAGAAGAAAGGTTCCGCAGACCTGAATCCAATCGAAGAAAACAAACGAACGCTCAATTCAAAAGAAGCAAATCGATAAAAATCCAATGTCAAATCTCAAATCCGAGCCTGAATACCTATTCCTGACCATATTCATCCGTATTCCATAACCATATCCCAAGAAAATACGCTACCCCATTCATCCGTCCATCCATCCATCCACCCATCCATCGATTCATCATAAAGATCATAACCATCAAATCCACGTATTTAAATATCATGCCTGTCATGCATCTTACCCAAGTAACTACTTAGTAATAAAACCCAACCAATCCGCGACTATCAATGTAACCATAGCATGCGGAGCAATCCTAACGTAATAAGTACCGAAACCCCTATAAAACCTCAACATACCTTCATCCCTCGCAACCTTAGCAAAACAATCCGCCATGCCTTTATAAACTTGCGCCTTGCCCCTACCTTGCTTCTGCAATCTCGTCTTGACGAAATCAAATGGTAAGCTAAAGAAACTCGCGAAAAATCCCGCCACCGCACTAGCAGCTAATGTTTGTGTTCGTGGTTTCCAGCTCGTGCGTTCTTTTAACTGGGATTTGGCTTCGGAGAAAAATGCTAGTTGTCCGAAATTCAACGCCATCGCTCTTACGACGGTAGGTGCGGCTCCTGCCCACAAGGCAGTCACACCTTCGGATTTTGAAATCGATGAAAGTGCATCGATGACTGATTTGTAATTTTTGCGCTCCGCGAGTGGTTTTAATCCATCCGACTGCATGCGAATTAGAGCGAGGTCGGCTGGATTTCCGATCATAGCTGCTAGGCCACCAGCTGCAAGACCGGCGGCAGCTCGCTCTTTAAATCCCACATTTGTATTATTTGTTTGGGAGCGGACGGTGAGAGATTTCATGAAGGTATCGAAGAAGCCAAGACGTGCTGTGGTGTAGACGGCTTGACGGAGCAAACCTGCACTGAGTCCGGTGTACAAATCGAGTATTTTGCCATGGGCGAGAATTTCTCGGGTTACGGATAAAGGGGTGGGTTTGGGACCGGTCCGGACTCCTTCTCCGGAGAGTTGAAGTCGTACCTTTATCATATCGATAGGTTGAATGACGGTGGTAGCTGTCATGCCAGCGAGACCTCCATTGATAAATGGAAGAGCGGCGCGCATAAATGGAGTATGCAAGAGATCGTTTTTGGCAGCAATAGGATCTGCTTTGGCACTATCTGCGAGACGTTTGGTAGTTTCCATTGCTTCAGATGTTCTGTTTCGTGCAGCTTCAGCAGCTTGTTTAATTGAGTTGGTGGTTGACATGATTGTTATAGGATAGAAGTAAAGGAGGGTAAGGTCAAGCAGTTTGAATACTCTGCCAAATAAGTTATTAGCCCAATGAATATTCAGAAGGGTAATAGATGCACGGCATCATGGCGTGTATATATATCTAAGAATCGACTTGGATCTTGTGTGGAGAATATATCCAATTCAATTGGATTTATGATATAGTTCCACATTAAAAGCACAGGTACCTCTCGGACAGCAATCACAATGACGTTATACTAAAACGCAGCTGAAATTCTTCCGGCAACATAACAAAGCGAAATCCGTATCGGATAACCGATATTTACCTTGGCAAATCTTCGAAAACAAGAGAGGTATGAAATATGGAGACAAGAACGAAATGAAGCTTACTTGAAATTATCTCAAGAAACGCTCTTACAAGACCGGCTTTCTCAACCGATTTGTATTCGCGTATGGAGATTTGAATTGAATGGTAGGTAGATAGGTAGGTAGGTAGGTAGATAGGTGGACTGGTGTGAAAGTGAATTAATTAGTTGATATAATAAGTATTAATAGTATACAGCCTTTCAAGGCTGTGCTGATAAGATCGAAATGATATAAAACTTATTATTCGAGATGAGACGTCAACGAGATGAGATGAGATGAAATGGAGGAAATGTAGTTGTAGAAATAAAAAAGAATTTGACCTGGAGAGACGAGACAACTAAGAATTAATTTGATAATTTGTAGGGTCAACGAATTTTGGTTGGATAGAATAGATATAATAAATAACTCTTCCCGTTGGCCGACCTCGAGATACCAGTATTGGAGGCAGAAAGTAGAAAGTAGTGGTGGTGATGGTGGTTATATCCGTGTGCGGGGTCGATTGTTGGAGTATTGTTTGCTGCTGCAAGGCACGTACTTCTATGAAGGTAATAATAATTATAATAAGTGGTCTTGCTTTTTACCTACTATAGCATTGATTTTCTTGTTTATACGTGTTTTGTATGGCTAATGACCAAGAAAGTATATTATAGAACGAATAGTTAAATACCAATCATGGGAAATCTTCTATACCTAAGTGTCGTCAATCTCTGGAGTTTATATATCGTATGGACTATTAGCTGGTTGATATGGCATAAGGTAAAGTTCCTGCTTCCCGAGGTAATACACTTGAAACTCGAAAGATGTACATCTTGATAAGGTATTATATACTTCCTTGATTTTCACGTATACGTATATGGTGGTCTGTTTTCAGAGCTATTTGTTATATATAACCTGATAACAAAGGATGAAGTTTTAGACCTTATGTCATCGCGATGATTCTCTTTGAGGTAATCAATCATTTAGATTTCTTGAATTATAACATGTCGATTGATAGATAAATAGGGAATATTTGTTTACATTCATTTATTACTATTTTAGGACTCAAACAATTTATTGTAGATCAATAGTTTCAAGGATGAAGGGAAACCAATATTGCGATGTACTTTGTGTGTCATGTTCTCTTGGTAGTTTTCTTGGTATAAAGTTTTGAAGTAAATAATAATATAATAATAATACTACTCGAGTAGAGGTTTGAGGTTGGGAATAATAAATGCGGGGTAGCTTATTAATCCTAATAATATAAATGGTTTTAGCGTTTGTTTTAATGGTTCAAGATCGTGAGATAATGCGTCTCAAGCTTCCAAGCTTCTAAGCTTCTAAGCTTCTTTTAAGGCTAGTTATTATTTATTAGTCTTTCTGGAAATCTTCTCCTTGCCATTCCCGGTCTCCCTTACCTCTCTACATATCTCTCTACATACCGGTACATACATACATACATACATACATACATAATAACTAGATAATCTCAAAACAATCTCAAGAGAATAACCCAACAATTCCATAAAAAAATGTATAAGCAAAAACAATTATAGTCAGTCCTTACAATTAATTCATATGAATGCATTCCACTATCACTATCCTCAAAAGAATCTATCAATTATCATCTAAAATTAAAGTAACACAAAATCCCATTTTCCAACAGCCTGAAAAGATCTCGGCCCTTCCACAAAAAAATCACTCACCCATAACTCATGAACAATAATAATAATAACAATAATTAGCCATATACCATATACCATATACCATATCTCCATCCCGTCCACATCCACTCGCAATAGCCATCGCATCTACCATCTACCATATACCATAATCCATCCATAAGCGCACAAAGCAAAAGCAAGACAGCACCACCACCAACACACGTCAAGCCAATCCACCAACTAACTAATAAGGCGGTCGGCCAATAACCAAAACCAACCAATACTCTATCTACATTTCTAGCAATTGCCGTCTCTTAGCTCTCCACATCTCAACCACAACACATTTCCCAATTCCCCATGATAATAAAATTTCCCCCGTCTCCTCTCTTAAATCTCGATATGTAACCCCGATCAATCCATTATCTATCGTGATGAGATATCGCATATTATTACTCTCCTCCTCCTATGATTGCAAACTCGATATGTCTCCCGCTGTACCTAGTACGTACGTACGTACCGACGTCCGCAGATCCCTTCTCTCATCTCATCAGTATTTTCTCTACCGGAAATTTATTCCTCCGCTTCTCTCACCATGTTTGTTTGTTTGTTTGTGGGCCGGCCACCGCTGTGCTGTCTCCGTGGGGTACTTACCGCTTTATCGATGCCATGGCAGAATCGCGTGGGGGGGGGGGAAGGGGGGGTTATTAGTAAGTACTATTTTTCGGCTGAAGTTGATGGATGGTTGGCAGGAAGGATGGCTGTTGAGATTTTCCGTTGAGAGACAGATGACGAAGCGGATGTCATACATAAGTGATGGGAGAATTGTTGGAATTGTTGGAATATTGATTCGAACTACTGTTTCATGCTGCATTAGAAGTTTTAGTATCGGAAAATATCCTGTATTGATAAATAAGTAGACTGACTGCTTTTGCATTGTTCTCGGTCGGTGAGTAGGTTATTTCTGCAAATGCTAGAGAGCTGATGTCTCGAATATGCAAAAAAAGAAAAGAAAAAGAATTTAACGGCGAAAAACTCTGAGCGGGAGGAATATCTATGTCAAGTGTTTGTTGATCTTGAAGTCTATATTTTCTATTCCAAAGCTTCAGTTAAGCTACCAGTATAAGTCTATTGCCCTTCCATTTCCTTTTGGTTCTGAACCACCCATTGCTCTATATTTTCTAATTTAAACAATCTCTATTCCTTTTGGATAATCATATCTATCCACTCATCCACTCACTATTTCTAATCCTCCTAGGATTTCATTTGGTAGTCAGCTCGTCGAATATAGGTTTTGATATTTCATCTAATCCCATTTATTACTCGATTTCCTGCGTCCAACCCACCTCCCTTTTCAAGAATAGAATATCGCATTTGTATGAAAGAACAAATGGCCATTTCTCTCGCTATTCCAATATGCACCCTCAACTTATATTTATCAACTCTCCTCTTCCATCTACCTCGTACCGTCTAAATCATCAATCCATAAATCCATCTCCCCTCCCCATAAACCTCTCAGCTCATCTGCACCATCAACCCCAAAATCTTCTCCCAACCTCCATTGCCGTTCTTGGATGCTCTGACAACTTCGTTCCCACTAGGAAATTCTCTCAACTTCAATCTCTCCACAACGCTATATCCTAAATTCAAAAACCCACATAACTCAATCCATTTTTCACCTCTACGACTCTCCTTCCCATCTACCATGAACTCAAGAAATCTTGCTGCTTCTTCTTCACTCTTTACATCAAGGGATGTTTTGACGGTAGATGGCGACGCAGACGGCGAGGGAAGGGAAGCTTTCCAAGTTGCGAAATGACCGAGGAAACTACTGGCGCACGGGCTTCTTTCCCTCCTCTCATTTTCTCCTGCCACAATTTCCTCCTGCTCTATCGCCATCGCTCTTCCGGAATCCGAAGATGATGACACAGGGAGGATAAATCTCGCATCTGGATATCGCAGCATAAGATCCGAGAATCCATTCGCAGTAGTGGATATTTCCACTTCTGTAAAAGTGCGAGGATTGGGGGTGCGGGTTGTCTCGGATGGTGGTATTTGAGTACTATTTAAAATAGAGGAAATGGAAGAATAGCCTAAGATTTGAAGGGCTTGAGTGAGGGCGAGAGTATTGGATTTTTGAACGCGGGATTCGTGCGAGAGAACGATGATTGAGGGTGTGGTTTGAGGTTGATGTTGATGTTGAGATTGCATTTGCGGGATTGAGGTGGATGTTGCGATGAGGGGGAGGAATGAGCTTATGTAGGTTGTGAAGAACATGGTTTCTATGTTTTCCTTTTTTTTTCTTTTCTTTTTCTGTTGCTTGCTTTCTTGATGTGTCGTTGTTTAGAACGCCGTTGTGTAAAGTGTCGTTGTATCGAATTAATTAATAAGTGAGATTTATTAATCAATTGACGAATCGATCAATTAATCAATTTTCCAATATGACTGACTATCCAGGTGACTGATTGACAATTTCGATTCAATCCAATTTGATTCGATTGAAATATCGTCTTGCAATCTCAAAACCAGTGAATTTCAAGTCGTAAATCTCAAGAACATATATCTACTATATTCCATTCGTTGGTTGTTGGTCGAATATACTCGTACACCTAGGTATGAAAGGGGTAATAAATGGACCAAATTGGGCAATACAGGATAATACAATGCAAATCAATCAATCAAACAATCAATCAACCGACGAGCAAAAAGCAACAAAATCAAAACTTCAAAAAATAAAGAATAAAAAAATAAAAAAATTCCTCACTTAAAAGGAGGAAGAAATCTCTTTACATATATACCACTGGTGCGTATACTCTCCATATAAATCCCAATCCAATCCAACCCATCCATATCCATCCATATCCATCCATATCCATCCACCCATTCATAAAATAAGCGTACTACATACATACAATAGGTATAACAAACAAACAAACAAATGAATAGATAGTAGCAGCCAATACCAACACAATACCGCACAGCCAGATGAAAGAGTCTGGATCAATATGTGATATGGGCGCACGATCGATGGACGGGGAGGGGAGCTGAATGAATTATTAGATTGGAATTGAAATGGATTGGGTTAGAGTTCGAATCAGGGGTATGTATAAATATTAAGATTGGGATTGGGATTGCGATCCAGATTGGGATTGCGATGTATTAGAGGTTTTGTTTCTTTATGTTAATATGTTATGTTTGTGAGTTGTTTTGAGTTGTTTTGTTTTGTGTTGTGTTGTGTTGAGTTGTGTTTACGGAGTCGTTACGATGCGATACGATGCGATGATCTTGACTAGGAATTATATATCAAATCTAATCCTTTAATTTTGATCTCCTGTGATTTCTCTCACCAGCTCTTCTTATTCCTCTTCTTATTCCTCTTCTTATTCCTCTTTCTCTTCCTTCTTGGCTTACGTGTGTATATATATGTGTATGTATCTACGAGGTTAACATTTACATTGAGGCAGGCTGTTTGTTTCTACGATATGTACAGTACCTACTGTAGCCTGTAGGTGTAGGTAAGTAATAATAAGATAGGGGAGAGTAGGATCTAAAAGAAATTCGATATTGTTCCTTGAAACAAGAAAGCTTATTCTTCGGTATTTATTTTAGTTCCCAGGGTTCAGTTTATTTATATTAGTTCAATCTGTCAAATTGTGGACGGATAGATTAATTGATAGATTGATTGATCGATCAATTTGGGACGAGTGGGGTGAAACAGTTACAGTGGGATTTTTTATTTTTATTTTTATTTTTATTTTTATTTTTATTTTTATTTTTATTTTTATTTTTATTTTTATTTTTATTTTTATTTTTATTTTTATTTTTATTTTTATTTTTATTTTTATTTTTATTTTTATTTTTATTTTTATTTTTATTTTTATTTTTATTTTTATTTTTATTTTTATTTTTATTTTTATTTTTATTTTTATTTTTATTTTTATTTTTATTTTTATTTTTATTTTTATTTTTATTTTTATTTTTATTTTTATTTTTATTTTTATTTTTATTTTTATTTTTATTTTTATTTTTATTTTTATTTTTATTATTGTTCTTGGGAAAGGAGAGCGGCGTCTGGATTCTAGATCTTCTTGGTGCTGGCGGGGCGGGCTCCTCCAGGGAGTGGTTTGCTACTGGGGGTACCGTTAGTGTGGACCCTGAATCTCTTTCGATGGGTAATGGGTGATGGGGCTGGTAATCCTGGAAAGTTTACGAACCCCTTAGACTCGAAGAAAAAACATTTTGGTATACGAAAGAAAGTATGTAAATTTAATTTTTGAAAGGACTTTTTACAAAATTACTAGCACAAAGTAATATCGTACCGTAAGTATCCTCATTACCTATATCTAGCTGTATATCCGAAAAGATATTATCCTTCCTCCCTGTCAACCCAACATGATGGTAACGACACGTCAGCCAAGGACCAGACAATAGATATCATTCAATCAAATTGCTGGATCTCACCTAATAATGCTACTTTAAGCTTAGATATCAATTCCTCATGTTTGGAAGAAAAACTTATATATAAACACTCCGAGGGAACGAACCACTTCCCCAGAACATCAGAATGCAGTAACTGTATGCTTCTGTCAAAACTTTCAAGTGTTTATCCGGCCATCTTCAAATTCGAGACCCTCGATTATAATTTCGGCTGTAACCCCTACGATCATCAAAACGTCCTTGATCTATATATACTTTATATCGCTAACAGCTGTGCAAAATCCAACGTAAGTATAGATCGGGCTTGGATTTCCTAGTATGAGCCCTATATGCCCATATTCCAAGGTCTTTATCCGGTATTTGGTTCAACGGCTGAAGACCGCGAGAAAGCCGTTCTAGCTGATAAAGAGAGGGCGTGGAAAACTCATCTGGCGTATGCGGAAGGTGTTAGCCACTGGATGTATGTAGTTCATAATGAGAGTGGAGCGGTGGTTGGTGCTTGTCAGGTAGGTGGTTAAACTTATACTCGACTAATAATATATGCGTGTTTTCATTGTTCTGGTGACTGAGAATAAATAAATATACATACAGTGGCTTATTTATACGTCAGCACCATGGCCTAATGAGCTCCCAAATATAGAAGCAACATGGTGGCCTGAAGGGGATGGGAGGGATTTTGTTAGTGGATTTTTGAGACAGATTTATGCTCCTAGACAGCAGTGGATGAATAGACCCCATATAGGTGAGTAAATAGATATGTGCTTTCCCAATTCTTGATTTTTGATTTGTTACAGTTGGTATTTGACTATTGAATGAACTATCTTTTCATGCTTGTACTGTAGCTTTAAATCAGACATCTGTACATCCGGATCATAGGGGGAGAGGTGTTGGTGGAATGTTGATGCAATGAGGTGTTGATAAAGCAGATGAGTTAGGGCTAGAAGGATTTATCGAAGTCAGTCGAATTAGTCAGAAATCTTCTCATTGACATTCTCTCTAGTATCAACTTCAATATCAACCTCCCCCTCATCTAAATTCCCCATCTAACAGCAGAAATTTTAGGCAACAGAAGGTGGACGCGGCCTCTATGAAAAGCACGGATTTCGGTCACTCATAAAGATGGCGTTTGATCCCGAAAAGAAAAACCCAAGTCAGGAATGGAAAAGACTGATTCATGAAATTAGCCCTTTTCATTTTTATATCACTTGGAGACCTGTTGGGAGGGTCTTTCGGGATGGGGACACCTTGGCAGGTTGATCAATTGTTAGCGAAAGCGCGCAATAGAGAGGTGAAATTGCCCGTTATGAAGCTTAGTAGATGATTGATCTAGAGAACCCATGTTTAGAACGTCTTTATAGAATAACCAAACGATTGTAGTATTCTCTTGGACCTTGAACGTTGTTGATTAAAGCAATGATGTTCCCCCAAGAGGTAGAAGATGATGGGGTAATCTGCACAAACGCCTGCACGTAAAATAATTATAGTTGACAGAACACCTGATATGAAACTCTTCAATCATTCCATTTCATACACATTGAACGAACACAAATAGAAAAAGAAAGGGAATATTTGGTTCACATGAGAGTAAAAGGAGAATAAAATAGAAAACCGACCTTTTGAAAAACACTAGAACATGAATATCATAGATTGTGCTAAAGTTAGGCAACTTGAAAAAGATTTCATTAACACAAATAACACCTGTTTTAGATACCATTCCTCCCCCAAAACCCCAAAATACTCTCCGCAATCTCATGAACATTAGTCTCCACAGCAAAATGTCCCGCATCAAGCAACACCACCTCCGCCTTTTCCGAATCTCTATTAAAAGCCTCCGCACCAGCGGGTAAAAAGATCTCATCATTCTTACCCCAAACCGCCAAAATAGGAACCTTAGACTCTCTGAAGAATTTCTGAAACTCAGGATAAAGTTCAATATTATTTTTGTAATCCTGGAATAGATCCAATTGAATGGATTCCTGATCCAATTGAGAAAGTAATGCGAAATCTAACGTCCATGTTTCAGGGGCGATGATCTGAGGATTTGGGTGGCCGTGAATATACTGCCATTTTGTGAAATTGAGAGAGAGGACTGCGGCGGCGAGAGTTGCTCGAGCGGAGGCGATATCGTCGGGTGTTGTGGCGGTCCAGAGTTCTTGAAGCGGTGCCCAGAAGTTGGAGAGGCCTTCGGTGTAGGCATTTCCGTTTTGAGAAATTATACTAGTAATGGCGTTTGGTTGACGGAGTGCGAGACGAAGTCCTACGGGAGCGCCATAGTCAAATATATAGAGAGAATATTTAGAGATGGAGAGGGTGGAGAGGAGAGCCTCGATGGATTTGGATAATGAGTCGAATGTGTAAGTGTAATTTCTTTCGGGTGGAACGACGGTGAATCCAAAGCCTGGCATATCAGGGGCGAGGACATGATATTTTTTAGAGAGAAGTGGGATAAGATTGCGATATTGATGGGAGGAGCTGGGGAAACCGTGAAGGAGGAGGATAGTGGGTGCATCTCTGGATCCAGATTCTCGATAGAAGATTTGTATGCCGTCGGCCGTGACGATTTTATGTTGAATTCCAGACATTATAATGAATTTTGGAAAGTCGTCCTCAAATGATATTCTCGGAAATAGCGGATGGAAGTATAGAACAGATTGTCTGGTGTGGGTTAGCCGTATAAATATGTATACACTTCTCAAAGTATTTTAATATCAGGTGAGGATCTCCGGGAATCTATATACCCCACATGCATATGTCGTCAGCAATGATGCCGGTTGCATAGGTTGTTTCTCCTGATCCGCGGATTTCTTTAACTTGATGTTTGTCAGCATTCCCGAAATTTGGGCATTTGATTGGCCAAGATGAGGATGGTATTTGGTCTGTCAGACATTCAAAGGTGACAAAGCCGATGGTCTTAAAACCGAGAACACTATTTATAATTTAATGTCCTGACCTTTCCGATGATCGAAAGGGCGCAAAGCTTAACATGTAAGTAATATTGCAGATATTTCTATGCAATACCGGAGCTCAGATGACAATAAAAGCGTCAATGTGTGGAACACGATTGTCAAAGTTCCCAATGCGATCAATTCATCTTATCATCGAACAAATTTTTGATTCGACAAGGAAGGCCACCTTCCATAGGTAGTGTAAGGCTGTTCTTACTAATCCGTTCCTTTCGATCAAGTGGGGAGAAGTCAAACCGTAATATTAAAACTGCCATGACTTGTGCCGCAACTAACTCAGCCATTTTCTTCCCAAGGCAAGTCCTTGGGCCTCCGTTAAAGACTGGATACTCAAATGCAGTTTTTGACATCAAATTGCCATTCTCGATCCATCTTTCTGGATTGAATTTATCAGCATCTTCGCCCCATGTCAACTTTGATCGATTCATTGCCCAGGTACACCACACAAGGACCGCATTTTTGGGAAGAAATGTTCCATCTGGTAATGTAGTTGCTTGTTCGCATTGCTTGATCTCGAATGGGACAGGTGGGTAAAGTCTTAATGTCTCGTAAAAGACAGCCATTGTATATGGCAAAGTAGATGGGCGATATTTTGTGAAAGCACTCATCTCATCAGTCACAGAAGTTTGATTCACCTGTTGAATCTCTAATCGAACTCTTTCCATCTCTCTTGGATGACGCATGAGAAGATAAAAAGCCCAAGTTAAAGCCTGTGCAGTAGTATCACGACCTAGATATGCTTAGCCAAACACATCATATCTGTTGGATGTTTGAAAATACACATACCTGCTGAAAGATAGTTCAAAGCTGCATCGGCCACCATTTGGTGATCATCAATAGAATCTAATAAGGAGTTGATCAAAGTTCCCGAGATACAATCTAACGAATCTGTCTCGACCTTTTTCTTCTCCTGTCGAGATCTAACGGCATTTGCTACTATTTCAGAGCCAAATGCTTTAACCTTCCCGATTGATAATCTGAATTTAGAACCAAAGATCATCTCGGTTATTGGCCATAAAGGGTTTTGAAATCTTTCACCAGTAGCACCAGATGCGTATTCAAAAGCTAACGAAAACTCATCTGCGGAATGCATTTCCATCTAGTTTTATCAGCCAGTGCTTCATCTAATGACATATATGCTCACATCATAGGCCATTCTCCCCATTAACTTTGTAGTTAATTCATGAAATTCTGCTTCCAGATCAACAACTTTCGAAGTTGTACATGACATATCAAGCTTCATTATAGTCTCCTTGAGATATTGAGGAAGTGCAACATCCGTAAGAACCTTAAGATTTGAATTATTCAAGAAATGTAGTCCAGCTTTCCGCTGAACCTTCCACAAATCACCATCCGCATTAATAATACCATTTCCTAGAGACGTCAATACAAATATCCCATTCATTCAAGATAAAATAAAAAAATACCAAATAGGTCCCAAGATCTTCTCTTAAAGAAGTCGCCTTTAGCAAAGATCCCCTCATTTTTCAACACATATTCTAGATTCTTTGGATCATTAATCACCACACCAGGTGGTAATGAAGGAACCGAAATCTGAAAGGTTTCAAATCCAAATTTACGTTCACACTTGACGAACCATGAAAATAGCTTATGACGAGCTTGAAGGAAGAGAATGCCATTACCAACGAGTGGTAGTGTGTTTGGTGGTCGTCTGTAATTTTTATTAGTCCTCTTTATCTATGCATCGTCTAAAACCATGGTATCCAAAATATAGAAAAATATGTCAAAAGGCCATATATTTTGTTCCTGGGAATAATTCCTCTCGGTGCATAGAGTATCATCACAGCATATAATTTCAACACACCTCAAGGACCTCCCATTCCTCCTAATCTTCGTACCACCAAATAAACAATACGGTATGAAAAGACCAAGAAAAATCGCAATAAACGATAGGACATACATTTTGTCGCGAGAATGCAGAGAACTCTCCTAATCAATCCATTGATATCGAAAATTCCTCAAAAATGATGATGAAAGAAGAAGGATGTTGTTGGAATGTACCCTTACCACTAGCGTCACTAGGATGAACAAATCCACAGGTTAGAGCTTCGAACTCAAATTAATAAGTGCAGTTTCAACTTTTAGGAACGACATCTATTCTATAAATTTATTACAATTTCTTTTCATATCGATTCTTTTCAATTGAGAATAATTGAAGATCTCGAATTTTAAAGAAAGAAAGAAAGAAAGAAAATAATGGTTCTCATATGTCCCCGCATCCACTTTTTCGAAATAAATGATCAACCCTGGTTCGTAATTAGCTATGTAGCTATCAAGCTCAGCTCCCCCTCAGCTCCCCAAGCTCCAAGAACCCACTCCATCTATCCCATCTATCTCCAACCCTCACTAACCACTATTTCCCCCCTTCCCCCCAGGTTCCCCCAATACCTCCGCCTAAAAATCCAATCCTGCCTCGCCCTCGCCTGGACCTTCCGCGTCCCGCTCATCCAGCCCTCCTCCCCCGCCCAACTCGTCGCTACCACCCTCTCCCGCCTCCTCTCCAACGACCTCACAACCTACACATTTGTCGATTTCTGCGCCGGCGCTGGAGGTCCCACTCCTTATATCGAGGTTTATCTAAATGCGCAGTTAAATTCCTCTTCTACTTCTGCTTCTTCTTCCTCCGCTGTTGATGGAGAAGAAAATACAAATGGCGAGCCTTCCTCCTCTTCATCATATGCCGCTGTAGCCGCAGCACCAAAACCAAAATCTAATGGATTGACACCGCGATCTTCGCATTTCCCACCTACCTCATCATCATCACCACCATCATCCAATTCAAAACGAAACAACGTACAATTCGTGCTCACAGATCTCCATCCCCATATCCCAGATTGGAGCGAAGCAAGCAAGAAAAGTCCAAACGTACATTTCATTCCCGAATCCGTCGATGCGGCCAATGCCCCAAAGGATTTATTGAAAAATATCGGTGGGGTGGAGGGAAGGAAAATCTTTCGGTTGTATAATTTGGCGTTTCATCATTTTGATGATGGTTTGGGTGAGGCGATTTTGAGGAATACGGTTGAGACTGCTGATGGGTTTGGGTATATTTTTTTTCCTAGAAAAAATCTTCTCTCTTCCCCATTCCCCTATTCGTATCCTATATTCCTTTTCCTTCCCCGTTCCCTCTCCCTCCCCATCCACCTTTTCTAACCCCATCAATCCTCATCCAAAACCACAACTAACCCCCTACTCTCCCCATTACCAGAATCTTCGAACTCCAAGAACGCACCGTCTCCTCCCTGCTCACCATGTTCGGTCTCGGCATCCTCATGTTCCTCATCACGCCCTTCTATTTCTGGCGCTCCCCGGGCCATCTCTTTTTTACGTATGTGGTTCCTGTTATTCCGTTTGTGCTTGTGTTTGATGGGGTGGTGTCGAGTTTGAGGACGAGGAACGTGGGGGAGGTGGAGGCGTTGTTGAATAAGAATGCGGATGGATGGGAGGGGTGGAAGGTTGGTAGTGGGAGGGAGTGTCATACGTGGCCGACAGGGTATATGACTTGGGTTGTTGGGTTGAGGAAGTAGGGGGGAGGGGTGGAAGGTTGTGGTGTGTGTGGATGTATGATATGTATGATATGTATGATATGTATGATATGTATGATATGTATGATATGAGGAGCGGGGGGGTGTTTAGTATATGGTATTACGAGAGCGGGATGGGTAGGTATATTATGTACTTTTAACATCAACATCAACATCAACATCAACATTGACACATATACACATAGACATACACATATGGAATATAAGTACATTGAAAGTGGTGATTATAAAACCACTAAATACATACATACATACATACATACATACATATATACATTAACATCAACATCACATCACATCACATCAATTTCGTGCTCCCCAACCCAAAGCTCTCACTCTACTCAAACTTAACTACCGTGATTATTCTATTCTAATCGATTTAAAAGAATTGCATTAATATACAACTGAGAATATAGTCGAAAGAACTTGAAATATAACTATAGATGTATAGATACATGGATATACATAATCTGTAATTGTATATCTAAACGGAATCATATAATGTTGGCTCGGAGCCTACTCGGGGAAAAATCCTCCTGCCATTTCATCGTCATCATCATTATTATCGTCGTCATCGTTGTATGGCTCACTTAACTCGCTCTCTTCACTTTCTTTTACGAATCCACCCTCCTCCTCCTCCTCCCCCTCAACCCTATACCCCTCCACCCTCTCCCACACCCTCAACCTAACCAACCACTTCCTCCAAACCCCCAAAACGTGTTCCCTCCTCCTCTCCACCCCCTCCCTCTCCCTCTCCCACCCCATCCCCCCCACCACCACCCTCACCGCCTCCCCAAACTCCCTCGATACCACCACCCCCCTAAAAACCGGCGTCCCCACCCTCCCCATAAACCTCCACCCCACCAGCGCATTCGCATAATCGATCCCTAGCAATTTCGCCGCATACGCCGCGTCGTCGTCTTCGATGTGGACGCCGCCTTTTGGGATCATAGAGGAGGTGTAGATATCTATGTTGCCGAATTTGTTTTTGGGGACTTGGTTATTGAGGATGGGTGGGGGCGTGTAGAGGGTGGTTTGGTCGATGGTGTAGAGGTTTGTTCCGGGGGATTCGTGTTCGCCATTCTCATTGATATCGTCATTTTCTTCTTCTTTCTTTCGAGTGGAAGTGATGGTTTTTGCCGGGACCTCGCGATCTTTTACCTCCCGTCCAAGCCGATACCAAGCATCCCTGCTCTTCACAACCCTAACATCCTTCCTCCTGTAAACGTTCTCTGTTTTTTTATCTTTCGGATTTCCCACCGCCACCTTCCCACTCGGCCGCTCCTTATCCGCAACAAGAACCTCATTCCGTCTCAAATGTCTCTCCAGCGCATAAACAGGATGATTTTTAAAATCCTGCACAGCTTTCGGCATCGGTTCTCGCGCTTCCAACGCCGCTAACTCTCCATCTTCAATTTGCTCCACATCTGATTTCCAACCCGGGGAATAATGGTTTAGGATTTTTGACCACCATTTTTGCCCGCCCGGGGTGGATTCGATGCGGGATTTGCGCGTTTTGGAATTCGGCGCTTTGACGTAGCGGAGAGTGACGTCGCGGGCGGAGGAGTCCGGGGAGAAGGCGAGAACGTAGTGCATTTGATTTTCTTTATCTGATAGGGGGGGTTCCAGGGTGCGCGGTTTGGATATGTTGCAGGTTACGAGGGGGTCGATGGGGATCCATTTTTGGTGGGCGGGGTTGAGGACTTCGATCCAGAAGACTGGGAAGGGGGATTCGTGGATGGGTTTTGTGGGGGGTTTAGGAATTGGCGGAGGAGCTGGTGTGGGGGGCGGTGGAAAGTGATAGGATGATGCACCACCTAGGCGTCGGCGGGGGTTTGATAGTAAGGCTTCGGTGCTGTTTGGATTGGCTGATGAGGATCCTTCTTCTTCGGTGATGGGTGTTGTGACTTTGGTCTTTTGTTTAGGTGGTTTTGGCATGGGTGGACCACCAGTATTGAATGAGAGAGGTTGAAGAGAGCAGACAAGTCGAGCTTCAATATCTGCACTTCTCAATAAAGCGCAAAATAATTGTGCCCCTACATCTCTTGAACCTTTTAATTCTTTTGCTGCCTTTCTGAAATCGGCTTTGTCATATGCAGCATCCGCATCATCGGGTAATTTGTACTATATTTATGTCAATATTTCTCTTATTTGGATGTTTGAAAAGCCTTTACGTTTTGAATATGCTCTTCATCGTCAGCCCACAAAGCCCTCCGTAGTCCTCTCTTTGTGATACTGAATTTTGTTCTCCACATAACAGCAACCTGCTCCAATCCACGTTTCAACGCATCCGTTTGACCAAATTGTGAAAGATCCTCTCTCGGTTTTAGAAATGTCAACATCTTCTTAGTAAGAAGTGGTTTGAGCGTATTCTGAACCACGGAATCATTACACCATTCATTCCTTCTATCAACATGTGATAGCAATAATAAAAGATGCATCCTATGAATCTCCAATCTGTGAATTCTATCTGCCTGGGAAATAGCTTTACGTCTTGGCGTAATCGTCCGACTTTGAGAGATAGAATTTCTAGTCAGGTTCAATTCCAAATCTCCTGATGGTTCATCATCCTTCTCATCGAAATTGAAATTTTCCCAATCAATATCACTCTCGGCAGTTTCATCATCCGTATCCCTATATGCTACCTGTCGAGGTCTATCGGATTCTTCATCCTGACTTTCATCGTCAAGCTCTCTCGGTGGTTTTAAGACATCCTCAAATACCAAATCATCTTCGTCCTCATCTTCATCTTTATCCTGATCATGTGATTCAACCACAGAAGATTTACTATTAGATGGCCCTGGCATTGAAGCTGAAACTGCTCGTGGGCCAACTCTTCTTTTCTTTAAAGGTCTTTCAGGAACCTCCGATTGGGCTGGTAGGGCTTCCGCCAGCATATCTCGATAAATATCCGGAACGACATTTTGATTGGTTACTTTTCCTTTCCCCTTTGCTCTAGTTGATCTTCTACTTGTGGATTCGGTCGAGGAAGCGTTTGCATTATTTGTGGCGATAAAACTCGAGCCTGATGCATTATCAAGTTCCTTCTTTGGTCGACCTCTTGTTTTTGGTGGCATCATGCCTTTTTATTTGAGCAAATTATTAGATGAGCAAGAGCAAGTTGGAAACATTATTGAGAATGTGTATGCAAGAATTTAATTTGAACGAGCAACAAGTTGTGAAGTAATTGTATGTATGTTTTTGCGAATACAATTCAATTTTGATATAGAGTATAAAGATTAATAATGATCTAGTTATTCATCAACATTGTCGACAGGGCAGGACAGAGCAGGGCAGGTATGACTTCCGAAGCCTTCAGTGCTCAGATGGTTGATACCTAGTCCTCTAAGGCAAAAAGAAGTTAGTGGTGTCAAGATGGATGGATGCCAGTGCCAAGCTGCTAAAATTTAGTGACCGCCTTCCATACTCGTATGTTCTGAGCTATTATTTATTTATTATTTCTCCACACGACTCCAGACTCTAGACTCCAGATTTTTTATCCTTTTACTAATAAGTTAATAATAATAATAATACCTCTCCATTCTCCATCATAACGTTGATTGTATTTCTTAATATCTTCATCCTTCTTCAATTCATCTCTTTGTTTTCATGAGATTTCTTTTCTTTAAACTCTTATCATATCGAACTCTTCCAATTTTGCAGGTAATTTTCTAATGTGAACCAGTTGATATAATAAATCTTGGTTTTCTTTCTTTACGACGTCATACATACCAATACTATACCGTTAGACAATCCCCTGTTTATTTTATTACATCTTTCAAAATTTATATTGATATATTTCATCCATACCATTTTTTTAAATAAATAAAAAATCATATTTATATCCTTCCTTCTATTCTAACTTCAATTACCATGTTGTGATTGTTTCTACTTGTATCTATTTACATATGTTGAATTAGATATGCTACTTCGAATTCATCACTAGAACCGTATTATTGTTCACAGATCTAGATTCGCCCCCCCAAATCTTCCACATTAACAACATGAATGATCTAGGCCTCGATGAACCCATCTCTAATGATGCCAGAGATGTAGAGCATCTGCAGCGAGATGAGAGACAAGAGGCAGAAGAAGATGAAGAAACTTTCCTTGAACCAAGGTATGTTAATAGGAAAACTTATGGTATACTTCTGAAATTATCAAAGTGGGCATTCTAATTGTTTATCTTTCTAGTCGTTGGTGGTTTGCCAGTACCGCATTTCCTCTCATAGCTGGCACCTTCGGCCCAATGGCATCGGCATTCAGTATCTGCGCATTAGTAGTACGTTGGAGAGTTTCGATACCACCTGGCGGAGTAGAAGAACATGGAACTTATATCGACGACCCAAAATGGCTAATTGGGATAAATGCTGTTCAACTGGCTATAGCACTTGTGTCGAATTTATTTCTACTCCTAAATATGGCAGAAAGGGTACGATTCTCAATCGCTCAACCAATTACAATCATAGGATGGTATATATCATCATTTGCTTTGATTGGATTGACAGCTTGTGCCTCTGGTCCACTCAACCTATCATCTCCTCCAGCTCATGCATATACGCAAGCATTCTACTACGCAATATTCGCTGCCGGTCTTTACTTTATTGTGGCAAGTTTGATGGTGGTCACAGTATACGGAGCTTATAAAGGTCATTATCCAAAGGAATTCAAATTGTCCATCATTCAGAGAACTTTGATGTTACAAACTATTAGTTATTTGGTTTATCTACTAGTCGGCGCTGTTGTTTATTCTCATATTGAAGATTGGCAGTTTTTGGATGCACTTTACTGGGCTGATTTTACACTTTTGACTGTGGGGATAGGTGATTACGCACCATTAACTCATACTGGAAGAGGATTACTATTTCCATTTGCTATCGGAGGTATTATTATTATAGGTTTAGTTATCGGCTCAATCCGATCATTAGTTCTCGAACGTGGAAAAGTCAAACTCGGGGCAAGAATGGTAGAAAAGGAACGAAGACGTCTTTTGAAAAAGATGCAAAAGAAGAATGCTAAGGTTTTGAAACCGGTCACTAATGGGAAATCTTCTCCCGAATCAAGTAGTAAGACATTGGTTGGCGAAGATGACCTTACGGAAAGGGAAAGACGTCAGCAAGAATTTGATTTGATGAGACAAATACAAGAAACTGCTGCAACTAAACGTCGTTGGACTTCTCTAGTTATATCTGGAACAACTTGGTTCGTGCTCTGGTTCGCAGGAGCTGCGATTTTCAAAGCAGCCGAGTATGGCCAAAAATGGACTTATTTCCAATCACTCTACTTCTCATACACCTCACTTCTAACAATTGGATATGGAGACTTTTATCCACAATCCAATTCCGGCAAACCTTTTTTCGTTTTCTGGTCTCTTCTCGCAGTTCCTTCTCTTACAATTCTTATCAGCAACATGGGCGACACCATCATTAAAGGAATCCGCGATCTAACCCTCTACATTGGAGATTCCACCATCTTACCTGGCGAAAAAGGAGTCCGACATTCCCTCAAAAACCTCGCCCATAAAGTAACCCGCGGGAAAATGTTCACAGAACAACCTCCCGGTTTCCTCGGCGAATCCAGTCAAAACGACGAATCATCAACCGGATATGATCGCGCGAGAAATGATCCCGAATCAGCAACTCAGCGTACCGCTGATGCAAAGTCAAATTTAGAAACTGCCCGTGCAAAAAAGGAAGCAGAGATTAAGGATAAACTTCCTAAAGATCCTCATCATTACCATTGTATTCTAATCCAAGAAATCGGAAAAGTAACCAAACATCTCAATAGTTCACCACCGCGAAAATACACTTTTGACGAATGGGCCTGGTATCTGAAATTAATCGGGGAAGATGAGAATGATGAGGGGAAGCATAGAAAAGCGGTTAGGAAACCGGAAAATGGAGAGGAGGGGGAATTGGGTGGTTCGAGGGGTGGGGTGGGAAAGGATGCTAGTGGGGGGGCGGGGGTCAAATGGAGCTGGATTGGGACGAGGAGTCCGTTGATGGGGGATAAGGAGGAGAGTGAGTGGGTTTTGGAGAGGTTGACGAGGAGGTTGGAGAGGGAGTTGGTGGGGTTTAGGAGGGGGGTTTTGGAGGGGAAGGTTTGGGTTTTGGGGGCTGGGGATGGTGACGGTGACGGTGATAATGGGGACAAAAGTAGGGATGATAAAGAGGCGCGCGGTGTGTGACGGTATGAGTTGATGGTTTTATTTGGGCGTTGATCGATTTTTTTGTTTGCATTTACATTTTGATACCCAAATAGTCAGCATCGCATCTTTAGCATTTACAAATTGGGAAGAATGGGAAGAATGGGACTGGCGTTTATTAACATTACATGATATCCCCATACAGTTTAATTTCAAGTTCTTCTGTATATATATACATAATATTAGTAGATAGAACTAGTACATACATTTACCAACTAGATAACTACGATCATGATACTATTTGCATATGGATACAATAGTACTGTGTTTACCTAGGTTGTCAGTTAATATTCTCTTAACCCATTCGTCTCACGAATAATATATTAGATTATTTATTTATCCGTCAATTTTGAATTCATTTTCTTCACTTTCTTCACTTTCTTCAAAACTATCCTATCAAAGTCACCTGGGCATATCCATTCGATTCGAGCACGTACGCATACAAGACTCCTTTCCCTTCTCTTGCAGTAAGCACTGGACTTTCTTCTTTCTTTCTTTCTTTCTTTCTTTCTTTCTTTCTTTCTTTCTTTCTTTCTTTCTTTCTTTCTTTCTTTCTTTCTCTCTCTCTTTCTTTCTTTCTTTCTTTCTTTCTTTCTTTCTCTCTCTCTTTCTTTCTTTCTTTCTTTCTTTCTTTCTTTCTTTCTTTCTTTCTTTCTTTCTTTCTTTCTTTCTTTCTTTCTTTCTTTCTTTCTTTCTCTCTCTCTTTCTTTCTTTCTTTCTCTCTCTCTTTCTCTCTCTCTTTCTTTCTTTCTTTCTCTCTTTCTTTCTTTCTTTCTTTCTTTCTTTCTCTCTTTCTTCATACGGCGCAAGTCAAATGCAAGTCAAATGCAAGTCAAAAATAAAGTGAAATGGTTTACGGGTGCTTTGTGAAGGTTTTGCCGGACATGACATGCGTATTTTTGATTTCTACTTCGTTCGTTTTGTGGGAGATGAGAATGATGAGATAAGATAAGATAAGATAAGACAAGACGAGAGGAAAGGAAGTCAAGACCTCAAGAGCATGATGGAGAACCGGGAACGGTAAAAGAAGTGTGGATTAGATGTGAATATACTCACTCAATCTCCTACATCGGGATGAGAGATCAATACCCCCTACTACAAACGCCGATGAGATGAGGGCAATCTTCTATCCCCCATTTCATCTATCCTCTACTTTCTTCCACTCCCAATCTCACTCTCATCTCATCTCATCTCCAGTCCCAACACCAATCTTGTCACACATAAATCCGTTAAATACCGCGATCCACCCCAATACTAAAATCAGTCAGAAAACTAAAATACTACCAGTACCATAAATAGCTTCAGCATTCAAGAGGATCAACCAGCGGCACGAACAGAAATCCGGAAGCTTTTACCAAATGGGTTGTGTCTGTATAGTCAAACACGTGACCTTACGTCACGTGTCCGTTGAGGAGATATATACCCTCGACGGCGTACAACACCCTTCTTGAACTCCTTGAACATATTAATACAATACAGAAGATACCCGTAATTGTATAGTTCCATACCCCCGGAGTCATACAAACAGGTTGATTTGTGTTTTTGGATTTTGGATTATTTGAATTTGGTTTTGCTGTGTTGGATGTGGTGTGGGAAGGGGTTGATTTGTTGTTATTATTATTTTCTTTTAGTTTTTATTGGTTTTTATTGTCAATTTTCAATGTTATCACTGTCAATAAATCTCCAGCATAAACAATGATTGCAACTCCTCAATGGATATAAACGTTTCAAGTACTTATTGATTAAATCTTTCGGTTTTGAACTTACCAAGAAGCAGAAACTAAGTATTTCTAGATTGGTACTGGGCGTCGTGCGATCAATCAACTTCTATCCTCTGTTTCATCTTCGTTTAAAGGAGTTTGGTTAAGGGGAAGGTTTCTGTGGATGTTTTGTACCTATTTATGGGGTTGAACTTGTATAGGATGGGGATGGGAGGGTGCGGTCACTGATTGAGTGACTGATCGAGTGCGGCGGGGAAGGGAGGAGTTGGAAGTGAATATCCATATACCAGCTTCTTAGCTTGCACTTTTTTACTATGTGCAGTAGTGGAACAGGACGTTTCTATTTACTCATTCATTCACCCACACACTTAATCAAATCACAGTATCCCATTCCCTATTATCTCCCAATCCAATATGTGTGTATATGTAGATGTCAGTCACATCACTATCATATCTCAATAAGTAAGATTACATCCAATGACAATTAAGCTCGCATATGGATGTGGGATTTATCCTCTTTCCTCGGAAAGAAAGCATAGTTTTGAATTTATGGATATATATATTTACAGGGGTCAGTCACGTCGATATTATACCCATCTCAACAGAAGCATTTTCGAAAACTATTATGACAATAGGTTTAAACTTTAGATCAGAAAAATAAGACGACAATAGAGGATTTCTAATAGCAGTACCCCACCTCTGCATCTCCCCCTCTTGTATAGAGATACATAGGACTACCTAGGACAAGTTGGAGACTTGGAGGGGTAGAAACAGTTGAAGACGACTGTCACAAGAAGTAGTAAGAGAATTCGATCGAAGATTTTTCAAGGCGTGGAGAACTCAATTACTCTTTATCTTTCTGTGTCTATATGTGTTGCCATACGAGAGGCTTTTTTGAATTATATAGTGATTGATATATTGCTATTATCGTTTGTCTTAAATTCATTTTTGTTGCTCTTTTTGCTTTAATCGTTGTCGTTATTTGATTTAGATTGGATGATAAAGAATATCTTATGGGTTCACACAAACAAAGTAAAAAACCCCCAAGTAATTGACCCAATAAACTCGAATCTCTTTACATGACTTAGAAGAGCAATGACCTCCCCGGCGTCGGTAATGAGCACTTCCTATGGGCTTTTTAGACTGCGGATTAAAAGAAAGTTGGCGCTCTGGACTCGACCACCGATCGAATTTATCTTGATTGGATTTGGAGGCAGAGACGGGCCATTCGAGTTTGCTAGACGTATCTAGTGGTTATGAAGAGCGGGGAAGTCGTGAATGAATGAAAAGCTTCTTCCATTAGGAGATGTATGGATGATGGATGAGAGAGTGAATGAGGTGAATATGAACAGGAGATTCATGGCTTGTATGGAATGGAGATGAAGTATCGATCTGATGTTTAAGATGAATGTACTAGCGATGCTATACTACTCCCAAGACTCAAGTTGGGTTCCTCCCACGTTGGATATGCAACAAATCTACACGTGCAGTGAAAAGCCCCATTTTTATTGAAGTTGAAACTACGGCGTTCTTTTAGATATGCAACAAAACGATATCTTGATGGTTGAATTCACTGTTCTCCGTACATGATAATTAGCCTTGGATGGGTTAGAGTATTATACTTGATGGTTATTTATATGTTGGTGTGCTCTGGATAGAATTCTCTTATCTGCCAAATAGACGTAGCAATTTCAGATTCCAAAGAGGGGAGTCGATTAATAGTTGGTTGGATTGGTTGTAAAAGAATTTCGTGTAATCTTCTCCGATTCTAGTTATAATTGTTTGTACAGTCAGCACGTGACCTTACGTCACGTGCCCGTTGAGGAGATATATACTCTCGACGGCGTACAACACCCTTCTTGATCTCCTTGAACATAATTATACAATACAAGGAATGACCCTAAATTGTACTGTTCTACCCCCCGGAGTCATACGAACAATAATATTCGAGGGTTTACTGCCTTTGTTATTCTTGTTGTTGTTGTTATTGTTACTTTATGTTGTCGTTATTTTGAGGCAATTGTTAGAAAATAGTAAATGACAGCAATAGTAAAGATGAATTACAGCCAATGCTGATGTATTGCAAGACCAATTCTACTTTGATCTCGATCTAGTCAACATATTAAGAGATACCAAGCACCAATATGTGATTGACCCTAGGATTCTGAATATTTTTGGCTGCGGAAAGTTACGTGTTATCTTAAAGAGCTTCGGGGCTATAAATAATAATGCAGAATGTCTTCCGTGGAGAATTCGGAGGAAAAGGGATGCTCAACTCACTTCAAGCTCTTGTTATAGAGTCGTGTCTGATATCGAAATACGAAGTGCGGGTATATTTAGGTTGGTTTTCCCCTTTTACTTCGATCTGCAACTGATTGAACTCAAATGATAACACGAATGAGCGAAGAAAATGATCTATGTGCCGGTATAGTTTACGGAGATTGGCTATATCTTCTCATTCTAGCACGATTTCACTCGAACTAGGTAGTCGCTCTGTACAGTACATATTACTGCCGTCAAGTATCTCCTGCTGTTGTAATTTATCCACTCGTCAAATTATGTAGTCTATGTTGCTTTTATCATGCAAGCTTGCCGTAGATTTAGTCGAGGTCTCAGCTCTCTACTAACCATCCACGAGCTCGAAGGAATCCAACCCACACTCGTGGCATACTTTTCCAATACTAGATTTGCTTTGATTTACATATTTTTAGGAAGGAAAGCTTCTATTTATACTTATCATACCAATACATCAACTTAGAGTCATGTTCAGGTGTTGGAGAATGAGTGAATAGTTAAGTGGGTTCTTCTTCGACTTGGACCGAATCAATTGCATCTTCGCAACCCCATCGCGTTGATTATATTCATCTAATTATCCAAAAATCTTAGATTTTTTACCATGCATTCACTCAGTAGGTTGGGGATCACTAATCACAAAGTGGAGAAGTTAATGGAGGGTAATGTTATCTTTATTATCAATGGATTTCATACTACGATCTTCACCAAATTGAAGAAGGGTGGATAAATAGTTGTTTCCTACCCCATAAATCTTACCCCTGTGTCTATCGGAATGAGTGATACTCATGATTGTCGGGACTGAGAGCTGAATTTACGAGGTGGGGAGATCCATAAACTTGCTTCTCAGCCTTAGTTGGGATGATGGGTCAGGTACGGGCTTTTCGTTTGCTATTTTTGTTGTCATTTACATATTCCACTGTCATTGATCCCATAACTCTAGATTATAGAATTAAGTTGTCAGATTAACAACCTTTTATATTAAGTCTCTGTAAAGTATACTCTATCTACTCATCTACTCATCTACTCATCTACTCATCTACTCATCTACTCATCTACTCATCTACTCATCTACTCAACTTTTCGATCTCATGTCTACAAAAGTATATTGTGCATTGCTTGCCCAATTTCTTCCGCCAACTGGGAACAACGCCTCATTATATGGACAACTCTCACCTTCTCATTGATTGATCTCGTCGCTTATTTGATGAAAACATCCTTTTATCTTCCTAAAACAGCGAGGACTAGGTTTTCGTGACCTGGTAGTATAAAAGGTCTTTTAATGAACAGACAAGCATGAAAATCAATAGAACTAATACATGTGACTAGAGGCACGTATAATCATTGAATTTTGTGAACTGCTATGCCACCGGCACGGTTCTAAAAAGATAGTTAGACTAATAAGAAATTCGATAAACAAAATGGAACTTCAGACGGAAAATCTATCACTGTCATTTATCTGGAACATTTTTTTTGTCATTACTTTCTATCATCGCGAGTTATAATCATTTTATTATTACTCTTAATTAGTTGAATAAAATTAATGTTAAATCTTCAACGCCGTATCTTTCCATGTTATGACACGTATGAGAGCAATCGTTGTTTGTTTTGACCAAATGCAATAAGGTTAATCTGGTCTATGTATAGAGTGGATCATGTTTGCAAGTGGAAGATACTGATCGAGATTTTCTGGTATTCACTGTTCGACAAAGCAGTTTGTTTTCATACCCCGCACTTCAAGTCGAAGGAGAATCTAGTAGCATGACTTCTACGCGACTAGATCGAGCCGATCAGGAGATAATAAGCTGGCTCCTTTGGATGGCAGATAGGAGCGGTCTTGGAAGACTAGAAAGAAATATGTGCGTAGAAAACACGGCTTTTCAAAAACCTAGAAGCCGAGAATTTAAAGTTGCTTATACAATGACCCACAACTCATATTTAAACGAATAGTGCGAACTCATACCTCGAGGTGCTCGATATAGAAGTTCAACTTACATTCGAACAGTTGGATCTAGAGTATCAATTTCAATAGGATAATATATTTATATATTATACTTATAAAATAAAAAACTAATTTGAGAATTAAAAGATTTTTTTAATTGCTAATTAGCTTTTATATTTTTTTGATCTTAACTTTATTAAATATATTTAGTATTATTTTAAAATAAAAATGATAAAAATATTTCTAAAACTCAAATATATAAAAAATTAAATAAAATATAATTAATAACGTTTAAAATTCTATTTATAAACAGTATAAAATATATCAAATAATTCTTTATTTAAAAATTTATATTTTAATATATCTAATAAAATCAAGGTTTATATAGCTATATAAAGATAGTATATAAAATATTAAATTTTATTATAATATTATTATTATAGAATTTATATTATATTATATTATAGATCGAATCATAAACTTTTTACTTTATTAAAATCATAGAATTATAATTATTAGTTGATTTTTAATTAAATTTAAAAAAATAATGTTGCGATAATAGATTAGGGTGATTTTGAGCTCGCTTAAATATAAGTTGTCTAGTACTGTAGATATTTCGATCTTGAGTTAGTTGAGAAAATGTGACAAGTGACCATGTTCCAATGGCGGTGAAAATCATATCGAATCTGGCAATGGTCAAATTTAGACAAATCAGGTTGACCGATCAAAGATCTGCGCCACTGGGTTCCAAGTTTTGATACTTGTGAAAGTGCTTCCCAAACCATGAAGAAAGACTCTGGAGTTGCCTGCAGTCTATAGGCTGTGTATAGGTGATGGAAGATTACACTTTACCCCTCTCATCTTATATACACAAGAGAACAATCGTTGATGTTTTTCTTACCTGGTAAAGACAATACTTTCTCTGACTCCTCTTTTGTCAACCTGATTGAAGTACAGATGGGAGTAGTCAACGGGTAGCTACAGTAGATTAGGCTGATATCCACAGCCCGACGGATACTTGCATATGTTTGTTTGTCGAGACTTAGCATATTCCATCTGACAGGTGACTAAACCCAATATCATGCTTGAACATCAAAAAGAACTCTTTTAGTGAGGATTCTAGCGCTTTCATATTCCGTATATGCGATTTCGATAGATGAGCTTGAGAGATTCAACTCAGGTTCCGAATATGTAGATAGACAGAGTATTTTAGCAAACAACATTTCAATCAAGAACCCTTGCTATGGATGTATTCAGTTCGGATAGGTCAAAAGTCACGACAAAAGAAAGTCGTTGCCGTCTAGCTGAAGCTGCAAATCGCCCGATCCACTTGTATCCCGCGCAAGTTGCCTCCAAAAGAAACAACACACCGAAGGAATATAACATACAATTCGCAGCTGGCACCTAATACCACATTTATCCCTGATTTTTGAACCGTCTACATCCCATAGCAAACACTGTAGAGGAAGGCTACCGGAGCTTTTGCTCCTTTTCAAGGTAGTATATCTCACCCATATTTCCTCTCTCCACTTCTCCTCCTTCTTCACCACAACCATCTTCCACAAGATTCATACAATCATATTACATCTATCAACCAGAACACTCAACAAGCAAATTCCAACCCCAACAAAACATCATGCCCGACATGACCAAGGGAGATGCCATGCGCATCCAATCCAGCCAGGTATCCTGTCTTTTACTTTCTCGTTCTGTCAAGTCATACATCACGAATATAAACTGACAAGTTTTTTCTCAATAGGCCAAAGGCGGCGGAAACATGTCCTCCGGCGGATTTGCATCTCGAGCCCAAGCTGCTGGTGATCGTAATAGCAATGCTAGCGGTGGTGCCGGGTAAGTTTATTCACACTTCTTGATCCCATCATTGATAACTCCAACCCCCTCCGGTTATTTCATCTCCGGTTTCTTCAGTCTCATTCTAATTCACCCAATATCGTCTCTCTCCCTCCCAGACATCCACAACAAGCAATTGTTAACAACTCAATCTTACAGATCCTATGGTACAGGTAACACCGGCAATGCTACCTCTGGCAACACTGGCGGTGGAGCTGGTAGTAAAGGCAATTCCAACAAGAACTAAACTGGGTTACGACAATTCAACGTTTTCGATCAATCGCGATTTGACATACGGGGAATTTGAAGTTCTGAGGTCGACTGGGAAATGTTTTTGGATGAGTGATTGAGATTTGCTGAACATCAGATCTGAGTAGTTGTGGTTTCGGGAAAACAATAAGAACACTGTCATTACCGTCGTATTGAGTATCCTGATGACCAATTTGTAACTGGTTGCATGGAAGTGATTTGATGGTATTGTTTGATCGATAGTGAAGTGAATTTAAGTAGTGTGAAATATTGAAAAATTGGGTGGCTTGCTGTGAATTTTCTATTGCTTTCACAATCAGATTGTATCTCCATCTGTCCTAGTAGCTTTGAAATCTCTATATGGAATAGTACATGAAATTTTTATCATATTTTCCCGGCACGTCCTTCAACATGCAAATAGGTGTGATCTTTGTAAGTAGAAGATATGATTACTTGGCAAGAGCGTATAGTAATTGTTGCATGAATGTGTTCTGCCGAATGTATTTGGCAAGCACTTGAAAATTGCTTCTGATGAATCTGAATCGTTGATTTGTAAAATGTTTTCACTGACGATATAAAACTTTGACCGTAATGGTAGCTTCGCATGAAATAAATAATAGTTGTATTATAACCATCTCAAGGCTCTAAATCTATAAAACATCTAAAAATATGATATATGCTGATGTACAATCCTCTGCTCAATCCCCTTCTCACCATCGTTTATCTCTGCTTATGCCTATCCACAAATCTCAATCCAAGGAACGCCACAATTCTATAGATCGCACCCAATGCTAACAATACCAGCATATCCTCCTTAAATTTCCCTAAATGATACCCCAAGGTTGATGCTGCCAAATCAATGTCATACAGATAACGCAATGGGGCAACATTTTGTGTAAAGTAGGCCTCAGCTAACCAAGTTCCCGGGGTTGCTCTCCATAACCAAAGCATGTGCCACGTGTTAACTTTCGCCAAAGTAGGCGACATACCATCCAAGACACCAACAATGAGAGATGCCATAACCGCGAGAAGTGGCCCATCTTCTCGACGAGTCACCATACTGACACAGGATGCAATTCCGTATATACACCAGAAATAAAGAAGATTGGCGGCAAACATATCAATCCACTGAATTCTTGGAACAGTCATAAACGCAAATAAAACTGTAAAGTGGAAGTTTGCAAGAACCATACGAGGAATAGTAGAGACAACTTTGCCAATATAGTACGAGAAACGATTATGACCCGCAGCAGCCTCTCGCCAATAGACCAATTTCTCCTCACCGAAGACCTTGACTCCAGGAGCCGAAGCAGTAAGACCGATAGCAAGACCAACGAGAAGAGCCATTTGTGGAACGGAACTGTAATCAACAGCCGCAGAGAGTATTTCGTAAGGTTCGATGAATATGCCTCTGAAATTGAGACCTCTCTCCTTGTGCTCTGCAAGACCGATGAGGAAACCTGAGACTGCAGCAACACCCAATTCGAAGAAAAACGATTCTTTGAGTCGATATTGTTGCACCATTGAACGGCAGAAACAGTAATAGATTTGTTTGTACCAGTACATACCACGAGTTTTAATAGTTGAAGATAAAGCGTTTGCCTCGACAATGGAGATTCCACCTTTGGTTTCCTCGAGCGAAAATCTAGGACGGGATTGCCAGTGGTCGATGAGAAGCTGAGTACCGGCATCTCCTGCGCGTTTATAAAGTCGTCCTTCGCCTGCAATAATATCACCCATGATGTCGGAAGGATTGCCCCGTTCTGGAAATTTAAAACCGAGTCCTTCGAAGTGAGGTTTCATTCCAACTTGTGGTCCTAGGTAGATCATTCGTCCGGAGCCAAGTAGTACGAGACTGTCGAGGGATTCGAAAATTTCTTGACGAGGTTGATGAATAATGGTTACGATTGTCATACCGAGACGAGAGAGAGCCTTGAGAGTTTTCATAATAGAGTTTGCTGCTGTTGCATCTAGACCTGAAGTTGGTTCATCGAGAAACAGTGCCCTGTGTAACGTGTAAGCGAAAAAGGTAAATAAATTGAGGAGAGATGAACTCACATTGGTGCAGCTGCTAATTCCATACCGATACTAACTCTCTTTCTTTGACCTCCCGAAATGACCGGTGCCGCAGTGCTTCCAACTAAAGAGTCCTTGACATGAGAAAGCTGAAGACAGGCAATCAAGATATCAACGTGGTGTTGAATCTCACTGTCTTTCCATGTACATGGTAGTCTAATTCGTGCGGAATGAAGAATGTTTTCCCGAACAGTAAGCTCAGGAAGGACAATGTCGTCTTGAGGGACGTATCCGATGATTTTCTTGTATCTAGAATTGTTAGTGTTTTCCAGACAAATTTTCTAAGAAACTTACTTAGAAATATTTCCAGCAATGCCATTAACCTTAGTAACACCTCCAGTATTTTTGGTTTTACCCATTAGAACATTAACAAAGGTAGATTTTCCTGCACCAGATGCTCCCATTACTCCCCACAAGCTTCCAGCTTCAATTGAACCCGATACATTGGAAAGAATAGGTTTCTTCGCCTTCGATGGGTGAAACTTCAAATCCTCAAATTCGAATGAAAGTCCGAATTTTGAGGCTCCCAAACATTTAGATAGAGATTGTACAAATAACTGCAAGTCCGTGCTCATTGTTTCTTCTTCGCGTTGATCTTCACCATCGTACGTATTCTGCTCTTCTATTCCCTCTTCCACATCACCGAATTCCTCAAATCCCGTAGGTCTTCGTCGCATGTTCATGATTCTTTCTTCCATTGCAATGTCGTTCCGTTCTCGTGCTACCATTAACTGATCGTCGTGAATTTGAGAGTAGTCTCTATTTCGGAACATTCCTGGTTTTGTGAAAGTCTTTCTGTTTGATCTCTTCTCTTTCTTATGACTCTTGTTACTGAATTTACTCCTCAGTGTGATGGCAACCACTCCCAGTACGAGTAATATATCCACAACGACCAATACAGCCATTGGAATAAACGACATATCTCTATCGGAGCCCTCCTTACATCTCGATTTAATTGCACAAGTTGTAGGCATGGCAGATCCTTGCCGACAAAAAGATCCGGCGGGACACTTGATCTGTTTATTTCCAGGTGGCGGACAGTAGTATCCAGTCTCACATATTGACGGCTCAAACGTTCCCTGCGCTGGTGTACATGTCAACCCTGATAGCCGTGACGATTGGCACTGAACCGTGGGAGGACAATACTGTGGAAGTTCTGTAGAATTATTGTTCGGGCCTAGAAGGAATAAAATCAGCTCGTTTTCCATTTATATTCAGTGCCATAATTAGACTTACAAAAGAACCCTTTCGGACAACCAATTTTATTCCAGGAATCCAAGCTCTGGATAACTACTGGTGTCTCGCCCGAGAGACATGTCGAATTCCCCGTTGGCGCTGTCATTATGGCAAATGCTTTACAAATTATTACCCCCGCAAACTCTCATGAAAACACGACAAGAAAGAATTCGATATAGAAGTTCCATCTTCAACGAACCTTGAGGGTATCATATTATATTTCAAGTACCCCATTCTACTTCCCTGTCTGTACATTGAGTAGATACCTAGGTACTTTACGTGATGGCTATAAAATTGGAGGCAAGGCTAAGCCTTGATTGCAGGCTGTCTACGCCGCATACCCACATGGTTCCAATTATATACCTCCAACTCCAAGGGGGTTCGTTAAGATCTTTAAGGTTATTGACCAGCAAGATTAACAAGCTCTTCCCTTCCCTTCCCTTGACAAAAAGGGTACAGTAAGACCGTGCACAGGAACGGCCATTATTCTATACGAGGCTAATGTACGAGTGGACGTATGAAAAACTGTCAACCGTTGGGACCTGTAAAATCATTGGTTTCGAGATCTCCATTACCCAGCCTTAAATAACCCCCGAAACTTTCGACAATAGTGCAAGTGTAACCTAGTAAAAGCTTGTAAAGCTTAAATTCTACTCCACTAGGCTTTTTTCCATTCCGCTCCGCCCCGCTTTCTCGTACGAAAAGTTCTTCTTCTAATCATCCTGTATGTAAGATTGATACTGTTATTCAAATTTAGAAGGATGATTATAGAGACCTATTCACTTTGTTCACCATGGATCACTTGTCAATGGCCCCCATTATCAAGTTAGGTTGTTGTGGTGCATATCTAGTCGAGAATCACCTTATCTCAGCGACCACACAAAACACCATGTAAGCAATTTTAAAAAACCCCTACGCTAAGCTTATATTTTGAGGGACTATACCTAAGCGAGTAATCGTAAACAAACACGCTGTCTCCCCTACTTACGGCAACTTTACCTATTAATCCTGTGCCGTAGGGCTCTGGCTCGAACTGATCCTTCACGAATCTAGAAGATCAACATATCCTTCCAACGTTCTCTTGAGGATGGTCTTCCTCCTAAACTAGAAATTAGATCTCCTTCTGTAAAATGATACAGTTTCATAGAAATCAGCACATTGCCATCTTACCCAAAATGACCATCTTCGGATCCTCCTAAATGTCTAAACTTGCAAATCTTAAATCTCACTCTCCAATTCACTACGCAGCACAGAAATAATCAGCCTCGCTACTTTTACCTCTCCTGCTCAAGTTGTCAACCGATTGACACGGATGTCAATGTCGAATAGTGGATACCAAGATAGCAAAATTATGGGTTTGGCCTGGCTCATCCCACCCATGTTATCCAACTATTAGTAATACACCGCCGGTAATGATTCGGCGGAGCAGAGATGCATACTGCGGCTTGTTGTTTATTTTTTATCTGTGGGCCATGAGGTTTGATCTGGCCCTGAGTCCAATAATGTCGGCCCAAAAAATGATGACTGTTGGTTGTAATTGTTAGTAAGAACATGAACATTTGATTTAGTTCATTCATTTGCCAATGTTTTTGATGGTTGTGAGAGGACTTAATGCATTCCAAAGATGCAGAACTTGTATGAGACCTGTACCCAGTATAAATTCGATGTGCTAGAAAACTACAAAGTTATGTAAAACTTGATCTATCGCTATCTGAGTATGATGGCTCGATTTCAGACCCGACAGCAAAGTATCCCGGAATTTCAATGTTTTAATAGGAATAGATCCACAATATGTGGATTGTTATTTTATTTCCTTTGATTGATGCCAAATACTTTCCTGTCGGTGAATTGTTAAATACCTTAATAGAAGTGCCATAGAACATCACCTACTAATCAAGGCAAGCACATACTTGAAATCCGATCTTTAGAAAATCATCCACCATGTGCAATTAGTTGTCGCACATTAAGTCAAGTGATATTTGAGCCTCAAATTCAAGAACAAGTCCCTCAAATCCATCGTTTATATTAGTCTCCTCAATCATATCCAATACAATCTCTCCATCGAACCGAAAACTCTCATTTTTCTGCACCTTCGTCTTCTTTGCCAGTTGAGAGGAGAATTGGCGCCGTAACGATAGTTTCCAGTTATGCGAGAATCAACAAGGAAATTAATGAAACAAGCAAAAAGAGTTTGGAGGAGGGAAGGATGGAATATCGATTTTGGGCCGGACGGCAACACAGCCAAGTTATAAGTTATAACTATCTGTTGAGTAGTCGATATCTGGGCGTGACGGTTTTGAGATGAATGATTATTCAGGTTAGTGGAATGATTGGAGAAGGAGGTACCGACTACATTGGGGAGGATCTTAAAACTTCAGAATTATCTGTCGGTAGATAGGTATCTCGAGTTGAAATGAATGATAGAACAACATTTGTATATAGAGTTGCTGTCACATACACATTAAAATTGCAACTGATCATGACATACAACACGATCTATAAACTATCCCAAAATCAGCAAACAAACAAGTTTTAATATCACACAAACAGCCAACTCCTCCATACCGAGAAAAATAATAACCACCAACATTTGCAAATTCCATTCCCCCCTCTTCAATCCATTCATCCCCCCAACGTACTCCTAACTCACTCCAATCCCCTACATACCCAGCCCAACAACATACCACCTCAACCTACTCTCAACCCAACATCCAACATCCAACCTACATCCCAAGACCAACCCGTTACAAACATCATCATAACCATAATGTTGCATATCTATATGCGAGCCATATGTAGTTGCATAATTTGGACTTCTAAATCCTTGATTTTCTTCATTTGAAGATAAAATCATGAAGGCGGGTAAGGGGGAAGGTTGTGATATACCCTTCATGTGAGAATACGTGTCAAATCAAGTCACATTAACCGCCTTTTCACTATTCAGACGTCATGTAGAGATATTCATATATACCTAAACAGATAAATATAAATGCTAATGTTACTGAAGATTGATTATAATATAATAGAAAAATTCATCCTCAATATTGCCTGTTGCGGCAATTACTACCCTACATGAACCTCACGCTATATATTGGCTACATTAGTCAGATGATACCATTTCATATCATACCGAATGAGCCGTCACGGTGATTTTGCAATCCTATTTGTTCATGCAGGAAGTAAAGAAAAGAAAAAAGAACAAAGTCAAGAGATAGACATCACACCAGGCCATTCAAGATTTGATTGATCGATTGATTGATTGATATTAATATTATTACAAGAAGATCAATATTAATGTTATTATAACAAAACAAACCCCCAAAAACCTCTACATTCCCTTCCATTTCTCTTCCATACAAACTCCAACCTAGAGATACTTAGACCAATAAACACTTTAGGCCGAGAAGATTTTCCAAATGCGCCATAGACCTTGCGGCATGATATCCATTCCATTCTGTCCTACTCCATACCAAGT
The DNA here is from genome assembly GCA_028455995.1 of Scleromitrula shiraiana. NCBI lineage: Eukaryota > Fungi > Ascomycota > Leotiomycetes > Helotiales > Sclerotiniaceae > Scleromitrula > Scleromitrula shiraiana. The sequence goes on from JABELC010000005.1 coordinate 2,305,439, forward strand.
AATACAATGTAATATCCAAACACCTAGATTCATGACTTCATATCTTATATTATTCCCTGCAATCCGTCCATCCACGAATCAGTTCCCAAATCTATGAATGGACTTAAAGTTTCGTAGAATTTTCTCGGTTGATATCACTCATTCGTCTTGGAAACATTCTACTAGCAGGTCCGCTGGAACTTCCTTCGCCGGCATTTACGCTTCCACTTCCAGCAGTAACATCAGCACCAGTAACAGCGCCAGCTCGTCTTTGGTTTTCTTTGAGGCGGAAGTTCATCAACCAGCGAACATGCATGCCCATTGTGCTTTGGTTGTTGCGAAGTTCTGCAAGTTGGTCTTTCAACAATGTGGTTTCGTTGAACAACATTAGATTTTGACGTGCTTCCATTTCAACCAGAGTAGAAGTAAGATCTGCAATCTTTTCTTGTTGGGTCTCAGCAACAGCTAAAAGATATAAATTGGCAGAATTGAATGCTTCATCTCCGGAAGTCGACATAACGGCGGGAGGAGGTGAAATTTCAGAGAAATCATAGAGATCTCTATCCTTATTGGTGTTCTCGAGTAACTTTACACGACGTTCGAGTAATTGATTTTTGTCGATCGCAGCGGCCAATTTTCCTTCCATATCATCTAATTTCTCTTTCATGCGTGCGCACCATGGACCAGAGAATTTGAGGGGACACTCGTTCTTATGGAGATGGTGATCTTTCCTCTTACCCTCATAGTCGCAACCAAACTCGGCCCATTCGCAAGATGCGATACCATCCTGGCACTCGTTCATATGAATTGACTTTCTTGATCGTCTGATCATCTCTTGACATTGGTCACATTTCATTAGACGCTTCTTGCATTCGTTTGCGTGATCTTTCATGTCTTTCTCTTCATACAGATCCTTGCAACCATGGCAACAGATTTCACGATGAAGACATCGACCTTTGCCAACATGCTTTCTCTCAACAAGTTGACTGCAATCATCCTTAATGCATTTAACTAGAGCTTCTGGACAATAAGTGGCGAAATGGTTTTGTAGTTCGGCACGAGGAACGTGAGCTTGACAACCAGGGCAGGCTATCATCAAAGCATCAACCTGCTGGCAGATGATTCTGTTGGCTTTCTTGAGCGGCTCATTGCTAGAAACAGGGGAGCGATCCATTGGACATTTCTCGGTGACAGACAGAGCTTGCGTAATGCAATCTTGACAGAAGGTATGATCACAGGGAATGGTGACTGGATCAACGAAAGGAACGCGACAAATAGGACACATGAGATTTTGATCGACTGGCCCAACGTATGTAAGACTTCGATCATCAACCTGGTAGGTTCCGTTTTCAGGATTGTACTCCATATTAGCGTGATAACTATGAGGACGACGGTAGAGTGTATAATAAGGACAAGCTGGTGGTGATGGAGGAGGAAATGGTAAAGAACCGAATGCATTGATGTTTTCGATTTGACGTTGACGAGCTCGGCGACTGCTTCGATCAGGGGGTAAGATGTTGTCAACATGTGCTGAAATTTGAGCTACAAGGTTAACAATGCCACGTGGTGCATTCTCTAGAGATACAGGAAATGTATTCGTAGGAGTATTTGGTGGAGGCATGGTTGATTAGGCGACGATTCAAAATAAATTCGTGAATTGATTATTGATATGCATTGATAACAATGACGGTGATATCGAACCACTTGAAGTGCAACGAGTTTCTTAAGAAAGGTATAGATTTCAATTAAAAGTTTATTAAGTAAGATAGAAGAAGTATAGAAGAAGTATTTAGAAAGGTAATGATTATTGAAAGTGTATATAATTTCTTGAGATGAATATAATTCAATGTTCTTGATGAAAGTTGACCATACTGTTTGTGCTGGGATGGTATTGTATGTGGGCATGTGGGGTAGTGGTGGATGTTTCGTTTGAATGAAAATTATGTGGTGACGTATCGGATCGGAACTACTATAGCTCCGAAATTGATGGCGTTGAAACGGCTTTGGAGTTAGTTTGAGATTCAAGTCTAGAATAGCTGAACAACTCGTGAGAATATATGATTAAAGATAATGATAAGTAATTAAATAATTGATTAGAACTTTTTTTCTATGTTCAATATACTCACTATATTTGATTCTTAATCAATTGTTTTCCATTTCCCCTTTCTTACTTCGCAAATCAAACCAACAACATCTTCGAGAGCTTCTACTCCAACGATCATGGCGACTAACCCCAACCAATACTTCCTACTTGCGGATCATATAAAACTCTCTCTATTAGAAAGACAGCGTGCTATCTCTTTAAACCTGGAACCTACATCTCAAGATGGACATATTTCCCGATCATTAGAATCCCTAAGAGAAGGGTTAGAAAGCATTACAAATGAACGAATACGACTGCATGAAGCTGGAGAGACATCGTATGTTGTGCCCAATCCCCAACGACATTTCTCGATACACCACATCTATTCCGTGGCATAATTCTTTCCACACATACATATACACATACACACAAGCTAACCAAAACCGCTCTCTCTCACAGCTCCTCTCTAACCCTCCAAGAAACCGAATATACCCTCCGAACCCAATACGACGACCTAGCATCCCAATTCCTCGGCCACCCTACCTCCAGCACCGCCTCGACTCTCACCCACCCAAACGACCCCTCCCTCTCCACCGATTTCGCGCGAGCCTCCGAACGCCCCGGTATAACATCCACCTCATCATTTCTGAAAAAGTCCCTCCGAAATAGCTCTTCCAACCCGTCCGCCCCATCCCCCAAATCCGTCCGATTTAGCGACAATCCCTCGATCCAAGAAGATAGCAATCGAGCGGCCTTATTCCCCTACCGCGACGACCCATCCGGACCACCCGATCAATCGCATCTCGATAATCAGCAAATCCACGCATATCACTCGCAGGTACTTGCTGAGCAGGATGAGGCGCTAGATCGATTAGGAGAGAGTATTGGGAGACAGAGAGAATTGAGTATTCAGATTGGGGATGAACTGGATGAACATGTTCAGATGTTGGATGAGGTTGATGGGGTTGTGGATCGGCATCAGGGTCGGTTGGATAAAGCGAGGAAGAATCTGGGGACGGTGGCTAGAAAGGCGAAGGATAATATGCAGATGACGGTTATTTTGATTTTGATCATTATTTTGGTTTTGTTGATTATTATTTTGAAATGAGGGGATTTTGGTGGGTTGGGATGGGATGGGATGGGATGGGATGATATGATTGTATGGAACGGGATGGGTTAAGGTGGAATAGGATGGGATGGGATATGATGAAAGGGTATTGGGAGGAATTAATCGATACTTTGAACATTAGCTAGGTCAATGGAGTTTGGAGTGATGGGACAGAAGAAGTGATTGATATCTATGTAGATTTAGTATTTTTATATTTTCCTTTCACAGCACATTTCCTAGTATAACATCGTTGGAACTCGAGATATTCATTACAATAGACTCTGTGGATGATGGAGCTATTAAAACATCGGGTGTTCTTATTCTATCACACATTGTATGGAGTCACATTCGTCAAAGGAAGTAAATTTTGAAGGCCGTAGAAAGAAAACGATTAATTCTTTTTATCATTTCATACTTGAAATTCCTATCCTATCCTGTCCTATCCGATGCCAATTCCATACATATCATAATACAATTCCCCTCATCTCTACTACCCACCCACTCATTCGTTCACTCACTCGCCATCCTCCTATTCCAACCCACTGCTCTGACTAGTGCCCTTCCTAATCACGTATACAAATCAGTATAAGTCTCTTCTCTTCTTTCATCAAAACACAACACAGCACAACAAAGCATCTCTCAAACCCTCAACACCATACAAACAAACACCTCACCCAACCCCCTCTCCCCCTCTCCCCCTCCTCGTCCACTCAACCAACCAACCCACCAAAAAAACAGAAAAAACCTCTCACCAAAAAGCAAAGCAAAGCAAAGCAAAGCAAAGCAAAGCAAAGCAAATCAAATCTCGAATCTCAAAAAACAGACAACTCGCAAGGAACTCGGGCTCTCTCACTTATGTTTCTCCTCAGCGGCATTCTCCGTCTTCCGCTGTAACTCTTTGATTCCCTCGGCCGAGTGATCGGAGTGTTCGTGGCGGTCTGCTTGGATCTGTTTTATTCATCGTTAGCTCAGATTCATATCCATATTCATATCCATATTCGATATTCGATATTCAGAATCTAAAGGGATCTATTTTCGAGAGAAAGATGGATGGCGGATATGAGAGAAAAGAAAAGAAAAGAAAATAACATACAGCCTCCTCGCTATCACTCGCCAACTCCGGTTTCCAATGACCCTTCCCCTCCTTCTGTTTCGCAAGTTGATCTTGCTTGTGTGATTCATTGTGGGCTGCTTGGTTCGGGTTATCTGTTTTATATTTTCGTTAATTGGTCTGTACTCTTTCTTTTCTTTCATCTCGTCTTAGATGTATAAGTAGGAAGAGATATAGAGAATGAAAGGACATAGATAGGTATATAGGTAATTGGAATTGGAATTGGAATTGGAAGTTAAAAACAAGTCAAGAGGGGAAAAGAACATACTTCTATCACTCTCCTTAAGAGCCCTCATACTAGAGACTGCGAATGCTCTTCTTGGGACCATTGATGATCGAGTGGCAGGAGCTGCAATGGCTCTGAATGATGCGCGGAGGAATGCCATTTTGTTTGTTTGGTAGAGTTCTGTTTGGTTTGGTCGTTAGTATATCTTTTCCTTTCTCTCTTCTTTTCTTATGTTTGCTCCGTAGGGTATGGTATGGTATGTAAGTGAGCGAGTAAACAGACAAGTAAATTCACCTAAAAGTATTTAAATCGATCAATTGATTCTAGTGGTAAATATTCAATTCGATGGTAGAATGTAAATGTTGTCGTTGATGTCAATGAAAATAAAATATAGAACACAATAGGATAGAATTAACTTTTACAAATCTTCCAAGTAAGTATAGTATAGTATAGTACAGTATAGTATAGCATATAGAAAACTCAAATAGCCAACAACCCCCCAATTAACTCAACCTACTCCTCCTCTCCTAACCTAATTTCTACTACGTAACCAACGCAACCAAGACCAAGGCAATTGAAGCTCCCAAGTAAGTACCAAGCGGGCAAGCTCCCTTCCCTTCCAGCTGGCTAACCTCGGATCGACATTCAAACGAACTACGTCATTCCCATCCCGCTTCATCGAAAATTACATAATCAATAAATATCCGACTCTAAATAAACACCCCATTAAATTCTTATTCTCACCCCCGACTTAGGGGCCTCCGGCTTCACATAATACCAGCCTAAACCCCCAGGCCCAAAACCCCCCACTCCAGTCTTCCAAGGTCCAAGGCAAGCAAGGCAAGCAAGGCAAGCAAGGCAAGCAAGCAAGCAACCCCTAAAAACCTGCTAAACCCAACTCCGAAACACACCCTCCCCTCCCTCCACCCATCAGATCTTTTTACTTTTCCCGCCAGCCAGCCACCCGCCCTTAAAAGAGTCGGACGTAGAAACTAAGGTTGCACGAAACATATGCAGTACTAACACTGACACTAACACTAACACTGACACTAACACTGACACTAACACTGACACTGACACTAACACTGACACTGACACTGACACTGACATATCATACATATATACCATACCATACCCCAAGTGTTTCAATCAATGTTCTTACTCCGTAAATACTGAGACTTTGAGTTGAGTTGAGAGGAGAAGAGAGGAGAAGAGAGGAGAAGAGAGGAGAGGAAAGGAGAGGGGAGGAGGGGGGATGGAACACAGCGAGCATAGCCACTTACTTTTCAATTGACAGACTACCGGTACCGGTACTGGTACTGGTACTGGTACTGGTACTGGTACTGGTACTGGTACTGGTACTGGTAGTGGTACTGGTAGTCTGTGGTGTGGTATGTACATTGCGGTATGTTATTTTGTGGTGTTATGGAGGCGAGCTATATAGATAGATAGATAGATAGATAGTACTTGAATCAATTCAATTCAATTCAGTTCAGATCAGATCAGTTCAGTTCAGATCAGAACAGATATATCATACCTCTAGCATCTCATCGTACCGGGTGTTTATGAGCGGTGACCAAACCATATCACTCACTCACTCACTCACTCACTCACTCACTCACTCACTCACTCTCATATACTCACTCATCCATCCACAAATGCCCAAATTAGATCCAAGCCAGCAGTAAAGCGCAATCAAACCACTCGTTCGCTGTGCTCAAGATATAAAGATACATCGTATATATGGCATTATAGAAAGTATTGCTGGTATCTATAGTGCTTGGGTAGTGATTGTATATAGGGAGGGTAAGAAGCCCAAGAGTAAACTGTACTGTACAGTAAATGGGATACGATAGGATATAATAGATATGATTTGTTAGATAGTATATAAATACATCATTATTATCATCATCATCATCATCATCATCAGTATTATTATTATTATAATACTATAATTATAATACCATAATTAAATATAGAAATATCCAGTTTATTTGACTAATTATACATATAATACATAATAAGATATAATAATAAACGTGTATTCTATACATATATAAAGAAGCGAATAGGATATCGATAGAGACAATGATTGATTGATTGATTAAATGATATGATATGATATGATATGATATATTATGATATAATATGATATAATATGATATAATATGATATATTATGATATGGTGCCTACCGGTTATATATGGACACATAAGGGATATCCACCATCGACAACATGAAACACGACACCTAATGCCCATAAGACATATACATACATACATACATACATACCAGCACATTCACACATAGCACGTTATTGAAGACCAAAAAGCGAAAGAGTAGAAGTGAGAATTCCAAGATTTATTTTAATAAGTGAAAGATTCATGCCCATATATTGCCAAAAGATATCACTCCTTCCAATCACACTATATATAACCAAAACCAGCCCATCCTCCATCCAACCATCCATCCGTACAGTATAAGATAGAGAGATATTGCTTGTAATATAGTAGACAGAGCAAAGTCAAAGCAAAGCAATGTTATAATAAGACGTTTGTACCAAAGGCCAAGACCACCCCCAAAAGAAATTTGATCCATGATGCCCAATTCTTGATATCATCCCATATCACAAAATAAGATCGCCTCGCCCCCAAGCCAGCCAGCCAAAAGATATATGATAATGACATTGGACCGAATATATGTGACCAAACGCAAGGTAAAAAATGCACCCGTATGATCAACCACCCAAAAGCAACCCAAAATACCAACACCAAGTTGCAAGAGCGCTCAACATACAAAAGCAGCGCATACCTTGCTCACCAACCAACACCCAAGGACCTAATACTAAGAGATTGAGAGAAATCTTTATCCGTCCATGTACCCGAAAATGAAACACCAGTGAACCTTTGTCTCCAATGACAGAAAAAGAAACTCGTTCTATGTAAAACTTTGGAAAGATATATCTTTTTCGTAGACCATATGAAGTCGCCGCTTCAAGTTCCCACCCTTATTAAACAAATGCTATCCCAAACACCGTCACAAAAAAATATGCATGCGCGCTCAAAATCAACCCAACATAGTGGGGAAAACACCATCTCCAATTAATTAGACAGAGGTATCGATATCTTGACATCGCGCCATTACTATCTCAAGGAATTTAGTGAAAAGGGATTTGATCGGAAATTTATACAAGAGAATATTCGTTGAGGTGATATTTGTTGTGAGCCGTTACCGGGAAAATCGATTTTGGTCGGAGAGGGGTAGTACCCGCCAGGATGAAAGTTGATAAAGAGATACGAAAACAATTCAATGCGAAGTTAAGAAAACCAAATATGCTTAAGGAGAGTGAAAGCAGAAGCAATGATGAGGTCTACCAACGACGACCCATTGATTGTTGTTGTTGTTGTTGTTGTTGATGTTGATGCATCCTGGCGGGCGATACCGAAGTTGGTGGACTCGATAATCCATCGTTTGGGTTTACGATAGGAATTGCGTTTCTAATGCGGGTAGCCGCTGGTTGATGCATCTTTAATGTGGCTACATTAAAACCAGAAACAACAAATTGATGTGAGTTGGAATTGAGAGTGAAGTTTGTCAAGTTGGCATCAGGCGATAGGTTTACCTGGGTCGATTGTGGCGAACCGGATGGTGACCCACTCGACAGCGAAGAGCGATCCGAAGAAGAGGAATTAATTGACACCATATCACTCTCCGTTAAAAGGTTTGGACAAAATTCCGCATCATCTTCTAAATCGAATGATCTTGCCAAATCAAATCTTTGACGATAACTCACGATAGCAGCGGCTTCTTCTTCTCTCTTGGCGATCTTGTTGAATTGTTTGTTGTTATGATTGTTTTGTGGTAAGCGGGCATTTCTACGTGATCGATTGTGTACCGTCCCTGATTGAGGATTTGCGGGAGTAGGATGCTGATGAGCATTGTAATTGTGATAGTAAGAAGACATTATCGGCTCATATATTTTGTTGAAATGGAATTATTGAATGATTGATGAGTTGATGAGTTGATGAGTTGATTGATGAATGTTAAGTATTGCAGGAGTGGGGGAATATCGATCGGTACTGGAATTGAAGTGTGGGTGGTTGAAAGATTTGTGGTGTGTATGTTGTGTTTTGAAATAGTGACCCGACGGTAAGGCTTTATGAGCAACAAAGGAACTTATTTGAGTGTCTCTTGATGATAATAATGATGATGATAATGATGATGATGAAATCTAAGTATGATATTGTATCAATAGAATTGAAGGATGATCAAGGTATTTATGATTGAAGAATAGATTTATTAATGTTTTTAATAGTGTTTTGTTCAAAGTGTGTATATTTTTTTTGGTAATGGAAGGTATTTTTTTTTTTTTTTGGTTTTTCTTTTTAAGGAAGAGGAAAGTTAAGTAAGTTGAGAGAAAAAGGATTTTGAAATTCAAAGGTTTTTGTTAATGAAATGTAAAGTGGGAGAGACGAGTTAACTAATAAGATAGATAGATGAGTTTAATGGCTGGGGCCAAAGGAGGGGAGGGAGAAAAGAAAGGATTGGAAAGAAACCAGTGGCGAAAGTTACACTAACATATGCACTAATCCAAATAGCGCTTAATACAAATTTTAATTTAGATATATTATAGGTTGAATTAGCGAAGGGGCTTAGGTTGACTATTTTCGGTTTAGTCTTATAGAATTATTGATCATCATTTGATGCAAAAATTATCAAAGTTCCCCCCCTCCCCTTCCCCCGTTACAAAAAGTTTGATCTTTTTGGATCTTTTGGATCTTTTGGATCTTTTGGTACTTTTTGGTACTTTTTAAAATCTTTTTGATCTCTTTGAGTCTCTTTTATGTGTTTATGTGTTTCATTAGATGAATACCGGAGACTATCTAGTTTAGGTCATCCGTAATTTTACTTACATTTCAAGTACTATAGGGCTTTACAATTTATTTATTTATTTATTTATTTATTTATTTATTTATTTATTTATTTATTTATTTATTTATTAGTCTTGTAATAATAATTCGAATTCTACTATAGCCTTTCTACTATGTAGTACCGGAGCACTAGTCAGTTAGAATTCGAATCTCGTTGATTCCGACCGGTATATTGACCATTGGAATTGAAATTGAAATACTAATGAAATAATGAAATTCAATCGAGGTCTGGTCTGGTTCGGATCTCCATCTCCATCTCCATCTCCATCTCCAGCTCTAGCTCTAGCTCTAGCTCTAGATAACTTCGAGGGGTAATATTGAACGTAGTGTATGAACTTTAATTAAAGAATAAAAGACAGTGAGATTTTTCAAAATCGAATCTTATAATTCCCACCTTAATTCCCCAACTATTTCCCATTCATTCTCACCCATTCTCTCAAACTCAATTACATTTTCAAAGGCATGAAATTGATTTCCATATATTTTTTAATATTGAAATTTGACAATAGGACTATAATATACTATCTATCTATCTATCTATCTATGTATAATCTATCTATGTATAATCTATCTATGTATAATCTATCTATGTATAATCTATCTATGTATATAATTTTCCGATAATTGAATTTAATATCTTTACTTATTATTTTCATTTTCATCATGAAGACTTGATGAAGTATACCTACTGTATGTAGTAGTATGTATGTATGTATGAAATCTAATATTAGATCACATAGTATTTATCCCTTGTTTTATTTCCATCAAAGCATATGTATGAAGATAAATAAGGTCTACTCGAAAGCTTCAAGATTCTGCGCAACGAGTTTCAATGGTAATCAATCAAATCTGCAGTCCCGCCAACCCTCGAACGTTCAATCAAAATAACCTACCGAACCTACCATCCATTCATACATTACTACATTAACATCCGTAAATAAAATAAAATCTGTAGCCAGGGAACAATTAGCGAAGACTTGACCAGGGTGGTAGGGAAAGAATAGTCGTACAGCGCCGACGGCGGTTTTATCTCACTCGATTACAACCAACCAGAAGCTCGAGATGAGGGAGGAGAGGAGGGTTGTACGGACGCGGGATGGGATGATGAGTGGTATGGAAGGCACAGTAAGAAGGTTATGTGTGTGGGTGTGGGTGGTTGTTCCAGATTTGAGTATATACTTTATTATTCTTATCCTGTCAGGACAGACAGATACAGGATAGGACAGGGTCTGTTGTGTACGTACATGATATGGTACTGTCCTGTATAGTCCTGTATGTCCTTACGATTCTGGATGGATGATCTACAGAGTGAGTGCCGCGATACTTCTCCATACTCCATAGTTCTATTCCCTCCATAACCCATACTCGTAGCACTGTATGAGCACTGTATGAGCACTGTATGAGCGTATCCCATTTCTCTATAGCTATTCAACACACAACAGTACCAACTCATTCATACATACATACATAAAACCCCATCACCATCACCATCACCATCACCATCACCGTCACCGTCATCATCATAATATACACAGTACAATACAGTACAGCGCCACACGCGCATCCATTCATTTCCATCAACTGATGCCATCTCATCCTATCCCCATAAAATTGTAAATGCTGTCTGTACTCGCCAATCTCCGTCCCTCCACTTATTTATTCCTCTGCAAAAGATATGCTTACTTCAGGCTTCAGGCTTCAGCCACCGCCTATTTACCACCCTACCATTCCATCACCTAACTAGGTATCGTAACTATCAAGCCCGTTAAATGCGTGATTGATCATATCATCAACTCCGTTCATTCTTCGATTCTCACGACAGTTCTCACGATTGAATTCACGATTGAATTCATTCCTGAAATTTCTTACTTTGATCAGACCGCTTGATTGATTGATTGATTGATTGATTGATTGATAAAGTACATACAGTACAATATCCAAAGACCCTTCTTTCCCTTCTCTTCCCTTCCCTTCCTCTATGCACAATACATACATACATACATATATACATACGCGGGTCATCTACTCTACTCTACTCTACTCTGCTCTACTCAACCATGCACGCACTCAGATAAGACCCCTCTATCCCAAATCCCAAAATCCAAATGCCATCCCCCCATACATAACAACTTACTTACTTACTTACTCACTTACTTGCTATACAAAAACCGCACTACACCGTAAAATATCCATCCATCCATCCACATATACTCCAGCGGCAGCGCACCCCACGCCCGTCACCCACGGATAGATCTACTGTGCAACAATCTGCGGGCGACTGAGGCGCGCTTACTCCCGATTCCTAGGTACCGCGTGCATCAATCTATCTACTCCGTAGTATGGATGGGGATATGGAGTTTCTTTCTATGCTATTTCTTATTTTCTATTTTCTGGATTCGCTTGACCTCAACTCCGTGCTGGTTGTATGTAAGTAAATAAGTAAGTAAATAATATCTAAGTATAGCTACTGTACTGTACTGTACTGTACTGTATTTATCTCGAATTCAAATGCCATGCGTCTCCTGCACGCACGCACGCACGGAAATTCCTAGGTCTGGGTAGGATAGATATTTATCTATTTATCTATCTATCTATCTATCTGCAATAGTAGATCTAGATGCTAATTCGGATAACACGGGGCCCATGGGGGGTGGTTTGACTTTGTATTGGTTTGTTGGTTTGTTTTTTGTTTGTTTGTGTGTTTGTATGTATGTATGTATGTGATGTGCATCTAAATGTGGAGAAGAGGCATAAGAGAAGAGGCCCGGCCATCCATCCATCCATCCATTCATTCATCCATCCATTCATTCATTCATCCATTCATTTATGGGGAAAGAATAGAAAGAAAGAAAGAAAGAAAGAAAGCGAACAGGCCTCATCCAAGCCTAAACGTTTCAATGGAAAGAGAGTTTATGCATATCTAGGTATGTAGATGTGTGTGATGGAATAGCGGTGTACGATTCATTTGTTCGATCAATTGGAATTGGAATTGGAATTGGAATTAGAATTGGAATTGGAGTTAGATCTACTTACTGTATTATAATGGATGAAACTTTTTATACTTTTTATATTTTCTATATTTTCTATATTTTCTATATTTTCTATATTTTCTAACTACTAACTACCTAGATAGATAGATAGAAAGCTGGAAAGACTAGGTATGTGTGTATATGTATATATTGTACGTACAGATGAAATATTATGATTTGGTTTAGTTTGGTTTAGTTTAGTTTAGTTTATGTGACGTGAAACTCGGAGTCGGAGTCAGCGGATGGCGTGGTGGGAACGGCGGGGTGCGTAGAAAGTATACGGAGGATTATTCCTTGATTTGATTTGATTTGATTTGGATGGAAGGAGTGGGTTGGAGCATAGATGGAGAGTGAACTATATATCAGTGTGTATAGAATGATGAAAGTGCTGTTTTTGAGATGGAGGTAACATAGGAGGTTGGCTGTAGTAAGTAAGTACAAAGTAAATATCGTGCGTGTGATTGTTGGGAATCGTGTAGTGGTATTGTATTGTATTGTATGGGATGGCATGGAGATCAGATATTGCAATTGATCAATCGTAGTTTTCAGAGCTTGAGGTTTGTTTTCATATTCATATTACTGTTCATGTTGATGTGTGATGCTAGCTGGATATACAATACAGCCACCCAATGACTATTGTATACAATAGATAATCCCATCCCTCATCAAAACACAGATACCCCTCCCTTCCCTCCCCTCCCTCGTACCTCCTCACCCATAACTCGAAACACATAATATATACATCCCAAGTCACTCTACAAACAATCACCATCCCATCCCCCATCACCTCCAAATCAAGTCACGACAACATTCATGTCTAGGTAGATATGCATGTCTATGTCCACGTCACACACACTACATATACACATCTCATCTCTTGCATCCATCTCCCAATATGATATATGAATGATCAATAAAATCGAACCTCCATACACGAATAAACGTGGTAATCTGACAGAAGCCCACGTGTTTGATGTGCGATGAGAGGAATGGCATTGACTAGACATACATATCGTGTCGTATCAGATTTTTGGCGATCCTCATCTCAGCTCATCTACTTATATATATCATATCAGTGGGGATGATTAACTCGAATGCCATTCCATGTAATGCGCCTTCATATGCAATGCTGAGGCGAAGGCTGAGTAGTCCTTGATCTGTTGTTGAAGAGGTCTGTTCCACTGAGATGAATGGCTTTTCCATGTTATTTTAAGGGAAAATATGAAGATGAAGATGTATGATGGGAATATTAGACCATTGTTGCTTGCGCTTATTCCGGATCGTGGGTCTTTCGGACATTGTGGAGCTTGAGGGGAAGTGATTCCATCCAACATTCCCCATAAGCGTGGTATATCTCCAAGTACATGTGTGATGAGCACATGGCGTCTTCTGACTGATGTTCGCACAATCTGGGAGCCATTTTCTTCATATTTATTCTTCCATCACGATTCTGTCATAAGTATTCATTAAAATTCTATCCCCGAAGGAGTTACTTATCCAAACCACGAGCTCTAACAAATCGATTAATTTGCTCTCTTGTAAGTTTTTCATTATACATCTCCTGCACTTCGTAAAACGATATCATTTCCTGGGTACAATCAATAATAGCTTCAATATCAATTGTACTTTCGGCAAGCCAACTTGCGAGCTTTTGTATCTTTGTTCTACCACCGCCTCCTTGTTTCTCGCTTTTCGCTTGACCAGCCGTTGCCAATGCCGCTTGCGCGGCACCTGCGATGCTGGCTGCTGAGCCACTGGCTGATGAGATTCCCGTTTGGTTTGGTCGTAATACTAGAGCTAAGAGAATGGCCATAATAGCTATTGTATGGGGTGCATAAAATAATGGTAGATCGGTCATGTAATGATCATTTATGATAGACCAGGCTAGATTGGATTCTTCTGCTGTGAGGGAGAAAATTCCTTGTAATGAAGTCAGACTCCTATATGGATGATGGACGATCATCTGAGAACTCATCTCCGAGATGAGAAAGAACTCGCATTCTCCGAGTTTGGAAGTGTCGTTGCTGAACATTTCTGATCTTATTAGTTGATGTCGTTGAGCGTAGCAACAAACATACCAGGCCATAGACCTCTACCTTCACTAACAACAAGTCTGATATGATGTGGACATTCTTCCATTTTGCAGGCCAAATATACAGCCGTTGCCAAAACTAAGTATGGATTTGTCTTTCGAATCTCCACCTTTGAGTAAAATCGACGTATGTATAATTGTGCTGTAGCCATCGCTTGTTGTCGTACTCCGAGGCGTTTTCCGAGCCTAGCAACTTCTGTAGGGCCAATTAGTTATGTGAAATGTGAAATATGTGATATTCTGAGGGTTGGTTTTGATTCGCACGTTGGTTGAAATATATGCTCAAGTGCCTCAACTGCGGAAGAGGGTATTGTGCAACGAGGTTTTGATCTTCATCTTCAAGCTTCGAGCGGAGATCGTCTAATTGTTCTCGAGTAAATTGCCAGTGCTTTCGTTGCGTCGACTGTTAAAGATCAGTGATTATTCCGGGGAAACCATATCATTTGAGATAGATATACCTCCCAATAATTGGCAGCCATGATTGCTAAAATACAGAATCAGGATCCTTTTCCAAACACTCCGTCGTCGCATTCAAGATTTCGGTAGGCTGGGGAACGATGACATGTTGATAGTTTATGTCTTTCGATATAAGGATGCTCTCGAGAATACTAAGTCGGAATAAGGAAACTACGTATAAAGGTAGCAGATCTTTGAAGTGCTAATTGCACTCAAGTAGTTGTTTGATTTCTAAGAAGTAACAAAGTTCGAGGCTATCATCGGATGACAAGGCTGGGGTTGGATGAATCTCGGATGTCGGCCGCTTGAAATAAGGGTACGGTTAGCGGGGTGTGGCCAATTAAACACTTTCGGTTCTTGATTATACCGGGCCTGTGACGAAGTTCTCCATCTGAATTTGGACGGCTTCACTTCAAGATTTAATCTCGAAATCATGCTTTGATAACCTTGGACTGCCGTGGAATTCGAAAATGGAATAATACTATTCAATTCGCATCAATGATAACCTCATACTCTCCACAGTTGATCAGTTCATTGATCAATTACTACGAAATGATTGCAAAACCATAACAACCCGTCGCAAGCAAGAAAAAATATAATGAAGGTCCCAGAACCCCAAAACGCCCGCGACGACAGAGTCGAACAGTTATGGAAGAACTTGGATACAAAACAAAAGGGCGAGATCAATCTGCAAGACCTCCAGAGAGGATTACGGAAAATCGATCATCCTCTTAAAAATGCCAATGATATGCTAAAAGACGTAGTAAAGGCTATGGACAAAAATGGCGATGAAGTAATCCAATATGAGGGTATGTACTAGACTTTCCCAGGTATCACCCAGATATCTAAACGGTTAACTCGAGCTATAAATGCCCTTCATAATCTTGTTGAACCAATCGTCATTAATTCTCACTAATAATTGTTTGAACCAGAATTTCGAATTTTTGTCGAGAAAACCGAGACGGAGTTGTTTACTCTCTTCCAAAGCATTGATAAGAATCGAGATGGCAGATTGAATAAGGAAGAGCTACAAGCTGCATTTAAGAGAGCTGGACTATCTGTCTCGAGTTCTAAACTAGATCTATTTTTCAGAGAAGTCGACATGAATAATGATGTCAGTAGTGTGCCGGTCTTTTTAAGACCAAAGTAGCTTTAGAGCTAATTTTTTTCTTCTCTTAGGGATATATAAGCTTCGATGAATGGAGGTAAGCAACCGAAGTTTTTCTTGAAATTCCCAAGGTCAATAAAGTGAATATATTCCATCGAAAGGCTTTTACTTGCTGAGTGAATAAGTTGTACGGATGTTGTATGGGATGCTGTATGGGATGCTGTACGGGACGTCTCTTCATCTTTTTGATCTGTATAAAACCTAGCGAACTTCTCATCGTGATTTCTATATCAATACCGTATGATACATTGTCTAACCAGTATTTAGAAATTTCCTATTATTTCTACCAACAGATCCTTCAACCCCAGGTTTGAAAGCTGTATTGTCTTACTATCAATCGACCGTTTCGGTAAATGCAGAGGGTGATACTTCTATCCGAGAAGAAACACTTGAAGGCTTAGGTACCGCATCAAATTTT
The DNA here is from genome assembly GCA_028455995.1 of Scleromitrula shiraiana. NCBI lineage: Eukaryota > Fungi > Ascomycota > Leotiomycetes > Helotiales > Sclerotiniaceae > Scleromitrula > Scleromitrula shiraiana. The sequence continues at coordinate 2,322,040 of JABELC010000005.1, forward strand.
CTTAAGGTTCTTTTTGGGGCTGTTATTAGCATCGCAGAACCACCCCGCAATAGTTCCCCTCAAATTCCGATCAAAGGAGCATCTTCTATAGCTTCTGACGAAACCGCAAATATGCAAGAACTTAAGCATGCGCAATTTGTTGAAGAAGAGTATACCGGCAGCAGCGACACAAACGATCAACATATTGCAATTCCTAAGAAAACTTCTGATAAAGAAAATGAATCTTATCAGCAAGGGCTGAAACAAAACCAAGTTTTTGAAGAACCAGCAAAAGTAGCAAGATCAAGGCTGACGGAGATATTACCTGACCCAGGATATTTTGCTGCCGGTGCAATGGCTGGTGCATTCTCTCGTACTGCAACAGCTCCATTAGATCGCTTAAAGGTCTACCTTATCGCCAATATTTCTTCTTCGCAAAATGCGCCTCTTCAAGCAGCGAAACAGGGTAACGCGGTTGCAGCTACTAAGATGGTTGGTCAACCTTTAATTGCTGCATGCAAAGAACTTTGGAGAGCAGGTGGAATACGTAGCTTATTCGCGGGTATGTACATATCGACTTGATATCATGCAAAGAAGAAGCTAATCAAGATGTAGGCAATGGTTTGAATGTTATTAAAGTCATGCCTGAGAGTGCTATTCGATTTGGTTCGTATGAAGCAGCCAAAAGAGCTCTAGCGCGGTTAGAAGGCCATGGAGATCCTGGGGATATCAATCCCTACTCGAAGTTCGCTGCAGGTGGTGTTGCGGGTCTAATGTCTCAGTCAGTACTTTTAATCAGATCACATGCAACACGTGCTAATCTTATATTGCAGATTGTTTGTCTATCCAATTGATACTTTAAAATTTCGGTGAGTCTTAGTTTTCTATGTATCTTTGTGCTCATAAGCTTACTTGTCCATAGAATGCAATGTGAAACCGTTGCTGGAGGTCTTCACGGCAATGCTCTCATCGCCGCGACAGCTAAGAAAATGTACACACAAGGCGGTTTTAGATCCGCTTATAGAGGTCTAACTATGGGTCTTATCGGCATGTTCCCTTATTCTGCCATCGATTTGGCTACTTTCGAGACTCTAAAGGGTATTTTGATACGCCGAAACGCGAAACGACTAGGCTGTCATGAAGATGATGCTCTTCCCGGACCTTTCGCTACAGGATGTATCGGCGCATTTTCCGGTGCTTTCGGCGCGAGTGTGGTTTATCCTCTCAACTTATTACGAACTCGATTGCAAGCTCAAGGCACTGTTCTTCACCCTCCAACTTATACCGGAATTGTCGATGTGGCACAAAAGACAATCAAGAATGAAGGTTTTCGTGGCCTCTTCAAAGGTATCACACCAAATCTGCTAAAAGTCGTACCCGCTATTAGCATCACGTATGTTGTATACGAATCAGCGAAGAAGACTATGCACTTGAAGTAAAAGTCTTCGACATCTTACCATATAGATCTTCGACGGGAAAACACCATAGCCCAGAAAGTACATATAAATCTTAGATATTTACTTCACGATCCTTCGTATTTACTTCCCGGAATCATTCGATAAGCAATCGACTCACCATTCACGATGTATCCAATTTCTTCCAATGATTTCTTCCTGGATTGACACTGTTTAATGGCATTATTTCAGACAGCACAGGTTTCCGACAAAAGCAAGTAAAAGAATAACTACTGCTTTCACATACTCTAACACTTCTTGTTCATCTTCCCTCGAACCACGGGATAGAATTCAAGAGAAAGATATCTACTCACCTATCTAAATCATCCGATTCTCAAAAAGGTTGTTATTATATCTTACTCGAATCTACCATCCCAGATAGCATAGTTCTCAATCTTCATACATATTCTTTCTATTATACATCTATCTATCTGCATTGCATCGGCGTACCATTATATTTTCATTGGTTCACATTTTTGTTAGCAAAAAAGCTAGGCGTTATAGGCATGGATAAATAAATACCTATGGGTTAGGTTTATGGTATACAGACAGTCAGGATTTGCGTATCACTAGCTGTAGAAGACCAGCGTTTTTAGATATGATATGATATGATATGATTTGATTTGACCTGATATATTGCACATGGAGAGTAAGATTAGAGGGTGGGGGAAGAAAGATAGGCAGGGAGGGATACTTGTTCATATTATATTGAGGTTATATTTGATGAGATGAATGAAGAAAGTTTCACTACTGTAATTGAACCTTCCGCGAGATGTGACGTGAAATGTGCTTCATCCAACATAGATAAACTCACAAAGTGCCTACGTTGTTATCATAATCACATTCTGTTAGGCTGATAACAGCGAGCACAAGGTGAAAATGCATTCTTAGATCGGAGTTGGATATTGAAACTAATTTAGATATTATACATGACAGGAAGGTTTGAATCCCGATAGTGGGATGAATCTTGTTCTAATATCTCCCAATTCACACCAACGCTTTTCCTCCTCATCCCACAAAACTTATCACATGGTATTAAACTTTTCGATACAACCATCAGATTCGTGTTGTATAGAACCTTTCGAAGAAAACCTTATATGTACCCTGCTTCGTATCGCCAGCGGAAGATTTAGTTGAGGGGTAATGGTTCGATGACGGGTGTTTGTAGCACCTCATGCATACATTTTCAAGAAGTGAAGAAGAACTTTAGGTCTTGGCCATCTAGTGGTGGTGACATTGCGAGATACTCCATTCTCAAGCTTCTAGAACTTTACTCTTCCCTACGGATTTCATTCACAGGTAACATTCAGCGCATATCTGGTTGATTCATCTCTCATAAATCAAAGCCTCCATCCTGCTTGCCTTCCTGGCATACGAAAAATCCACTCCTAAGTAGCAACTTTCATGTTCTCTTTTGTGTGGTCCTTTCCCAAAGATTACAATGTAATATGTTTGAGCACCATGCTAAGCAGTGGATTTATTTTCATCGTGAATGCATGCGTAGAACGATGTGAAGAAATTCTCAGAAGCTTCACCATACGTTTTATAAGTTGATAACTACGGAGAGGTCTTCGTGGTACAGGCGCATAAGATGTCAACATCCTAAAAGATGATGTTAGATGGCTAGATTATGAGATAGAAGCCGTAAACATGATCCTAGAGCACATCTTTACGAAACAATCTAGATATAATAAAAATAATTTTCTATGCCTACCTAATTAAGTTGGCATTTTATCCACCATTACCATCCACAAGTTCTTCGCAGAACCAAATACATATTACCCTCCTGATATATCGATATCGAGACCCAGTAAATGGGAAAAATATCGCAACTCAACATCACGCATGCGGCCAACCAAAACTATGATGCGGAGGCATAAAAGAGAGCGGAAGAAGGAAGATAACAACGGCAATAACCAAACAACATGTTAATGCAGCAGTGCACACTCGACGAACGATCGTATGCTCGTATCTCTCTCGGGGCGGGCCAACTGTGACCGTCGCTATTAATGGTGTACACTCATTACTCTCCATTTGAGGATTGATGCTGGGTAAATACTTGGTGTTTGTATGTGTTCGCAAACTTTGGGATATGTTTCGAGATGGAACTATGAAGGAAGTATGGTGGGGTGAGGAGGGGTGAGGTTGCGATTATGACAGGGCTGGTTTTATTGGGTGACCGTAATTTGGGGAATAACATCTAGCACCAATTTACATTTTGCAACACCTCTATTCAAAACATTACACAATTATTTTGATGGATATCGGAGAAAGAACGTTCTCCTCATGAGCAGATAATACCCAATGTCGCAACGTTTCAACTTGAAGTTTCTAGCTAGCTTTCTACTGATTACTTGATGGTTATTATGAGATAGTGTTTGTCATCTAATGGCGATTATCCTGCCTCGGCATTGTACTTAGCTGTATCACATCGACAGGTTCCCATCCAGTCCTCAGTCCCCTAAACTATGCGATAAACCTTTCTCGCTACTGGATATTACATTAAGTATAAACCTTGTCAATGGAAGTTTTCATAAGACCTAATCTCAGAAAATTGCTGTCTCCTTACTCTACGCATTGCGTATAGCTCGCAGAATCTCTAGAGTTACATTACACCGCGGAGTGATTACTGAACGGATGTATTTTCATACTGCGAGTTAACGCCGGTGTATGGTGTATCTCGTTAGCCACTCCAATTAACAAAGACCGCGTTGATTGTTGCTATGTAAGAATCTTGTCTTTGTAGTTGCACAAAGTCTATAGTTCTGCATGCAAGCACTCAATTCATCTCCTTTGTGTAAGTCCATAGCCCTTTGTTCACAAAGTTAATACTCAATTCGGTTAGTGGCAAGTGATTTATCTTAATTAGTACCTTGTTTAGATGCTTAATACACACCGGTGATGTTTGGTTAGTGATCATATATCCTCACGTTATGTTTGGTGCTATTACTCACCGATGATTGGAAATACACATGAGCATCGTGATGTTAGAAGGTAGATGAATTTCTTTTGTGTTGATGTTGTATATATATAAGAGAGGGATGAACCTGTAGTTCATGTTCATCATCACTCAATCCCACTAAGATCCAATCCATCCTCAGTCACATCAACCTCAGCAAACAAAGTTCAAGACCACTCCCATTTTCTCAATTTCAGAAACTCCAACAATGTCTGGACTCACCTACCTCATCACCGGAGCCAACCGCGGAATCGGAAAAGGACTCCTCGAAAGCCTGGTCCTCCGCCCAAACACAACCATAATCGCCGCCGTCCGCGACATCCCCAGCGCTCTCAAAACCTTCTTCACCACCCCCCTCGGCCCCAACAGCCACATAATTACCATAAAGATCGATTCAACCTCCGAAACCGACCCTCAAAACGCAGTCCAAGAGCTCGGAACCCGCTACAACATCACCAAACTCGACGTCTTAGTATCCAACGCCGGTCTCCTAGATACTGATGCTGTGGGGCCTGTGCTAGATTCATCGTCTGATGCTGTGCGCGCTCATCTTCAAGTAAACACCATTGCGCCTTTACTTCTAATTAAAGCGTTCTTCCCACTTCTTCAGAAATCCCCCTCGCCTAAATTCTTCGCCATCACGTCCTCAATGGGTTCAATCGAGTTACAGGAGTCAATTCGCGTACCATTTTTCGTATATGGTGTTAGTAAAGCAGCAGCTAATTACCTGGTTCGGAAAATCCATTTCGAGAATCCGGAGTTGATTAGTATTGCTTTTCATCCGGGCTGGGTGCAGACGGATATGGGGAATGGGGCGGCGAAGACGCTGGGGATAGATGAGGCACCGGTGAAGTTCGAGGATTCTATCAGGGATATGTTGGTTCTCTTTGATGGGGCTACGAAGGAACAGTCGGGGAGTTTCCTGCAGGCTGGTTCGGGGGATGTGGTTCCTTGGTAGATGGTTTTCTTTTCTTTTCTTGTCTTTTTGCTTTTGTGTAGACGTATTGTTGTTATAGAGACATATATTTAGATTTGAAGAATGTGCTGGAATGTTTAAATAGTTCATCTTCTCCCCTCAAAATTATCTCAAATATTATAAAAACACCTCCATAATATGTCATATTAAAACTCAAGATCCTCGACTGTGTATTATATATCCAGTCTCATTGCACACTTTGACAACAAATCTCGGATGGAATAATAGATAGACAAGAATAATGTAGACTGATAAAGAATAGAATAGATACAAACGATACATCAAAGTTGAAAGAAGAATTAACCATGATAGAATATATCTGCAATAATAAAATATAGATAAACCAAGTAATCCCCGCAGGTGATATAATAGACAGATCCCCGCCCAATTTCCTTTCCTTGCCTATAAAATTCCTTGCACCTGACCCAATACCTGTTTCCATCAACCAACTCCAAATATATTTACGATAAGCACATCCATTTTTCGAATATATATATATATATAAAGTACTCTGAATGTATCACCGTTTGACCGAACCCCAATAAAACTGTACCATATCCCCATGATCCGAGATATCCGTAAAAACTGTCATGTCGTCGTTATCGTCATCGGAATGACATACTATGCTTCGTCCCTGCGATAGCATACTACAAAGACTGACATGCTTCTATCTTGAGTATCATTAAAAGTTTTGTTAGGATATACCTGACTGTCGTTAAATTCATGCCACTGATCTGTCCACCGATCATGTTGATCTATTCTCCGAGCAAGCGTCTTGAAATGCCCGCCTGTAGGAGTCCCGCCATGCAGAATGGCCGCATAACAACGGTAAATGAAAGGTGGTCTTTGCTCCGGAAGAACACGTTCGTTAGAAGTATTTTGCTCAGACAACCATGTATAAGGAGCCATATTTAAAGTTTCAGGAAATGAGATCTGCACATCAACTTTATGTACACCTTCATCCCTGTTCCCAAGATTGCGCCAGGAAGTACGCATAAAAGATATTATTAGATACTTTGGTAAATAAGAAAACTTCTTAGATTCCATCTTCATCGATTTTGGATTACTATTGATAGTGCGGCCACAGGCTTCACAATCTGCTTCAAGTTCTGAGTCCTCGAGGTACATATCTAGTAAGTTTTCCAATGTGGTCTGCGGTGGGGCGTCGGCGAGAGGAATGTACGTCACCAATTCCTGGTCTGCTTTTCTTGTGAGGTTTCTGCAGAACAGACATTGTGTTTCATAGAGCTTTTGCGAAGATACAAGTTGAGTAAAATCTGATTTATCACATTTGAGGTACTGCTCAAATATTCTGCGACAGACCCTAAGGCGAGGTATTCTGTTATCAGGGTAACTATGATCCTTGGGTTCGGGTACATTACGATGTATGTTGTTTTCGTTCCGGAGGATATTTATGAGCCATTGAATAAATTCTGCAGCATCGTGCTGCCTTGAAGAACCAAAGCATGTAGAAACGGAGTTTCTATTTGCTTCATTGCGCTTCCTGGTGTCAGGACTTGCGGAACGCGAGAGCAGGAGATAAGTGAGACTCTCTTCTTTAGCATGTGTGGCATGTACATAGGCCTTCATTTTGTTAGCATTTGTTAGTCATTAATTAGAATATCATACCATGAACATTTTTGGGACAACCTCATTGTATTTGCCACACCACATATGCTGCAATAGACTGGACAAATTCCGAGTCATCAATTGTCTGGGAGGCCCACTCTCGCCGTCCTTTGCCGGAGGTGGTTCATTCGGGGGATATCGATATTGAACCAAAAAATTTCTCAATGCAGGCGAGGCGCTTATAGCTTGAATCACCGAATTCAAGTAACAAGTGGCACCGTTAATATTGAGAAGACCACATAAGCCAAGTTCAAAACGGGGAGGTGGGGGGCCACCAGTCATAGCATAACTAGTGATCGGCGTCTTCTCGTATATACCATTGGATCTCTGTCTTGGTAAAGCAGGAGGTGGGCGGGTTGGGTGAGCTGGTAGAGTAGACTCTTCGTGACGCAACATCGATCTGGGTATCGACGGTAAGGCCATTGATTGTTTAGAAGAAGGGAGTTCGGGATATCTCCTTAAAAAGTCTTCCGTTGTTTTAGCATAGAACGCTTCATCCAAAACCATGCCACCCGAGACAAGGTTTTCCTCATCGGCACGATTGCTTAAGTCCTCATCCAATTTGAACTCTTCGGCTCCCGAAAGAGTATTTGGCCTAGTCTCTAGTCTCTTAGGTTGACGAATATCACGGACTACCGACACGCGGCCCAATGGTTTACTATGATTCGAGCTTTTCTCAGAGGAATTAAGGTTAGACGTTGAACTCTGCAATGCTCCCATGCCGACCATGTCGACCCAAGCATCGAGGCCGCCAGCGAGTAGCATTGGCCTTCGCTTTAATCGATGGTCGTAGGCATGATCATATATTATTCTACTGAAGTGCTCTAGGTAGTTGGAGCCTGTTATGGATGAGGCCGTAGTTGCGGATGTTGATGATTGATCATAGTATACTACCAAATCGAAATTATGTCTTTGATTATACAATCGTTGTTCCATTTCCGGAGATAATACCATCCGGTCGCCGAGATCTTCCGCGGACATGTCATCTCGTAAAGATATAGGTTCAATGCAAATAATAGACTGCGTCATAATATGTCCATTGTCAAACTGGCTCCTATCTCGAACGTCGACGATCAACAGACTCAAGTGATGAGACCCCATTCTGAGATACTCATAAAGTTGTTGGGCACTGATTGTTGTTGAATTTGGTATCGATGTCTCCCAGCTTGCTCTACCATACTCCGACTGAGTGTGGTGCTCCGAGTTATAACTATCCACATCAGGTGGGGAGAAACAATTGGTTCTATTGTCAGCTACCATAGAGCTGCGATTGGGCTTTGAAGTTGAGCTCATGGAGTCTCTTTTTCCACCGACTCCCAAATATGAAGACCCTCGAGATACTAAAACTGGTTGACTGTTAGACATCACGGTGTCTACACTGCGTGCAGGGCTATATACTGCATCGGGTGGTCTTGGCATTGAAGAAAAATTGGTAACCATATCAAGAACAGGTTTGTCTACCCTGAGAGGGGCAGGTGAGACTGAGGGCATATCCCTTGGACCAAGAGGTCGCACGATACTAGCGCTCTGTTTTGCAAGTAATGGGCTCGACTTTTCCAAACCTGAAATCTGCTGCGTTCGAATCCTGGGATCTTGTATTGAACTCGTACCATTTACACTCCTCAAACGAGCAAAGCGTGTGGCCAGGTCATTTTCAGGTAGGGTAGTTGAAGTTCCATTGATTGCCTGAATAGATTTTCCGAGTAGATTTTGAGGCTTCGGCTGTATTGGTGGTTTGGGCCGATTCTCCTGGATTTTTGGGCTGTTGAGTTTTTGAACGTTGTCTTGTGGACCGAAAGTTGCACCCGCATACAAACTATCGCCGTTGTTGGCGACAGGGAATTGGCCGTTGCCATTCTTTCCATGGGGATTTGATTTCAAAGATTCTACGCCAGTCTTTCTATTATTTTCCTTGATTATTTCCTTCACTTCCTCAAACTTGCTGTGCTGTACATTGATCCGTTTCTTCAATCCGACGTATGATCGATATAGTTCTCCGCGCTCCGCTTGTATTTCGTGATAAGTTGCACTTCGAGGAATGTAATCGACGGCAATTATGGAGGCTACTATGTATTCCTTGAGAGCTAAATCTGGACGTCGAAAATCTAAATAGGTTTCAGCTTGCTTCGCGGCTGTTTCCCCAGCCTGGAGGAGTTTCCGTATTGAAGAACGTTGATCAATATCCGGCTTCACATTCACCAGTTCGTCCAGGTGTGGGAATGGGCGATTTACACTCTTCGTTTCGTCCACAGCATTAATCCCATCGCCGTGAATTGCGCTGACTGGGCCAATGGTATTGATCGAGCTGGCTCGCGCATGGGGCCCACCGATGGCCGTTGGACTCATGACGGAAGTTCGAGGTTCTAGAGGAGCATCCCGCAATGGGGCTTTAATATTGGGAGGCAGCTTGAGCGTTGTTGCTTAACATATGGTAACTTGGGAGGAGAATTGGGAGGAGAGCAAGAAGAAGTTATAATCGGTTGAAGGTCGAAGCCTATTGCTTTCCGCGGGATGGATTGACAGGTTGAAAGAGTTCAGTACTTAGAAAGAGATCAAAGGACCAAACACAACCTCGAATAAGCTAAGACAAAAGATGTGTTGTAGAATTTGAAAGGCTTGATTATCGTTCTTTTGTTGTCTTTATTGTCGGATTTACGCCACATGCATTCTTCGAGTACTTGAATACCCAAAAAGACCGGATTCTGATATATTGATACGGTAAAGTTTATTGCTCAATACCGCAGTATAAATGAAGTGCAAGTATTGTCATTAAATTACATATGATTAGGTAAAGAAATAACGCCCTAGAGATACTCTACATAGATAGTATTTAAGATGAAATAAGTATTAGTGAGGAATATATCTGTAGTTTGGAAGTTTGGAAGTTCAATGTCAGCGCTCGGGTAGATGGCGCGCGGTGGAGTGGAGTGGAGTGGAGTGGAAATTGAATTGGTTATGATAGATGGTGGAGGGGGGGGTAAAAGGGCAGCAAAAGGATTTCACACTGTAATAACACCGGTACTATATAGGTAGGGAGGTAGATAGGCTAGGCTCATAGCTATAGTAGCCTGAGGATCCATAGATGTGAATTTATATTATTCATAGTTCAAGTTCTATTACTGATGTACCTATGCTCATGTGGCTCAATAACCTTGGCATTCCTTTACCTACCTACATAGTAGGTACTTACTATAATCACATCCGTAAAAATTATAATTCATACGCCCGTACCAACTCGTGCTTAGAAGTTATTAGTACGCTAGCTCAATTTTGGCGAGGTGGATACTCCATCATCATCATCACAAGCTCCTAGAGGGCCTTGAATGTTATCAAATATCCCATCTATCCACCAGTACCCAAAAGAAGTAATACTGTACTTCGAACTCAAACTTACACCCAGACTCTATACGATATTCTATTCAAAAAGAAAGAGAGCAGCAAAAATTTCCTATATCTAATAATTCACTCCGAAAACGATAATTGCCCATCACCACAAATACCTTTTATCAATCGTCGAAACAAGTTATTCTACCAAGTTATTCTACCAACTTATAAGGCTGCCAACATGATGGCGGGATGGTTTGCCTCTAACTCTGCTCTGGATGAGCAGATTGAAAGAGCCACAAGTTCTTCCTTGTAAGTCTGCTATTTTATCGCGCAATAATCCTCATTGTTAACTTCAAGCAGAGAAGATATTGCGCTCAATCTTGAAATATCCGACATAATAAGATCAAAAACCGTTCGCGCAAATGAGGCAATGCGCTCTCTCAAACGGCGCATAGGCAACAAAAATCCCAACTTCCAACTTAGTGCACTGAACGTAAGGTAACATCTGCATATACACCGGAAACCATTCACTAATCTTCATCTCGCAGCTTACAGACACATGCGTAAAGAATGGCGGCTCACATTTCCTGGTCGAGATTGCATCGCGAGAGTTCATGGACAATTTGGTTTCGTTACTTAAAGCATATGGCGGGGCTGCAGTGAACGATGATGTTAAGAACAAAATACTGGAGCTGATTCAAAGTTGGGCTACGGCAACAGAGGGTCGCAGCGAACTCTCCTATATTGGGGAAACTTATAGGGCTTTACAAAGAGACGGTTTCAGTTTCCCTCCTAAGACTGATGTTACAAGCAGTATGCTGGACAGTAGTGCAGTGTGTATTTCATTCCTTTACATATTGACTTATGCTAACTCGACCCTAAGCCACCCGAATGGATAGACTCGGATGTTTGCATGCGCTGCCGAACAGCTTTCAGTTTTACAAATCGCAAGCACCATTGTCGAAACTGCGGTAATGTCTTCGATCAGCAATGTTCTAGTAAGACGTTACCTCTACCCCACCTTGGGATTCTACAACCAGTTCGGGTTGACGACGGGTGTTATATGAAGTTGACCGACAAATCATCGAGGATCCCTACATTCACAAATGAGCGATCACCGGTCCATGCATCACACAAACACAAATCACACACATCTATGCAACCGCGTAATGCACGGGTTGATGACGGTTTTGATGAAGATCTTAAGCGTGCCCTGGCAATGAGTCTTGAAGAAGTCAACGGCCATTCGGGTGCAGGTTACGTCCCGCAATCAAAACTTCAATCCGTACCCGAATCCCATGGACAAGGCAGTGCCCCAGGAACTGCATCCAAAGCCGCCGATGAAGAAGACGATGATCTTAAAGCCGCTATTGCAGCATCACTGGCTGATATGGAAGAGCAGAAAAGAAAGCATACGGCTACAATCAAAGAGCAGTCCGCAAACAGCGATTCTAACAGTGCTCCAGCTAACTTCGTTCCACATAAAAATGATTATGAGCTCACCCCTGTCGAAGCTGAGAACATTAATCTTTTCTCTACTTTGGTAGATAGGCTGCAGACTCAGCCCCCAGGTACAATATTACGAGAACCTCAAATCCAGGAGCTTTATGATAGTATTGGGGCCCTTCGTCCAAAGCTTGCTCGGACTTATGGAGAAACTATGAGTAAACATGGTATGTGAAATTCTGGCATTTCTTTTTTTCCTTTCTTCATTCAACTAAAGGCTTTTAGATGCTTTACTTGATTTGCACGCAAAACTCTCTACCGTTGTGCGATATTACGACCGTATGCTTGAAGATCGTTTGTCAAACACGTACAACCAACATAATATCGGGGGTTACAACCTCCCTCAGCAAAGAGTTAGCTCTAATATGTACCCAACAATACCTTCTAATGCTCTGAATGGGCCTGGGGGGGCGGAAAGCTTTTACACTGGCACTACTCAGCAAGAACCATTTGGTCGCCCTCCGTCGACATATTCATACACATTGCCTCAACAGCAATATCCCACATACGAAAATAGGGCTTCCATTCATAACTCTACTTACCCGACTCCAGATCAACGCAGTGAGAAATTTGCCCAATATCCTTCACAGCACAATGGTCAGCAAATTCAACGACAGCATACAGGCAGTTGGCCAACACCAGATTCTGCTCCTGCGCAATACCCCAGTCAACCAATCTTGTACCCACAGGAGATCTCACAACAGCAACCATCGCTTCCGGTTCAGACACAATCAGATGCCCCCAGTCAGCCCCTTCCCTCAAACCTGGGGCCCGGAGTACCTCCAGAGCCAGCCAATGCATCATTGGTAGACAAAGCAGCGCTTTACTATAATGGAACTGTTCATCCACAGGCTCAACAATCTCCAGAACAATCTAAGGCTCAATACCAGCCTGTTCAATCCCCGCCTCAATATCCATCAGGTCTTTCACACGCGGCTTCACCCCAACAATTCACACATCAGCCATCAAAGCCACAGGAACAGCTGCCATATTCTACCCCACAACAATCTTCTTACTGGCCATCACAACAACAGGCTCCAACACCACAACAATCATGGGCACCTACACCTGGTTCTACATACAGCGGGTATACCCAAGATTCATTCCCATCTGCTCCTCATCACGCCCCGCAAAGTAAAGTAGTTGAAGAAAGTCTAATAGACCTTTGAATTTATGGTTACAAGAGCGAGGCGTTTTGTGTGAAATTTTGCATTGTACATACCTTTCTTCTGTTTGGGAGTTGTACGTATGATATTCGGAGTATGATCCTAAGGTCTTTTACGGTTACGGATTGGGCAAACATCAAGGCTCTAAATGAAATTGTATATCCATATCATAATAATTAGGTCACTATTTAGGTATTCGGTCACTTAGGATCTATGATACATTTATTCGAATTCAATGGTTTTGGCTTATTTTAACATGATCAATGCTTTATCTTGACGTAATGATATCAGTATAGTGGTTGAAGAGTGGATTAACTTTTAATGGTTCTATAACCTAAACATGCTTTCTCGTGGATGTGACAGATGCTTTGTATGTAACACATAACTGCAATTAACTTTTAAGGTTCGGTTGTCAAATTCCCGAAATGTTGTCTAGATTCGAATATAGTTGTTATGAGCTGATGGAGGCTTGAGGAGCATTATATAATATATGACTAAACTAACAAGCAAGCCTTATCACCTTGGACTTGGTTCCACAATACCAAAAAAGTATGATGGCATTGTGATATGAACCCCACCAAATAGAAAGCTATTCCCGATAAATTTCATACATCACCTTCCAAGCTCTCTAAACTCTTTTCTAAGAACGGCGATAAATTACTGTTCCTCTTGTAACAAACCTACGCCAAACTCTCTCTATTATCTTAGAGGAATAATTATTAGCCAAATAATTCAAACAGAAACCTAATCTCTCTATCTTTCCACCTATCATCAAAAATGTCGCGCCACAACACCATCAAAAATGATCTAGAGAACGAATTAGATGAATACGATGGCGGAGATGGTTACGACTACGATGAGGATGATTACAACTATGGCGAGGGTGATAACGAATATGCCAAGGAGGAGGACGAAGGTAAAACCAAGCAATCTTTGTATTTCATTCGACAGACGATCACTAATCTATATCAACAGAGCTTGGTGAAGAAGATAGAGGTATGATTTACCTACTGAATGTCGTCCAGGTTAAAGCTAAGCTTGGGATTTAATGGTCTAGAACAAATGCGAACAGGAACTATTGCAGTCCGCGAAGCGTTACCACCCAATTCAAACGATAAAGTTACCGACAAGCAGATAGAAGAGGCTTTGTGGCACTACTATTATGATGTGGGAAAGTCTGCTACATATCTTGTCAACAAATACATATTCCCCCCGGCGCCAAAGAAAACGAATAAGAGTGGAGGTGTTAAAGCTGCAGGTACGTCAATTTTATTGGATTTTGGAGGTTTGGTCATGCCAGAGGACGTGTATCCATCCATTCAAACAGGAGGTGGGTTTTATTTCATTTCCATATTTTCAATTTTGAAAAGGGGTTTGATCGAATACAATTTAACTAACATAAAGTAGAGGGATCATTCGGAACATCGTCAATCCAAACAAAACCCTGCGCTTTTTCTGCTATCGATTTTTTCAAAGATACTCCATGGCTGGGTGTGCCCCCTGAACGCCAGGCTATATTCATAGCTCCACTATATCCTAAGGGTGGTCTCCTGGGTGGCTCTTCGAAAGATGCGCCAAAAATGTCCAAATTACAGGCTCTAGCTGCGGCACGTAAGAAAAAGGCACAAGACCAAAAAGGCCCGGTTTCGGGGGTTGAGAAACCCATGGCGGATCTCTCTATTAGTGAAACCGATAAGAGCACTGCAAAGGCCCCTGAAGGAGAGCCCGATAGCATAAGTGCCTCAGAATCAAAACAGAGAGGCTTTCCTCTTCGGAAACGTAAGGATTCAAATCCGCATGAGAAAGTATCAAAGCTGCAGCCAGAATTCGGGTATTCTCCAGCGACCGACGATTCTTCTCCAATCTACCAAGCCAGCCCATCAGCCTTTGCGAGCACGATGTTCCAAAAAGCTGATACAATACCTCGACGCCCTCTGGATGACAAATTTACCATGCCCTACAATGCAAATACTACCGTCACGCCAGCTAACCCTTTTGCAGGACCTAGTCCCGACGATGTTGTTATAGCAGCACAGTCGAAAGGTTCGACGCATTCTGCGAAATCGAAAAACTGATACTGACCATGTAGTAGCAGCTCATAAAGGGCCCAAAGGTTCTTCTAAATCTAATGGAAACAAAAAAGCAAGCCAGGTAGTCAACGGTATTGATGCGATGAAAATTGAGGATTCACCAAAAGCAAAAAGCAAGAATTTGGATGTCTTGGCTGAGTTTGAGAAGGCGAAGAAGAAAAATGCGGCCAATTTTGTAGTGATAGGTATGTAACGTACCGATTTGAAAGTCTCGAGAGGTTCTAAAATTTGTAGGCCATGTTGATGCAGGGAAAAGTACCCTGATGGGTCGGCTCCTTTATGATTTGCAAGTGGTGGATCAGAGAACAGTCGAAAAGTATCGTAAAGAAGCAGACAAGATGAGTAAAAGTTCTTTTGCATTCGCCTGGGTGCTTGACCAAGGAGCAGAGGAACGAAGTAGAGGTGTTACAATCGATATCGCAACAAATAAATTTGAAACCCAAAAAACGGCTTTTACAATCCTCGACGCCCCTGGACACCGCGATTTCATCCCAAACATGATTGCTGGTGCAAGTCAAGCGGATTTTGCTGTATTGGTTATTGATGCAAGCACGGGTTCTTTCGAAGCTGGGCTGAGGGGTCAAACAAAAGAACATGCGTTATTGGTTCGAAGCATGGGTGTTCAACGTCTCATTATTGCAGTTAATAAACTTGATACGGTTAACTGGTCGCAAGAAAGATTCGATGAGATCTCCCAGCAAGTGTCCGCGTTTCTTATTGCTGCCGGTTTTCAAAACAAGAACATTAAATTTATACCTTGTTCTGGGCTACTGGGGGATAATATCGCAAGAAGATCATCGGAGGAGTCCTCGTCATGGTATACAGGTCCAACTTTAGTTGAAGAACTTGATGATTCAGAACCTGCAAGCAGAGCTCTAAATAAGCCCCTTCGCATCACAATTGGCGACATCTTCCGTGGCGGTATTCAAAATCCTCTGAGTATATCGGGACGTATTGAGGCTGGCTCTCTTCAAGTCGGTGATGCGCTCCTCGCACAACCAAGTGGTCAAAAATGCTATATCAATGGATTAGAAACGGATAACGAACCTGCAGAATGGGCTGTTGCCGGTCAAATAATTACAATCCATCTGAGTAATATCGATCCCATCCATCTCAAAGTTGGCGATGTTCTCTGTCCGCCAGCACACCCTATCAACAACATCAAGACTTTCACGACGAAGGTCTTGGCTTTCGAATTTTTGACTCCAATGCAGGTTGATGTTCATAGAGGCAGATTGCATACCGCTGGGAACATCAAGGAGATTGTAGCTGTACTAGATAAGACCTCAGGAAAAGCCATTGGGAAGAAGAAGCCGAGAGTTGTGAAACCTGGTGAGGTGGCAAGGGTTGTGGTGGAGTTGGAAACAGCTGTTCCATTGGAGGCGCTGGCGAGAGTCATATTAAGAAGTGATGGGCAAACGGTGGCGGCTGGTTTACTGGAATAAATCAACGATGTGACTGGAGGCTATTTTTGATATGGGGATTGGATGGGAGGAGGGCGGGTATATATGGCTGAATGATTGGCGTTTTGGGAAATTATTTATATTTGAGCATGTGATGGGAAAAGCATGGGTATGGATGGAAGGCAAAGGGTAGATAGATGCAGATATATACTTACATCGTGATGGTCCGTCTACACTACTACGTACATGATGATAGAAAATCGCATATATATCATATGATTGATTACATTCTGCTGGAATGACTTAGATGTTACGAGATTTGATTGCTTTTCATGACTCTACAGTAGTATTACAACCATGATTTGACCATGCAATAAAAACTACCTCTCTCAAATATTCCCGAATATTCGAGAAACTTCCAAAGAACTATAAGATAGATATCCATTCAATCCCCAAGAAGCCAACAGAATCTCGAAGCCGTGATGTAAATAATCACTTAATAGACAAATAGAAAGTTCTGAATAAATATTCCCAGATCCTTCACCCATGCCGTACACAAAGGCCAACTTTATAACTTCTTCATGATTACTGAGCCACCATTGCTCACCCCTGTCTGAAGGTACGTTGGAGTGGATTAGAGAATAGAACAGAACAGATTGATTTATCATGCGAGATGTTTCATGGAAGGACACATATACTGGCGGTACTATTCCTGGGGCTTTAAAATAGCTTTGAAACACCCTGGTTTGGATGGATGGCCATTTAATGGATTGGTCTTGGCGTTTACTGGGGGCAGCGAGGGGTCGTTTTTACATGTACCGGGCGGGTGATATTTGTTCCTTTGAAAATTGTACGTAGGCTTTTAGTAGGTTCGTTATGTAGATACTGTAGTGGATAGCTATTGTCTTTGATAGTCAAAGAGCATAGTAGTATGGAAAAGCTCCCTTAGGAACTTGAATTTATAGTGGCGTAAGTGCCGGTACGATATTTTCAGCCTCAACCTTATTTTGTCGTCTCCAGCTTCGTCCTTGTAGTTGTAATCGGTTATCTTCATGCATATGGTAGGAGGCAATAATGAACGGGATATCCACTATGTAGATGGATCTACTTTATCGCCACGTATACGTATAAATATAGATACCCGCGTACTATAATAAACACAGTAGCATATAGATAAGTAGATATTGGTATAGTAAAAGTGTCCTCTTGTCAGGTACAGATATCTTGTTCTCTATTTGGCAAGTCAGAAGCTCTAAATAGTAAATTTTAATACTATTTGGTCAGCCCCGGTCAGCTACCATACCATAGAGATCATATTTTTCCCTCCGTCTCTTCTAAACTTCGGATGAATATCATAAATCAAAAGTCATAGGTGGTCCCAAAGGTGGTCCTCATGGTCCCAAGATGCATGAATTTCAAGGTTGTTTGGAGAGGTGCAGGTGTCCTTTTCCAAAAGATTCCCTGAGCGGAGTTCGGATCAATCCGGATTAATATAATTCCATATAGCTATATTAACCGAACCAATAAATCAAATTCATGCTTCAATTCGGACAGATTTCCATTTCGTCAAGAAAGCTTTGATAAAGTCGACTTGTTTCCCACTTAATAGAGAAGAGAGAGCTTTCCTTTCCCATCTTTTTCTTTGAACAATTACTTTTCACATACAGATACAAATTTCCAAAAAGTCATCTTGGTAACAATTTATCATCATGGCAAGCGGAAATAGATCTTCCCTCTTTGTAGGGTTGTCTGCTCTTTTCTATCTTGTACTTTTATTCTCTCCCCTCGCTCTCTTTCAAACAGCACATGCACAATCCGATCAAGACCCATTACAAGAGAGTTATGGCACAGGTATATTTCCCAATTTAACCCCCAGCCTGTTATGCATTTATTAATCGCTTTTTCTTGTTATAGTTATTGGTATTGATCTTGGAACTACCTATTCTTGCGTCGGTGTGATGCAAAAGGGCAAAGTCGAGATTTTGGTAAACGATCAAGGACATAGAATTACTCCATCATATGTGGCTTTCACCGATGAGGAACGTTTAGTTGGAGACGCAGCCAAGAACCAGGCTGCCGCAAACCCAAAGAACACAATCTTCGATATTAAGTGAGTTTTCAGTTGATTCCGATTTGCCGGTCTTTAGAAACTAACATGTGTCCTCTTCAGGCGTATGATCGGCCGAAAGTACAGCGACAAAGACGTTCAAGGTGACATGAAGCATTTCCCATTCGATGTCGTTCAAAAAGATGGCAAGCCATTCGTCAAGGTTACAACTCAAGGTGGAAAGGAAACAACTTTCACTCCTGAACAAGTTTCCGCCATGATCCTCGGAAAGATGAAGGAAGTCGCCGAGTCATACCTAGGAAAGAAGGTTACCCACGCAGTTGTTACTGTTCCAGCCTACTTCAACGACAACCAAAGACAAGCAACCAAGGATGCCGGTGTTATCGCCGGTTTGACCGTCCTCCGTATTGTTAACGAACCTACCGCCGCAGCTATTGCCTACGGTTTGGACAAGACTGATGGAGAGCGTCAAATCATTGTCTACGATCTCGGTGGAGGAACCTTCGATGTTTCCCTTCTTTCTATTGATCGTGGTGTCTTTGAGGTTCTTTCTACCGCCGGTGACACTCATTTAGGTGGTGAAGATTTTGATCAAAGAGTCATCAACTACTTCGCCAAGAAGTACAACAAGGAAAACAGCGTTGACATCACCAAGGATCTTAAGACCATGGGTAAACTTAAGCGTGAGGCTGAGAAGGCTAAGCGTACTTTGTCTTCCCAAAAGACCACCCGTATTGAAATCGAAGCTTTCCACAACGGTAACGATTTCTCCGAGACTCTTACCAGAGCCAAGTTCGAGGAGCTCAACATGGATCTCTTCAAGAAGACTCTTAAGCCCGTTGAACAAGTTCTCAAGGACGCTAAGGTCAAGAAGGGTGAGGTTGACGATATCGTTTTGGTCGGTGGTTCTACCCGTATTCCAAAGGTCCAAGAACTCATCGAAGAGTACTTCGGTGGTAAGAAGGCTAGCAAGGGTATTAACCCTGATGAGGCCGTTGCATTTGGTGCCGCTGTTCAAGGTGGCGTCTTGTCCGGAGAGGAAGGTACTGATGAGATCGTTCTCATGGACGTCAACCCATTGACTCTCGGTATCGAGACCACTGGAGGTGTCATGACTAAGTTGATCCCAAGAAACACCGTCATCCCAACCCGTAAATCTCAAATCTTCTCAACTGCCGCCGATAACCAACCCGTCGTCTTGATTCAAGTTTACGAGGGAGAGCGTGCTATGACCAAAGTAAGCGAACTATATCCCCAGTTTCTCCCAAATCAAATTTCTAACCCAATTATAGGACAACAACAATCTTGGTAAATTCGAGTTGACCGGTATTCCACCCGCACCACGTGGTGTCCCACAAATTGAGGTTTCTTTCGAACTTGACGCAAACGGAATCTTGAAGGTCACCGCCGGTGACAAGGGAACTGGAAACTCTGAGTCCATTACCATCACCAACGATAAGGGACGTCTTACTCAAGAGGAGATTGACCGTATGGTTGAAGAGGCTGAGAAATACGCCGACGAGGACAAGGCTACCAAGGAACGTATTGAGGCCCGTAACGGTCTTGAGAACTACGCTTTCAGCTTGAAGAACCAAGCCAATGATGATGAAGGTCTTGGTGGTAAGATCGATGAGGATGACAAGGAGACTGTAAGTTACTTTGATTCCTAGTCCATCCGAAATAATTTACTAATGATAAAACTAGCTTCTTGAGGCTGTTAAGGAAGCCACTGAATGGCTCGAGGAGAACGCGGCCACCGCCACCGCCGAAGATTTCGAAGAACAAAAGGAGAAACTCTCAAATGTCGCATACCCAATCACCAGCAAATTGTACAGTGGAGCAGGAGGACCAGGTGGTGATGATGAGCCAGAGGGACATGATGAGTTGTAGATGACTTTAAGAACATTTTGATTTTTCGGTTAAAGGGAAAGGGGTGGATTTTGTAATCTGGGCGTCCAAACAAAAAGAAGATACGATACATCATATTACATTACCAATATATTACAAATCTTTATAAAGAAAGAGGAAATTATCAAATTGTGTTACATTATTATGATAAAGATCAGAGGGGGCAGGTGTTTATTTGTATGGAAGATTTTGACTCTTTTGATTGGATGGCTTGACTTTGTGTCTTGCTTATGCACCATCCTTATTGCGGTTGTGGTTGCTTTTGTATGATAGTAGGTCAATACAATATGATACTAGATTTATAAATCGAACAATTGAAATGATGAATGAGTAGATGAATGAACATTTCATATATTACTTACTACCTGCCCTCCATCGGATACTTGGAAGCTACAATTCTTGAGTGAATACTCTAGATAAAAGTAACAATCCCATTGTATTTAGTATCCTCCAACCAGATGTTCAGCAAAATAAATAAAAAAAACCTAAACATCCTTACTAAACCCCCACAAACACCCAAGTCAGCACCTCCCCCTCCCCCTCCTCAATCTTCGCCAACTTCCCCTGCTTAACCCCCACCTTCCACAACCTCTCATAATGCGTCATCAAAAAAATAATATTCCCCCTCGTTCCCACTCGCATCTTCTTCACCCCGACACCGAAATATAAATCTCTCCCAATCATCGGGGTTTCGCGCGGTACATACTAGGTTCTTCCTGTCGTGTCCGAGATAACATCCTGAGGCTGTGTTTTGGATGTGATACCAGCCTTTTGAGGCGGTGAGTTTCCACTTTGGGGGAGTAGAGGGTGGTTAGAATAGAGTATGAGGGGAGGAGAGGGGAGGAGTGGGGAGGAGAGGGGAGGAGTGGGGAGGGAGAGATGAGAGGACAAGTACAGGATATGAGATATCTATAGGGATTTTAGATAAGAAATGACTACAGTGGTTGGATGAATATACTCGTACCTACACACATGAACGTGACCGCGACGATGACTATGGGTATTAGACGCCAAAACGACATTTCCAGACTCAAGAGTTGGGAGTTCTCTGGATGACAAAGATTGGATTAGGAAGGTGAAATTGGGTCGAGGGATATTTGTATTTGGAATGGAAGGGGGAGTAGAGGTGATAGGGATGGGAGATGGGTGAGTCATGAATTTATAGGTAATAGGAGGATTGGGATCGAAGGATGGGATGTAGTGGATTTGTTGGTTGCAGATCATGGTATTGGTGGGACAGCTACAGGGGAGATTTTTGGGAGAGTCGTGATCATTATCAGAGGAATGGTGGAGTTTGTCGCAATAGTTGAGGAGGAAATATTTGATCCATGGGAGGAGATTCATGTTGATTCGGTGTATGGTCGGTCTTGGCTGATGTCTTGATGAAATTAAGTCTTCTGGGAGATGTATAAAGAAGGGAAGATTTGATGTTGGCTTTTGATATATATAGGTATGCATGTCGCTTTTAACCCTGCATTCAAAGCCAATGGGTTTGATTTGGACCGTTACCAATTATTTGATAGGTTGGTTGTTTGAGATTTATCTTATGAACGACTTTAATTGGCCTGAGAAAAAAAGAAGACAAACAAACGTATTCGATTATAGTCCTGTAATCAGAGGCGGTAGTTTCTGTCACTTCTGATCCAAGCTTGGATTTGAAGAGGAGACATCTTGATCATACATGTATTTGTTTATCAACCATCATTAATGACAATGAAGTTAGAGGTATCAATTCATCAGTTGCTATTCATCCTAGTGTTCCCATAGATTTCGTAACCCAATCTCATGATCCTCAAACCCAATTTCCGTTCCTCTTCCTCCTCCTCCTCCTCCTCCAAAGATATCAGACCAAACTAAACCTTCACAAACTCCCAACCGCAAAGAGCCCACTCCTCCTCCCCACATATCGTCTTTTCTCCATTCTCAGCTATTCCAATTTTCGCCAATCCCTCACTCCCTTTCATTCCCACTGTCCACAACCGCTGCCAATGGGTCATCATCAAAAAGTACCCCCCTTCTGGTCTGGGTCGTGCTATGAAACGTTCCCATAAAAAGGGGTTCCGCGCGTTGCAGACCAAATTGCCCCAGAAATTATAACCAAGGTAGCTGCCGGAGGCGGCGTTACGGAAGTGCAGCCAGCCTTTTACTTCGATACATTTCCACTATTTGTAGCATGAGAGATAATAGTATACGATTAAATGAAATAGATAAATAGCATGATATGTAGAGGCGATAGAAAGAGGGCGAGAACTAGGCAAGTAGACTTACGTGGATACTGTTGCCTTGGTTACTAGGGGAAGCTAAAATAACATTCCCAGAGTCGAGAGTCAAGAGTTTTCCGGATGAGATGGAGCGGATTAAGAAAGTGGAATTTGGCCAGGGAACGGAGCTTGAAGGACTTGAGTCTTTGATATCGTTACCGGAGGTGGTGGAGGAGATGGTGGTGGTTGGGGGTGTCATTGCTGTGCAGATGGTAGATGTATCGCTGTCGTCAGGATCTAGATTTGAGATTGATTCGTTTGGTTGATCAAAAGTCATTTTGATAATGATGAGAAGTTAGCGATTAGAAGATTTGTTTCGTGGTGATTTTTGAGCAAATAGTCTAGAAAAACGCTTGATCGAGAGTGCAATGGATTAATCGATATTACGTCAATGCGTTGTTTGATCAGTTTTAGCAAACAAGGCTTTCTTTTTTGTGCAAACGGGGGTGTGTTCGAATGTTACATTCAATACCAATAAATTTTCACTGTGCCGCATCCTACCCCGGTTAGATATTTGAGATATAGTCAATCATTGGCTATATTGCGTTATATGTTTCGGGCGGGTCGAAATTTGACTGGTTGAAGAAACTGGCAGCCGAGGATATTGAAACAAGGATGGTTTTTTTGGTATCGAATAAACATCAAATACAGTATGTAGACGTTTTTGAAGAACAAGCGATCTACCCCTATTTGGGATGTTGAAAAGTTGTCTAAAAGATAACGGAATCAGAATGTAAGAAGTATACATGTAGAAATTTCACATTTAATGGTTTAGTGGTTGATGATATCAACCCAAAGAAAATAATTTATATTTCATTTTCTCCTGTGCACAACTTCAAATAGCAATACGGCAAGTAGTTGATCGTCCCATCAAGCGGCAGAGCTCAATAGATATTGGAAAATGAAAGTACCAAAAGAAGAGGAAGAAAAAAAAGCCTCGCTGCCAAAAAGCAGAATCTGGGTGAAAACTTTACAAAAAGTAAAGACTACCTATCGTAACGGAATGTAAGTCTTACTTAAACCAGGCGAACTGATTCTACAACCAAACAAATCCATTAAAGGAAGTTAGGTGGGTGAAAGGGGATATACCGCTTACATTCACCACTTACTCGAATCCAATGCGTTACCATTGAACCACCGTAGGCATTGTTTGTTGGATAGAAGGTTTAGTTTAATTAAGCATTGGTATGTTAGACGAAGGTGATAGATATTAGGTGATAGTGTTTGCTATGTTTGCTCTGTTTTAAAGTGGAAAGTTGGAAGCAAAGGATTAGTGGTGAGATGGGATGAGAGTGTGAAGAGAAAGAGATAGGTGAATAAATGAACACCTGACCAGTGATTTTGCATACGTATATGTAATCACTTCAGTTAAATACAATGCTGAGGAGCTCTCTTGATGGGGACAGATATTAAATCAGATGTTGGACTTTCAACTTCTTGACGAACTTTTTGGAGCCGAGCCCGAGTAACCACTGTATTTGGTGACCAGTCTCAACCCATATCTCCAGTCTCAGACTTGACTTACAAGCTTGATGGCAAGAATACTACGAATCACTGGATTCTTGTAGCATATTGTGGCGAAATTCCTTTCCTCGTCCCTCTCATGTCCAGTTTCGAGGTCAATTGGAAGCTCTCAAGTCTCCTAATGCTTCTGTTTATGATCCCACTTCTGATCATTCAAAACTATCTAGTTATACATACCACAGATGAATCAAGTAACTTGGAGTCAGCCGTGTCTAATTAGATATGGAGTTGGAATGTATTCGTTGCAAAGTTTTGAAAACTCCTGAAATTGACCTGTTCGAACTTTGTTGTTACACTGGCGTCCGTGAGAGGTAAGAGTGGAGTCATCATGACCCGCTTATATAATTGGTGTACTCGTAAGTTGACGCGGTTCCAGATTTTTCAGCCATAATTTTATTTTTACTGCCATGTAAGCTGTGCGGCTACGCCCTGATTGTCTCAATCCTTTACAACAGCCAATTCAATGGCGATTATCATGCTTGATCTGCCTTTCTTGCATTTGCAAGACTTGCATGTTGTATGCGTAATGCAAAATGGTGAATCAACAATCACTTGAACCTGTAAAGAAAAAGTCTCGAACAAGTTTCAAGAAGTCTCGTGGAGCTTGCCTCACTTGCAAGTAAGTTTTCATCCCATCAATCTCACTTTCAATATATATCCTCCTTTTTTTATGATGAGCAACATTGGTCCGTGTTACTGAGCGGCCTCAAGAACCGTCAAATGGCGATCACCATTGCATTCAATGCATCTCTGAATTCAATCTCTCTTATCCAAATTTATCTGCAAAAAGTTTGAAGAAGCAACAACTAATGTTTGTATTCAAGGATTCGGCATATAAAGTGCGATGAGGCAAAACCAGAATGTATGAAATGTAAGGGAACTGGACGTATCTGCGAATATCATAATCCTCAAGATGGGGCTATTATACCCTCTACCAATCGAGTTACTTTGATTCCAAGCCTTAGCTCTACCAGAAGCACCAAGGAGCATCGCTATTTCGAACGATTCCGTCGAGGAACAATATATGGATTGATGGGAATAGATCAGAAATCCGAATTTTGGCTTGCTTCTGTCCTACAGCTCAGTGAAGCCTTTCCAGCTGTTCTTCATGCGACAATTTCAATTTCTGCCCTGCATGAGCATTTGCAAAATCCATCCGCTGAGACTTATAGACTATTTTTACAACAATACAATAAATCTATTCGATACATCCGAAGCCTTCAAGGCGAGAATCAAGTTCAAGTAACTTTGACTTGCTGTATAATTTTCGTTTGTTTAGAAAATGCTCTTGGAAACCATGAAAAAGCCCTTGAACATCTTGAAAGTGGACTGAAGGTATTCAATACATGGCGAGGTAGTGACCGTTTACTTTCATCTGAGAAGGATGCACAAAAGTATATTATGGAAATTATCAGCCGATTAGACATTCAAGCAACAACTTTTTGGGACTCTCGAAAACCAGGTTTACTTCCAGAACATGATCCCACGGAGCCTGAGTATACAATGGAACGATTTGCCGATCTTCGTGTTGCAAAGCTCGCTCAGCAACACTACGAAGCTCGCGTTTTCTACGTCTTAACCTCTGTCTCTCCCAAGCTTAATCGACACTTACCAGAATTCGAAGACATGTTTCCCGTTAGAATCAGACTTCTACAATCTCTCCACGTCACCATGATGAAATGGAAAAAGGCATTCGACATCCTATGTCAAGCCAACCATGCAAAATGGAGCACAACCGAGCTCCAAACTAGTCTCATACTAGAACTATATTACCAAGCCCTCTCTATAGTCATTGATCTCCGAATGAACTCGCAAAACGAGCATGATTTCCTACCGCCATCCCAACACCAACGCTACCAGACCGTTATCGGTCTCTGCAGATCTCTAATCGGGTCCACACCACCCTGTGACGGATGTCCATTCTCCGCCGATTCAGGCGCAATCGCACCTCTCTATCTCATAGCCATGCAAGCCCCAACCCAACATATCTACCAACAAGCCATTGAACTTCTTCGCACGGTGAAGAGAAGAGAGGGTTTTTGGGATGCCGCAAAAGTGGCCAGTATTGCGGAAACGGTCGCCGCAAGGAAGAGAGCCGGTGAGAACGGGTATCATTTGACGGGTGGGGTGTTGAAGTTGGCGGAACTTACGGATGTGAAATGTCGTGTTGATTTGTTTCCATAGAGAGGTGATTTGTTCACTTTCACTTGTATGATCATTCTTCTCCCTTCAATAATTAGTTGTATATACAATAATGGAGCAGCTAGAAATTTGCAATATATACTTTGAACTATATACTATATGACAAGCCATGGTTTCCCATAACTGAAATTGAAAGTGCAAATTAAATTATGATATATACATACGCAATATGAAAATGAAGAAAAAAATAGAGTATAGGTCATGATATTGGATTCGGATTATTCATCTAAACGACAGGAACGAATGAGCACACCCCTGGTCACTACTAACCCACATTCACACTGGCACGACATCCTATCCTTCCTCAGTCTGGTTACGAGCGGACAGGTAGTATATGAAAGGTTCACTTATATACCCAACTATCCATCCATCCATTCATCCATTCATTCATTCATTCGTTAATGCATTTACTCAACCAATTCATAAATCTAATGTCAACATCATATTGTACCAACTTACTAACATATACTCAGACAATTTAATCAAGAAGCAGGGAGGTAGGTAAAAAGGAGGAAACTAAGAGTATATGGAGTTTCCCCGACGTCAATCTCACTGTAACTGTAGGGAGTAAGTAAGTAAGTAAGTGAGCGAATAAATAAATAAATAAAAGAACCCAGATATAAGATAAGATAACATATGGATGATGGTTGGTATTCACAAATACATAACGATCGATACTCACTCCCGCACGTTTAGGTAAAGGTAAAGATCATACTTATGATCATTCCTATACTACTCCGTTCATTTTGTATAGCTCCAATCCACCTAACCCAACCCACGTTAACTTAATTGATCTATCTTACCTTACCCGTCCTCGTTTTCTGTCACTCTCACTCACCTACTCACTTACTTACTCACTTACCAAAGATTGAAACCCAACTTAACCAGATGAATAGATGATCAAATTCACAATTGTTTAAAAAAAGAATGAAAAAAGTATGGAATTTCCTATCCCTATCCCTATCTACCCAACCCACCCAACCAAACCAAACCCCAATTCCTGCCCCCACAAAGTGAAAAAGAGAGAGCCACGCAAGCAAGCAAGCAAGCCACGAGAAAGAGAAAGAGAGAAGTCCATGTCAAAATGCCACTTTCCCAATATCACGCACGCCTTGCATAGTAGCTAGCTCCAGAAGAAAAACTGACACACATATCCACAAAAGGAAGAAAACGAAGAAGAACAGAAACCAGTAGAGCAGCCTGAGAGTAGAAAGATATTTCAAGGAAAGCTCAAACTTTCTTTATCGCGCGAAAAGAGAAGACAAACAAAACTCCCGCCTGAACCTAGCTCCGTCCATCCGTCCATCCATCCATCCATCCATCCATCCATCCATCCATGGACCTTTCATATCTATCGAAAGACAATCCATATGAACACCTGTGAAATATGCGTATGCGATGCGGTGAGTACGAGTACGAGTATGCGTTGAGTGATCGAGTAAAAAATAATAGGCTCATTCATTCATTCGTCGGGGAAAATTCATGATGCGTAACATCGAGCTCGTAGGGATTTAAACATCCTCCATCGTACCAGCCGGCTCTTCATTATCTTCATCGTCGTCGAAACTTGCGATCGAGGACATAGTATCATCATCTGAATCCTCTGCGCCTGCTTCGTCTGCTGCTTCTTTGCTGGCGTATTTGTTGACATATTCTGTGGTTTTGTTTTCGTTGATTAGTTTTTTTGGAACCTTATAGCTTGAAAAATGTGAGAAGATATAGACATACCTTTGACCTTAACTTCGTAACTCTTTGGTTCTCTCATAAGTAAAGCGGCTGCTTCCCCATTCAATGGATCCGTCGGGTTGGGGTATCTAAGAAGTTGTGGCAGGAAAACTTCGAATATATTGATCATATCGAACATAGGCGACCAGGTTTGGTTAATGACATCGAGGCAGACAGATCCGGACCTAGATATTCATTTTATACCTCTTAGCTTCTTCTTCTAACCCATAACTCCATAGTTGAAAAGAGAGGATTCTAGATTTGTGCAGGGAAAACGAACAACTCATCGATATTGGGATGGAAAATGCGATTTACGAAACCGATGCTGGGGGACTTGTAAGGATACTGATCTGGTAATTCGACGTGGATTTTCCAAAGTCCGCCTTCGAATGGTGCTGCGAGATAGAAGTAATGATGTTAGTTCTTATTTGTGTAACAGGAAGAATGAGGGGGCGAGGAGAGGCAAAACCTACTTTCTTCGGGTCCCTTGAAGCGGACGTAGAATTCCTGCCTGTGTTCGACATATAAGAGGGTTATTCAGTTGTTCGAAGATTTGTACATACACTGCGGTTCGAGTCAGTTGGGAGCTTTCCACATGTCGTATGTTGACTTACTATTGTCATTGACAAGAGTCACCTCATAGTCGGACATCAACCTACATACTCAGTGAGCAAGAGAATATGATTGTGAATTAGGATCGCATACATCCTATAGTTACTTCGTTAGCAATAATACAAACAGCTAGTAGCAGTGTTCAAATAAATAATAGAAGGCTTACTTCATGACCTATATATCGCAAGAAACCCAACGTTAGTCTGTCCATGCCCATCATGCGATATAACCATCTCGAAATGAAACATTACTCACATCAGTCTCGATCCTACGTCTAGGGCTGGACATTTTGCTTCTTGTGCTGGGTTGTTGATTTGCCTGGTACGTTTTGGAAGAATATGAAGAGTAGAGTAGTATTGCCTGTAAAAAAATTCTTAAAGTATTTAATTAAAGGTGTTCTTCGTTGTAATTTGAAAGGTGGTAGTGACGATGTTAAACCCACCACTTCATACAGCCAAGGTTCTTATCTTTATCGCTTTAATCGGTACTTACCGGCTCCCACCTCGGTGGTCTCGTGAGGTATTATCAAATAAATAAAATGATTTTGGTTCAACTTGTCTTTGTCCGGATATGGGGGTTCTTTTGATTTCTAAGGTTGGGTTTGTACAGTATTTGTAACCTTGATTTATATATAGTGTACTGTGTCCGTTTACATAATATCATATTGCCAGTATTCGGTTTCTGAATAGTGAATCAGAGGAGGCCAGGTGCATATTCAGGCACTGATATACACTATCATCCCACAAGGTTCATACTAAGAGCTTGCTTTACAGCCTACACAGGCTATACTCATGGATACTTATTAGGTAGTGTCTACCGGTAGCGGAGCGCTTTTTGAACATATCTTTAACTAAACATTCACCATATCCAATAAAGTACGCAGTAGCAATGCTAGCCATATGGTTGTAGATATCTGAAGAAACAAGTTCCCTCTCCCCGATTCTAGTAAGTCAAAAGACCAGCACGCATAGCCTTACAAACCTCCGAACCAAACCTCGGCCCTTACATAATCCACACTCATCTCATTCCACCTCACATAACACACGCCGCACTTCTTTCTTACGTCCCGCCTCGCCTCGGCAAAAAAAAATAGGACCCTTTAATACGCATTCGCATTCTCATTACTGTACAAAAACTCCAATCCAGTATGAATTCTCACAGCGCAAACATGATCACGACTACAATAAAAGAGATGAAATTTTCCCACTCAATTACAATTTTCTAACAATGGCATTAACTTCCTGTTCATCAACTCATCCATCTATTATCTCTGAACAGGATTCTTTTCATCATCTTCTTCAATTGTTGGCATGTCGTCTTCTCTGTCGTTATCCCTATTGAGGGGTCCCTGTACGCGAAATATTTTCCAATCTGCTAGTCGTCGACGAACTGTTGGATCGGATTTGTTTCACCTCGCTGCTGCTGGCTGTAATCAAAGCCACAGTGCAAATGCGAATGCAAATCAGAATCGCATAAATAGAACGCAATGGCAACAGCAAAGTCGACATTCCTCACACAGTCCAATGGGAGCACCCAGTACACGCAAGAAAGTAACCATGACCACATTGCGCTCTATGTATAAGAAAGGGGAGCCGATCGCGATGATTACGGCGCACGATTTTCCAAGTGGTCATGTAGCGGATGCGGCGGGTATGGATATTGTGCTGGTGGGGGATAGTTTGGCTATGGTTGCGTTGGGGATGGAGGATACGAGTGAAGTGGTTATGGAGGAGATGTTGATGCATTGTCGGTCGGTTTCTCGTGCGGCTAAGGCTGCTTTTACGGTATGTATATACATCTTGCCTTTCTTTCTTCCCATATTCTCATATATATCTTGCCATGTTCTCCTACTAATATTATATTCATTCTTAGATTGGTGATTTACCAATGGGTTCATATGAAATCTCTCCCGAACAAGCCCTCGAATCCGCTTTCCGCTTCATCAAAGAAGGTCGCGTGCAGGGTATCAAACTAGAAGGTGGAAAGGAAATGGCTCCCACCATCAAGAAAATCACAAGCGCAGGCATTCCAGTCCTGGGTCATGTAGGCCTCACACCCCAACGACAAAATTCCCTTGGAGGTTTCCGCGTGCAGGGTAAAACCTGCGCCGGCGCAATGAAAGTCCTGGAAGATGCTCTTGCCGTTCAAGAAGCCGGAGCTTTCGCAATGGTCGTTGAAGCCGTCCCCCAAGAAATCGCAGCTCTCATAACCCAGAAATTATCCATCCCTACAATCGGTATTGGTGCCGGAAATGGCTGTTCAGGACAAGTTCTTGTACAAGTCGATATGACGGGCAACTTCCCACCAGGCAGATTTCTACCTAAGTTCGTCAAGAAATACGGTGATGTGTGGAGTGAGAGCTTAAAAGCTATCACGGAGTACCGAGACGAAACGAAGTCTCGAGCATATCCAGCACCCGAACATACGTATCCGATTGCGAAAGACGAACTTGAGGAGTTTCAACGTGCGATAGAGGAGAAGAAGTGAAATGTTGTGTTGTCGATGCATTGTAGGCGTTTTCGGGTAGCTTTAGACCCCAATAGCGATATGACTTTCTTTTTAGATATTCATTTAATATTTTCCCAGTCGGTAGAAGTGTTTCCCATTTCTAGGCCAATCTCGAATGTTGTATGTAAATTGTTGACTATGTATTCATTTTCTTGTTCATCCAAAAGCAGGCGTCATGGAGTAGGAAACAATAAGTTGATCATTCGAATCCTTAAAACACTATCCACCCCAAAAGTTAGCACAAGACAAAAAAATCAAATTAACCACACTCTTCGCCTCCACCCCCTAGAAAAGACAAACAAAAAAAAAGATAATCTCACCGCATGTAAATTCCCCACCACCTCATCCAACGCCGGCGCAAAACACCCCCCAACATATAAAAAACAGCTTCCCCCTCCCCCACCTCCACCTCCACCTCCACCTCTGCCTCCACCTCCACCATTTCCACCCCCTTCCCCATTCCTATCCCCCTGTTTATCCAACCTCAAAACCCTCCTCAAATAAGCCACCACCGTCTCAAACCTCTGCACGCTACTAATCCTACACACAGCCTGTCTCAGCACCGGCGCGGATCCAATCGGCTGGAAACGAACTGTGATTTTGGGGGAAGGGAAGGAGAAGGCGTGGGTGAGCGCGCTGCTGGCGTCGGTGGGGAGGGTGGTGAGGAGGAGGGAGGAGGTCATTGTTAGGGGGAGGGTGGGGGAGGAGGGGGGGAGGTCCGGGATGGGGTTTGGATTTGGATTTGGATTTGGATTGGGGTTTGGGGGGGTGGAGGTGCTGGGGGGTGGTGTGGTTGTCATTTTTGGGGTTTGAGTTTGGTTTGGTGTGGTGTGGTTTGGTTTGGAAGTGATTGTTTGGGGGGTGGATGGTTTCTTTGTGGTTGTGAATGAGTTGTGTGGAATCGGCGGATTGTTTATAATCTGTATGCAGCTCGCGGATTCTATGAACTATTTCTGGATTTGAAAATCATCTGCTGTCTTGTATGCTGTGATGCAATGTAGTGTATAGCTGTTGTGTAATTGAAGGTTGAAGTTTGAAAGGGAAGTTGTACAAGGTTGTACAAATTAGAAGTGACATAAATGAGGCAAGGCTGAAAGGTGGAGGGAAAGTGGGGTGCCAAGTTATCGGAACATCTTTCCAGGGTCCGGTGAATTTCTCGGATTGCATCAGAAAGTGAATGTTCTTCTCCGATTTGAATATGTAGTTAGAAAATGATCATAACAAGAGCTAGCAATTAAGAAGGGTGTTTAATTCAATTGTTGAGAGGTATACATTTATTAATACAAATCTATCTTGCGGAAATTAATCACGCAGAGCCTCGATATCTACAACCTCCTTAACTGCCTCTGTCGTTAATACCAAAGGCGAATCATCTTGTATGCATACACTATCTTCTATCCTAATACCCATACCTCTAAAATGTGCCGGCCAGCGTTCATCGTTTGGTACGTAAATACCTGGCTCGATTGTGATACAATGACCTTCCTGAAGTGTCTTATTTCGAAGATATCCTGGACAATCATGGACATCAAGTCCAATGTAATGACCGACGTGATGAGGAAACAGAGTATCGATAGCATTTCCTGACATGTCGAATCCAAGTTGTTGTAATTGATCCTTCAAACCGTTGCTTGTAATAGTATGTATCTTATCCAGTGTCATGTTTGCACTTTCTCTGCATAAAGAGATGCTGCTTCGTTGCACTCGTAAAACTGCTTCATAAAGATCTTTCTGAGCAGCTGAAAACTTGCCATTTATAGGCCAAGTTCGAGTAATATCTGCAATATATCCTCCATATTCTCCACCTGCATCTACTAACACAAGCTCGTCATCTCGTAGAACGTCATTATTTGAGACGTAATGAATGCTTAGGCCGTTTTTACCACCGCCGACTACTGGGACGTAAGCCGTTGCTTCACATCCTCCTGTTTTAAATGCATATTCTAGGTATGCGCAAAGATCCTTCTCCTTAGTCCACTGCTTCCTCATGGCGTCGGTAAATGATTTTCCTGATATTTTACCCGCTGTTCGCATATTACTTATTTCCGCTTGACTCTTGATAACTCGTAGATCGTTTATTAGAGGTCGTAGAGGTTTGACCTTACTATCCTTGATCATCTTTTTGAAATCGTTCGGTGCCGAAGTCTGATTTTTGAAGAATGCCGCAAATCCAGAACCTTTGACAATATCAGTATATATTTCACTAGCTCCAGCGATTAGTGGTGGTAGTAGATCATGCAGTTTATTAACGTCCCCAGTCTAAGTCAGTATCAGCATTGAATTCAAGAGGTTTCCAGAGGGATAACCTCACTTTGTCTGCATTGAAAACATCAAGGGCTGCTTGTTCCCCAGATCTAGCACCATCCCATAGTTCAGCATATGCATCTTTCGGTCTTAGAAACAGATGAAATATATATTCTTCAGATGATTCCACCCTTTGTATTACAGCAACCGAGTCGGGCTCATTAAATCCGGTTAGATATAAGAAATTTGGCTCCTGGTGGAATTCGTAAAAGACCGCCCCGGAACGATATTTGGTATCCGAGGATGCAAGAATGGCGATTCCATTGCGAGGTAACTTTGCCGCGAGTTTTGCTCGACGGTCTGCATATTCTTGAGCAGTAATACCCGGAGTTACTACAAAAAAGGACTCAGTAAGGTGATAAATGGCCATTGAATACTTTGATCCATACCTTCTCCAGGCCTTAATAGATGCGGATGTGTTTCATAAACAGGCTGACCGAATTGAAGTTCTGCAGCTGATACTGAAGCATATGTTCTTCTCGATTGATATGTTGTCTGAGATCTAGAAGCTGTTGCTACTACTTGAGCTTTTGATTGAGGTCTTGAAGATGTAGAGAATTTTATTCTTTGCAATTGTTGCAAAGCCGTTCGTCTACACTTCATTATAATAAATTAAGTGAGGGATGTGTTGTAAACAAGCATATAGATCAAATTAACTTATGTCATAAGTATAAGGATCAAGCTGGTGAAGGTTCAACCGTCTTCGAGCTTATAGTACTTTTCCTTACACGTACGAGTACAGTACTGTACAATTTGATCTTTTGATATATGTACAGCTTGATACTCGAATAGATACTCACAAAGTATGTAAAGTATATATATATATCAATCTATCAATATTAATACAAACTTAAGAGCTTAAGAGCTTAAGAGAGAGAAATATCAAGATGATGGATGAGATGATATATCACCAGAATGATAATTTGTATTAACAAGCATAAAAATGTCTGTGTAATAAGAAATTGAATTAATTTGATTTGATGGAGGGAACATGGAAGGAAATTTTTGGGTGAGCAACTGTGATGTTGTATCGTTGTATGGGGGTGTTGTATGGGAGTGTTGTATGGTTGCTGCGTGGAAATTTCCGGTTCGCTTTTGTTAGTGGTGGTTTATTTATTATTGGTACCCATTAAAGTTTTTTGTTGATAGAACCCGTGCACCATAACATCTCTAATAAATAAATAAATAATAAATAATAAATAATAGGAATAGCACTGGATTAAAAAAGCATAGCAACCCAGTCCAAGCTACACCAAGAACCCCAAGTCATCTTTTAATTACATAGTGACAAGAGAGAGAGAAAAAAAAGGGCTATACCACCCATACCATTCATACTACTCATACCATACAATTCTTGTCTCTAGCATTATCCCAACTTACACTCTCTTAAATTCAATTTCTCGCGACTTTTTTGTTACATACACCTTTCAATTAAATTGAGTCTTTATATTATATTATATTATATTCTATTCTATTAATGTCTTCGTAAACTTAGAAAAGAAGAGAGAGCGAGCGAGAGAGAGAGAGAGAGAGTTCAGGGAAGAGGTTGGCAACCGTGTCGAAAGTCGCGTGTATTGGACCCCACACTCCACCATCCAAATTCATCTCCATTTCACTCCTTCCAAGGTTCTCTGGTGTTACAGAGGATTACATGATAGTATATTCTTATGGCAGCAGTATCACTATCACCTCTACCTCTCACTCTGTCAACGACAATGTCAAGTAGGAGAGTGCCTCTTGCTAACAATCAAAATGCCGCGAATTCTCCTTACCGTTCGGTAGCGTCGACCGCTACTAAACAAAAGAGGTCGTATGCCAATATACAACGCGAAGAATCTTATGGACAACCACCTCCCGCAAAGAAGCAGATGCTAGATAGCCATCATCAGGTTTTGAGAACACCTCCACGACAAAGTCTTAATCATGTATCGGCGGAAGGAAGGGTTTTTTCTAGGAGGTCCAATACTACTCAATCAACAAATCTCGATCGAAAGTGTGTTACGGTTAGGGAAAGAGGTTCTCAACAACATGTTACCAAAGCAGACAGGGTGCCGGAGGAGAATCTGGAGTCGATACGACAATGGCAGAAGCATTACAGAAAGAATTTTCCAAGATTTGTTTTCTATTTCGAGAGTATACCAGAAGAGGCCCGACTTAAATATACTAGGCAGGTCCTAACTCTAGGCGCAGTAAGTGTTATATGATGGTGGTATAGGTGCAATTGCCGTGGTATTGACATATATGCAGCGTGAAGAAAAATTCTTCTCTAATGAGGTCACTCATGTCGTCACTACCCGATCGATACCCCCAGAATCTGTAAACACTTCGACTGTTCCAGTCGCTGCCGCTGAGCAGAATGGTACTATTAATCCTTCTTTGTTGGATAGGTCTTCCGAAACTGCAGAATCGAAAGATCCTCGGTCTAAGTTTACTTTTGAAGCACCAGGGCCTAGAAGACTTGGAGCTACAGGGAATGATGGAGATGCAAGACGTCAACCAGTTCGTAATTCAGATGTATTGCTGAAAGCTCGAGAGCTTGGAATGAAGATATGGGCACTTGAGAAGTTGCAGAGAATGATGGCTACAATGTTCGATACCGAGACTGGATATCAAAGCACGCATGGCCACAACACAAGAAGCCACTCAGTTCAGGGTGGTACAGTTAGCAGAACTCGAGACACAGATTTGTCTGCATTGTTAAGAAATGAACGAATTAATGGACCTTCCGATCGAGACCACACTGTCTCTACGAGAGAGTTGAACACTTTCCGAGGACCTTTCATCTACATTCATGATATTGACGATAAACAGAAACCCATCATGGTGCGAGAGTATGCAAAGGTCGCTCATAAAGAGGATGGTGACTGGCCACAATTCCGTAGTGTTGCGAATGGCAAATGCCCCTTTGTCGAGGAAGTTGATTATAGTCGACGAGAAACTGAGAAGGAGAAAGAAGCTATCCGTATCCAAAGACAAAAAGAAAAGGAGAGAGCTACCGCTCCGAGGACACGTGCCGCTGCCGCTGTCGAAGCAGCTAAAATGCAGCCACCAAAAACAAAACGAGCGTTATCTCAAATCGATGATGGGTCGAATCGAAGTGCCACTGTTCCAACAAAACAAAGTGAGCTATTAAATACCGCCAAAGAGGGCCAACGCGCAGATTTTGAATCATCTTCTCGAGGCCAAAATGCGTTTGTTAGTCGAGCTGGTGTTGGTCGATTGTTTGGTGGTGAGCCGGTTGCATCAGGAGTTCAGCCATCAAACATTACTTCGGCAATTCGTTCACAAATGATATCCTCAACTGCAGCTCAGCCTGGATTAAAAGCTGGAACAAGCAAAGAAGTTCATGGTCTGCAGAGGAAGGTTCTAGAGAAAGCAAGTGGGGGGTCAGGATCACACGCCTTGAGTTTCGGTGCCACCATTAGAGAAGAAACTGTAACTCGCCCAGCCAAGAGGGAAGCCCAGAAGAAACTCGGCGTAATCGAAGAAGATCAACAGACCGCATTGAAGGAAGCAGCTGCAAAGAAAATGGAGGTGGCTCGCAAGGCAAAAGCTGTTCAACAAAGGAAACTTGAAAAGCGTGATCCAAAACCTGGATACTGTGAAAATTGCGCAGATAAATTTGAGGACTTTGATGAGGTATGATATATTAACTTGAATGCTATAAACAATAAATCTAACAGTTACACAGCACGTCCTCTCACGCAAACATCGCAGGTTCGCGGAAAAACTCGACAACTGGAAAGAGCTCGATGCTTTGTTAGGTCAACTTGTTCGACCTCTTCGATGATATATCTGTCTACAGTTTTTTATTACAAATTCCAAATCCAATTCAATCAAATAACAGGTTCCCAAATGTCCAAATATCATAATAATGCAAAGAAAGGCGTCGTTCATTCATGATGGGACAAACAAAAATTACAAATGAGCGGTTACATTTTGGTCAAGACTTTTTTTCTTTTCCTCTTTTTTTTTCTAAGCCTTTGCTTTGCAAGCTTTCGCTTCTTGCTCGCTCTATACCAAAACCAAAACCCACTCGCTTTCTTTTTCAGCCTAGTCTGGCCCTAGATGTGGGATGAAATGAAGGAATGTCGGGTAATGTGTGTTGCTACTTGCAGAACTGGTTATAATGGCATTTTCATGGCGTTCTTTCCTCTCTCTTTTCTTTTCCTCTTTTTTCCCGTGGCTCGTTTATTTGTGTTTTTGGTCTGATCTCGACTCGTTGGGGTTCATGGCGTATGGCTGGCTGGTTGGTCGGTTGGCTGGACGTATGATTGGTTTACTCTGCTTTGCTTTTCGGGGAGGGGGGGGAAGGGGAGGGGGATTCTCCCATTGTCGTCGGCGGTGTGTGTGATGTGGTGCGGTACGTCGTCGTTGCATTGTAGGTGAGCGGTGCTGGGGTATATTTGTGATGGTGATGGTGATAAAGCATAACATGAATGAATGGAGGAAGGATGTATTAGTGCTTTCATCATATGACATATTTGATACATATGTATCAAATATGCATATACTAGCTTGACTGTACTAATACTAATTTTCAATTCCCATGTACATATATCATGTGCATGTGTATGTGCGAATAAAGGAAGCTCGGTATGGTACGATACAATACAATACAATACAATACAATACAACAGGAGAGAAACAACAAATAGTAAAGAGAGAATCAATTCACTTTCCACCACTCGTACATGCATGGATCCGTTCCTTATGAAAGTGAATAAGTAGCTTGATCATCGTAACAAAAGTATACATAGATACATATATATATATATATTCGATTGCCACACCCCTATCTAAATATCAACTAACCTAAATACTTACGCATCCATCCTGCCTCTTTTCTTTCACTTGTCAATATCTATATATTCACGTTATCCTACCTTATCTTGCCTCGTTTTTTCTATATATATATATATATATCGTATAGAATATATAAGAAAGATACTTTAAATAAAATTAAACTATTATATTATATTATATTATATTATATCATTCTTCGAACCATCCTATCCATTTCTATCTATTTCTATCTATCTCCATTCCCCACGAACTTAAGCTTAAGCTCATCTAATCTTTATCTTTCATTTCGTTCCCCCCTTATTTCATCTCATCTCATCTCATCCATACATCCATACACATACATACACCTCAAATCCTACATCCATATCCCAGGGGATAAGAGGACATAGAAAATAGACGAAAGGACGAAAGGACGAAAGAAAGAAAGAAAGAAGACCCCCCATCAACGATCCATGTATCCTCGCTCTCATGTCAGAAAATTGGAGAGAGAGGGAGGATGAGATAGATGTAATAGATTTTAATTTAATTTTTTTCTTGAGAAATAGAATGGAATGGAATAAATCACTTCATGTATATTCTTGATTCGATATCATTCATGCTCTCTACTGTAAGTTATTGAATAGTGATAAACTTTTTGATCTATTCTTTTCGATTTTATCATCTACCATCGCATCTACATATCTATATATCTATCTATCTATTCACAATACGATATCCATCTAATCCAATCCAAACAAACCAATCCAAACCACATCATTACAACAATAATTTAATCAAAAAAAATCATAAAATAAAAATTTATTCTCATCTAAAAATATAAATATAAAAAAAGAAAAACGATTTATTTATTTATATCTCTCTCTTGCTCCACTAGCTTGCTTGCTTGCTTTATCTATCTAGATACATACAAACAATGCATAATAGACATTTCTTTGTGGCTCGCTCGCTTACTTTTTATCTCCCTCATCATATCCTTCCTATCTTTCAATGCATCTTTATTTTTTAGGAATAGAATTCATATGTCAATCAATCAATCCATCCATCCATCCATTGATCGATTGAAATTGAAATGTTATCCAGATCCATCTATCCTGCCTCCCACCGTTCCCTTCCCTGTGAGCTAGCTATATAGAACTGCCCACTACAGTCGTAATGTTGATTTAATCTTTGCATCCATTTAAGCGTCCGTCTTTGTGGTAATCAACTTTGTGATTTTTCCAATGGCGATTGTTTGACCCTGGATAGAAATATTAGCATTTACTTCTCCAAACCAAACTGTAATGTAGAATAAAGTAGACAAAAATGAAAGGAGGGAAATATGAAAAAAATCTTACCTGATCTCTAAGAGTGAAACGACCCAATTGAGGATAATCCTCGAATTTCTCCACACAGACCGATCCCGCACCACCCGTAACCTCCATTCTCGCAATAATGCTCTCACCCTTCTTAGCATGCGTAGGAGGAACTTTACTCTTCCTCCCTGTTCCCTTCTGCAACTTATGAAGCAGCGCCGCAAAAGTGACTTCCTCAATCGCAGAATGAACGTGCAAAACACAATTGAATCCCGCAGTCAAGATACTCTTTAATTCTAAGACACGAATTTGAGCCTCGAAAGCCGTGACGTTGTGAACGGGACGTTTGGGCGAGCAGAGCACGAAACCAGGGAGAATGTCTTCTTCTTCGATACCACGTAGTCGGAGTCTGACTTGGTCACCACATTGGGCGGCGTTGATTTCTTCTTCGGTTTCGCCGTATGCGACGACGACTTCGACTTTTTCGCGGTTGGGCATCATGACTAATCCCATGCCCTTCTTTACCACACCGGCTTCAATTTTACCCTCGACAACTGTACCCATATCTCTGTACTTTCCATTGATTGGCATCATGAAAGGTGCGTTAACCTTACGTTCGAGTTGTTGCATATTGTCAAGGTATTCAAGAAGAGATGGGCCATTGTACCATGGAGCGACACCTTCTGGAATACGGTCCTTGATACCCATTGTTACTTGGGCTGCAATTGGCATGAAGAAAACATCGGTCTTGAGATTATAACCGGTTCCCTTCAAAAATTGAGATAATTTGGTTATGCACTCCTTGTATCGATCTTCGGACCATTCGACTGTAGGATCATCCATCTTGTTGATGACAACAATGAGTTTGTTAACACCTTGAGTTTTTGCCAACATAGCATGCTCACGAGTCTGGCCACCCTTCTCGAAACCTGTCTCGTACTCTCCTTTTCTGGCACTAATAACCAGAATTCCTACGTCGGCTTGGGAAGCACCACCAATCATACTTGGAACATAGGTCTTGTGACCTGGTGCATCCAAAATACTGTACTTCCGTTTCTCGGTCTCGAAATATCCACGTCCGACTTCGACAGTCTTACCCTTAGATCTCTCTTCCTTTGTCAGATCGAGTGCCCATGATAAGTACCATGTCTCACGACCCATTTCCTTGGCCTCTCTCTTGTTCTTCTCCATGGTTCTCTCGTCAACCATTCCAGTTGCGTACAGAATTGACCCACCAAGTGTTGACTTTCCAGCATCAACGTGCCCAATAAAGATGATGTTAACGTGCTCTTTACCGTAGATTTCCTTCAAAGTTTCTTCGTCGACATCTGCTGTTTGTTCCTGCTCAACAACATCAGCAGCACGAGCGGCGGCTTTAGCAGCAGTGGCTCGAGATGGACTGGAACGACCAGATGAGGGGGTAGGCGAAGTCTTTCCGCTGGCGGCAGCGGGTGTCTTTTCTGCCTTCTCGATTGCCTTTGATGCGGTAACTTTGGAGCCCGCTTCTGCTGTGGATGATACTGGAGTCTCCTTCTTCGTCTCTTCTTTTTTTGGTGCTGGGGTAGTACCGATAGAAAGGACCTTTGCCTTTGGCTTTGGTGCGTCACCTCCAATACTTAGAACTTTTGGTGCTCCTCCAACACTCAAAACCTTTGGTGCATCTCCCCCGATACTGAGAACCTTTGGCGCTCCATCCTTTACACCCACGGGCTTGTTGAGATCTGCGGATCCAGCTGATCCATCTGCTGGTCGTTTCGCAATAACTGGTGTCTTCTGTGATGATGCAGCCGCGGCTTGGGGTTGTTGACCATATCCTTGGTATTGTTGTCCTGCATAAAGAATATTGTAATTAGTAAAATAGTACATGAAATCAACATATAATGCAGATATAACAATTTTTGATCTTCCATTGTTCAAACAAATTTTAGGAAGTAGGAAATACCGTAAGCCGCATTGTAACCACCCTGTTGATACCCCGCGTTATAACCACCTTGCTGGTATTGGTTGTAGCCTTGCTGCTGGCCATATTGAGGATATCCATAGGCTTGATTTTGATATTGATTGTAGCCTTGTTGACCATATTGATCATATCCTCCTCCATATTGTTGAAATTGTTGACCAGGTGTAAAAGATTGCGCGCCCGGTTGGAACGAATTTGCGCCAGGTTGGAAAGATCTAGCTTGAGGATTTTGCTGGTTCAAGTTCATCTGTTGTGTTTGTCTTGAAAGGTTATTGGTGCCATCATCTTGCACAGTTGGATCATCTTCCCATG
Source organism: Scleromitrula shiraiana (assembly GCA_028455995.1). NCBI lineage: Eukaryota > Fungi > Ascomycota > Leotiomycetes > Helotiales > Sclerotiniaceae > Scleromitrula > Scleromitrula shiraiana. The sequence continues at coordinate 2,364,011 of JABELC010000005.1, forward strand.
AGTTGAGGTCCGACATATTGATTTACGAAATAATTATTTAAAAAAGATTGTTGTAAGATTAAAGAAATCCAAGTTCAATATTGAAGGGAGAAGCCAAAAAATGGTAATTGAGGAAGGATTTCTTGAGGAAGAAGAAAGTGGCAGGTGGTGGTGGTGGTGTTTGTGGTGGTGGTGGGGCTAAAGTTCAAAGGTTTTAAAGCGGATCGAGGGGTTTTTAAAAAAATCAAAATAATTTTAGCGGAACTGCCCTTTCTCTTTCATTTATACTATTTATTGTTATTATTATATTTTTATAGTGAGTAGCCGCCTTGGATGGTATATGACGTTTCGAATCCTTCAAGTTAATACTTTAATAGAACTAGGAATTGTACAGTATATATTATTATGAGTCAAATGAGACTCATATGATGACTCGAAAAGATGAATTCAAGCAAGGTCAATAATATATAATAAACATATAATAAATATATAATAAATTTATAAATTTATGTCAATTTTATTGTTATATGTATAAAATCCATAATTCTTCTTCCAACATTGACTGAAGATTCAATTTGCGCATCACCACCCACTACCACTGTGTGTACTCGCCTCAAAATTCTTGCCCCACTAATGACGTCCTAACCAATTGAATTAATCTGAAGATTTGTGCTGTCATGCCGCTTTTTGAATTCAATTCTACTCTCTCTAGAAGGAGCCTTACCCTACAAATATAAAAGTCAATTTATACAATACTTATTACCCAGTCAGCCTTCTATCAACAAACACCTTTCTAATTATTTTGTACATAGAAATAACTTTGGTCAAATATTGATATTCTTTTCAAAATATGCTTGTGGTGATGAAACTTACTATTCCTTTCTCATAAATTATCTGATACTGATATCAACCACAATATCCTCAATATGGATCTCTTCCTGGGCAAGGTAAGATGACTGTTTATATCTTTAAATATCACGTGCTAATCATATTCCCCTCTAGGTCACTCAACATGCTATGAACTATGCAATTAGGTGAGTCTCGTCGTTCGATTGTAAAAAATCAAGAGAAATTCTACTGACAAACGCATAGGTCTGGAATTGGTATTACTGCTACCTTTGCAATCAGGCAAACATCTAGACTTTTGAAGGTTCAAAGTTAATTTCTGTTCTACAAAATAACTTGACTTACTTTGATGATAGACTGTGGATAATAATGGGGACTATCGAGAGCTTCATGAACTCCAGGAGAGGCTTGATAGCAAGATTAAAGTAGGTTTGATAAACTCAATACTTAGCCCAATAAAATTTCACAACTCAAGAAACTATTGCTAACTATATCTAGATCGTTTCTCCGGCTATTGATATGATAGAGCTCATGTGAGTTATATCAATATTTCAGGAACTTCATTGCTAATTACAATTAGCTCTGCAAGAGGTAACACGACTTTAGAATCGGCCGTTACTTTGACGAAAGCTCTTCGATGGGACATTCAATCTCTTGGTATGCGCCTCGCAAAGGCTGCAAGTGCCGAAGAACTCTCACGTCGAACCAAAAACAGAGCAAAAACCCGAGCTGCACATGAAGCAGAAATCAAAGCAATCGTCAGAGATATTAAGAAGCTTCTGACAAGAATTGAGGATGCAGTGCCACTTATTAATTTAGCGATCACGACTTCTGGGGCAAGTCTCTCGACAACTCTTCCAGCAACAGTTTCTCCATCAAGGTTGTTACAAGCAAGTACCTTTCTTACTGCTGGAGATACACAATACTCGATGAATCCCAATGTTCCTGCTCAGATTGGACCAGCATTCACTCTTTCGTTGTATATGTTGTTTGCTGGGCATGCTTATCGGGGTCATGAAGATGAAGAAGGTATGAGAGAGACAACCTGGAAAGAGGTTATACATAAAGCAAGAGTTAAGCTTATACGAGTTCCTCTTCATTCCACATACGCATCATCCGAGCAAAAAAATCATACCAAAGAAAGAAGAGACTATTTTACGGGCAAAGATTCGTCGCTTATTGCTGGCGAAGGTAGGATGACTGAATATGCATATCATCTTGAGCTAGTCGAAGATTTTGATGATGGTCGAGTTCACTCGCATGAGGATGGTGAACCGCAACCCGGACCATATGGAGATGTTCAGCTTGCGGGAATTCGTGAAGCATTACCTATTCACCAGATATCCAAGATATTTTATGCGGATACAGGCAAGATATTAAATATCGGTAATCAAGATGAAACTAATAGCCCGGTTTTATTGTTAAAGAGGGATATCAATGCACTACCACCAAGAAGGATGATGGAAGGACAGGAGAGAGAAAATGAATGGTATGACAATGGAGAAGATGGCGAGTATGACGAAAATAACAATGCGTTCGAGGGTATTCCATCGGAACAAATCCCACCGCCTGAGCAAGGAGGTGAAGAGGACGACGAAAATGATATCGACGAACAACTTCGACGAGAAAGCATGGCACCATCGCCACCCCCGCCAGAAAGATCCCCAGAACTACCACAAGAAACAAATACAACCTGGCGACTTCCACAAGATCTCGATCCGGAATGGCTTGCCCTTGAAGTTTATACTGAAGCAGAAGATTCCGATTCGGACGATGAGCCCGAACCAGAACCAGAACAATTACAAGACTCGGCATATATATCTGGACGACCCAGCTCATCAGACGAACACCCCTCAACAAGCGACCTAACCACCAACCTATCCCACCTCAAAATCTCCCCATCCACACCCACCACCCCATCAACCCCCCATCCACAAACCTCCCCCATCCTCTCATCTCCCCCTCCTAAACACCCAACCCCCAAAACACCCTTCGGACCCATCCGTAGCTCCCTCTCCCTCCTCGAAATGCTAATCCGCCTAACCGCGCTCCAACAATTCCAACAATCCAGTCACCTCTCCATCCCAGACGAACTGCTCACCTTCTTCCTCGAAGAATCGTCCACGACGGGCGCAGGCGGCGATTCCTCGGAGCGCAAACGAACGCGGTTGATGGCGAGACGGAGAGTCGGCTTTGATCCTTATGATGAGAGTCCGGTTAAGCGGCATGGCGAGGAGTATCAGTATGGGGGTGGCGGGGATGGATCTGTGTATGAGAGGGAGAGGAGTGGGACTCCGTTTGGTGGGTTTGATCATCATGGTGAGAATAATGATTATGATAATTATGATAATTATAGACCGGGAAGTAGAAATGGATATGGAAATAGATATGGATATGGAAGGGAAAGAAGCACGACCCCGCAACGAGAATATATTCGACCAAGTAGGGAATTCCCACCCGCATCACCCATTTCACCGTATAGACCGAATGAGAGAGTGCAGGGTAGACAGAGACAGGGAAGGGGAGGAAGACCGCTAGATAGAGTGCGGATAGATGGGCGAAAACAGGGGAGGGGAAGTCCGCTGGGGAGGGGTATGAGTGAGGATGTGAGGAGTGGGATTGGGAGTCCTACTTTGGTTGTAGATGGAGTGGGGGAGGAGGGAAAGGGTGATGGGGAGAGTGAGTAAATCCAAGTCAGAAGATTGAGTGAGTGATTGATTGATTGATGCGGGGACATTAAATGATACATATGATACAACAGGAATGAGACTAGCAATGAAATATAAATCAATGATACCCAAATGTAACAAAGCAATACTAATCTTTGAACACCACATCAATGTGAAACGAGAAGTCGTATTAGAATTATCCATCCTCGATATACAGTATAAGTCACAATTCATAATTCATCCTCTCACGACTACCATCCCATATAAGACAACAAAAGACAAAATCCCAATCATCCACAAACACGATATTTATATATAATTTATAATTTCGAAGTACTCGGAGGCACTCAGTCAGTCAGCCAGTCGGTCGGTTATTAATCTTTGAGCATCTACTTATCAATTTCCCATTCCAGACCCAACAACGTTCGTTCAATTAATCAATCAATTAATCAATCAATCAATCAATCACCGACCAGTAGGTATTCTGGGTTCTTCATTCATACCAGCTATTTATTCTCTAGGGCTCAACGTTCCACAATAATAAATTCACACACACACACACACACACACACATACACATATATACATATATATATATATATACACGTTCCTATCCACCAAATAAATGCAATACATATTACTCCATCACCACCAACGAACCCATATAATCCATATAATCCAACCCACGAAACCCACGAAACCCACCCATTATCTCCCCTACCCCCGTTCGTCCATCGTGCTCGTCGTATATACAATGTAGTATTTCTATCTATCTATCTATCTATCTATCTACCACACACATCGACGAAAGCAACACTAACATCAACACCAATAGCAACACCAATAGCAATAGCAGAGATCAAATCCATCGCACTTACCATGTATATTTATCTCAACCCGCTGTATATATATGTATATTATATACATATTATATACATACATACACATCCACGCAACCCATTCGAATGAATTCCGCTCAAAGCAAAAAACTCGATTCTCCTCCCATCTACTAACAATCTCACCTCCGAGTCCGTATATCCCAAAAATAAGTGCCAACCACGTAAAATAAACATTATGGATATATCCCATCCCATCCAATCCCATCCAATCTAGTCTAGTCTAGTGACCAGTCATCTCAATATCATGTACTAGTAAGTATCTTCTCTCATGAATTTTATTTTCTTATACTTTATACCATATACCATATACTACTAATAACTAACTACTAACGATATATCGATTTTTTGGATATTCATGTTGGGGAGTACTAGTATATGGAGGGTGGTATTTGATGATTTTATTTATTTATTTATATATTTTTATATGTTTTTATTTATTTATATCTTTATCTCTATCGTTAATGTATAATATAATACAATACAATATAATACAATACAATATAATATAAACCATCCTCAATTAAACGATATCAAAATTCCCAAGGAATATCAGATGGATAAATAGATACATAGATACATAACTTTATATATATATATATATATATATCATCTCTCCTTTCTCTCTTTCCTAATATGAATATATGTATTTATAAATATATGTATAAAAATATATGTATAAAAATATATGTATAAAAATATATGTATAAAAATATATGTATAAAAATATATGTATAAAAATATATGTATAAAAATATATGTATAAAAATATATGTATAAAAATATATGTATAAAAATATATGTATAAAAATATATATACAGTGTATATGTATATACTATAGTGGTATTGGTATTGGTATTGGTATCATGAAATGGATATATCTATCTACAATATACAAAGCCGCCCTGACACCTCCCACCTCCCCTCAACCTCAACATCCCAATCATTCTCCTCGCCTCGCCTCGCCTCGCCTTGTCTCGCTTTCACCTCCGTGTTCTCTTTATATCAGTAGTACTATATGTAGTGTACTATATATACTGAATTTGCTCATGCTCATGCTCATGCTCATCCTTATCCTCATCGTCTTCCTCGTCCATGAAAATCAACAACAAGAACAAGTGGTATCTTTATGCTTCGCTTCGCTTCGCTTGCTTTACTTGGTTCCGCTCTTATCCCCTCCTCCCTTCTCCGCTCCGCTTCCCATCCCATCCCACCTAAAGCCCATCATCACCACCAACCAGGAACCTGGTATCCCCATATCTGCCTATCCCCCTATCCCTCATTCCACCATCCCACATGCACATTCCACCATTCCACATGCTCATCCCACCATCCCCATCCCCATCTCCATCCTCCTCCCATCTCCCACTTCCTCATCATCGAGAAAAAGAATTAAAGACCACAACGCAAACTCCATCCAATGCAAAAACATAAAAAAAGCCCATATGAAAATCATCATACTATCTGTTTGTTTCCAACGTATCTGATCCTTATCTCATCTCATGATTTGACGACCGGAAAATGAAACAACACAAAGAGCAAAGAGATTAAAAGGGATACCCTCCCTTATCCAGAAACAAAAAGAAAAAAAAAAAAAACAAGAAAACGAAAATCTCATTAATGATCGAGAAAAATGTAAAACAAAAAACCACACAGAAAATGAGAATGAAAATGAAACTCCCGCTTGCCCCTGGCAAATGCAACGAATGCAAATGTACATTGGACCATCCACCTATCGATTCGCGAATAAAAAGGAGGTGATTCGTGCTGATTGTGTGTGATCGACCGACCCATCCATTCATCCATACATCCATCCACTCATCGCATAATCCCCCACCTCCATCATCATCATCATTCCAATTAAGGCGAAAAAAAATAAAAACCAGTGGCCTCGACATAATGTTCATCCACTGCTGATGATAACCCTAGCACCTTCCTTTCCAAGAATACCCCTCTCCTGTGGCTTAGGACTATGACCTCTCCCCTTCTTCCTCGTCAAGAATCCAAGCATACCAGTTGGTTTCGCGCTAGCTTCGACTAATTTCGCATCCGCGGGTAAAGTTGCGTCTTGCTTAGCTAGATCCGACCAGCTTCCAGTTTCACCTAGAACAACTTGCATTCCTCCTCCTTGAGATTCTTTACGAGTACCGGTCTGTCGTTGGGGTCGATTGTAAGGTTGTTGGTATGGCGATAGTGGTGTTTTACTAGTACTTGGTGAATGCGCATGTGGTACGGAACGAGGAGGTCCTAATACGGGACTAGTATTTTGTGAAGGCTGTTGAGAAAGTGGAATAGGAGGAACATTCGTTGGCGATTCGGACCGTGAGGATGGTTGAGATCGCGAGTGGGCCCTTTTTCGATTCTTTGAAAGTGTTCGTGTGAGTGTAGGTTTAGGGAATTCATCCGATGTTTGGGAAACAGGCGTGGAGGGACTGAAATTTGTAACTGGAGGTGGTGAATTAGGATCCATCCCATCATTATACCTAGAAAGATAGTGTTAATATAAGGGGAACCAAGTATCACAAGAGTGCTAACCTATCATACGCTGCCTTAGTGTAGTCAAATGTTGTATATTGGCTCTCAATCATCTTATGTAATTCTTCTTCTTTAATTTCCTTTTCCGTCGCATCCTCTTTCAAAGCTTCTCGTGGTTTTTGTCGTCTTGCTCGAGCTTCTAAAGGTGCTTCCTCCAACAAGAGTTCCTCGAGATCATAAGTGGCATCAAAATTCGTCTTTTCACTCGATGGTACAAAGACAGGTTCTATCTCTTTTCTTTCCAGCGCTTCAAAATCAAGTGGTCGGAAAAAGGGGTTATCTGTAAAAGTTTCAAATCCAGCCGATCCCATTCGTTTGGCTGGATCTTCTTCTAAAGCCGAACTGATTGCATGTAAACATGGCATCGAAACAGGTGGAGATGTTATTGGAAAGTTCGGAGACGCCCTCGTGATCTGTGCTGCTAATGTTGTTTGTGTACTACCTTCAAATGGCCTCTATAAAATATCGATCAATATTGTATCGCAAATGTGCGAGGGGCATATTTCCCACCTTATTGTAAATGCATTCATAGAATAGCACCCCTAAAGACCACCAATCTGCTCCAGGCCCATATCCACAACCCTTGTAAACTTCTGGTGCAAGGTAAGCCAGCGTACCTGACTTACTCGATAGCTTCCTGCTTGGAGTGTAATCAGATGCAACATTCTGCATAGAATTAGCGCCGTAAATACTTGAAACTCAATCATTGGGGGTACAAACAAAATCTGCCAAATGAATATGGCCTTCGGAGTCCAGTAGAACGTTGTCAGGTTTGACATCCCGGTGTATGATGCCCTGCTTATGTATATACTTTAACGCAACCCCCAATTCCGCAATCCAGAATCGAACCGCCTCTTCTGTAAATGTTTTCCGTGATATATGAAATCGTAAGTCTCCCCCATTCATTAAATCCACCACTAAATACCTATGAGATAGTTTAGTAGTTGACATTGAAAAGAACACTCTCTTAAACATACATGTACTCGATATCCTGAAAACTATATCGCAAATTGCAAATGAATGGATGATTAAGATGCTCCAGCATCCTCCTCTCTCGTATTATATTCCGTACACTCTCTTGTCGAACGACTATATTGCATTACATCAGCGATTGTTGTAAAGTGGGCTGTACGTAAAAGTTGAATAGGAAATTACCCACCCTCATCTTTGCGAATATACTTCAGAGCAAAGGTTAAACCAGTATCCTTTCTCTCTACTATTCTAACTTTTCCAAAAGCACCCTTTCCTACGACTCGCAGTAATCGAAAATGGTTGAGGCTCACTAAATTTTGAAGGAAAGGAATCAGTTAGTGAATGATTGGGTTTATACTACTAGGTAACAGAAATGACAATATGGAGTCTTTTCTTGAACATTATGATATACAATATTACAACCATAAAACATAATCATAATCCATACCTTCATCTGCGAAGTTCACCGGTTTCCCAGAACTATTTCCCATGAGCGCGACAGTGCCTTTTTCCTTCCTTCGAATAATGGGACCCTCGTTGTATCCTTATTGCTCAAATTATCCGAGGAGATTGATCAATATTTTTGTGAAGCCTAGATCTATAGGCAAAGACATGCGGCGCAGAATCAGAAACCATGCGAGAGATAGAAGAATAATAGAAGAATAATAGAAGAATAATAGAAGATTGTATAGAAAAATTCGGTTCTTTATCGGTTCGACGAGTTATTTGAGATGAGATTATTAGTTTATAGAAATGAAATGAAATGAAATAAAATGAAATGGGGGGGGGGGGGGGGGGTGGTTTTGAGGTAAGGGAAAATGTTAAATGCAAGATACCGTTTCGAAGCGATGGAAATAGAGTTCGAGTTTAGAAAAAGGCAAGGTAAGTGAGTAAGGTAAGCTTCCCTGTGACCTTAGAATAGTATAGTATAGTAGTATAGCAGTATAGTAGTATAGCAGTATAGTAGTATAGTAGTATATAGTATAGTAGTATAGTAGTATATAGTATAGTATGATATAATAATTGAAGTGGGTAGGGTAAATTTATTATATGAAATATAAATAATGGAGATTATAAGACGGTGAAGATTTTGAGGTTACAAAAATGGGATGATTGAGATGAATCTTATTAATAAGTGCCCTGAAAGTTTAGAATATCTTATTAGATAGATAACCTTGGAATGGAAATCTTTTTAGTATTTTCTTTTTCTTCTTATTCTTCTTCTTTTTCCTTTTTTCTTCTTCTTCTTTTCCCTTCTTATTCTTCTTCTTTTTCTTTTCCTTTTATGGAATTGAGCTTGACTTGATATGAAACTTATTGAGTAATAGAGGAATTTAAATGAACAAAGAAGGTGGTGTAAATTAGATCTAGAGTAATAAAGAATTGATTAAAGAAAATGTTTGTATAAGTCTTACTAATTTAGAGGAGGCTTAGAAGTAGAATAAAAAAGATTAATTAATTATTCTTTTATAGAATTAATAAGATCAATAAGAATAATAAGATCACAAGGGGTATTTTCTATTTTCTATTTTTTTTCTTTTTTTTTTCTTTTCTTTATCAAGTAGATATATATGGATTTCGTAAAGATTATCGAAGATTTTGACTTTTTGGTTAGAGAAAGTAAGGGTAAGGTTTGAGTATTATTTAGAAAAAGCGGAGATAGGGTAGATCGGGTCGGTAAGTTCAGTCAGTTTATTAGTACCGTACCGTACCTAGACTCCTAGAGTAATAGAGTGCTTTAGCAAAAAAAAAAGACAGACGGTAAAGTGGATAGGTAGGTTATAGCCCCTTTTGTTATAGTGAGTGATCCACCACGGAAGATTCTAGCTTGATCAAGGTTAGAATTGTAGGACGTCCGACAGTTTATTATAGGAAACAAGACAATGTTGGAATTTTCTTAAACATGTCATTAGACTACTAGTAGTTAAATCGAGTATAGTTAGAATTCAACTTCAACTTCAACTTCAACTTTAACTACAACTTCAACTTTAACTACAACTACAACTTCAACTTTTATATTATTGGATTAGATTTATTCCTTATGATTATATAATTATTGCTTTAGGCAAAAGTATGTCAAGATCAAAGATTATATAATGCTCAATTCAGTCCACTTTTTAGCCTTTATCCTTTTGATCTGTTCCACTATATAGGTAAGGAATTCAATCAACGCTTTAGGTAAGGTGAAGAAAGTGAGTAACAATAATGTAATGTAAGGTTTAGTAAAGATTCAGTCACATGTAAGTACTATGTATCCGTAAGTATATAATTAAGTATAGTAGTATATGAGGATGAGGGAGGTTCGGGAATTCCTTCAACATTTTTATAGTAGAGTACAGTAATCTAGGATGAGTACCTGTCCGTTCTTGTCATCTATAAAGTTGTAAATACATCCATCCATATCTACCCTACTTATATCTTACTCTTTCTTACCTTTTCAATCATGAGGGAAGACGACTCATAGAAAAACGTATTATTCAGATTATATACTTACCAACAGGTTACTGACTCTACTCTACTTACTATACTATACTATACTATACTATACTATACTATACTATACTATACTATACTAGAAAGGGTAATAGTTCCTCCCTCTCAAATGCTTACTTCTACTTTCATCCAAGATTTCCATACCAACACACCACAGTGATCAATCCACGAGGAGTTAAGCCATTTTCAAGCCATAATCTACATCAAAGGATTCAAAAACCTAAGTAGACGTAGCAGGGTTCCAATAGAATTACAAGCCTGAGTACGCCAAGTCAACTGGTGTGTAATAAGCTCAGACAGATACACATGGCAATCACAAGGATAACAAGGATGATGCATGAAATAAGAGAATAAAAGATGGTGGATGTGTGGTGGCTATTGCTTATTCCGTACTGATGTCCAGATTGATTGATGGCGAGAATATTACTTTTCACATGCTAGCTACATAGTAGTTCTAGAGAGAAGAATAATTAATAAGTATCCCACATCAAAATCTTATCCCACCTGCCACCTCTTCTCCTCCATCCCACCGGCCCGCATCACAAACAAGCATCATAACAACACAAACAAGCATCATAACAAAACATCAATCACATCATACCATTCCGCGATAGACTTCCCATTGTAATTGAAGTCCATTGAGCTCAGTATATCCATCTAAATCTAAACTACAGTACAAAGAAAAACAAAGAAACCCCCAAGAATTCGCCACCACGAGTAAACCACGAGGCAAACCACGAGCAAACCACGAGCAAATCCCCAAGAACTAATAAATTCCAAGTATGATCATCTGTTCTCTAAGGCGTTTTGGAATAAAGCTGAGATGGATTGATGATGTAAGTTTTAGACTGCTATATTCTTTTCTCTTTATTATTCAGATAACATCAGAATAGATCTACAATATGAGAAAAGATATCCACAACCATAACCATAACCATACTGTATCCAAATTCCTAGGTAGAAAGTAAAAAAAACTACACCTGAAATCATAGTCCAACCCTATCCCAAACCTAGAGAGATCGGAAATATCCTACCTGCAGTATCTCAAGTACCTATTACAAAGCTGAGCGCAGCGCGGTACGAATCCAAAATATTCTCAGATACTTATTATTATTAAGCTTTATATCTAAGATCTTACTCTCTGACTGTATTATATCTAGATACCTACAAAACGTACCTAGATATCTCACCCATCCATAGTATATGTAGTACCTTGTATGTATGAGTCTGACTGAGTACATACATCTATTACGGCGCATATTGATACCTCTTTTGAGCTCCCCATTTCATCATTTCATCATTTTCATGCCACGCCCTTACCATGTTTTTACCACGCCTGCGCCATGTCTACATCTACAGATCCTGTACAGAGTGTTGAAACGAACCAACCAGATCAGAAATCTTAATCAATCATGAAGCAATATATCGGTTGATCGGTACGCATCTCATAGGTCCAGTTCGGTATGTGCATATCTAATATCTATACATAGAAGTAAAGTCGTAGATCGAATAAGTAAGCAAATAGATGTAGGATTCTTCTTATATCCTGGATATCCACCCATACATCCATCCTTCCAATACTGCCCATATGATTTCTACATGCCTGCCTGCCTACCCACTGTATCATTTTGATTCCTTCCTGTCTCTCTCATATATAGTACCTTACCCTGCATACCGCAACCATTGGAGGCCCAACGTTCTAGAAGCCATTCCTTTGAACGCTCAAGGGAATGATGATGATGATGATGATGATGATGCTAGCCTAGATACGATCATGCATATTTCCGTATATCGATATCGATATCTACACCACCAACAACATCATCATCATCATCATCATCATCATCAATATCCTTTCCTCTCCAAAACAAATCTCCATACCCATACCTACTCGTAACAATCGATCAACTACAATCGCATAACGACATGTACATATTCCACCGTACAAACAAGCTTAACAAGCGAACCAACTTAACTAAGGTCACTACTAGTGGCCTACAAAATACACAAAATACACAAAATACAATACTATACAATACAATACTATACAATACAATCTAGCCAAGCCAGTCTATATCTCCACCCCCTTTAACCACGAACAACCATCCCATCCCATAGCCCTGAAGCTGGAGTAGCTACCCTACCTAGAATGTGGGTATTAAGACGCTAACATATGTGAGACATATTATAGATAGCATGCTGATGTTTCATGTCATCTGGAAGTTACTGAAGGAAGGATTGGATTGGATTGGATTAGTCGAAAAGAAGATCATTATCGATCGCATTTGGTGCTTTGTATCGAATTCACTGGTGCATGGATGGTATGCGGAATGATGAAGGGTATGCGGAATGGGATAATCTCATCGTTGTTTTTTTGTTCGTTGTTGGGTTTCTCTACTACTGGTATATTAATTGATGGATTGCTGGGGAGGAAAATAGAGGGGGGGGTTTAGATGTAGATGTAGATGTGGATGTAGATACTAGTAGTATAGATGTAGATGTAGATATAGATATAGATATAAATATAAATATAGATAATATAGATATAGATACTATATATAAATATAAATATAAATATAATATAAATATAAATATAAATATAAATATAAATATAAATATAAATATAAATATAAATATAAATATAAATATAAATATAAATATAAATATAAATATAAATATAAATATAATATAAATATAAATATAAATATAAATATAAATATAAATATAAATATAAATATAAATATAAATATAAATATAAATATAAATATAAATATAAATATAAATATAAATATAAATATAATATAAATATAAATATAAATATAAATATAAATATAAATATAAATATAAATATAAATATAAATACCAATCCAGCATCCAGCATCGTTAAAAGATTAATTCGGTGCATTAACATGCATCTTACATTAATAAGAGGTATCCACACAAGTACTCTACTCTACTTTAGGCTACTACTTTACGCTACTACTCTACGCTACTACTCTACTCTACGCTACTACGCTACGCTGCGCTGCACTGCGCTGGGCTGGAATGGATCCGATCTCAGATGGTTAATTTCGTCGCACATGGCTGCATGCATGGTATGCGTGGCAGGCAGGATTAGATGAGTAAGATCTTCTTTCTATGATTGCTTCTAGAAGATTAATGGAGTGCGATGGTGATGGGTTAGGGTGGGATGGGCTAGGATGGGATGGGATGGGATGGGATGGGCTGGGATGTTAGAACTTGAATGTAGTACGGAAGTCTGGTTCAGACTTTAATGAACTTGAAATGTTCATGATGATAGATTTGAAAAAATATTTTATACTAGTAAGCGTCGATAAACTATGATTATATTATTTATATAAATTATAAAAATTAATAAAGTCACTAGTAAGTCTTAGAATTTATTTAAATATTATTACTAGTAGTAACATTTTAAATTAACTTGAAATTCTGAGTCAGCAAGTTATAAATTAAGATTATTAACTTACTTGAAAATTTATAAAACTTTGTTTATTACTTACTACTACTAGTAGTACTAGTAGTAGTAGTATAGTACTAGTAGTATATATTTTATATATTCAAGTTACTAATATTAATATAAGAAAAACAAATTATTATAATTTAATATTATAAAGTTTATAAGTTATAAAGTATTTTATTGAAGTCTCAGACTATTAATAAATTAAATCTTCAACTTAAAGTAAATTATAAATAAATAAATATCAAACTTGAATGAAAAGAGAATTATGATGAATTAATTTTATCTTTAATATAATAATAATCTTCTACAACTTGAAGTAGAATATCTATTCATCGTTATTCAAGTGAGAAAAATATACTAACTTGAAAGACTGCCAGTCACTCGGACTCGGACTCGGAGTAAGAACTTGAATATTAAATTAAACGGTTTTAATGATGATTTTCAAGTTAGTGTATTTTTAATATTTTTATACTAGTATGCCAGTGATACTAGTAGTATATAGTAGTAATAATAATTTAAATTTTATTTTATATAACTTGAAAGTTAATAAACTTATTAATTAAATATTTTTTATTTAAATATAAAAATAATTTTTTCTTAAATTATTATTTATTAATAAAATATAAATATTTCAAAATGTTGATTTTTAATGATTTTTGATAATAACTTGAAATTCAAAATTTTTAAATGCTCGGCCTTTACATTTTTTCCGACTGAGTATCCTTATCCCTATCCCTAACTTAAAAGAAGGAAACAAGCAGGAAAGTAAGGATGAGATGTTTCATTTTCATATTGAATATCAAGACAAGCAAGCATTCTCCTTGCCTGCTACTTCTACTGTTGGTTGTGTCAGCATGACTGAACATCTGATCTGACAATTGAATCCATCCATTTATTTATTCATTTGTTTGTTTGTTTATTTGTTTGTTTGGTTCGCGAAGTCCGGTCTATTGGAGTAAATGAATGGATGGATCGAGGGATATTCATTCATGGTAGGAGAGAGAAGAGGGAAGGGATGATTAATTGATATCTACATAGATACCATACTTATAGTGTAAGTACCGTAGTTCATGAGAGGCAATTCGTACATCTATTTCTTTATTTTTTTTATTTGTAGATGTATCCATACAACGATATGACCGAATTTATTCATTGAGAAGTGCTGAAATAACCTACAAATCCAAAGTAGACTCGTTGGTTATTCGATCGTCATGATGGAAGTACTCGAGTGTTGTACATGTCGGTACTGATATATCATATCGCACAACATGTCATCTATTCCTATCTACCTACTATACATCATATAGGTTACTGTTTCCATATATATATATATATTCACTCCTGTACTGTACATCCTCGCTCGCTAATTTTAGCTAACTTGGGATATAATTATAATGCTTACTGTAAATATTGTATACAATGATGGATGGATGGATGGATCTATGCGTAGGTGTATGGTGTTATGTATATACAGGATTTATGTACAGAATGAATCCTTCCTTCCTTTTCCTCCTTTCTTTCTCTTCCCCTTTCTTCTTCTTTTTCGCATCTATGATGTAAGCGATGGGATTGGAGCACCGAGGGATACATACTAGTCATATGTATTGATACTCATAAACACATACATAATGGATTTAAAGTCGAATCTCTTTAGGGACCAGATGAGGGATGGGGAATTGTATAATAAAATGGGTGGGTAGATGATTATCTAGCTGTTTATGAGTGACTATACACCATCCATCATCTTTGAACGGATGGTCACTCGTTTCTAGGGATCTATTTGTTAGGTACTGGCGAGATTGGTTGAGACTGGGTAGGTATTGTATAGGAAGTACAGTATTATTTCTAGTTCGAATTCTGAATCCAAATTCCATATACATATTTTTATATCTATCTATCTATTCTTCCGACTGTTGATCTCATATCATTTAATCTATTGTAATCAGATAGATACATAGATAAATGGATACATACATACATACATAGATATATAGATTTCAAGACAAAGCATATTCTATCAACATATAGTACCGGTAGTTTTCATTTCATATACACATGCGTATTTAGTTCACACTCTTCATTCAATCAATCACTCCCCTTCCCTTTCCCATCTACCTCCTATCCCCCATACCTAAACGAATCGACCCGAAGCCCGGGCTAGCTGGAGTAATTCTTAGTAGTGAATTACTTCCCAGCCAAGTCCCGTCTTTAGTCATAATACGCTCTAGATCGTCCTCGTACTACCGTGCATACGTTCATACATCGAAAAGATGGTTCCTCATCCTGGTATAATTGGATAGGTAGATAGGTAGACAGGTAGGCAAGCAGCTGAATATCATCCCCTTAAAACAAGATCATTACAGTTCTTATTTATATTTCACTCTGTGGTGGCAAATATATACATGTATAGCTGCAAAAAAAAATAATAATAAATATGCATGTAAGCAAGCAAGCAAGTGTAATCGTGGTGAGCTCTTTTCTTTCTTTCTTTCTTCCGTTTGTTATACTATACTATCAGTTACTAGTAATTTGCTGTAATTATGTGGGTTATTTCTTTTGCAAACAAGGAATTAGAATGGAAGAACTAATTTGGATTTATAATTTTTGATGAAGTTTTTGGTATATTGTTTACCATACTATACATGGATGCGAAGATGATTTTTTGTATTGTGATCTCTCGAGTCTTATTATGTGGTTGGCGGGCTGGCTGGCTATATATGTTATTTGCTTGGATATACTAGAAAGTGTTTCTTTATTTCTTACTTTTGTTGAGCTGGTTTGTATTTGTTATGGATGTATGTGGCTGGAATGGATATAACAAAAGATAGATAGATAGGATTAGGTATAAATTTTGGTGATTGATAAGTTTGTATGGATGTATTTCATGAGTGGATGGGCTAGTGGGAGATGAGATGATGGGAGAGGTGAATAGTGAGGATTTGTTCGATAAGTCACTTTCCGAAGAAAATTTCACCCTGGAGAACTTAGAGAAGTCAGAGGGAGGGGAGAGGGGGATAGTTGATGTGATGGATCGAGGTGGGCTGGGGATTGGGGGATGAGATGGGATAGGATGATAATTTATTGATTAATGTCTTCGAAGGTGGTGAGTGAGTGAATGAGTAATTGGGGATACTGTGTTTGATTCATAGGTGGATGGTTAATATATCAATAGACAATAAATAGACAGTGGTTGATGATGAGATGATGTTGGAATTTCCTCTCCTCTCTTTCCCTTTCCCTTTCTCTTTCTCTTCCTCCTTCTTCTATCTTACTTCTTTTCATTGTGTTATACTTATATATAAGATCTTACCGTATCCCCAGTGGAGATAGATGTATTAAGTTTTGTAGTTATGGGATGACATAGGCTTGATTCGTTTGTATGTTGAATAATGTTACAATCCTTCACTATGTGCACATTTCTTGATTATTCCCCACAAACTTGTACTTATTCAAATTCCGATTCTGATTCTGGTGTTCATTTCATGTTTCTACATCATTCTCTCTTTTCATTTATTCTAAATTATCCCAAATCCTGAATATTTTGTATCACTTCTCTATCCATCATCAAAAATATCGGCCCACTCCCTACCTACCCTCCTAATCTCCCCCCCTACTATTCACCAACCCATCTCCAAAAAACCCCACTAACAGCAACCAACAACCCCCCACAAACTAGAAACACCCCCCTCCTATACGCCTCCCCCTCTTCCACCAGCGCCAAACTAACAACCACGAATACATTTAGTGGAACTCTAAGAACGCCATAAACTCTCGCTCGTACCCCATCTTCGATTACTTTCCCCTTGAGGAGCCCAATAGAGGGGAAGTATAATCCGACTGTGAATTCGAAGAGGAGGAATGTGAGGAAGGTGAGATGTTCGGAGTTTGTTAGGAGGGGGATGAGTAGGGATATAGATGAGGTGGAGAAGAGGAGGGTGAGGAGTTTGGTTGGAGATAATAGAGGGGTGGATGAGGAGGGAGATGAAGATGAAGGAGAAGAGAGGTAGGTAAAAAGAAGCGAACCGAGCATTACGGCGGCCATGAAGTTGGCGAATATCATTCCCAGGGGGAGAGGTGGGGATGTGGGGGATTGGGTGGATTTTAGGGAGGGCGTCCAGAAGAATACGAAGAGGTACATGCTGCCTTCAAAGATGCAGGATGCGAGGCCTAGGGTGAAGATTTTGGGATTGGTTAGAAGAAGGGAGAGTATCGAAGTTGTGGAGGTAGTTTTGTGTGGTGAACGGGAGTGAGAGCGTGATTGAGACTGGGGGCGTGAGGATGGTGTAGTGTCAGAGGTGGAGGTTGTGGGGGAGGAGATTTTAGGTTTATTGTTTGTTGCGCTGTCGCCATAGTTTTCCGTCTGTGGATCATCAGTAAATGATCACCTAGGTGTATGTATACACGTGAAGTTAAAACAAACTATACATACCCAATAAACCGCAATGATATAAGCTGAAATAGCCAATAAACCCGCCGAAGCCATAAATGGCATTCTTCTATCCTCCGTTTTCTGCACCAACCATTCACTAAAAACTCCAGAAAGAATCGCCATAACACTATTCAACGTAGTCATCACCCCAAACAGACTACTCAAACTCGTCGTTCCCGCTTTCTGTATATTCCTCCTATGATACTCCGTTACCATCCAGCTCTCAAAAGCGCTAAACAATAGACTGGTACTTAGACCGCCAAAGACTCGTCCGAGGAAAAGAATTGGTATATGCTGTGAAAGGGTGGAGAAACAGGATAGTATGTAGGTTAGGCAAAACAGAAGACAGGCGGATTTTCGACCGTAGAAGTCGGCGAAGGATCCGACGAAGTAGCCGGATATTCCGCCAGAGAGGAAGCCTGTAGTGAAGAGGAGGGCGACGGTCTTTTCGGGGAGGCGTAGTTGGTCATGGTAGAGACTGTATACATAGGGACCTTTTTGACGAGGGAGTTTAGCAAATTTGTATATTATGTAGATAGATGAGTCGGATACGAACCTTGAAGCCAATCTGAAGCCATTACCAAACAATAAACAGTAAGAAATAACTTTGTAAATCTGCTAGCTTCTGCTTTTGCTAGAGGTGTAGCTATATCTGCATTTCTTTTATCTTCGGATGCATCTTCCTTGGTGCGATATTGTCGCCATGTTAAAAGTCCACATGCTGATATTAACACTAGGAATGTACCATCATAGAAATTCATGATGAAGTGAGTGTGAGTGAGTGAGTGAGTGAGCAAAGGATACTTGTTGTATATGCGATTGAGAATTACATATACAAATTGGAAGAGGAGGGAGGGGTAAATAAAGCTATGGCTTTCATAAGATGGGAGTGAGAAGTAACAACTATTATATTGAATACCTATTTGATTGCAAGCGGAAAGGAGAATAGGAATTGAACTTGGCTGCGCTTTTTTTTGAATACAATACTATTCATTATAGAAGATATGAAAAAAGACAGACCTTACTTTGACTTATAGAATATGTATACGAAACTTATCATATATGTATATCCGAATCAAAGCACATTTCTAGAGAAGAGGCTGAGACGTGCCCATTCAAATAGCTTTGATATTTTGGTTTGCTTGGTTTGGAGTTGTGGAGGGGGAACCGTACTGAAATTGGATAGCCAGGCGGTATGAGCTTCAAAGACTTTATACTAAAACTGATTAGGACCTGGCAGAATAAGATCTACCCCATCATCCAAGTTTATCGATAATCACCAACATCTGCGTTCTTCTCTTGGAAATTTGATTAATTTACTTTTTATATACAATAACAATGGAGTGGTAACGATTCTTTTTGTCCAGATGCGATGGATGGTGATTGGGAGGAAGTAAGTCTTTTTCTTTTCTTTTTTGAGTCGTCTTTGAATCCCCTCTATGACTATCTATCTCAACATAGTCTTCACCCGGGACAATGTTATTATAGCCTTGTTACCAATAACTCAACAACAGCATTATTCCCTCAATGAATGGAACTGATCTAGAATGACCAATGGTCTCTTGAATAAATATGATACTGATTTCATTCAGGTCAGTCGACTTCCGCTACCACCCCCGGGTGCGCTTTCGGATCCTATGCAAGCCCCGGCGAGGGCATTCGATTCTTCACAAGAATTATTTTGGGTTGGCGATGAATTTGGACGCGTTTCTAGTTTTTATGGCCGCGATTTACGGCCCTACACTTCTTTCAAAGCCAGCAATGAACCTATACGACAATTTCTCTTTCACGATAAGGGAGTCATCTCCGTGAGTGGGAAGAGTGTGCATATGGCGTCGAGGAGGGGTTTATACATATGGCATATCACGTATGGTTCATCTCCATTTATATATACAAGACGGGGCTGATTTTTAGAGGACTATAGTCATGAAGATATGAAGGATTTACGATGTCTGAGTTATACTTCCAAAGGAACTTCCGAGATAATAGTTGCGGGGCTGCAGGATCAAATGTTGGTGATTGATGTGGACAAAGGAATTGTTACGAAACAGGTACCGTACTCTAAGTCTTCGTAAGAAACTTTCTAAGTGATCAGGTACCTACCAGCGATCAATATAGAATTATGAGGAGGAGCCGATATATTTGTGCTGCGACACAAACCGGATCAGTCAACATACTTGATCCATTGAGCTTTACTTTGATCAAGACTTGGAAAGCCCATACTTCCCTTATCAACGATATGGATGCGCAACATGACTTCATAGTTACTTGTGGCTATTCATTGCGGCAACAACAAACATACATGCTTGATCCATTAGTCAATGTTTTTGATCTAAAGAAGATGGTCGCTTTACCTCCTATTCCTTTTCCTCCAGGTGCAGCATTTGTTAGAATGCATCCCAGAATGCTGACCACGAGTATTGTTGTTTCTCAAACTGGTCAAATGCATATAGTTGATCTAATGAATGTTAATACAAGCAATGTGAGACAAGCAAATGTTTTGACCGCGTTAAGATCATTAGAGATTGCACCATCGGGAGAAGCTATTGCCCTGTCAGATATCGAATGTAATGTACACATATGGGGTTCGCCGACGAGGCTTCGATTTGCCGAACTTAGCAGTCCTACCGAATATGCCGATGCTGATGAGAAGCCAACTCATACAGAATGGTCCAATGACACGTAAGTTTTGAAAGAAATTCCTCAAGGCCTCACTAACCTGTAAACCAAAATAGTCCACTCAGTACTGTTGGTATGCCGTATTATCGAGAGCAGCTCTTATCTGCTTGGCCGAGTCATATGATCTTCGAAGTAGGGGCTCCTCCTCTTAAGGTTGATTCGACTTTTATTGTATCACCAAAAGTCGCAGAATGGGGAATATATGGAAGGAACGCAAGAAAAGAGAGAAGAAATCAAGTGGAAAACACAAGAATAACGGAGAAGATGTTAGCAAATATACCAGCGCCTAAGTTTCTGAGTGAGAAGGCTAGAGAAGCTGACACAACCCCTGAACGAAAAATAAGCGATATGGCCGATGCGATGGGGCTCAAGGAACTCCCTAGTCTAAAAGCACAAGTTGATCCTTTGTATCGGAATGTTGAGATTAAATATAGTAAATATGGTGTGGATGATTTTGATTTTGGGTAAATAATACACACATCTTTATGAACGATGTACACTAACAACGGACAGATTTTATAACAACACACCATATTCGGGTCTAGAGACTCATATCTCAAATTCATATGCAAACCCATTGTTGCAGGTGATGCGATTTACACCTCTCATCAGAAATTTGTCACTACAACATACGGCAACAAACTGTATTAATGATTCCTGTTTGCTATGCGAGATGGGATTCTTATTTGACATGCTTGAAAAAGCTGAAGGGACAGCATGTCAAGCTACTAATTTACTAAAGACATTTAGCCATGATCCACAAGGTAAAGCACTTCTCTTCTTGATTTATACTTGATAATTTCTAACATGGGATTAGCTGGGCCAATGGGCTTATTAGAAGAAGATTCTCGAGGCGCTTCACTCACAAATATGCTTCAGCAATTGGATCGTTTCTTACTTGAGAAGATGGCGCAAGATTATAGAAGTATACATCCTTATTCAAATGCACTTGGACAGGTGAGTAATTACAGTCAGTATTAATTGCGCTTTACTGATCATCCAGGTTCTTTCTACATCTGCTACAACAACGATTCGATGTGTTGCGTGTAAAAGTGAGCATACAAGACCAGGAGCCACAGCATACGGTGACTTGATTTATCCCCAGCCATCACTTGTACGTATTCAATCTTTATGATTGGAATCCTGCTAATTATATTAGAAACCACACAATCGAAATGGCAGAGCGCCAGCACCAAAGAGATCATTTTCAGAGATATTGAAATCTAGTATTGAGCGAGAGGGAACAAATCGAGGATGGTGCATGACATGCAGAAAGTATCAGACAGTACAAACGAAAAAGACCATTCATAGCGCCCCAGCAGTTCTCATGTTAAATGCATGTATTGTTACCCCAGAAGCAAAACAGTTCTGGGCGACACCTGGCTGTTTGCCTGAAGAAATTGGGGTTATTATTAGCCAAGGACAAATATTCTGTTACCAAGGCGAGGATTTAAGACTTCATCTTCAGCGAGGTGCCCACAATATCACTGTATATTCATTAGTAGGTCTTGCTGCAGAAATCGATAGTGGGCAACATGAAAAACCTCATTTAGTATCATTAGTCAATGGTAAACGTAGCTTTCCCCTTGTTCATATAACACAATTGTTAACTGATAATAGTTTCCCATTCGGCTCCTACAGCGCCAGGAGAAAGTCAATGGTATTTATTTAATGATTTCTTGGTTTCTCGAATGTCAACAGAAGAGGCTTTGACATTTAATACGACTTGGAAAGTACCATCTGTCATTACTTATCAAGTGAAGGATTATAACAACCGTGTTGATAACACATGGAAGCGAAATCTAGATACTTCTTTATTGTATCTAGACAACAAGTATGCCTTCTCTCCTCTAAATGAAATATATCATAGCACTAACTATATCAGTAATCGCTTCCTCGAAAAAACCTATCGGACCCTTACCGAGCGCGAAGCTCCTACTGACGGCACCACAATTGCCTTAGATGCAGAATTCGTTTCGGTTCGCCAACCTGAAATTGAAGTCAACTCGGATGGAGAACGTGAGACCATTCGCCCCACCGCCCACGCTCTTGCTCGCGTCTCCGTAGTCCGCGGCACAGGTGAAGATGAAGGTCTTCCATTCATCGACGACTACATCATTTCCAAAGAGCCCATCGTCGACTATTTAACCTCTTATTCGGGTATTAAACCTGGGGATTTAGATCCCCGACTTTCTCGCCACAACCTCGTTTCCCTCAAAATTGCTTACAAAAAGCTTTGGATTCTACTAAATCTTGGATGTCGATTCCTCGGTCACGGCCTCAAGACGGATTTCCGCGTAATCAATATCCACATACCCAAAAATCAAGTCATCGACACAATCCATTATTTCTTTATGAAAAACCAACCCAGAAGATTGGGATTGGCGTTTTTAGCTTGGTATCTTTTCAAAGAGGATATTCAGGTCGAAACGCACGATAGTATTGAGGATGCAAAAACCGCACTTAAATTGTGGAGAAAATACGAAGAATACCTTGATGCGGGGATCTTGGAGGAGAGAATTAGGGATATTTATCGAGAGGGCAGTTTGAGAAATTTTAGACCCCCGAATTCGAATCTGAGGAGGATGCAGCAGCCGTTGGGTGGGAGTGGGAGGGATATTGTTAGAGTGGATACTCCCCCTATTGGTGGGAATGGCAATGGGAATGGGAGTGGGAGTGGGAGTGGGGGGTCGGAGGTTCAGGGCCCGGTTACCCCCGTTAGGAGACCGATGGGGTTGGGGATGGGGTTGGTGCCGGGGACGGGGGGGAGTACGGGTGGTGGGTTTGGTGGGGGTGGTGGGGGGTGGACTCCGGGGAAGGGGAGTCCGTTGAGGTAGGCTGGTGAATGAAAGGATGATGGATGGATGGATGGATGGATGGATGGATTTACTTGGATTATATGACATGGTTTGATTCGATTTGATATCTTATAGTTTGGTATTCTATGATATGATATGGTATGGATGGATAGGTTGATATTACACGATGTGATGGAATATGAAGAGTGGGAACTGCGGTTATATACGATGATGAGATGGTGGCATAGATAACACGGTAGATGGAAATGGAAATGGAGAATATGAAAGGGGAATTGAGGAGAGATCATTATAATCATATGATCATATGATACGAGTTAGTTGGGTCGAGATGGATAGATAGATAGATAGATAGATAGATAGATATAGGAACTAAAAACAATGAGAAAAATTGAAAATTTTATTAATTTATGAGTCTTGTTTTTGGGAAGGGTATGGTGTTTATGCTATTCTTGATTTGAATGTTATCTATGTTTATATTCTATATATGGATTTAGGTGTAGGTAGGTAGGTGGGTTTCTATGTACCCATGGTTACTAGTTATGGTTATAGTTCTTCTAGTTTGTGATTGGTTTCAAACGAATTGGATTGATATCGATGAAATTGCAACACTTTGAGAGATAAAACATAGTATGCATGTGATATGTATAGTGGTATTGTGAATATGGAATGGAGTGTAAGGGGAGGAGAGTTCAGGACGGGTAATAAGATGGGCTATGAATAGATGCAATTAGCTCTTGGATTGTGCTTAGGATGGGTGCTGGTTGTAAGGTGGAAGGGAAAAAATCGTTTTTAGTCAGTCTAGGTCTATAAAAACTGAAGAGGCAGGAACTAGAATGCTTCGGTTATTATATTGATTTTGCTGGTGGTTAGTTTGTCTATTGGTTGGACATAGTACCCCTATATCTCAAGAGTGAGACTTAGATGGTAGAGAAGAGGAGTGCTGGGACAATGATACGATACCGAGTTGACTGGTTACTTGTTTTTTCTTGTTTGTTTATCGATCCGGTTTTGAGATGCCTTGTCAATGTTGTTATGTGAGATTAATCCATTGGCTTTCATGGACCTTTGCTTGGGGCTCGCTTGGTACTTGGTGGGTTTGGTTTGGCGGGTAAGGTACACAGGCAATGACAGGTACTAAGTAGTAAGATAAGATGTTGGAATTGGCTGGGAGCGATAGCAAGAATCGACTTCCAGTATCTTGATGATATTGGGCGTAAGTCTCCCCATCAGCTTTTCAAAGCTAACTAGGCTGCGAAATAAGCTGGGAAATCGCTTGGTAGTGATGTTTCTTACCAAATGTAAACCCAATGAAACATTTTCCACCCACCAAATGGACTCTGTGCCGTGAATTGAGATATAATGTACAATGAGCTAAATCTCATAGTTGATGCCTTGACTTGGCTACGATTACTTTGCCGCGTCGTCTTTGGTTTTCGTGTGCCAAGACGCCTTTTCAGCCAAAAGATTACATTATGCTCTCATGATTGCATGTTGAATCATCAAATTTGATTGAAAGAGTCCTCATGGTAGTTTATGATGGTTATCATGATAACGGCCATGAGCTATATGGTAATGAGCCGCTTTCGTGAAGGGAGATGATATAGCCAGATTTCAAGGCAGAGGGTGGCATGCTCTCTTACTGTAGTGTGTCCTGACGATTTAAGGCAATTTTGGTGACCCAAGTTTGAAATTTTGAAACATTGCCGCAGTTGGCGTTGTCAAATCCAAAGATTGAAGATCACTCTCTGCTTCCAGATTGAGCATGTCGACATACCAAAATTGGTAGTCATGCTTCCGACTTGTTTTCGTTCAAATTATGCAGTTCGCTTGCCTCCTTGTTGAATTTCGGGTCCGACTTCAAGAAACCCTCGGGATATTGATATTTTTGGATCGTGAAGATACACTCCTCTTCATCTACCGATTTCAAGTTGATGTTACTCATTGGCGAATGATGTTAGAGATGATGCAGGTAGAGATTGGCATCGGAGGATGTAATTTATCCAATCCTCGTTGGTCATCTTATAAGGGAAGAGGCAGCACATTTGCACATCAAGCCGGCTTCTTCCGCTATTCATGATAAGAAGTACTTTTGTTGTAAAGAACATCGACAAAAGATTGATGAACCGGCCAACTTGTTCTCAGCTTTGAGTATAATATTAAGTTATCAAGTTCATGATGACGGGAATGTACAACTACAACATCTTGTTGTGGTCATCCGCCAAGTCCTCAAAACACCTTCACACCGCATAGAAATCCATGGAACACTTGCACTTTTTGATTTCACGATAATCCTTCTTTTCGATGACGATAGCTTTGACCTCTTATGAAATGTTTCCGCCACTAGGAGCTTATGAATCTGATTAGAGTTGCAGAGAACCTTACCAAGTTTACCATTATTTCGATTTGTACGTAACGCAGCATGAGCCATTTTTGCAAACGGTTCATTACAGTACCACCCCTTGGAAATGCAGTTTGTGAGGCTGTTCAATTGAGTTCAAAACTTAACCCTCGTGCCTCGTGATGATGTTTTGACAAGAGTTTACTCCGCCACTTCTCGTGTTGACAGGATGGCATGGTCCTTTTTGTAAGAAAATTATTTGCTACAAGGCTACTTTTGAGTCGAGACTTTCAAGCACCGTGACAGAAGGAAGTAATGAGAAATCTGAGAAATGCACGTGAATGTTGTCAAACTTTAGTTTGCGGGAGAATCTTATTATTTACGGAATCGGATAAGACCTTTTCCATTACATTCAAGGGGATCGATTTATTAGGTTGGGCGCATTTAAATTCTTAAGACAACTACTCAAGTAAGGCGCAGGAATTCCCCACAGAAACTGTTTTCGTCCTGCGTATCCGCTCATGGATTTCTTTCTCCAAGACTTCTCTGTTTTCATCTATTCCATATTAGGATATTTATTTTTAATTCAACTCTTTTTAAATTGACAAATTGAGAGTTTTATTTTGTAATAGTTTCCATCGTTTGGTAGTTAAAAAATATATAGTTTTAGCTACTCGAGTGATACAACAACCCTACTCTGTATGTAGGTACATATCTACGGTATCTAAAACCTACGTATCAACGGGATTAATAACGCATTGATATGATGTAGTGATACCTCGTACCTCGTAGGTTACCAGTAGAAGAGGTACCGGCCTTTCATCCGAACAAGATATAATTGGTAAGATTTATTAGTTCTAGATTTTGGAAAGTATGCGGTATAACGACGAAGAACTTTCCAAGTTGTCAGGGATTTGTTCCGAGGACTCAGATTTTACGTCCTTCAAGCTTTCCAAGACTTTCAATATTGCGGGGAACTTCGGAGCATGTGAAAAGTCATTTGTGGGGATTTAGCTATAATTGGGGGCGGATGAGGTAGGGGTAAAGAGAGCCTGACTCCTAAGAGGGGGTAAAGGGGATCCCAGGACTCCAGATAGTGGGTATCTTTTGCATTATCGATATCTAGAGATATCAGCCACGTAGGATTTGCGAGTCTGTAGTGGGGATTGCATACAATAGATAACAGATGATGATATTCTAGGGATGCAATTAAACAATAATGTTGCTACATCCTCAAATGATAGTAAGTTTTGGATTCGCGCACTCGCGTGAGCAATCACCATCTATGGATATCTGAAAATGACATTGTGTTAGGTAAAGGAAGGTAACATATCACAAAAGCTTATTTGAACAATCTCTACTTACATAGGTAGATACATATACATTACATATATTATATTCTTTTTAACAATGAGGCGGCTGAATTCAAGAATATGAATAATGTTGATGTTACATACATCCCACCAGACTAAATAGACACTACTGTACCGGTATAATGATGCCCATGTGGTTGACGGTTTCCTAATTTGATACTGCATCATCATTATCATTTCGTGTACAATTGTACCGATAGATCTTTTTGAAACCACGATAATAATCGAGATATCATTCTAAACTTCATGATCCCTATCCCTATGCAATATTTTTTGACATTGTAACCCCCTACGACACGGCCCCATCGTTACATGTGCCTACTATCTACCCCCCCTTCATTATCCTATCTAGGAACTTCTAAACCTATTATACCACTTAAATTTGATATTGAGAGTGGAATAGTACCACCTCATTAGGGTCATTAAACTCTTCATCATATCGTACATTATTTACCTCGGACATGCGGGTTAATCCTCAAATATTCCTAAAACAATCAATTATTAGTTCTTCTAGCTCCAGTTTTAAAGCCAAATTACTATGGATTTTCAATTCAATTTCACCTCCTTGTTCCCCTTGTTCGACTTTATTATTTAATAAATTGAAACATCAACCACTATTATTATTATTATCATCATTATCACTAGTACATTCCGTAGATACCCGGTCCTCCCGACACAATAATGTTTCCTTTCCGGCATCACCCATTCCGGCCAATTATGTTCGCGTAATTGGTTATACGCCGTCTTCTCTTCTCCACTACCAAAATAATTATAACCAAGTTCGGCATAACAAAAGTTACGATACCCGAAAGATGTCAACCTCAACTATGGATAAGAAGGCTTGGGACCCCGTTCACAGAACTGCTTCTCCATATCCAGATAAACACAGCGTTGGCCCTCATCTTATTGCCAAACAATCTCCTACCAACAATTATCATTCTTCATCACTCTCCACTCTCAAAATGGTTACCACAAACCCCTCTGTCAACAAAACCTGTTAGTATTTCCATCTCTTTTATCTTCCAATACACCTGCTGCTTCATATCTGCCGTTGTCGACTTGGTATCTCATGTTTGGAATTGATCTGAGCACATCTTTTCAAAACTTCAGCATCACACATTCTTCGTTTTTCCAGCTATATTAAGCTTGACAGCTTCAACAGATTCAATATGCTAACATATTCTACCTTATAGCATTACATCCCAGTGGTGTACAACCCCAAGTTGAGCACACTGAGCTTGAGGAGGAACTTCACGAGAAGGCACATATCGACTATGATCGTGTAGCTATTGTATGCATTCCACTACGCTCTTAAACTTCCTGCCAATCTGCCAGCTAGTTTCTAATATGTATTCTGTTCCTCTACTAGGTTCCCAACCCAAGTGTCGCTGCACTTTACGAAGATGCCCTTGTCTACGAGACTGGGTCTGCCATTACATCTACCGGTGCTCTCACCGCATACTCTGGAGCCAAAACTGGTCGTTCACCGCTCGATAAAAGAATCGTGAAGGAACCAAGCTCTGAAAATGATATTTGGTGGGGACCAGTCAACAAATCAATGACACCTGAGGTAAGAGATATTCTTTCCTAATCATTGTTCATTTTTCGTTATGGGATCTATCTTTCGCACTGGGAGACAATTACAACATTTCATTGCTATTTTGCTACAACATAGAGGATATAATTATCTCTTGCCATCAATGTTTCTGGCCCATTTTCAACCCATTTCCAACACATTTTCAATCCATTTTCATCTCATCTTCATCTCATCTTCATATCCATTACATTTTTCTCAGCCAAGATTTCACTTTACCTCCCCCGCAATTTAGACGTCATAAGGTTTTGGATATCCTCGGCCTAATTGGTTGTTCCATGCATCCTTACCAAAATGCGGGGTGACATGGGTATAACCAATTGCCGCCGCTCTTACCTCCTTACCCCTTCCTCCTTTTTGTTTTAGCAAATTATCGCTTGCTTGAAATTTATTTTACTATATTGAGTACAGTATGCTAATATTCCAATTAGGTATGGAGAATTAACCGCGAGCGTGCAATTGATTACTTAAATACAAGAAATCGTATTTATGTCGTCGACGGTTACGCAGGATGGGACGAGAAATATAGAATCAGAGTTCGAGTTGTCTGCGCTCGTGCCTATCATGCGCTCTTCATGCGCAATATGCTTATCAGACCCGAGCGAAAAGATCTCGAACATTTCCATCCAGATTATACCATTTACAATGCAGGATCTTTCCCTGCTAACAGATACACCGAGGGTATGACCTCAGGGACTTCAGTTGCCATCAACTTCGCAGAGAAGGAGATGGTCATCTTGGGTACCGAGTATGCTGGAGAAATGAAAAAAGGGGTCTTCACAGTTCTCTTCTATGAAATGCCTGTAAAGCACAATGTTCTTACTCTTCATTCATCTGCCAATGAGGGCAAGAACGGAGATGTCACAGTCTTCTTTGGACTTTCAGGTACTGGTAAGACAACACTATCAGCAGACCCTAATCGTGCCTTGATCGGCGACGACGAGCACTGCTGGAGTGACCGTGGTGTTTTCAATATTGAGGGTGGAGTAAGTGTCATGGTATTCCTGTGTTATGTTCTCTACTAACAGTCTGTAGTGCTACGCAAAGTGTATCGGCCTCTCCGGAGAGAAGGAACCTGATATTTTCAATGCCATTAAATTCGGCTCCGTTCTCGAGAACGTTGTCTTCGACCCAACCACTCGTCTTGTTGATTATGACGATTGTACCTTGACAGAAAACACTCGTTGGTATGTTTTGATATCCCTTATAGCCCCCCCTTGCACTATACTAATTCTTGCAGCGCATACCCAATCGAATATATTTCCAACGCAAAGATTCCTTGTCTTTCTACCAACCACCCAACCAACATCATTCTCCTTACATGTGATGCTCGTGGTGTTCTCCCACCCATCTCTAAGCTTAACTCCGCCCAAACCATGTTCCACTTTATCTCTGGTTACACCTCCAAGATGGCTGGTACCGAAGATGGTGTCACAGAGCCACAAGCTACCTTCTCGTCTTGTTTTGCTCAACCTTTCTTGGCTCTTCACCCAATGCGATATGCTAAGATGTTAGCTGAGAAGATCGAGCACCACAAGGCCAATGCTTGGTTGTTGAACACCGGATGGGTTGGAGCTGGTGCTACCACTGGTGGCAAGCGTTGTCCGTAAGTACAATAGAAACTTCCACATGAGACTAAATACTAACCTGCGCTAGATTGAAATATACCCGTGCTATCCTTGATGCCATCCACTCCGGAGAACTCGCCAAGGTCGAATATGAGAATTATGAGACATTCAACCTACAAGTACCCAAGACTTGCTCCAATGTACCTTCAGAGTTATTGAACCCAAGAAATGCATGGAGCCAGGGTGACGACAGCTTCAAGGCAGAGGTTACCAAGCTTGGTGGACTCTTTGTCGAGAATTTCAAGAAATACCAATCCGAAGCTACCGATGAGGTTATTGCTGCCGGACCAGCTGTCAAGGCCTAAAGGGGGTTTTCTTATTTTTGTTTATGACATTTTCTTTTTCGGATGGGTTCTTTAAATTGGGACATACAAACCTTTTGGCGTTTTGCTTTTTTTAGGCATTTTAATATATGTATCAGTATCACTACTGTGTAACCATGATGAAGAATGAGAAATGAAAAGGGAAAATTATCTATATACGAGTTATCTTGGATGCAGTGAACAAATGTGATTGGTTGACTGTGGGATTGGATATATATTCATTCGACATGAGCTTGAGAGTTGGATTTGTTAACTGGTTTGATCAGGTAGGTAGGTGATATTCGAGTCACTTTTGAAAGCATATGACTATTTCAATGATTGGGATTGGGAAGAGCTATTTGAGACTACGAGGCCATTTTGTAAGCAAAATAAGGAGGGAGATAAGAGTGAATATTGTATAGTGATATCCTCTTCAATCTTTCTAATAACTTGGAAGTACTATTTGAGTAATAATTATTATGATAGTACGTATAAGCTAATAATTCATTTTCTAATATGCATTCAAAACATAGATATTGAAATATCTCTTAAATAACACATGTTTAGATGTCTATTTGTAATATAAATATTTTGAATATTTTTTCTGATAATTCATTTTGATTATCTTTATCAAATATAGATATTCAGAACTTAAACAGCTTGGTATTAGTATTCACTCTGATAACAAGCTTGGAAAATAAATTGTATGTATGAATGGATAAAAAAAAAGGCTTCTCGAGTATTAACAATGACTTTAACCTGATTGACCAAAACAATACCTAGGTACTATACTACTCCTATATATAAAATACGTAAGTGAATAAAACAATGAATTTTACATGTATCAATTTAAACTCCCAAATCTATATTATACTATGGATGTTATGCATTATACGTGTATTTCCCAATACCTTACCTTACTCAGATTTTATTTTACATCTTACAAGATATATGGAAAAAGTCATTGATTGACTAGGTTTGAACTATACATTGACTTTTCATCATCGGCTCGCACCAGCGCATCAGCCTTTTTCCTCTCAATCTGCACCTCAGTCCTAAAAAAGCAAACAATCACTTCACGTCTTCTCCCAATCATCACAGCCCTGCATTAAATCTTAGACACAAATTCGATCAAATAAAATAATAAGGAACAATACCGCCACTACAATGCCTCCTCCAGCTTCTTCAGATAATCCTTCTCAATCCCAATCGCAATTACGGCCCAATTTATCCGCCCATCACCGCTCCACGCCTTCCGTAACTAGCCAGCAAACAGACTCTCCAGCTGGTACACCTCCAGCAGCTACACAACAGAAACCGCTCAAAGGTGAAAAGAAACATCATGTAGGTGGCGGCGGTCATAAATATGGAAGAGTTTCCAGCAGTAAGGCTTTACATAAATTGTCTAGACAAGCTAGTGGTCACGAACCCAATCATGATAATTCCAGCAAATTCCAAGCTCAGCGATCGAGAAACAATTCGAGTACGAATCTCATTCTTCGAAAAAATAATTCCCAAATAGGCCTCAAGCGCAATCGATCAAGCGCCGATGTTCAAGCCACATCTAGTAATCCTAGAAGACCCAAGTCCGCGGACGGCCCAGAAGGAAAGAAGAGACCTACGAGTGTACATTTTGAATTAGGACTTGGCACACCCAGTAAGACTGAAGACGACGGTGACGAGGGCTGGGAAGAAGCAAGCTCCAACGCCAGTCCAGCATTAAGCAGAAGCGCCAGCACCAGCGCAAAACAATCAGCCGCCAACTCAACCGCCAATTCACGTCACCATTCTCCACTTCAATCGCCGAGCCAGAAATCCACCACAAACGGTAATGCTATTGGAGGAGGGGGAGGAGCAACAGCAACAACGAATAGAGATCGAGATCGAAACGCAGACGCAAAGGTTATTACAGAGAGATTATTACAACGAACTTTAAGTCATCATACTATAACTACAAAAATGAGCATGGCGACCGCGACTCCCACTCCCCTCATAGGACACACCCCCTCTTCAAGTATCGATCGCGCCAACGCGGACAGTAGAACAATGGAAGGCAAGAGTGTGGGCGCCAGCACAGCAAGCGGAGGCAACCAAGAATTAATCTCTCGATTCGTATCTGGATCTGGCACACCCGGGGAAAACTCCCCCAATTTTCACGACTCCCATCAATCGCGCACCTCCGCCGCAATAACAAATGGTCTAAATGGGAATGCAGCTACGAATGGAGGTTTAGGAGGTGAATTAGGAAGAGCGCGCTCCATGGGTAATCTTACCCGTCATCACGATATAAACAATGAAGAAGACGATGAAGAATCAGCACTGCTACCTCGCTCGAGAAAGAGCTCTACGTCTGGAAATACCATCCCACCAAATGCGTATAATTCGCGCACGCAACAAAAACTCTGGTTACAACGCGCGAGTTCGAATATTGAACCGGCGCGTGAAGGGGGCGGTTTATCGATGATGAATGGAGCCGGTGGTATTGGTATGGGGATGGGTATTGGATTATCGGGAGGTGTGATAAATCTGTATGATGGGAATGCGAGAGATCATCGCATTAAAATGCAACTTGAGCGCACGGGATTGGAATATTTGGTTGTGAGGAGGTTTCAGGATCCGGTCGGAAGGGGCGTTAAGAGATTGGAGAAGATGGGGGTTATTGGCAGCGCCGGGGTGGGGAAGAATATACAGGGCGGGAAGGGTGGTGCGGGTAGTAATGGGGCGAATAGTTTAGCACCGAGTCGAAACGGAAGTTTGAGAGAGAGAAACGGGAATGTGAGGAGGGGTGTCTTGAGTCGGAAACCGAGTTTTGAGGATGAGAGGAGTGGGGGTGATGGCGATGGAGAGGGGAATGTTGGGAGTGCGGGGACTGGTGGGACGGGTGGGGGAAATAAACATTCTTCGGCAGAGGATGAGGGGATTGCTACGCTGTTGAGAAGTCTTTGGGAGAAGAGCTTTGAGGGTGTGGGGAGTGCGGATTAAATATTCACTACTATTAACTCAGGACGCTCAAACGGAGTTTTGGGAGACCGGCGGTCAGCATTCATAATGATATTGGTAATAGTACTGGAGTAGGCGGTTTCATTTGAAGGGGCGGAAAGCAATGGAATGGATTGGATGGGATGGGAGTCATAGATTCGTGCATGCATGCATGCAATGCAATGCAATGCAATGGATAGGAATGCAATGCAATGGATAGGACTGGACTGGACTGGATTGGCGTTTCGATTTGGCTTGGTATGCCTTTGGCTGGTTGTACGTACATACATATGCTACGATACGATACGATACGATACGAAATAGTACGGATACTATTCGTATGGAAAATTAAGACAAGATGAGGCGATAAGATAGATAGTAAGTAAGTAAGTAAATAGTTATGAAACTGGATAGCTAGATATACGGATGTGGATGTGGATGTGGATATACTTTCTTTCATTCGATTCAACGATCCATCCATTCATTGAGTAATAAATCAAACCGTCATATTGGGAAGTGTTCATCGTTCGTGACTTTTTGCAGCATAGTGTTTTATTGCGTGCGGTGTATGTTTGGTATGGATGGAGGATGGGCATAGATCTAGATATTGATATTGATATTGATATTGATATTGATATTGATACAGATTGAATTTGCCATTTCCTATACATCTCTATCATTATCACTTACTAAATCATTTAGACCACAGACGCACATATATATACCCAACACAACGCAATCCACCGCACCGCAACCTACGATCTAAACAACATCAAGCCCTCCTCCTCAATATTCACATCCCCATCCTCTCCCTCACTACCATCACCATCCACCTCCTCCCCCAAATCCAACCTCCGCCCTAACAAACTCGCAAAAAACCTATCCCTCGCACTCTCCTCCCAGCTATTCCTATCCTCCGGCGCCATAAAATTCTGCAGTTTCTCATGAACCGTATATCTCATCTTCCTCCCCTTACTAGCCTTCGTATCCACATTTTTATGCGTCTTAGCCTCCTTAACCGCCGTCCACTGTTTCGCCGCCCCTGCGCTACTATTAGCCGAAGAGGCGTTATTCGAATCGACCATTCGCTGATCGAGGAGTTCTTTGAGCAGAAGTTGGTAGAAATCGGCGTCGTCAAAGATGGAGGGGGCGACGGTGAGTTTTTGGGATGCTTGGATGGGGGCGCAGGAGCGAGGGATCTTGGTGCGCGAGATGAGGTGGCTGGTGTTGGAGAGGGTGTCGTGGAGGAGGGAGGTGATGGATTGTTGGGGGGCGGTGGGGTTGAGTTTGCGGGAGATGGGGACGGCGGTTGTGGCGCGGACTTTGCTGGACCATTTTTCGAGAATGCTTTGGCGGTTGTCGAGGACGGTAACCTCATTGGCTTGCATGCGTTCCCAGATTGCGGTGGATGAGGTGCCGACGTCGATAACGCGTTTGCGCTTTTGACCGGTTTTGGCAGTGTTGCTTGCTTTAGAGAGATCGTGTCGGAGTCCGTCGATTGTGTTCCATAATTTGATAGCTGCTTCTTCAGCGGCTTGGAAAGGATTTTCTTCGGCGTCGTCTTGCTCTTTGTTTTCTACTACAGCAAAAGAGTTTGTTGCAACTAATGCTTTCTGTAATCGGATTCGAACATTGAGGAGAGAGTCAAATGCCTTGCGTTGTTGCTTTACAGCATTACCCTTGTCGGCATCTGCTTTGGCTGCTTGAGAAATCGTTGCTACAACAGTTTTCTGCTCTTCTCCCATGATCTTTCGTAACTCAGCACGTCTTGCTTGTTCATCCTCGTTATTATCATCTTCGGACGACTCATCCTCACTTTCCTCATCACTTCCTGCAGCCTCTTCACCACTTTGGTCAGGGTTTTCTGAATCGCTATCCTCTTCCTCGGAGTTTTCTTCAACCTCTTCCATGGCATCATTGTGTTGCGCGTCGATATCTAGAATATCTTCATCGGTCTCATCGGCCTCATCGTCGTTTGATTCAGCGTCATCCCCCTCCTCCTCACTATCCGACATGAAATCCGCCGCAGTAGGTCTCTTTTTCGTGCCATTGAGATCGACAGGCTTCGTTCCTGTCCTTGGCTTTGAACTTCCTCTAAAGACAAAATCCTTGTATTTTTCTTCATCTCCTTCTCCAAAAGCCTCGTCACTATCAACTTCCATATCTTCCTCAACATCCGAGCCCCCTAGATCTGAGCCAATCTCAGCACCCTCATCTTCTGAATTTGACTCCTCATCATCGTCTCCATTCATCAATTGCTCGCGACTGATTCGTGATCCGGCATATTGAGGTCCAAGGGAAACCTCATCTGGTTTGCGAAGCTTGCTTTTCCTGTAGTAATGAATGAGCAAATTTTCATTGAAATGTCATAGAGATATAAGGATTACTTACCCAACTTCGACATAATGTTCTGTCCCTGCCAATTCATCATCACTCTCACTACCACTTTCTCCTTCACTATTTTGCGCTGGTGCATCTTCCTCTGGATCAAAGTCTGCAAATAAAATTAGCAATCAGCGAATAATTGAATGATGAATTGAGAACATATAATCCTACCCTTTGGAATAGGATCTTCCAATTCAGCAATTTGTTTTGCCAAGTTCTTCGTTTTCGCCATTTTGTTTACTGGATTGCGAAGATTGGATGGATAAGAAATTTCATTTTGTAAAGGAACTTCAAAAAATTATTTTGGAGCTCCCCACGAAATCTTGGCACACTAGCGGGCGGACGCCTTTACCGCCTCAAGATTTAAGCTCTCATCATCCAATCATTGATTTCCCGAAACAATGAAATAAAATGAAACCACGATTGTTTTCTACATTGCGGGCTCTACAACATGAGAATCCTTTGGTATAATCGACCCGAATCTTGGGATTTGGCGCATCACAAGCTGATTGTGGGAAATAGGGATTGCCGCGGACAGGTAGCATTCCGCGCATGCAGCGAGGATTGCCCGAACGAAGAAGGATAAAAGATGTAAAGAAGGTTATTGCAGTTTCGTCTGCAAAAGGAGGAGTGGGAAAGTCTACAATATCTGGTTCGATCTCTGGGTAGAGGTTGCATGGAAAAGGATGTTGACTGAGAGATAGTCAATCTTGCGCTTTCTTTCGCACGACGCGGACTACGTAGTGGTATACTTGATACCGATATCTTTGGTCCTTCAATTCCCACGTTGTTGAATTTGTCAGGAGAGCCTAGATTGTCTTCAAGTGCGTCTATACCTCAATTGTGAAAAGACGGGAAGATCTGATTTGTGGGCGACAGATAACCAATTAATACCCCTCTCAAACTATGGAGTGAAATCTATGTCGATGGGATATCTGGTGGGTGAGGCGGCGCCAGTAGTATGGCGTGGCCTAATGGTTATGAAAGCTCTACAGCAGTTATTGCATGAAGTTGATTGGGGTGGGCTGGATGTTCTGGTGCTTGATTTACCACCTGGAACTGGAGATACACAGTTGACTATTACGCAACAGATTGTACTTGATGGTGAGCATTCACCTTGACACATTTGACTCTGACTCATTTATTTGCATTAGGCGCGGTAATTGTATCGACGCCACAAGATATAGCTCTTAAAGACGCTGTCAAGGGAGTGAACATGTTCAAAAAGATAAACATCCCGATTTTGGGAATGGTACAAAACATGTCGTTATTCACATGCCCACATTGCCACAATAGTACACACATATTTGGATCACATTCGGGAGTTACGCATGCTTGTGAAGAGCATGGAATCACTTTTCTGGGAGATATTCCATTACATGCCAGCATCTGTGACGATGCGGATAGGGGGAAACCAACAGTGGTCGCTGAGCCAGAAAGTGAAAGAGCGAGAGCTTTTATGGACCTCGCGAATGTGGTAGGAGAGAAGGTTGGCTTGTTTTGATAATATATGTATAACATACTCTTTTAGAATCAAAATTATATGTAAAAAGAGCGACTACCTGATTGCTATTGACAATGATTTTTGAAACTAGTAGATAAAAAAAGTCCGATGTAAAGTATCACAAAATATCAACCAATTAATACCTAATCTTGATAAGGTCATGATAATGACTTCAATTGTCCGTGTAACCAACGTAAACCTATCAAAAAGCAATCTTTAGCATATTCCATTTGAGAAATGTAAATATAAATATTGGGAAATACGTCCATTCGTAAAACAAGCATCCAGAATTCTAAGTCCCCATGTGCATTCCCATGTTAGCCTCCATTAAAATCGCTAAGGATCATTTAACGCAATCAAAAGGGAAACTCCAGCCTGAACACCATATACTTGCAGAGAGTTGCCCTCCCTCTTTCGTATCCTTCCCACACTTTATGCAAAACCTTCATCATCGCCGTTTGTCTGGTATATATGCCGACTACGTGTTGGATCTTTGCGCATGCTTTGACCAGATCCAGTGAAGCCAACTATCCAAAGGTCAATAACTTTATATATAGATCAGAAGCGCAAACAATATTTCTTACCTCGACCATTCACACCTTCTGGTGTGCGGAACATACTCTCCTTCTTTCCGCTCTTACCGAATTTACCCTTAGCTGCAAAATCCTGCCATTTCTTTTTGCCATCATCAAGTTCTTTCTTTGCCTTGATCTTTTTGGGGAGTTTGGCTGGTCTTGCAGGACCATCACTGACCTTACTTGGCTCACGCTTAGATTGTTGCGCAAGCTCTGGATCGATATCGGCGGCTGCAGAAATAACGTTCGAGGTCGACGGGGGTGTAGGAACGGAAGCAACGACTGGTGTACCATCAGCCTTACGCTTATTTGGATTGATTATGGGTTTGATATCCTTGGCTCGCAAGGTCTCTGTAGTATCATAGTTCTTGAATTTGACAATATAGACAGGAGATGTAGAAGAACCAGTGATGGATGTAATTCTAGCTGGATAAAATCCCTTATCGCCGGAATACCATTTCGCCAAAACTGTGTCATTGACTGAGAAGCTAGCGGGAACTTCGGGCTCTTCAGGTGGTGGCGGCGCAGTTTTCTTAAAGGCGGGGTGGTTCTCTCTGGACCATTTCTCCTTCACTGGTGGTTCAGAAGGCGTCTTTGCTTGTAATACAGGCGCTGGGGTTGGCTTTAGTTCTGCGATCGAGTCTTTGGTGAGGGAAATGACTTGTTCGAGTTCAGTTTTTAACTCCTGAAGCTCTGCACTTTCGGGATCTGCTTGAAGGCCTAGCTGCACTGTTTCCAGCTTTGATTTTGTCAGTATTAACAACACAGAATTATCTAAGGTGGATTCATAAACTTACTTGCATTCTATACTCCTTAATCTCATTTTCTAACACCGCGAGCTCCGACATTCTGAAGGCTTTATTTCGATTTTGATAATTGAATTATTAGGAATAGAGGATTGGAAATTCGAATCAAGACGGGATGATGGTAACAGATAGGGAGATTTGTGTTATATCAGCTTATCGCTATGTTTGAATATTGTTGTCTTTGATGTCTTAATAATATTGTTTTAAGAAGAGGATCTTGAAAGTACAGTGGGTGGAATGCTTATTAGTTCTAGTGAAGCGCCCGTCATTATTTCGCTTACTAAGCGTGGACATTAAAGCGTCGCAAATCAATACTTCAATATCTCAAGTCTTGTAAATTCTACTTGACAGATAACCTTGCGGAAAACATATAAGTCTTCGAGTTTTCTGTAACACTTTAAAATGCCGAGCCATATGGTCTTTTGGAACACTGTGTTCTATTGAAGCAAGTTTGAATTATCAACAGATGTTTTAGCTATACCCATCCGTATACAACAAAAGATCAAAGCATAAGATATACATTACGGCACATATTGCAGAGGTGGCCTCCATTCACCCACAATGCAGGGTTTCAATATGGGACGTTATGTCCCTCCTGATCAGGAGGGAGTTATGAGTGGGAACCAACTCCATGGAAAGCATGCTTTAGGAAACCGGGCCAACAAGATCTCCCAAGGTATTTTGACGGTCCGCTTCGAGATGCCCTATCCGATCTGGTGTACGCATTGTCCGAAGCCTACTATAATTGGTCAAGGCGTTAGGTTTAATGCAGAGAAGAAGAAAGTTGGCAACTACTATTCTACACCAATTTTCAGTTTTCGTATGAAGCATGTCGCTTGCGGGGGCTGGATTGAAATAAGAACCGATCCGAAGAACACTGCCTACGTGGTGACCGAAGGAGCAAGGAAAAGAGATACTGGGGGAGACAAAGTCATGGAAGGCGATGTCAAGATACTGACGGAAGAAGAAAGGGAGAAGTTACGGAACAATGCGTTTGCGTCCTTGGAAGGAAAGATAGAGGACAAGCAAAGGCTAGAGTACAGCAAGAAGCGACTAGAGGAGTTACAAGAATTATCGCAGCAATGGGAGGACCCATATGAAAGGAATCAAAGGTTGAGAAACGCGTTCAGAGAAGGACGGAAAATACGAGAGAAGGAGGGCATCGTGGCATCTGCATTGCAAGATAAGATGAGTTTAGGCCTTGATCTGTTACCCGAGAACGAAGATGATGTACGCAGAGCGGGTTTTATTGAGTTTGGCAGTAATGATCCCCAGCTCAGTATTACTCGGGCCATCTCGAGACCACTTTTCGAGGCAGAAAAAAAGCCCCTGAAAACAAAACCGAGAGACTTAAACAAGCTTTCGCGAAGAAAGCAAGCTGAGGAGTTAGCGAAAAAACGTCGGGATGATGCAGTGGCCGAGATTAAAGGCAACACAAGGGCTGCCATGGATCCTTTCCTCGTTGACACCAGGTCGAACAACCACAAGCCTTCATCAAAAGCCTTATTGGCTGGTGTTAAGAGGAAAAGATCAACACCAGAGCTTGATGATCCCCAAGTAATCGCAAAAGGACCTAGCCTGGTAGATTATGATTCTGATGATTGATGATAGGGTATGGAGGCTGACAATTTTGGAGTTATGATTTATGAGTTACAGTTCTCAATGATACCCAACAATTTTACTTTTTTTCCATAGACAATTTAAGTATAGAGTATGTCTAGTCTATAGCATGGCCGACAAATGCGGCATCTTATTCAATCCGTTGTTTCCTACGCCCAAGTGTCTAAAGATCGTTGGGAACGCATGCATGAAGCCTACCTACATACAGGCCGATAGTGAGTGTGCCCCTTGTCTGCAGGATACTCGCCGGTTGAAATTTGTTTATAATGGTTTGCCGGCGCACGAGCCAAGATTGTTTTCTCCAGAACTCAAGAGCCTTGAAATCATCAAGTGAGCGATTTCACTATTTCTTCAATTCAAAATTACAATTAGTTCCCTCGAGAGTATACAATCTCACAAGTGTCTGGCTGCCATTATTGAGTCTATGCTCGTGGAAAACATCATCCAGGAAGTAAGATATTATCAACCATGATGACATTTACTCTCCAGCCCTGTTCAACAACGGAAATATCCGAATCCTCAAAAGTTTTGTTGCATGTCTTAATGACGATGTGTTTTTTTGTGAAGTCTTATCGGGCATCGTGGCTTGCAGCTTATCAGTTAAGGTGATATTATCAGTCGATAACATAGGTACCTAGGTACATGAGCAAGGCTACCTCTCAATGGGTAAATATTATTTTATAAAACCATATTGTAAGAATACTTCTACTGGGATCGATTCATTTCTCGATGCTCCATCTCCGAATTAGAATTAACAAGTTGCCGAATACTTCATCAACTCACTTGTCAAGCAACCGCATATATAATCAGCCGTCCCTCAGAATTAATAGTAAACTTACTTGGGTACTGAGCTCAACCTTACGACTTGTCTGTACCTCCATTGAAAACTAACTAGCTAGTAATAAGACCTATCGTATTGAAGACGTTTGAGCGTTGCACATATACCTCAGCTAGACAAGGCTATAGTTTCAAATTGTTTCTGACTGTCAGCACCAACCCCTATGCGTTCCACAAGTAATTTGAACTTCTACCTTGCTCTAAGTCCAACAATCGGCTCGTTCTTGTTCTATGTGATATATGGTTTATATTCAGAGTAAAGATTGGAGTGTATCTCCTTCGCCAGCAGCAATAGGACTTACAAATCGAAGGAGGTCTCACTCAAGGCTTCGATTGATAACATTAGAACTGCCACGGGGGTTAAGAAGCTATATTTATGTAAATATAATTAGATCCACGTCAACTGTCCATTCCACACCTAAAAGCATGGCATATCACGTTGTGTCAATTTCGAGGATGTTCAATACACGTGATAACAACATGCATTAAGCGGCATGATGAAGCGACCTGACCGACCTCGAGCCGACTACCCATTCAAATGTCGTCTTCGAGATTAATTTTGAAATTGCTAAACTCCAATATGATCTGACACTAAACTGTGTTTTCTGTTCTGTATTGAC
The DNA here is from genome assembly GCA_028455995.1 of Scleromitrula shiraiana. NCBI lineage: Eukaryota > Fungi > Ascomycota > Leotiomycetes > Helotiales > Sclerotiniaceae > Scleromitrula > Scleromitrula shiraiana. Next base: position 2,406,371 of record JABELC010000005.1, read on the forward strand.
CACCAAGCTGCATGAGCACTATAGATTCATTGGTCTATAGAAACGGTATCCATAATCTAAGCCACCATCTATACTAAGACAAACATCTAGGCGGATTTCGTTTCTCAGCCTTCTTAGAAACATATAAATAGAATGCTTCTCGCTTCAAATAGTATTTCAAGAAATCTTTCTCCAATACGATCGACTATACTCCCCATTATCAAATCAAAAACTAATATCAAAATGTCCACCTCAAAAATCAACCCAATGCCCCTCAACCCCGCCATTTCTTCCATCCCCAATCACGGACCTAGCAACGATGTCGCATCTTTCAAAAAAGTACTTTCATCATCCAAAAGAGTCCTGGCTCTTTGTGGTGCAGGTCTTGGTGCGTCTTCTGGATTAGATACGTTTCGAGGAAAAAGTGGCATGTGGCGAAACTATCGCTCAGAATTACTTGCTACCCCAACAGCATTTGCTAGAGATCCAGGTTTGGTTTGGTTGTTTTATTCTTATAGACGTCATAATGCGTTAGCTGTTGAGCCAAATAAGGGGCATTTTGCACTGGCTGAGTTGGCGAAGAAGATGGAGGTTGGTGGGGAGGGTGAGAAGGAGTGGGAAGGGTTTCTTTGTTTGACGCAGAATGTTGATGGTAAGTTGTTTGGAACATTTTATGTTTGGGTTATGGGATTTGTTGATCCCGATCTTTGGGATCATGCTGGGCTTGGAGAAAAGAGGAAGAAGGAAAGTGTCAAGTAATATCATCAAACTTCTCACTATAAAGTCTATGGTGGAATTTCGTTTTCGGGTTCCTGGATCTCGTTCGGCTCTCCAGACAGAACCAGAAATATTGCTAATCCGCTCAGGACTGTCACAGCGAGCAAAGCACCCCGAGGAATCTCTCAAGCTCCTTCATGGTAGTCTCTATGATATCAAATGTGCCGATCCTAGCTGTGATTATCGTGAACACAATAATTTCGATGATCCCTTTCACCCCTCACTGGCCATCACTGGCACCGATACAGATGATAAAAGAATCAAACCATCTGCTAATGAAATTGTAAGCTTGACTATTCTCATGATCTGCATTTAACCCTACATACCATTTCTACGAACTCACGCCTCCCCAGCAAGCCTTAATAGCACATCTCGACCCCGCCAAACAAACCACCACCATCCCCCGGGACTCTCTTCCCCACTGTCCTCAATGCAAAACCTCCCTCCTCCGCCCCGATATCGTCTGGTTTGGTGAAGCTCTCCCAGAACCAACCCTCGAGTTCGTAGACCAATGGATCGACAAAGCCCCACTCGATCTCATGCTAGTCATTGGTACCACAGCACGAGTATACCCGGCAGCTGCCTATGTAGACGTGGCGCGACAAGCTGGTGCTAGGATTGCGGTGGTCAATATTGAGGGAGAGGGTTTGGGTAGTGCGGGTGGGCTGAGGAAGGATGATTGGTTGTTTGTGGGAGATGCTGAAGAGGTTTTGGCAGAGATTTTGGGGGATGTGGAGGAAGGAAAAGTTGGGAATTAAGGGGATACTTTGTGTACTATCAAATAAGAAAAGCTTGATCTATGCCTGGGTTCATGAACCCGGTATATTCTGGCAGCCGCTATCGAGGTGTGTGAAACACTCAAGTCAAGCAGCACTAATTTCAAGATGAAAAGACACTGCATATAGTACTTACTGGCCAATTGCCCAATCTAAAGCGGGAAATCTTGAAGAGAGCCTATCTGTGCAACTTCAAAAGTCCACATCAACCAAGAAATCCATACAACTTATCTCATCTGGTTTCAGTCAACCAATGAAGCAGACACAGATCATCCTAGTGCCGAACTTGGATATGGGGAAGCAATGTTATTTCGCTCATTAGCTAAAATTAATCAATATTCGTATTTGAAACAGAAATGGATATCGCAAAAGTGTTTTCCCCAACAATAGTTCCGATATGCCAAACCCGTCTAGATGTAATAAATCTCGTCCTCCGGGCTTAAGAGCAAGATATAACTCCAGCCAAATTGTGCCACCAAACACCAAAAACTCGTGTTCAAAGGGTATCATTGACACCGTGTGCTCGAATTAAGCCACACTCAAAATCCACGCCTGGTATGTTCTCACTTATTCACTTGGACTGTTAATGTCTTTTAAAAATTCTCTCCTTAGTTTTATCCTCCCCTTGCCATGTTTTGAGACAATCCTTCTAAACTCTAAACCGCTATCGTTCAAGGCCTTGTCATCCTCCTTTGTCCAGACACCTGCCATACTGGGCGGTAAACAGTTTTCACTTTTCAAATGGTCCATGACAATTGTTGCATCGTCCAATTCCATGGTCGTTGCTGTAAGGGCTTCAATGACAACATTTATACTGTAGCCAAGAGCAACGCTTGAGTCTATGTACTCATTGGTTTGTTGTACATTCTTCATTGAGCTTGATTGCGATTGTGTGGACGATTCTTCGTGCGGTGTTCGCATTAGAATGGGTGATGATTTTCTTTGTGCTGGGGTTGGCGAAGATTGCCTAATATGATTGATGTCTGCAAAATGGAAGTCTTGAGTTTCTGGTTCCAAAATTGGTTTCTTGGGGAATGGTTTTGCTTTCCGAACCCTGCGATCCCTCTTCTCAAGCTCAGGATGGGCATTGTCGTCGTCACTTTCATGCAAGTCGTTGTGTTCTGAATGTTTCAAGGGTGAAGGGTGGTGGACTTTCCGATGAGGGTAGATGATGTCTTCAGGGGTGGATGGAATCTCCAGTATCTCCTTACCTTTGCCTTTGTCTAATTTTTGACGTTTATTGCGAGCCTCCGTCTGGCCTAAAAGCGAATTTTCATACTGATTGTCATCGGATTCAAACAAACGTCTTTTGTAACTTGCCAGCTTCTGCTGACTTTTTCTTGTTGATGAAGGTCGGTCGAGATCATCGTCATACGCCATACTCTCTTCCTCGTAAGAGTCGCGTTGAGTAGATCGTGTGATTGTATCCAATAGTTGATTTTCAATCATGGTTTCTTCTTGATCTATTTCCTGCCAGAGATCGTCGGGGTCGACTAGTGTGTTCTTAATGGATGTCTCAAACTCAAAGAGGAATTCTTCGTAGTAAGCTTTAAGGTTATCAGCTGCCTTTGCGTGCAATTTGAGGAGATACCCAAACCTATCCGCTATTTCTGGCCAAAGATTGTTATAGGTTACCGCAGCGAATCCACCATATTCCATTACAGTTTGCCATAGTTTGAAAAGAGAAATTTCCTTTCCGCATATTATCGGGTAGAAGTTGAAGTCGTCTTGCTCGGCATCACAAAGGGTCCTCTTGAAGTAGTCCTCGTCGTTAGTTAGACGAGTTCTAACGAATTCCATAAATTCAGCATGCTGCTGCTGCTGCGAGGTCGGCGTCTTTGGCTCAGGCTTAATTGCATCCTCTGTCTTTCTGAGGGATGTTGCAAAGCTCTGAGAACCGTTTTGTTTCGAAGATGTAGATTTTCTTGGGGTATGCATCATGTCGTTTGAATGAATACTTGATCCTGAGGGTCGCTTTGAAGTATGAACTTGCTTGGGACTACTTGCTTTTCGATCAACCATTGGCAAAGGAAGGTTGTTCTTTTCCCTTGGAGCAGTTTTTGTCTGCTCACGATCTTGCCTTTTCTTTTTCTTCGCTTCTAATCTTTCTTGCTCACGATATTTGAAGTCTTCATGGAAAAAGTTCCGCCACTCTTGAGGTGTATGAGTTGGATACTATAAAATGAATCAGATTAGTCGGAGTAAAGACGGTTGATAGAAAACATTTTACAAGATCTGCCCATGTCTCCCACGCTTCGATCTCTTTATCTGCAGGAATCTCTAATATGTCTTTGAATACTCTCTGCAGTTTGCGAATATCTTCCTCGATGAATTCCATTCCACGGGCGGATGACGTACGTTTTACCCAAGAACTTGAACTTGGAGAAGCTGACAGGGATTGAGGAGGTCTTGATCTGGTATCGTCTGCATATGGCTCTGGTCTTTGTCGCACTGGTGCTCTCGGTTCGCCCTTTTTTCTGGGTGGCCTAGGAGATTCAACCGGTAATGAATCTTCCTCCGGTTCATTATAAGGGGCGTTTTCGGGTCGTCGAAGAGATAGAGTTTTTACCCACCGATCACGCCAAGATTGCATAGTATGGTTGGGATACTATATTAAAATGAACAATGATATTCTATCATATGATCCAGTAAGACTCACTAGTTCGTAAAGTTGTTCATATATGTCATTGCCTTTGAGAGAAAGGCCTCTCACATATGCCTTCGATACCCAGTTAGTAAGTATTTGGTCGTCTTGTATTGTAAATGGCGTGCGCGTTGACTTGGATGGTTGTGCAGGACCAGCCCCCGGTTGTCGAATGGTGCCGGCAGGTGGCCCACAACGGTGCTCCTCAATATCTACAAGTTTTCCGGCTTTCACAGATTGATCAATGAACGTCCATGATACAGATCCCTCAGGGACATCTCTATTGCTCTTCAACGCATGGTCAGCAATGATAATGTCAGCACCTTTATCGAGTTTTTTAATCTCCCCGCCATTCGACTATAGCAAGAGTCAGTAGAGTTCTTTCCAATTCGGTTCTAGTGATCGTACTTTGACCAAATCTATATAATGCGTACGACTTGGAACGCGCTGAAGAAAAAAGAACTTCAAGCCTTTGAAAAGAGCACCTCCACCACCTCCACCCTGATATACGATCGAAGCAGACATGTCAACTTTGAATCCAAGTGCTTGAAAGTGCTAATGATTCTTTCTATTGCGAGGTCGCAAGTAAAGTAAATGTTTAAGCTGAAGCTTCGTCGAAGCTTACTTCACTTTCCATCGATATGAGTGGGTTATTATGTATTTACCATGGTAAAGACTCTCAAGAAATTACTAGCGAACTGATTTGTTCATTTGCTTTCAGAGACTGTGTAAGAAAGACCGCATGTTTTGACGCGTTCAGAAGTTCGCGAAGTTGGCACCACCTAGTCACATGATATGAATCGGGCTTGGCACCGTCAAAACTCCGATTTATCAACCTTGAATCTTAGCCATGGAGAAAACCAACCATCAAGGCGTTAAACTGATGACAACTCAACTCAAGTATTTAAGATGAGAAGGTGATTAAGAAAGAAGTGGTTTCAATCTTGTTAATTCTCATAACGAATGTATTTGTGATCTTCTATCATTTAATTTGATATTGCATTATGGGGACCGTTCGGAATGTAGCAATAGCTGTGCTTACTCTTTCCTTCTTTACATTTGTTGCTTTCTTTGGCAGACTTCCAGCATTGAGGTATTAATTATCATTAAACTCTTCCATTATAACTTACTTCAAATTACTTACATTGTCAAAGGAATACACCAATAGGTAGCTTGCATCGAGTGATATGGGTTCACATTCCTCGTGGTTTTAGAGCATTAGACAAGAGGTTGACTAATGGTCGTTTGAGTACTTCTATGGG